>CM038670.1:506238062-506838062 GCA_021605145.1 Aegilops bicornis
CTTACGGTGCGATGCTCTGGAATGGGGGATGGGGATGGGGATCTGTGGGAAAGGGAGCATTTGGCAGGCATCATCTAAGAAACTTAGGGCAGCCTGGGTTTGGAGATCGATGGGTAAGCTACACGGGCAAACCGGCAGATGTTGACAATGGAGGCCTTGCGGCGGCGGCAGGGAGGGGGGCTTGCTAGGGTTTTGGGAGAGGGAGGGTGTGTGCGCACGTGCGCCCGAGGAGGTTTTGGTGTGTGTGTGTGTGTGTGTGTGTGTGTGTGTGTGTGTGTGTGTGTGTGTGTGTTTGTGTCTGGAGGGGAGCCGGGGGGTGTGTTGGAGGAAATGACGCTGGTACTGAAAATTTTACTACGCGGGAGTCAAACACGGGAGTGAAATGTCGGGGCTATTGAAAATTTTGATGATGGTGCATCTCACACAGTCCTGAGATAACAACTGTGTGTTATGGAACAGAAAAACCCGAACAACATGGATCCAAACCAAATCATGGTAACACTCAAAACTACCACGAACAACATGCTAGACATCAAGTTTATGCTTAGATCGGCCTGATGTCATAGTTCACGTGGTGACCATGTTCGTCTAGGGGTGTTGGCATGCGTGTCGACGCGCTCTAAGTGCCACCGAGCGCTCTGTTCGCGCGTGGTCGCTTCCCTCGCCTGCCCGAGCGTGCCAAACCGCGCCACCATCTTCGTCTCTAAGCCCTTAACCTCCATCTGGCGCTCGCCGATGCCGGAGCTCGCCGCAGCGAAACGAGCAGGGCAAATGCAGCCAGCCCAGCAGTCTTGGAGGAGCGCACTATGCTCGTCGCCTTCCTCTCGATCATGTGCTTGTCTCCGTCCACCCACAGTTGCCGCGTGACCTGCGTCGCCTTCTCCCCCTCTCACTGACGCCGCTCATCACCGGGCGCCGTGGATAGGTGTCCATCAGCGGAGCCCGAAACCCCCTCGCCCTCGCCCATAAATAGGGCCACCCCCAACCTCCTCGAGCACCATCCAGTACTCCCACACACTCCACGATCGCGTAGGAAGCCGTAGCCCGGCCGGGCAGGCCTCAGGCCGCAGTCCCCGAGCTCGAGCTCGCCGGCGATCCCCTCTGGTCGCCGCGGAAGCTCTAGCCTCTCGTGCCGGGGCAACCTCCAGGCTTCCTCCTCTCTTCGGTGAGGCCGTCTTGCCCGCTTGGAGCCCTTGGAGTAGCCTCCGTTCACCGTCTTCCTCAACTCCGCCAACCACCACGTTCTGCATCCGCTTGCGAGCTTGTTTCCGACGCTGTCCGACCACCCCTAGCCACGCTACGGGTACAGGCAGGTGCGCCATCATCCCCTCTCTAAATCCTTCCCTCTCGTTTGGGCCAAGAAGCCCTCGTCACCGACGAGAGCTCCGGCGAAGCCACGGCCTTCTCTGTTTCTTTCTCCCCCTTCCCCCACTGACTAGCGGGGCCCGCTAGCCAGCCACTCTATCTGGCGCTCGGGCAGTGCAGTGGTGGCGCCCTGAGGTTTTACGCCTTCGACGTCACCCCCCCTCAGCTGTTTATTTAAATTCAAAATCATTTATATTATAGAGAGCTTCAAACAGTTATAACTCTTCAACCATAAGTCCAAATGAATTGATTCTTTTTGCATTGTGTTCTTTGAAAAGAAATCTAGCAGCTCACCAAAGATGAGATTTTTCTGAGCTGTTTAGAATTTCTGGTGATTTTCAGAAGTGTTCTTGATATTTGCTTTTTGTGTTTAAATTTATTTTCAGAAGGTGAGGCTTGTCTTGAGGATCACCAGAAGGCTTGTGAACCTCATTGTCGGGGAGGCTGATCGTACCCACGGACACCTATGGGGCTGGCGGAGCAGGCCCCTTGTGGTTCGGAGGGGGGCGGAGGTCGCACGAAGAGCGGATCGAGGCGATGCACGCGAGCGGTTTACCCAGCTTCGAGCTCTCGGAGAGATAAAACTCCTACTGCTGCTTGTTTGATCTATTGTGTTCTTGCTAGGGAGCAATGCGGGCTACAAAACCTAGCGTGAGTCTATCTGGTCTCTAGTGGGTCGAATGAACCCAACGAGACGAACCTGGCCAACTGAACTGAACGGAACCGAACCCTTTCTACGTTGCACTCGGGCCTCCTTTTATATGCTCAAGGGGTCTCCGGCGGTGGCAACACGCGGGGGTACAAATGTAAAACAGGAGTTGGTACACCTACTTGAGCGATTATGCGGTGCAAAATACCTAACTCGGCGGCAAGGGACAAAAGCAATAAATGCCCGTCGTTGTCGCCCAAACAGTGTAACAGAGACCGTCAGGTGCGCCTCCGCTTGCCACGATGGCGAGTCTGTCAGCGCCGCTTATCGCTGCTCTCCGCTGGCTGCTGACCGCTCGACACGCGCCCATGGAACGGTCCCATGGCGACACGTCGCTGGGTGAGCTGGAGCGGAGACGGAGAGAAGTTGCATGCCGCGGCAAGTGCCTTGCCGCGGACGAATCCTTGTCGCGCCCGGAGACTTGTCGCGCTCCGGGCCTTCCCGGCAAGCTCCTCTTGCCGGGGCCTTGTCTGTGCCTAGAGAGGCCTTCCCGGCAAGCTCCTCTTGCCGGGGTCTTGTCTTCTGAATGGCTGCGGAGGGTCTTGGCGGACGCCCGGCGAGGCTTGCCGCGGGGACGCTGCGACTGCCCGTGCACAAGTTCGGGGTACTAAGGTACCCCTACTTTAGTACACCGACAGGAGCCCCCGGGTCTGGGCCATACACGGTGCCGAGCGCTGTTGGGCCAGGCCCAAAACAGGGCACGGGCACACGCGGCCCGGGTCCAAACCTAACCCATTCCGTATCTGCCGCGTTCCCCGTGGCAGCCGCGTCCAATTGCGCGGCGTCGTGGGGAAGTGGGCGGCGTCGGGTCGCTTCACCCGTCGCCTCGATTACGCATCCCCGCTACGTGGTTCCCATGCTCTTGGGGTCGCGGGCGGTGGAAGTTGAAAACTGGGCCGTTACGAGCAGAGGCAACAGGTTGGCCCCGATTCCCTGCTCTTCCTATGCCCTGATTTGTCGAGCGAGGTGGTCGAGCCCCCACCTTGCTTCCTTAAAAAGAGCGGAAGGGGAGCGCAGAAACCCGCACTCTCCCATCTCCTTCTTTCCTCAGTTTCTGCTCCTCTTTCTCTCATTCGCCATGGAGAAAAGGAACCTTGGTTCTTCATCGGTGGCGGCGAGGGTCGCCGCTAGACAGTGCTCCCCTCCCAACCCCACGCCTGGGCGGCAGAGCCAGCCCCAAGAGGAAGAGGGAGGCGAGGTCGTGGGCAGGTCGAGGCGCTCGGGAAGAGGCGGACGGGCGGCGCCGTCTCCGCCTCCGCCGGTGGTTCCTCTCTCACGGGCGGTCCATACAGGGACGACCCTTGCGAGTTCTTCGTCAGGCTGCGCTGGCGCCTCGTCGTCGCCTCGGCTTCCAGCTCCGTTCATGAGCGCGATGGAGTCGGATCCGCCGAGACATCGAGATCGCACATGAGGGGCTGTGGAATCAGCGGCATGCGAGTCCGTGTTGTATTCCCAACCCCTAATGTGATGTATCTTGATCGTGGGTGGAAGACGTTCACTCGCATCCACAGCCTGAGGGCGGGGTTTACCCTCCATTTTAAGTTAATGGAGGGTGATCTCCTCTCCGTCAAGGTCTTCGGGGATCTCGGTGCTCAGGCAAAGTGCCGCGTGGACAGCTCCTCCGACAGTGATGATTCCCCCTCGAGCGAGAGTGACGAGGAGGAGAGCAACAGCGACGACGAGGGTAGCGGGCCCGATTAGTTGTCGGGCGCCGCTTCGTGCGTCACCGGCAAACCCATCATCCGCGTCGCCGGCTCCTTGAACTCCCCGGGGTCGTCTCCTTGGGCGTGGGCGAGGGAGGCTGCGGAAGGGGAAGAGGGATGGCGACAAGGCCGTCAAGTCGGAGGACGAGGGCGTAGTGCCCTCGACAGCGTGCTGACGTCCTGCCGCCCCGTCTTCGAACCCCGCTTCCGGCGCCGCCGTCTCCGTCAAGCCCTCGGGGAGCTCACAGGATGTTCCTTTGGTGCCTTCGCACTGTAGCTCGCCTAGGCGTTTCTCTTGCCCTTCTCGTCTCCTTGACCTACCTCCTGAAGAGAGGGACAGAAAAGGATTACGAGCATCTTATCTTTTTAATTTGTAAGCCTTCGGGCCTTATCCGCATTTAATACTTGTAATCTTCCCTTTCATGTTTTTCATTCCCCACGGATTGTATCCGAGTATAATTTTTTTAATGAAAAAAGGGATGATTGAAAAAGTACGAAGTGCTTATCTGATATCTCAGCCCCCGGCAACTCTTGCTTGCCGCAGCTCCCGTCAACTCTGGCTCGCGCAGCCCCGGCAACTCTGGCTCGCCCGTAGCCCCGGCAACTCTGGCTTGCCAGAGCCCTGCAGCTCTGGCTTGCCGGGCTTGGGTACTGGCGCCCTTCTTCTCCTCTCTTCGCTGTTATTTTAGTTACGAGAACGATTTAGCGAGCCGCGATAGGTTATTTTTGTAATATAACTTTATTCGGGCAACATTCGCTCGTTACTTCCTTTACTCGACTCTTGGCTTTGTATGTTATTACCCTCGCTTTTCAGAAACTTGCCGGTGCAGGCACCCTTGCCGCGAGCGCCGAGTGCGGAACTTCAGCAGCCTGCTGGCGGGGTCGCTACCGACAAGCAACCTTGTCGCGGACTAGCCGCAGCTCACTTAAGTTATTGAGCGGACTCGAAACAAAGTAAGGGCGACCGATCACGATTTGGTTCCTCCGCGCACGGGTTTTTCATACAAAGCGCGGTCGTTCAAGGAAGATAACTTTAAAATTTATTACTGATCTGAATCGATCGATGCAACGTTATTTCCTCTACTTGATTTCTTCCTTTGTACGTTATTGCCCTACGCTTTTCAGGGAACTTGCGGTGCAGGCACCCTTGTCATGGCGCCGAGTGCGGAACTTCAGCAGCCTTCTTTGGCGGGTCGCTACCGACAAGCAACCTTGTCGCGGACTAGCTGCAGCCCACTTAAGTTGTTGAGCGGACTCGAAACAAAGTAAGGGCGACCGACCAGTCACGATTTGGTTCCTCTGCACAGGTTTTCCATACAAAGTACTATCGTTCGAGGAAGATAACTTGAAAACTTAAAATTGATTGCTCAAACTTTGGCAACTTAGCTTTTCTGTTCTTGCTTCCCAATGAGGTGGAACTTCCTCGAGTGGTGCACGGTCCATAGTATTATCTCCTCCTCCCCCTGGTTAACTTGTGCGGCGAGGGAGCCTTCTTTCCTTTGAGAAAAGAAAAAGAAGAGGAAATAACATTATGGAGCCTAGCGGCTCGATTCTGCTTACCGGGTGTGGTTGCTGCACAAAGTGTTAGCCAAAGCATGCAATAAATTGATGAAAGCATGAACTTGAAAAGTAAATGCGCAACACACGAGCTTCTTGATGCATCAGGTCTGCGCCCGGCTTTGTCTGAAGGATTACATGCAACAGCGGCAAGACTTGTACAAAAGGTGGTTGCGGAGCAGGTTCCGACAAGCTGCGCCTTATGGGTAAAACTTACGAAGATGCTCAATGTTCCAGGAGTTGCTCACGGAATGCCATCTTCGGTCTCAAAAGCGGACAGCGCCTTGAGCCTAGTGACTCGTTTGACCCGATAAGGGCCTTCCCACTTCAAGGCGTCAACTTGTTTGAATTCTTGGCGGACTGAACGCGCGAAGAACAAGGTCGCCTTCCTCGAGACTTCGGCACTAACCCTGCGGCTATGGTAGCGGCGCAGGCTTGTCGGTAGCGGCGGCTCGCCTGGCCCGGCTGAAGGCGATCCTCCTCGAGGAGCAGCGCGTCATCTTGTCGCAGCTGCTCTTGCTCAAGCTCATCATAAGCGAGTACTCGAGGCGATCCGTATACGAGTTCCGTGGGGAGAACTGCCTCTGCTCCATAGACTAGAGCAAAGGGTGCCTGGCCAGTGGCTCGATTTGGCGTTGTCCTGATCGACCAAAGAACCACCGGCAGCTCCTTGATCCAGTTTCTTCCGCACTTGTGCAGCCTGTCGAAAGTTCTGGTCTTGAGTCCGTGCAACACTTCAGCGTTTGCCCTCTCTGCTTGACCGTTGCTTCTCGGGTGAGCAACGGAAGCAAAGCAGACCTTGGCGCCAAGGTCTTGGACGTACTGCATGAAGGTGCGACTCGTAAATTGCGTGCCGTTGTCGGTGATGATCCTGTTAGGGATTCCGAAACGGCAAGCAATCAACCTGAAGAACTTGACTGCTGACTGTGCTGTCACCTTCCTCACTGCTTCCACTTTCGGCCACTTTGTGAACTTGTCGATGGCGACGTACAAGTACTCAAAGCCCCCGACAGCTCGGGGGAAGGGGCCGAGGATGTCGAGCCCCCAGACCGAAAATGGCCAGGATAAAGGGATCGTCTGGAGAGCTTGAGCTGGCTGGTGTATTTGTTTGGAATGGAACTGCACGCTTCACACTTGGCTACTTGTGCGATTGCATCACGGAGGGCTGTCGGCGGAAGAAACCTTGCCGGAAAGCTTTGCGGCAAGTGCTCTTGCGCCAATGTGGTAACCACATATGCCTCCATGTATCTCTCGCCAACAACTGTCCATCTTCCACAGGAATACACTTCAATTTCACACCGTTGAGTCTTCTTCACATACGGTATGTTGTCGACAAACCGGTACATACTTGATTGCCGGGCTACTCTTTCCGCTTCTTCCTGCTCTTGGGAAGTTCTCTGTCTGAAGGAAATGGACAATCTGCTGCGCCCATCTTTGGAGCTTGCGGCTCGACAACAAGGACTAAAGGCACATCTGCTGCTGCGGGAACATCAGCTTCCACGGCGAGGACCTGCGGCCCAGCCGGAGCTTGATGCTCCCCGACAAGCTTGCCGGAGTAAGACTTGTCGGGAACGTCTGCTTCAACGAAACAAACCCTAGGGTGCAGCGGAGCAGACTGTTCCTCGGCTGCTTGTTGGTGTTGATCTTGGGGACCTTTGCAACGACAACCGGGAAGCTCTGTCGGAAAGAAGTAGTCACCAGAGGCCAACTTCCTCTTCTTATTCTGCCTGTTGATGGTGTTACGGTTGGTTGAGTCAGCTTGAGCACAAAGATCCCTGGTTCCACGGGTAGCTTGAGTCGGGCGCACTTTGACAGGCCATCAGCAATATCATTCTGAGCTCTTGGAACGTGTTCCATTTGCAGGCCGTCAAAGTGCTCTTCTAGCTTCCTCACTTCATCAACGTAGGCTTCCATCAATGGACTCTGGTAATCTTTGTTGACTTGGCGGACGACGAGTTGTGAGTCACCCCTGACAATAAGCTTCTTGATCCCAAGGTCCACTGCGATCCACGAGACCGGCAAGCAAACCTTCATACTCTGCAGTATTGTTTGTCGCTTGCTCCTTGGGAAAGTGCATCCGGACGACGTACTTGAGGTGCTCTCCGGTGGGTGCGATAAGCGAAGACGCCCGGCACCGGCGCTTTGCAGCGAAGGCACCATCAAAGTACATCAGCCACTCTTTGCTTGCTTCTTTGACGGGAATGCTCGTCTCCGGAATCTCTTCATCTGGCGTTGGCGTCCATTCTGCTATGAATTCCGCCAAGGCTCTGCTTTGGATAGTTGATGTGCTTTCAAACTTGAGACCAAAGCTTGACAGCTCCAGTGCCCACTCGACAATCCTGCCTGTCGCTCGGATTCTCGCATATCCTCTTGAGGGAAAGCGAGTGACAACTGTGATCTCATGTGCCTGGAAGTAATGGCGCAGCTTTCTCGAGGCCATGAGGAGGCCGAAAAGCAACTTCTGCACACCAGAATACCTCGACCTAGCCCCTTGCAGGAGGGAGCTGACAAAATAGACTGGGCGCTGCACCATCCTTTTCTGCATCTGCTCACGCGTCTTCGCGGACTCGTCCTTGTCGGGACCAGAGCTTGTCGGTGAAGCCCCCTGCTTGTCGCTGGATGTGTTTGCCGTGGTTGCTGGCTCATCATCCGCCTCCCTCTCCGCCACTAACCCAGCACTAACCACTTGATTGGTTGCCGCCATATATAGCAGCAACTTCTCTTGTGGCCTAGGCGCGACAAGTGTTGGAGTGGAGGACAGGTATCTCTTCAAGTCCTGCAGCGCAGCCTCCGCTTCGGGAGTCCATTTTACTGGACCTGCCTTTTTCAAAATCTTGAAAAATGGCAGGGCGCTCGATGAGACCTAGAAATAAACCTTTGAGAGCAGCCACGCAACCGGCAAGTCTTCGTACATCCTTGACGCGCTTTGGTGCTTCAATCTGCTCAATGGCCTTGATCTTGTCGGGATTAGCTTCAATTCCTCGCTGGGACACGAAGAACCCGAGAAGCTTGCCGGAAGGGACTCCAAACACGCACTTCTCGGGGTTGAGCTTGAGGTTGATCTTGCGGAGATTTGCAAAGGTCTCGTCCAAATCTTGAACCAGAGTTGCTTTGTCCTTGCTTTTGACCACTATGTCATCCATGTAGGCTTCTACATTTCCGTGCATTTGCGGCTCAAAAGCGTCATGGACTACCCTTGCAAATGTTGAACCAGCATTCTTCAAACCGAAAGGCATCCGTATGAAACAGTATGTGCCACATGGTGTGATGAATGCGGTCTTCTCTTCATCTTCTTCAGCCATGAAGATCCGATGGTATCTCGAGTATGCATCAAGAAGCGAAAGCAAATCACATCCGCCGTGGAGTCAACAATCTGGTCAATGCGCGGCAAGGGAAATGGATCTTTGGGACAAGCTTTATTAACATCCGTGAAGTCAATACAAAGTCTCCATTTCCCATTTGCCTTGCGCACGACCACAGGATTGGCCAACCACGTAGGATGGAGCACTCCTCTGACAAGGCCTGCTGCTTCCAGTTTCTTGATATCTTCGGCTATGAATTCTTGGCGCTCCACTGCTTGCTTCCTGACTTTTTTCTTGACGGGCCGCGCATGAGGACAAACGGCCAGGCGGTGCTCAATCACTTTCATGGGAACACCGGGGATATCAGACGGTTGCCATGCAAACATGTCGACATTCGCCCGCAGGAAAGCAACGAGCGCCTTCTTCCTATTTGGGGTCGAGAGAGGCACCGATGGTGAAGGTACCACCAGCGCCGTCCTCCTTGGCGGGCACCTTCTTGGTCTTCGGCGGAGCCACCATCTTCTTGCACTTGCTGGTGGAGCTCGATGGTGCGTCCTCGACGGTAGCGCAGCACTCCGAAGAGGTGCGCTTGCCGGAGTGAGCATCAGAGCCCTTGTCGGACTTGGACTTGGTCTTCTTCCCCCCGGGAGCTTCAGCGGCAAGTGTCTGGCAATCTGTCGCGGCTGCTGCATCCCGGAAGATCTTGTCGGCACAGATAAGGGCATCCTTCTTGTCGCCATGGACAGAGATGACGCTTATCGGGCCCGGCATCTTGAGTAGGTTGTAGGCGTAGTGAGAGGCTGCCATGAACTTGGCGAGTGCTGGACGGCCAAGTATCCCATTGTAAGGCAATGGGAAATCGGCAACGTCAAATGTAACCCTCTCAGTCCTGAAGTTCAGCTCGCTGCCAAATGTGACCGGCAACGTAATCTTCCCGGATTGATTCCTTGGAAGGTTCCGGTCTCTTCGAGCTTCATTGTCGAGGATTTGAAGCTTCGGAGCACCGCGGAGGAGATCAGATTCAAGTCGGCCCGCCGTCAACTAACATTTTTGTGACCTTGAGGTTGCGGATGGTTGGAGAGACCAACATCGGCAAGCACCCGACCGCATGATTATGCGATCGGGGTGGTCCTCAATATCAAAAATGATAGGCGTCTGGACCACTTCAGAGGCTTGCGTGACTCTCACGGATGGTTCCGCTGCATTGACCTCCCACATCCATTGCTTGAGTTGGCGGTGGGAGGTATGCGAGAAGCACCCGTCAACGCAGAGAACCTCTGTGGCTTTTTCAAACTCCTGCTCATCGGCGTCGTCGTCCTCCATATCTTCATCGTCATCATCATCTTCATCCTTGTCGCGGCCGCGGGGAGGTCGATCTCCTTGTCGCTGCTTGACTTTGCCGCGGCGTCCTCCCCGGCTGGGACGTTTCTTGCTTGCTCCCCCAGCACCTTCACAGGCCTTCTCCTTGTCGCGCCGCTCGTACTCAGCTCTCTGCTGTTCGACAAGCTGCTCGACTTTCTTGCAGCTCTGGAGGTCGTGGCCCTTGGTGCGGTGGATCTTGCAGTACTACTTGCCGGAGCTGTCCTGCTTGTCGGCGGCCGCCACCGACTGGTGGTTGGCGTCAGCGGCAATCTCCTTGCCGGAGACACCAGCCTTGGCGTCCTTGTCACCACCTCCATTGCCGGACTGCTCAATAGCTAGCACTTCTCTGGCCTTCTTCTTCCTGTTGCCTCGCCGCCGGCCCTTCTTTGCCGGGGCGGTGTCATCACTGTCAGATCCTGCTTCTGCATTCTCTCCTGGGAGTCTCCTCCCTTCCTCAGCGCGCGCACACTTGTCGGCCAAGGCGTACAGCTCACTGACGTCCTTGACTTTGCACATCGCCATCTCCTCCCTCATCCTGCAGTTCCACACTTTACGATGAAATGCGCCGATCACCTTGGCAGGGTGGGCGTCTGGGATGTTGTAGTGCACATGGCTAAATCTCTGAATGAACTTGCGCAGGGACTCTCCTTCCTTCTGGGCGAGCAAGTGAAGGTCGCTCTCTTGGCCATGAGGTTTGTGGCCACCTGTGAAGGCGCCAACAAACTGATGGCACAGGTCTGCCCAGGAGGATATGGAGCTGTCCGGCAAGTGCATGAGCCAAGATCTGACGTTGGGCTTGAGCACGAGCGGGAAGTAGTTGGCGAGGATCTTGTCGTCCCGTCCCCCCGCAGCCTGCACCGCGATGGTGTAGATGTTGAGGAACTCCGACGGTGCGTCCGCCATCATACTTCTCCGCACGTCTGGTTTGAAGTTTTTACGGCTGGCCCTTTGGACTTGCCGCAGCTCACGAGTGAACGCAGGGGCAACCTACCGCGACGGCAAGTCGCTGGCCCCTCCGGCGTGCATGTCAACAGAAGGCCCAGCGGCGCTTGTCGGATGACGTCGGCGCTTCTCTTGGCGCTTCGATGCTAGAATTCGGCGTCCTCTTTTGTCGCTCATGAAGAACTTGGCGCTGATCGCGGCGAAGCTCGCGGATCCGACGATGCAGTGGAGTCGCTGCCGAGGTGGGTCCGGCGAGTCGGCGATCTTGGCCTTCTTGGCGGAGAGTGCATGCGATGGTTGCACCTCCGACAGTCTCGTCGCCACCGGCTCGTGCCTTGTCGTCACGCGCCCGGGCAACGATGGCGGTGGTCGCCATGAGCGTCGCCGTTAGCAAAGCCGATGAGGCTCGATAGGGGCCCTCCACTCGTCGACCTTGTCGGCCGTTGGAGGGTAGTCGAGAGCAGTTGAGCTCTCGCCAGCTTCGCTGGAGTAGTAGGCGGCATTGGAGAACGGTGCGAGGAGCGGACACGCCGGACTTCTAACCACGTTAGAAGGAGCAGCGCCCGTCCGGCGCATCAGATCTCACTAGTGCCAGCATGTTGGCGCGCATGCTGGTCTTGAGGGTCTCGATCCAACGAACGTATGGCGTTGTGAACGCCATGACATTGTTGGTCCCGCGTCTCCTGAGACGGGCGCGGGGGATGCACGGACGCTGAGGTTTGCGGTGCCTTGTCCTTGGACTTGGCAACGTCGCGAACACCTTCGTCGGCGCCCGTTCCTCCGTTGTCGCCCCACCACCCGTTATTTGTGGTGAGGGTGGGTACGACGCGGACGGCTCTGCTGCCGCCAAAGCCTTCTTCTTCGGGCGGCATGTCGAGGAATATGTTGATGACGCTGCTCGTGTGAACGCCGGATCAGATTCACACGGCTCGGACGCCTACCCGGGCGTGCGAGAGATGTCGGGAGGCTGATCGTACCCACGGACACCTATGGGGCGGCGGAGCAGGCCCCTTGTGGTTCGGAGGGGGGCGGAGGTCGCACGAAGAGAGGATCGAGGCGATGCACGCGAGCGGTTTACCCAGCTTCAGAGCTCTCCGGAGAGATAAAACTCCTACTGCTGCTTGTTTCATCTATTATGTTCTTGCTAGGGAGCAACGAGAGCTACAAAACCTAGCGTGAGTCTATCTGGTCTTGAGTGGGTCGAATGAACCCAACGAGACGAACCCTGGCCAACTGAACTGAACGGAACCGAACCCTCTCTACGTTGCACTCGGGCCTCCTTTTATATGCTCAAGGGGTCTCCGACAGGTGGCAACATAGGCGGGGTACAAATGTAAAACAGGAGTTGGTACACCTACTTGAGCGATTAGTACAGTGCAAAATACCTAACTCTGACGGCAAGGGACAAAAGCAATAAATGCCCGTCGTTGTCGCCCAAACAGTGTAACAGAGACCGTCAGGTGCGCCTCCGCTTGCCACGATGGCGAGTCTGTCAGCGCCGCTTATCGCTGCTCTCCGCTGGCTGCACAGCCGCTCGACACGCGCCCATGGAACGGTCCCATGGCGACACGTCGCTGGGTGAGCTGGAGCGGAGACGAAGAGAAGTTGCATGCCGCGGCAAGCGCCTTGCCGCGGCCGAATCCTTGTCGCGCCCGGATACTTGTCGCGCTTCGAGCCTTCCCGGCAAGCTCCTCTTGCCGGGGCTTGTCTGTGCCTAGAGAGGCCTTCCCGGCAAGCTCCTCTCGCCTGGGTCTTGTCTTCCGAATGGCTGCGGAGGGTCTTGGCGGACGCTTGGCCGTGAGGCTTGCCTTGGGACGCTGCGACTGCCCGTGCACAAGTTCGGGGTACTAAGGTACCCCTACTTTAGTACACCGACACTCATCTACACTAAGTCAAGCCACAGCAACATTTTCATGGTGTCATTTCAATATTTGTGATTTTTCTTACTTGAATGAAATGATTAATCCATGCATTTAAATAACTATTGTGGTATTTGTATTCTGTTAAATATTTGTTAGTTATTATGCTTGAATTACAGAATGTTTGAAACTAGTTTGGTTGGTAGGGCAAGTTAAGATTTATTTGTGGTGATGTTACAAATGATTTTCTTATGCATGTTAGTAATTATTTAAAGTTTTGTTCTTGCATACATAAATTGATAAAAATTTGCTAGAAAATATTCTGTTAAATACTTGTTTAGTATTTTTGCTTGCCTTACAGAATGTTTGAACCTCACTTAGTTGATAAAGAAATTAAGAGTTGTTGATAGTGAAATCTTTTGTTAAGCATATGAGAAATTTATTGAAGTTACGTTCTTGTGTGAGAAATTAATTAAACTTGTTGCAAAATATTTTGGTTAAGATGTGAGTCATTTTGAGCTGCAAAGTAATATGAGTTGTTAATGTTTATGCTTGGTGTGTATATGGATGACATCGGTCATTTATATTATTTAGTGATGCATGTGTGGTTTTGCATTTCATGGCATCCGATGACACCGGTCATTTTCATTTTAAGTTTAACCTGAATATAACTCAACTTGAATATACCGTTGACTAGGTCATGGTGCCGCCAAATCGAGTTTCTTTCCAGTGCAACCACATTTGCCTTTTTGGGAAGGCCTTGATTTGGTCCATTGACATGGCCTCTGGTCGGTGCCTCCAACTAGGGAAGGTTATGTCGTGCTTGCCCTAGCCCGGTAAGCAGGCATAATCTTGTGTGCTCGTTGTTGAGATTATGGTACCGAGTCCCCGAGTGGGATTGTTTTGGCCACGACGGTGGTCGGGGTCTCTTTGGTAGACACGGGGCCACCCAGGACCAGCCCGTTGGGGATTGGGTCGGAGTGGCCGGGAGAGTGCTGTGGAAATGGAAGGGTTTTGTCGGAATGCCGTTGGTCCACCCGAATGGGAGTGCGTGGCCATGGGTTCCGTGGTGTGGGTACAGTGTGCTACCTCTGCAGAGTGTATAATCTATCGATAGGCGAGTCCACGCTCACGGACACCTCGTAGTAGGTCCGAGTCAACGTTTAATAAAAATTGCACACTAAGCTATGAACTTTGCATTGTTGATGGATGGCAGAAAGGCCATCGAGGCATTCGGGACCAGACATTGGTCGTGGTTGTGATCGCCGTAAGGATCACGAGTTATTCTTGTTAAAGACCACGTTGGTGGTTTGTTTGTCATCCGAGGATGATCATGGTTGGTAAGTTGTCCCGAGGGACGTTCGAGCATGATCACATCATATTTGACATATAGTGTTGCATTATTAATAATGGGTTAAATATCATGATATTGTTTGCCATTATGATTATGCCTGTTGTGTGCTTGCAAGTACATTCAATGTACTGACCTGGCGTGTCATGGCAGATTTCAGGAAAGTACCATTGGAAAGGAGCGTTGTTCGAGTCTAGATCGTGTCCGCGTCGGTGTCCCTGTGAGATGGATCTTCCTCCACGACGTTATTCCGCTGCCACGTAGTTGTTCGGATCGAGGCCCCTTTATGTTCACTAAATAATGTTCATATTGTTTAGCCGCACCGAGTGTGCCGCTTGGCCTCGAAAACTGTTGTAATGTAGACTTTGTTCCGCTATCATCAATAAAGCAGTTGTTTTTCTGTACCAAGATGTTGTGTGTTGCCAGAAGACATGGTCTCTGGGCTGGCAATGCATGGTAAACCGGTCGCTCTAAGCCGGGGTGCCACAGGCAGGGCCGCCTGCTTCCGCCTCCCACGGCTGGCTGCGCCTCAGCGCACGCATCGCCGCCCCCACCGTCTCCTAAATTGTTAACGTCGACGTCCGAGGCCTCGCCGTTGTCCTCTGCGCGCTTTGGTGCGCTCACCGTGGTGCCGCCCTCTCGCGTTTTCAACATGGTCAACAAACAAGAGGAATCGGGAGAGAACTATACGTGGAGAGGATGACAGTAGGGGGCCACCATGTCCATGGTTGTACACAAGCAAGATGCTCATTTTTTGTTATATACTCCATTGTCAGCGTATAGAAAAAGAAAATGCTTCCTCCTAGTGGTTTGCTGACATTAGGGACCCACAACATTGTGAGCGTATAGTCAATAGACAAGAGAACATTACAAGATCGGCTGAGACCTGGGACATAGCTGCTCGAGCAGTATTTTTTTGTTATTGTTGAGATGGAGTAGGGTTTCAACTGGGTTGTGGCCCGTCTAGCCTAGGCTTCTATTTTACGTTCACCACATGAGCATCCCAGCTATTTTTTCTTTGTGAAAATGAGCCCAGTTTATTTTTTCTAAAGAATACCCAATCCAGGCCTACTTATTTTTCTACGCCCTGCTGGGCTGCAACTCTTTCATGACAACTGCAAATCTTGAAAGTAATATGAAATGGGCTGTAAATATAAAAAGCAAATGACAAATTGGCAATTACTTTCAAATTTCTGATTTTTTTCACATTTTTAGATTCCAATTTCACTAGGCTTTAACCTAATTTAAATATATCTTCAAAGTACTTTAAATCTGGCTCGACATTTCAGTATTAAAAATAGTTTGGACCCCACCGAAATATTTGAAATTTCGTTTAAATTTTTAACCTTGGCCCTGGCCAACAAAAAATATGGACTGCAATAAATTTCATAAGAAGTTGCAATGAGCTGTAAATTATTAAAAAAAATAGGGAATGGTCTGACTTGTGGGCCTATTAAGTTGACGCGTATGCAAGATTTTTTTACTTATTATATACGTCAACAAACGATTCTAGTAGACATGACCGTTGGATGTCAAGCCAACGGTCGTCATGCTTCTACAATCTTTGTTCTTCTTGCTCTAGCCGCCAAATTCAGCGCCGGCGGGACCGCCTGCACCCGCCTCCCATGGCCAGTTGTGCTGCCGCATAGGCCTCACCGCCCCTGCTACTCCCACCACTTGCCAGGCCATCCCTCTACTCACCCACATCCCTCCACTGTTGTGGCTTCGCCGCCTTCGGGTCATTCCCTTCCGGGTTCTCGCAGTCGTCCATCGCGTTGGTGTTCTCGGCACGGCATGGTCAACATTGTCACCAAACGACAATATCAGAAGAGGGATGTACATGCAGAGGCTGACAGTTGGGACCCACATGGTCCATGGCTGCATGCAACCAAGTACCTCCTTATTACACCAAAAAGAATGAATCCTCCCAATGACAGCTGGGACCCACCAGCTATATCTTGGCACGGAAGGAAGTGCCTCCTTACTAAGCCAAAAATAAAGAGTGCTCCCGATGACAGCTGGGGCCCACTAGATTTGGAGGCTAACTTATGGCCCTACTAAGTTGACGCGTACGCAGGCATTGTCAACTTGGTCAACAAATGATTCTATCACCAGTGACCGTTGGATTTTTAACATCCAACGATCATCCTGCTTCTTCAACCTCTGACTTTCTTGCTCCAGCCGTCCAAACCACCATGTGCTCCTACCTCCCGTGGCCGGCTGTGCTGCCGCGCAGGCCTCACCGCCCCCTACTACTCCCACCGCTGGTCAGGCCATCCCTATACTCACCCACACCCCCTGTTATTCTGCGGCGACGGTAGCCTCACACCGCAGCCGAACCATTCAACCCTCGTACTACCCTCCATGTGTTCCCAAGCTCCGCGTCGTTCCCTACCTCACCATCGTCCACCGCCTGGTGCTGTCCGCGCTGCGTGGTCAACAAACAACAGCCATCAGAAGAGGACTGTACACGGTGAGGCTGACAGATGGACCCACCAACTACATCTTCACACGTAAGGAAGTGCCTCCTTATTACGCGCAAAAAAAGAATCCTCCCCCTATGAGCTCAGACCCACCTTCGCACGCAAGGAAGTGCCTCTTTATCCTCCCAGACAGCCGGGACCCACCCGGTCGAAGAGAGTTGTCATTCTGGTCACAAACGTGTACGTACATACTGGTCCATCGATCTTTCTGCCACGATGAATCGTGGCCCAGTAAGGAGCAGTAGCTGTTCAGGCAGTCCCATCTATATCATGTACACGTACGTACATTCATGCTGCAAGAAAGTAAATATGGCTACGTACATACATACGGGCGGGGTCTCGAACGCATACAGCGACGGCTTCCTGTTCATCGGCAGCCAACCGACTGGGTCGGAACAGAGAAACATCGTCGTGTACATCGGGAGGAAACAGACTAATACGGGTGAGGGTGTCTCATCTTTCGATGAGATGGTGGCTGTCATTTTTGGTGGAGTAGACTTTGACGACCTTACTACGAACGTGCGAGATGTCGCACCTTAGCAATCGCTAAACCAACTCCGAGCGGTTATTGACCATGCTGAAGAACGATCAACCTGACTACGAAGGTCTATTTCCTGCAAGCAAACGAAGAACAAGCAAGAAACTGAAATTGCAATCTGGATATTGCGAATATAAGAGGAAAGCTTTATTAATGAAGGTGGAGTTCTGTGACATGTTAGTCTGGTCGTTGAGCACAAACGAAGTACGCGAAGTTGCAACTATGGTGAACTTTTAATCTAAAGAAAACTCAAAGTCTAAACGATGCCCTAAGGGCTGTATATATGGAGGAGTTGGGGGAAATTTTGTGACCCCTTGTAGGGGGGTCCGAAACCAACCCTAACTTTGTTTCCCACACATACGGATTATAAAAATAGGCTATACTTATGTATTTTGAAATTACATGGGCCTGGCCCAATAATAAGGTGACGCAGCACCTATAAAAGCCTCTGGACGAAATTTGTGAAGTGGCATCTTGTATATTTTGTCCAAGCCTTCATGCACTCATTATGGTGGCTTCAAAGTCCTGAAATAATCACTTGAAACTCCGTTCTTGTTTCCCTTGCACATGCCATCATCTCCATGCTTGTTCTTGCTCCAATGTTCATCCTTCTCCAAGCTAGGCCCGTCATTTTTAAGAAAAACAAATGTATCAAATTTAGGCAGCATCATATTCTCATGAACATTACACTACAAAAAATACACTTCCGTCATAATACGTGTTTGTCACAGTAGGTCACATTTTCTGTCATGCATGTACATCCATGATGATTTTATGACATAATCAAGATAGTCATACATGTAGTGTCGTAGAAGTGTTCCATGACATTACCAAAATTATCATCACAGAAGTGTCCACTTCCATGACGATAAATCGCGCGTCATAGAATTGCTTTCGTCAAGGGTAACCAACATGTGGCATCCACCATAGCGAGTCGCCGTTAAGCTATTAGGTTCCGGTTTGGATCCGATAGCCTGTTAATAGCCCCGACCAATGGGGATTTTCCACGTGTAAAATTCTCATTCGCTGGAGGGTCCACGTGTCGGCTCAGCGTTGGGACAGATGTCATCGACTCATAGTACGGGAGGCGCGTAATACATCGGCATGTGGCAAGGCCCAACGGTGGCCCATTCCAGTGAAAAAGGCCAGCCCAATAAAAATTAGTAGGCCGGACCACATAAGGCCTACTTGTGTCAGCTCCATTTAAGCCCACGGCTCATGCTAGATGTGCCAATTCGGCCTATTAACGATTTGACACCATTGCAGCCATTGTCAGTTCGAGCCTGTTAACGACGCGCTATATATTTGGGCTCAATATCGGCCCGATGTGGTTTCGGCCTGTTAACGGCCCATTCAAGGGATGTGCCATTTTTAGGATGTACGTCTTTCGGCCTTTTAGCGACCCGTTTAAGTGTTGGGCCAATTTTTGGCCTGGTGTGTCTTTTAGCGTGTTGACGGCCCATAAATGAGTTAGGCCATTTGCAGTCAGACCTGAGTTTTTGCCTTTTAACGGCCCATGCTCTTCATGGTCCAATACCAGTCTGGTTTCTCTTTCGGCCTGCTAAAGGCCCACAACATAGTTGGGCCATATACAGTACGACCTAACTTTCAGCCTCTTAGCGGCCCATGCTCTTCATGGTCCAGTACGAGCCCACTATCTCTTTCGGCCTCCTAAAGGTCCGCGGTATAGTTAGCCCGACCTTAGTATCGACATGTTAATGGCCCGTGAAATCAAATGGCCCACCTGTTGCCCGATTTGATGTCGGCCTGTTAACGACCCGGGAGGTAACAGGGCCGAGCATTAACTTTCGGCCTGGTAACGGCCCATTAACTTAATGGGCCCACTAAAGTTTGAACATGTCTGTAGGACCAATTAGATAATTTGAGCCCATTACGACGAGCAACAATGCACAGGACCAAAACCGATCAATGAAAGGCCTATGAGAATTTTGGCCCCTATGAGCCCATTAGGGAATCCCATTAAGGGAAGTGGACTGCTTCCTTCATATAGGGCCCACGACTGTTCGTGCTAACTAACAATTTCACTGCTTTTTTAGCTTCCTAGCGACCATTTAGCTGGAATGCTAGGCGCGCTAAGCAAAGGTATGGCATACAAGTGAAAACGTTGCACATCTAGCATATATTACAGGAAATTACATCCACTGGGCAATCAAAGATTGATGCCAGTGCAAATAAATGAACAGAACCTAATGATCTACAACATCACAATCTGCAACCTCAGCGCGGATGACGCCCATAAGCATGTGGGCAAGTTCTTCCTGCTTTGCTACACTGTCTCTGAAAACATTGATCAGTTGTTGTTGCGCAAGAATGTGCACCTTTGATTCCTCCAAAATTTCCATCATTGCTTCAGCCAGTAATTAGTTTACAAACATACATTTTTTCCGTTGCATTCGAGATAGAGGAAACTGAACAGATTCAGATGGCGAGTTTGGCAGGCTTGTATTATTGATAGTGGAGAGTGTCTCAACCACTACATCATAACATAAATTACGAGGGGAACCGAACAGATTAATCAAGAGTTATTTCCATATTACCTGGCCTAGATTTATTGGAAAGAAACAATGGGGTTGCCTTGTTGTTTTTAGAGTTTGTATTCTTATCTTCAGCAGCTTGCACCAAATTAACACACTAGCATTGTTATCAATGGCCAGGTCAGATAATAGGAAAGCAACATTGACACAACGAACGTTTAGGCAACCAGATCACACCAGCCTTCACCAAATTAACATAATATGGCACAACTATCATCAGCCAGGTAAGGTAATACAAAAGCAACATTGACACAATGAATGGGCAACCAGAGCAGCACTACAATTCAGTAATATGCATGATATGAGATAGTACACTCATGCAACTCAGTATGCAAAACTACCAGGCAATTTTCCTTACAAAAATCAACATTGTTGCCTTTAATTATACATTTTGCTACAACTAAATTTAGATCAGATAAAGGTTGGATTCACGCCGATTAACAAAAAACATGTTGATGTAAAAATATACTGATATACAACAGGTACTTACATCAACATTGGAGCACAGAGAATTCCCGCAAGATACTTTCCTCGAATACGATCCCAGTGCAGAAAGTCTTCTATCCTTTAAGCTTATTTTCTAAAAGATAGATGGGTAAGAAACATGTAGAAAAAATGATCAGAATGCTATAAAATTTCATGATGCGAGGATACACGCACACTTCTTAGAATGGAGTTGACATATTTTTTGCCGGAATTTGGGCGGACTAGTTCTTTGGCCACTGGAATCTGCTTATTATCAGTAGGAGTTGGGTTTGTCTATGCTTGAGCAGTATCTATGAAAACTGGAGTTGGTTTACTATCTCCTGGCATTCGGATCTTTTGCAAAGACCTTGTTTGTAACCCTTTAGATTATAACATAGCCATCTTCCCCTTGCATGCCTTATATAGAAGAATGGTGCTTCAATTATAAAACATGCTACAACAGAGAGATGGAACAGGTACTGAAGAATAGAAAGGCATGACATATTGACATGTATTCCCTCCATCCGGAAATAAATGAATGGGTCTAGGCGTATTTCAGTTCTAGATACATCCATTTTTATCCATTTCTGCGACATATAATCCAGACGGAGGGAGTATGTTGTAAGATCTAGGGATACGACGGGACATAGTGTAAAAACACTAGTTGAATGTAAAACTGTATGCTAGCTGAATACATACAGAAAAACACTAAGGCAACATATGCGTGTATGATTGGGATACAAAGATGGCATTGCAACAGACCACTAGACCAACACTTCAATGTAAAAAAACATGGTCTGGTAGACAGATATAGTACATACTAATGAATTACAATGCATAAGATATTCAGAAGCATGATGTCCAAATTAAGCATATGGCTTTGCGATAGAGTAGAATGACAATACTTGAATTTGAAAACATGTCATCATGAATGGAATAGGTACTGAAAAAACAGGAAGGCATGACATATTTACATGCATGATCAGCAGGCTAAGCACATGGCATTGTAATAGAGTAGATGCACTCCAGGACATTATATGCATGTTGTAACCATATCACGGGCCAAGTTAGAGCAAGGACCTTGTGGGGTGAATAGGATTCATCATCTTTCTGCAAGTCTTCTGAAGAACTGCCTTTACATGTTCCATCATATTGGGTATCATTGACGTCAATTTTGTTGGCCGTTACATTGCTCCATGAGGTTCTTGTGGATAAATCAGTGCGTGCAATTATATCTGACATGCATGGAAGACAACTAGTAGTTAGATTTATGTAATGAGTGTCTGTAGGAGACGCCATAAATAGTAGGACTGGGTTAACTAGCAGCAACTGGTCTAAAAAAATAAAGGGAGAACATAGATGAAAGCTACATAATATGTATCGTTTGTACTCGAGATTAAATAGATGGCACAAAAAAGTATTAAAGAACAACATAGGTAATACTAGAAGTGGTATAATACTATAATCACCAGCCTATGGGATAGCATTGGTTGATGGATGATAACTATGGAACAACGTTACCTAAAGAACATGTCTCTTAGCTAAACTACGGAATAGCGTTAACTCCTGAACAAGACATGTAAGAGATCAACATGAATATACAGTGAAATTATAATCTATTTTCCATGCTTAGATGAATAACAAAGCCATAAATGTTGCACACAAGTAAGATGAGGGTACAACCTATCTGGCCGCCATCCATATGAGTGAGCATCATGTGCTGACTTGTCGATGGCCCTGTAGTTGTTGGGGCTGTCCATGTCGGGCACGCGCATTCGATGCAGGGAACTGTTGAGTGGGGACTATAGCTCCCTTCTGGTGTATGCTTCCCTTGTTGGAGCAGTTGCGGTGAGTTGCAAGACGGTGTGGCTGAAGATGCAGAAAATGCATAATGTTAAGAACGAAACATATCTCTAATCTGAAGAAATACCCTAAGAGATCGACAGTAAGGTATGAGAGTGGTCACACGTCTATTGACTGAAGACTAAATTGGGGTCACACAATTTTATCTTATTTTGGTACTGTCCGATCTGCGCCGGATGGCTTCATGGCCGTCTTGTGCCTCCCGGCTGACACTGTTCAGAATCTTCCCAGAAGAGCCAGCGACCACCGACAGAGCAGTCTACCTCCGTCGTCCGTGGCCGCGAGAGCTCCGACCAAAACCCTGCTCCCCACCCTATCGCACTGTCGTCATTGCGCTGCCCCCAGTCAATCCACAAAGACTCGCCGGCATCCAAATCCGGCCGCGGCAGTACTTTCAACCCACGCAACTCTAAGATAGCCATCTAAGCGCTGCTTCTGCGGTGAACTTGCGACCCTGAACCCTTACATTAGACACCAGCCAACCGGCAGCATACGAGCTCCGCCGCCTCGAGCGGTGTTGCTTCCCATTGGGAATCGATTGGCCCAGAATAAAAATTCAGACAACTGACGCCTAAATAAAGTGATTTGAGATGAGGGTACGACCTATCTTGCGGCCCGGTGAAGTAGGCAGCTCCAGCTGCCGAGTCGGTGAGGCCGGCGCGGTTGCGGTGGCTACCGGCGGCAGGAAAGCAGAGATGTCACGACGGTCGACGGCTACAGGGAAGCAGCACCGGGGCCCTGGACTCATCCGAAGTTGGAGCCGCTCCGGCGCTGTGCACAATAGTGGGGGTGAATCGGCTCCGGTACGGTTGACGTGGCCCTCGTCGAGGCAGCTCCGGCAACACGGAGTAAGAGGCACACGACCCAGTGCACGGTGGCAAACGGATAGCGTCTCCGGCATTGGATAGGAGGGCGGAGGTGAATTTGGTGCGGTGGGGGCGCCATGGAGGAGGGGCGGAGGTTTCGCGGCTGGGAAGAAGGGAGCTTCCGAGGAGAAGGTGATTTGGCACCCACGAGCTATGAATGGGGAATTGGGAGGGGGAACCACGTCTTACGGACGCATTTGTCTAAAGTGTGTGTGTGTGGGGGGGGGGGTTACAGTTCTACCACTACCTTTAGGCTTCTGGGCTTGGGTCTGTGTACTGAGGGTCGGGGATAGCATAGTAACTTTGCTTCTCCCAAATAGTGGGCGCGACCGATTTCAGGCGACGAGGGCGTGTTTTGAAATAGTGGGCGCGATTTCGGGCGAGGAGGGCGTGTTTTGAAATAGTGGGCGCGAGCTATTCTGGGCGATGAGGGCATCCTTTGAAATAGTTGGCGCGAGCGATTTCGGGTGAGGAGGGCGTGTTTTGACATAGTCAGCGCGGGTGATTTCGGGCGAGGAGAGGGTGTTTTGCCACCCAAGGTTTATGAATTATTCGACACATGTCATTTCGGCCGAGGAGAAGGCGCGCTTGGATGAAGATACGAACCTACCCTCGATGTACAATGGGCCAATTGATGTGTGTCCCACATAGGCTGGTAATTTCACGTCTCCCATTTATTTGCTGGGGCGAATTCCACCGAGCATAGGGTGTTTAGCGGTTCTTTCAAATTTAGGGAGAACGAGCAACCACGTCTACCTTACCAAGTCAATTCGAATCAAGTTCTGAAATGTTAGCTTGCCACTAATTTTTTAGATGGAGAGATGATGCTCGGGACTAATGTGTTTTTACATGCTCGTTGCTAATGATTTACTATATGACAAATAGTTGACTCACTCAAAAACGGGAATCAAACCCAAAATTAAATATCTCGATTAAATGAAAAAGCTCGTTCGCCAGGTCAAAATAGTGAACTAAATCCAAAATTGAACACCTCAATCAAGTAGCATGTTGTATAGTATTATAGTACTCCATGAACATGTTGAAAGTCAAATTAATGAACTTGTTTGATATGCATATCTCCGTTCATGTGTGGATTGCAGATAACATGTTCTCCAATTTAAATATTTGAATGCAAGTTTATATCAGTCTTTGATGCAAAAAACGCGACCTCACCCTCTCCCGGACTCTTGCTCTCTCTCTCTCTCTCTCGCCGACAATCTTCAATTCTATCGCATGCATCCAAAAACAAACCTTGTTGGTCCCTCTCCCTCTCTCTCTCTATCTCTCTATCTCTCTCTCTCTATGGGGGGGGGGGTCTTTCTAGTTCGCATGCATGCTCCATGTATAGGTCTCTCTCGCACACTATGTATGATTCTCTAGTCCAAGCTAAATATCTTGGGCGCACTCACCATACGCACACAAATTCCCTGGCTCGTTGCCCGTAACTCTCTCACGCACCACTCTGCCATCTCGGAGCTCTTCCCTCTCTCTCTCTCTCTCTCTCTCTCTCTCAAACTCTCCATCTCCCTGGGCACACATACACATGCATATCTCACTCACACTCAACAGACCCATCTAAAACTCTATATCTCTCTCTCATTCTCTCTCCATCTCACACGCACACACACACACACACAATCTCACGCTTAGCCAAGTATGATGGTCTCTCACTCAATTGTAGGCTCACGCAGTGATAACCCACAAGTATAGGGGATCGCAACAGTTTTCGAGGGTAGAGTATTCAACCCAAATTTATTGATTCGACACAAGGGGAGCCAAAGAATATTCTCAAGTATTAGCAGTTGAGTTGTCAATTCAACCACACCTGGGTAACTTAGTATCTGCAGCAAAGTATGTAGTAGCAAAGTAATATGATAGTAGTGGTAACGGTAACAAAAGTAACGGTAGCAAAAGTAATATTTTTGATGTTTTGTAGTGATTGTAACAGTAACAACGGAAAAGTAAATAAGCGAAGAACAATATGTGAAAAGCTCGTAGGCATTGGATCGGTGATGGAGAATTATACCGGATGTGGTTCATCATGTAACAATCATAACATAGGATGTCACAGAACTAGCTCCAATTCATCAATGTAATGTAGGCATGTATTCCGAATATAGTCATACGTGCTTATGGAAAAGAACTTGCATGACATCTTTTGTCCTACCCTCCCGTGGCAGCGGGGTCCTAATGGAAACTAAGGAATATTAAGGCCTCCTTTTAATAGAGTACTGGAACAAAGCATTAGCACATAGTGAATACATGAACTCCTCAAACTATGGTCATCACCGGGAGTGGTCCCGATTATTGTCAAAACTACCACGAACAACATGCCAGACATCAAGTTTATGCTTAGATCGGCCTGATGTCATAGTTCACGTGGTGACCATGTTCGTCCAGGGGTGTTGGCATGCGTGTCGACGCGCTCTAAGTGCCGCCGAGCGCTCTGTTCGCGCGTGGTCGCTTCCCTCGCCTGCCCGAGCATGCCAAACCGTGCCACCATCTTCGTCTCTAAGCCCTTAACCTCCATCTGGCGCTCACCGATGTCGGAGCTCGCCGCAGCGAGCACGGGCAAGGTCTGGCCAGCCCAACAGTGCGGAGCGCACTATGCTCGTCACCTTCCTCTCGATCCTGTGCTTGTCTCCGTCCACCCACAGTTGCCGCGTGACCTGCGTTGCCTTCTCCCCCTCTCACTGACGCCGCTCATCGCCGGGCGCCGTGGATAGGTGTCCATCAGCGGAGCTCGAAACCCCCTCGCCCTCGCCCATAAATAGGGCCACCCCCAACCTCCTCGAGCACCATCCAGTACTCCCACACACTCCACGATCGCGTAGGAAGCCGTAGCCCGGCCGGGCAGGCCTCAGCCGCAGTCCCGAGCTCGAGCTTCACGGCGATCCCTCCGTGTCGCCGCGGAAGCTCTAGCCTCTCCCAGGCTAGGGCAACCCCTCCAGGGCTTCCTCCTCTCTTCGGTGAGGCCGTCTTGCCCGCTTGGAGCCCTTGGAGTGGCCTCCGTTCACCGTCTTCCTCAACTCCGGCAACCACCACGTTCTGCCTCCGCTTGCGAGCTTGTTTCCGACGCCGTCCGACCACCCCTAGCCACGCTTACGGTGCACAGCAGCGCCATCATCCCCTCTCTAAATCCTTCCCTCTCGTTTGGGCCAAGAAGCCCTCGTCACCGATGAGAGCTCCGGCGAAGCCGCGGCCTTCTCTGTTTCTTTCTCCCCCTTCCCCCACCTGACTAGCGGGGCCCGCTAGCTAGCCACTCTATCTGGCCTCGGCCAGTGCAGTGGTGGCGCCACTGAGGTTTTACGCCTTGACGCCACCCCCCATTTGTTTATTTAAATTCAAAATCATTTATATTCTAGAGAGCTTCAAATAGTTATAACTCTTCAACCATAAGTCCAAATGAATTGATTCTTTTTGCATTGTGTTCTTTGAAAAGAAATCAAGCAGCTCACCAAAGATGAGATTTTTCTGAGCTGTTTAGAATTTCTGGTGATTTTCAGAAGTGTTCTTGATATTTGCTTTTTGTGTTTAAATTTATTTTCAGAAGGTGAGGCTTGTCTTGAGGATCACCAGAAGGCTTGTGAACCTCATCTGCACTAAGTCAAGCTACAGCAACATTTTCATCACCGGGAGTGCTCGAGCTATGAACTCCTCAAACTATGGTCATCACCGGGAGTGCTCGAGCTCATGATGTCTGGCATGATTTGGTTTGTACATGCGAGATGGAAATTACTACCTATCCCTGACACGCAAAGCCTATCGGCTCGATTTCTATAGGTTTCGATAGGGGTAGGTTTGTAATTTCACTCAAACGTGACATAACCACCTCCCACCCGGATTCATACACGATGGGCGCCAAAACAAACTCTTGTCAGAAAATTTGGTGTATGCAAGATTACTGTCCTATCCCCAACTGACTAATATTGTTGCGATGTAGGAAATTTAGAACAGGGGCTAAGTTTATAAATTTCCTCGCATTTGAGGCAAGCTTACCACGAAGACATGGTTCCACCCTTCCTCTCTCCTCCATTTACCCATTCAGTACTCTGTGGCCTAAAAGACCTTCTCCACCCCGGCCTCCTCCGTCCGCCACCCCTTCCACCGACGTCCTCCTCCACAATGCCAGAGCTAATACCTCGATGCCGTCTTCCATTACAAGAGATCGACCTCTCTCATCCACGGCTTCAAACCGGGATCCTTGCATCCCGTCCTCTCGCTTCATTCCCGCCGTCGCCCACCTTGCCGGCGCCGCTCTTACGACAGTCTCGTCCACCGCGCCAGGATATTTCCCCCGCTGCCACCGTCTACCCTCCTAGATCTGCTTCCATGTGGCCGATAGCCATCACTACCGCAGCAACATCAAATTCTCAGCAGATGCATACACGGGCGCCGCACTGCAGGCGGTACTCTTTCAGATTCTGCTCAACTTATTTATCACAAAGAAGAAAATAGATCGCCACTGCTTTACTCTGATTTCTTGTCCATCACTTACTTGTTAATTGAAAGCAAACATTGGTTGTGAAGTTGCCTTTGTCCTGTTTGCACCTTCAGATCCGCCATGGCACGCTCAACACTATACTCGCAATGTTTATGGTTTCCCCCTTTTATATTCCACACTAGTTAAATGACAGTAGACTAAATTTCAAAATTGGGTCAGTCGATTTTTGAGAGCTCCCCGGAGTTCGCCGGTGCGAAGGAAGGGGCTCGGGTGGGGATGGTGGTTGTGGGGGTGGTGGCCTAGTGATGGTGGGCCTCGCCGAATGAAGAAAAGTCGACGCCGGTGGAGGCAGGGGTGGGGGTGGGGGTTGGGGTGGCGGAGGAACACAGGCGGTGGGGGCGGTTCAGGAGGCGGGGGCCGGGTCAGTTGTTCGGCCCGGCCCGTCTGCAAGCGGTGTTCTGTATGGGAAGAATCAGAGATGAGGAAGAAGAAGGGTTAGGTGACGTAGGATCTTCATCCAACCGCCTGAAATGGTCGACTGACCCAAATGACAAAATTCACGCGACTTGCATGTAGACATTCCTTTATATTCAGTACCATCATCGTAGCTACTTGGCACTGCTCCTGAATCCATCAAGCTAAACAACGTGCCACTCATAATTCCAAACTTGTTGCTCAAATATGCATCTGATATGATGCTGATATTACTAAAACAGATAACGTTTAACTGGTCAGCTAATGTTCCTACTTTACTTAATGCGCTCTGGTTCATCATGTGTGGGCATTACGCTACAAACATTTTATTATCCAAAATCTGCTTGCTCTTCTTTAGCATGTTCCTCTTCCGTTCTTGTTTAATAAGTACTCTCTCCGTTCCTAAATACAAGTCTTTGTATAGATTCCACCATGGACTACATATGGAGCAAAATGAGTGAATCTACACTCTAAAATGTATCTGTATACATCTATATGTGATCCATAGTGGAAATCTCTACAGAGACTTATATTTTGGAACGGAGGGAGTATGATAGTAGTACAGTATGTTCCTTGTAGTGAAGAAGAGCAGGGACATTTGCAGTGTAGAGGTCTATTCGGTCGGTTGTGATGGACACTTTCAACTCTTTGGGCCTCTTTGATTCGTAGGATTTTGTAAACATAGGAATAGGAATTGTAGTGGTCTGCCCACTTCAATCCTATAAGATTAGCACGGAAATGCGGGGAGCTATGTCGCCTTTGAGAGTTACACTGATATTAATAGTACCTCACCTTCAGTTGAAGAGAGCTGGTATCCAAAGCCTTTCTAGCCGTACCGGCAATAGTAGCCTATATGTTCCAGCAAGTTCCACTTTGCTGATTTTACTCTTGATGCTTACAGTTTTCCCGTTATATCTACACTATGATCTGTGTAGTTGCTTTGTGTCGCACTAGCAGCAGTCCACTCTTGAAGCTAAATAGCACACCAATCATAAGTCCAAAGCTTACTTCTTAAAATATGAATTGTGATATGATACTAATATTAGTTAACAGGCACATATTTAATTGGTCAGTAATGCTCCCACTTGATTTTCCAAATGCATGTGGCCACATATAGAGAGACAACATGGAATTGATTTTTTTGGGCGCTATGATTCATCAAGAGTGGGCAACCAACATTGTATGCAAATAAGCGGAACCTCAAGAATATGCTTCATGTTCTGTTCTTTAACATGTTCCTCTTTTGTTATTCTCAGATTTAGTAATGCATAAAGATGTACCTTGTCAGGAAGGGGAGAAGGGACATCTGCAGTCAATAGCTGATAGAGTTGGCATGTACGTGATCGATAGGCTTTCAATTATTAGCGCAATACAACACCGTATTTTCCAGCCAGTTCCACTTTCCCGATTTATATATCCTAGTTATGGTGTACCCCTTTTATGTACACTACGATCTGCCTAGTTGTTGTGTGCTCTTGTTATCATGGTTTGGCAATAAACTCTCTATACAGTATATTATGAACCTATCATCTGCCAACTATCCTTACTTCTGGAGCCTACTTTTTTCTACTTGTGCTAGATTATATTAATGCATGCACCATATTACAGCACACAAGGGCTCTCTCCTCAGAATCCAGTGATAGCACACAAAGGGTTTACAGGGTGCCCCTATATTAGAATATCCTCTGCATTACAAAGAAAACCTCACTAATATTTATGTTTTCATGCTTCTCAGATATTAAACATAAGGACGGTGAATATCAGAATCCGCGCACCAGAAGAATATTGTGGAACGCTACAATGACTTACAAATTTGGCACCAAGGCATTGGGTGCCATTCTGGATGCAAATAAACTCATACGCTCCCCACCTGTAGATTCTCATTCAGAATATGATCCTAATGACTATTCTGACCTCGAGGAGTCAAAGGCAGATGGCATGTCGTTTTCACCCATCAAGGTTCATGTTCTAATTTGGCAAGGTTTTATTGATTGCGCGTATCTTGCATTTCTTCTACTTTATTGCACCACCATCTGCTTAGTTTACTCATCATATATGTCAAGATGCCATGCCCATCCATTATCAATACATATTCCATCTGTCATAATACAATGTTTTTTTCACTCAAATGTTGTTCTTGTGCATCAGACATTAAAAATGAGGAGGGTGATTGCCGAACCTGAAGGAGCACCAGCAAAGTCCTTGAAAAACATGGTGGTGCCGGAGAAATCAGACAGCACCCCACTTATATTGGCTCTACAACCAGTGACACAAAACGTACGACCGACTCCAGCAGACTGTACCCATACTTCACTGGCCACACCACTAGCCCTACCACACATGACCTGCACTCTAGCAAAAGGTATGCCGATTTCAGTTGCCATGGCACTAGCCGTACCATAGAAAAATCCCACTCCAGCAAAAAGTACAACAAGTCCACTGGCCGAAGACCTATCCCACCTGCAGAGACGGCCAATTCCTGCAGATTGGAACCTCATTCCAGCTATTCCCAGTTTAAAAGACAATGCTTTAATGTTGTTAGGGACTATGTGCATATATTCCCAATCATGGAAAGATTATAGTGAAGACAAACACCATTTTCACATCTTCCTGTCCGACTTACGTGTAAGTGCTATTATTCATGGTGATTATTTTCCTGTTTTCTGCTGATTGAATACATCAATGATTTACATTACATTGTTGTAAGTAGGCGAGGGTCAATCTGGATAGTCATGACGACCAAAGCTTGCTTGTGCTTTTCAAGGAAGCATTGCAGTAGTATCGGTGTTACCTGAGGAAATCACACTTTGATGGCAAGTCTATAAAAAAATTTCGGTGAAGTCTCCTCTGCTAAATTTAGAAGACACTGAATGGAAAAACCTTGTTATGCACTGGTCTCGTTGCCAGGATGAGGTACTGTCTATGATATCACATGACAATTTGAACTTCTACTTCTCCGCATGTGCCTTACGGATCTCTTTTGTAGGAAATCTGCTCGAAGAAGAATTCCGGTTTGAAAAGGACGACATGATTTCACAAATATGATGCCCGTTGCTTTGCTCTTGTTAGTACATGTTATCCTATATCACTGTACTTGCATTCATACCTGGTTCATTATGTGACAACAGTATGCAGGATAGCTTGCATATCACTTGTTCACTCCAAATCTGATCTGTATCGTTGTACTTACATTTATAGCTACTTGGTTATGTAGCATCAGTCTTCATCCTATCTTAAATATTCTCCATTTTTCTTATATTATCACATCTATATTTACTCTTAACAAAATGTAGAATAAAGCCAATGCTTATGAAGAAGATTCTGTGGTAAACTTCTTGAATTGCCCCGCCCATCATCATGGACAAGGGCTTTATAGAGCCTGTCTTCACCACTAATGTAAGTTTGTCCTTATCAAGCCTTCAAACTTTGTTGTGTATATTTGCGTCAAGTTGCATGTTTAAAGTTTATTATGTAGTTCATAAACAAAAGTTTGTCATTCTCAATTTAAGTTTTCAGTTGTACAACCAAGTTCCTTCTTCATACCATGTAAATTAAACTATACAGAGTAAGTGATCCTTTTTTGTACTACATATATGCTTCTGTTCTTGATCCGTGATCCAGTGGTGTGGTGAACCTACCCACTATAGCACAATGTCATATTCTGCAGTGTCTTAACTATGAACAATGTCATATCATTCTACTATTATTTAAACCGTCTCTTTATTTGCCAATCTGAAATGGGATAAATTGACGCACACTAACCATTGATACTTATGAGTTCTTAATCTGTTATCCAGTGGTGTCGTGAAGCTGCCAACTCCTTCACAATGTCATTTCCTGCCATGTCTTAACCTGAACAATACCATATTATGTCAATGCTATTTTGAACTCTGTCTCTTTATTCGTCAATGAGAAATGTGATGAATTGTCAGCACTGATACTTATATGTGCAAAACATGTCATCTGTCTGCTTGTTTCTCTTTCAGAGTGAGGAGGATATAAGCGTCAAACAAGCGCAGTCTCATCAGCTTGCTCAGCTGCTTGCTCTGCAGCTCCCGAGCAGGGCTAACCTTTCTTGAACTCTATTTAAGTGATGTCGGTTTTGTATATTATTTTGTCGGCGTGTTTATTTGCACTGGTGGCGATCTTTGATGCCCAGTGTATGTAATCTGCTATCTTCTTGTGCTTTATTATCATAGTGGCGAACTTTGATGCCCAGTGGATGTAATATGCCGTAATTTCTTTATTGTATAATCTAGGTTTTTTATTATTCATGATGCTGTAGTTATTTTAATATTATATATATCCTGTCTTTGCAGTTAAACTGGCCAAACCGTAAAATTACGGTACATAATCGGGCCGTCATGCAAATCACTCTGTATGATCCGCATCATGGGCCCAGCCACCTTGGTCCGTTAAAAGGCCTAAATTTAAACTGGCCCACTAGTAGTTTTGGGCCTTTAATAGGCCGAGTAAACCGCCGGCCCTATTTTCACAAGAAAAGTCAATGGGCTTTTAGTAGGCTCAAAAGTAGGTTGGGCCTGAAACCTGCCGAACAGCTCACGGGCCGACATCAGGATGAAATAGACCCTGGCCCATGATTGTGCCAATCACATCACGGGCCGTTAACAGGTCAACATTGTCTCGGTCCTATTTGGCCCAATCAGATTATCGGCTGTGAGCAGGCCGGATGCAAAGCGGGCCATAGTTAGGCCCAACTATATGACGGGATTTTAACATGCCGAAATAAATATAGGGCCGAAACGTTAAACGGGCCTTTAACAGGCCAAAACTAATATCAGGCCGGATTACTAAATGGGCCTTTAGCAAACAGAAACCCTGATCGGGCCTCAAGTGGTCCCAAAAGCACAGCGTCCAGTTGATGGGCCGAATCTGATATGGGCCATAATTTAGCCCAAAGCCTCTTAAAGGCAGGATCTGATATGGGCCGTAATATGGCCTAGAACATGGTAGGCTTCTAACGGGCCAGATTTCATATGGGCCTTTATTAGGCCCAGAACATGGTAGGCTGCTAATGGACCAGATCAAATATGGGCCGGCATTTGGCCCAAAACATGGCAACATGTTAACGGGCCGGCCCACTAGTGTCCTCAAAACCTTGTGGGCCTTTAGCTAGGCCGGCCCATTATGGTCTGCAAAATCGTGTGGGCCTTTAGCTGGGTCAGCCCGTTATGGTCCGCAAAATCTTGTGAGCCTTTAGTTGGGCCAGCCCATTTAATCTTTATGGGCCTCTCTTGGGCCGGTCACTACTGCAGGATTGGTCTCTGGTAACACATTGATGTGCTACTATAGCTTAGATATTGGGTTACTGAAGCACGCGGTAACACATTTTTGTATGTGTTCCTGTAGGCTATGTTACTAGGTGGTGTCTATTGTAGCACCTAAACATTGTTCCTATATGTATTTAACGTTGTTACAGTTGTATTGTTGCAACACAAGCCATATGTGTTACTAAAGGCCCTAGTAACACTGTTTTAGAACTATAGTCACACACTTTGTTACATGTTTTTCCTGGTGTAGCAACATGGTTAGTAACATGTTTTAACAAATTCCAATACAATTATTAATAATTGGCAGTAATTACAATAGGCTTTGTAACACGTTTTGATATTCCAGCAACATAATTTCTTTATTATAGCAACACGGCAGTAAAATAATTCTTGTACATATTGTAACATCTCTAGTGGTGACTGGTAGCAAACATAGTAACACCTTCCTAACTATAGTAACACGACATAATTAGTCCAACGCGCTATTGCAAAAAAATTGTATGTAATACTGTATCAATACATTTTTTTGTTTTTATACTTCGTCATAGTGAAAATCGATAAGCAATATGACACAGACACACAATGTATACTATATAAAAGGACCATGGACATAAAGCTAGCATATGCACAACAAAAAGAATATAAAATACCAATAAAGTTCTTGCCATTCCATAGCATTTATAACAATGAACATATAGAAGATCCATATTGTAGCAAAAATAAATACATTTCTCAACCCATTTATGTAAACTATAGTACGTGAAAGATTTCCTATAACTGAAACAATGTGACACCCCTATTGATGTTCACTAGAATGTGCCCCTCAGATCTTTCTTGCATGAATATTTCATACTTGCATCTTGATTCATCATGTGCAAAAGCATCCGAATTAACTCAACCACTGAACCTCTCAATCTGAAGAAAAAAACAGTCACAACTACAATAAGTATATTGCAATTTAATTTAACATAACTCAAGAAATTAAATATTGACATACACATGCTGAAGGCCAAGCAATTGTTAATCCATAGGTGAAAGCATTGCCAATTGTCCTACAATTTTCCCTTTCCCTTACATTACGTGCTTTCAAAGCATTGAGTGAATAGGAAAAGTAAGGCTACTGATGGAGTGACCAAGAACAAAGGCCAAGAATAGCAAAGTACATTTTGGATTTGAAATGCATGTATTGTCGGATTAATAAAGAAAATTGGGTAAGTATATATATGGAGCTTGTTTGTTAAGTAAGTGCAAGCCAACTTAAAATTGTTGATCCTTCTTAATTAATATCATACCAGAAATATTGTCAAGGCGATCATCTCGATGACCAACTTGATGCTCATTATCCTCTAATTCTTGTGTTTCGGACACTGAATCACGTGACAATAGAGAATGCTCACTACTGTCACAATCCCCATTGGTGTACTTACTGCGGCTCTGAACTACATTCAACCTTTTTGATTTACGCACCATTCCTCACAGTGAATTCATGCATCATTTAATATGTTAATTACAAGGATAGATAGTAACTTATTTGACAAATAGACTAAGCATGACATGTTCCTACAAAACTGAAATAATTATTGAAGCTTATGGTTGCTATTACTTCATGACATCGCCACCCTAGTTTTTGCTGCTCCTTTATTGAAGACACCCTCCTCCTATAAGCTAGTAATCGGTCCATCATCCTCATGCTGAGGGTCTGATGGAGAAACACCAATGTTGGTCTCCTCGTTGAACACATACAACTTGACCTTCTTCCCATTGGTATGTTTTGATATCATTATGCTCACATGAATGTCATTATCAATGCAAACCAGATAGCCTCTGCCACGCGGGTATTTCTTCCTGTAGTACAAGAAATAATATGCTGGCGAGAAGCCAACTTCTTCGATCAAATTGGCTAACTCATATAGGTGATATTTTTTATGTCCATTAATCCCTGAAGAACTTTATGCTGATGATTCTCATCTTCATAGGACAGGCTAATTTTCCATATTTCCACAGCCATCTACAATGCCATGGATATAAGAAGTATCAGCACCAAACCAACTTTATAGTGGCATGAAAGTGAATAAAAGGTTGACATATATCAAGACCAAACCAACTATACAGTGGCATGAAAGTGAATAGAAGGTTGACATATTGTTTTTAAAATCTAGGATTTATTCATACATAAATGGAGGGAAATTACATGGAAATGGAAGTGTTTTACACGATGGAGGATACAGACTGCCGGTGAAGCCACTCGCCAAGGTTGTTATTGCTCTGACCAAGCTTAGTTCTAGTAGACAGTGCACATACTGACTTCCTAAATCAAGGGTATAAAGTATAAACTGAATACTGGCTGTATAAGATGTACTATTAATTTCAGGGCACATAAATTTAAAAATCAGTACTAATCAGAGTTCAGAGTACAAGATCGTTGGCCTCAATTTTTGTCTAAGTACTGCATATATCAGTACTATCAGAGTTCAGAGTACAAGATCTTTGGTCCCAATTGTTGTCTAAGTACTGCATATATTAGTATTAATCTGAGTACTATTAATTTCAGAGTACTATTAGTATTGTACAAGATATACTATGAATTTCAGAGTACAAGATCTGGGCCCCCAGTTGTGTATAACTATTGCACATATTAGTACTAATGAGGGGATTATAGCCTACAAAATCAAGGGGTTAAAGACCGAAACCTTAAACTGCGATAGGCTTGTAGCACACAAAACTGCAGAGAAATAAAAAACATTCAGAGAAAAGGGTACTACTGCAGTACACAAAAACCAGACTATAAATCGTATCTCAGTTTAACATAGTGACTAATGATTACATCCCATCCTCCATTCTTATCCTAAATTTATCACTGGTTGATTTACTGTCTGGTACGCACAAACCTAATACCAGATTCAGAGAGGAAGACAATGGGAGGAGGAAAGAGAATCAGTCAGGCATAGAAGGGAGAAAGCAATGAGATGGGAGTTTAGATTAATACTAGCCGTGAGAATGGTGTAGTCCTTCTAGATTTAGTTGCCGGAGTTGAGGATGGACGGTGTCCTTGCCCCAACGATGCAAACCACACTGAGGCAGATCTAGGCAGCAATGGTTTCAATTGGGCATTGACGGGCGGGCGGGCGCGAGCGTGGCCGCAGAAAGGCAATGTTGGATGAGGATGTAGCGGGCGTTAGAGGGGCGGCGACGGAGGCCGCCGAGGTGGGCTTTGAGGGCGGCACGAATGATGCAGATAGGATTAGCGATCTAATTTACTTAGCCCTTCGTAAGTATTTTTTGCTAATATAGCCCTTTGTTAGTTAACTAGAGGGAAAATTAAGCGGGAATAAATTGGGAGCTCCTGCCAAGGGGGAAAAAATGAAAACACACATTTTTTCCATCGAGAAGTGGAGGGAAATTGAGATGTGGAGGGAATTTTTTGCGGGAATAATCCGGAGACTGTTTGACATTTTTTTGTTTGGATAAAAATATCAGATCTATAAATAATGTGAGAAATGTTTAAAATGGAAAACATGGAGCATATTTTGTAATTATTTCTTTGTGGAAAAAATAAAGCAATCACAACTTGTTGATCATCCTCTCCTCTTCCAAAGAGGGCGGTATACAACAAGGCAAGACGTCGTCCCTCTACCGTGGTCTGTGGAGTCCAACGACCTGCCGGGAAGAAGAGATTCATGTACGTGCGAGGAATTTATTGATGATCCGTCATTGATCAAGAGGGAGGTTGATTGAGGAGGAAGCCCCCGCATGTGCTATAGTGTGAGAAGACATGTGAAGTATAGGTGTTCCCAAGACGCCTCCGAACACCACGACATACACACATATATAATGATCTCGCCGTATATGATCCATTGTCCATGTGTCAGATGTGTCAATAGGAACTTGCTGAAGTGAAATACCGTATATGATCATTTGGTGTGTAATCGAATGCTACTTGGATACATAGTTTAGGGTTGTCATGGTGAAACTGTAGGATACATCTCCTCTAACAAACAAAAAAGGTCAAAACTGGAAGGCATAAACTCTAATTTGCGCCACCTATGTCACGATGCAGTTCATGTGAGGAGGGAAGTATGGTCAACCTCAAGATCATGTTTCCGAAATGAGGCAGGATTACATAGAAGGTGCCCGTTCCCTAATGATGTTGGATTAGTCACAAGGTGCAAATTCCCAGATGATGCTGGATTACACACAAGCCAGGTGGAGTCGTCAAGTGTTCGTGTCCTCGTGGCTCTAGTAAAGGCTGAATGAAAGCGTCCAACAACACTTGAGAATGTAGCTAAGTTCCTAAAGAATCGAAAAGAGCAATCAGATGCTCTCTTCACCCAAGCCAAAGAAGAGATGGAAGAAGCCAGAAAGAAGCTAGCAGAGGCAGAGCAGGCTAGGCCTCTCCTGCTATCTAAAACTGTTGTCAATACAAATTTTCCTTCATAATTGCTAGGTTCAAATGTTTATCAAGTCAGCATGGCTGTTGTGATGTTCGTGCATCTACTGATGTGGCACAAAATAAATTTTTTTGGGTCATGTAATAACAACAATTACTTTCCAAAAAATAACAGACGAAGCATTGGACATGGTATAGTTCACAAGCAAGCCCAACATTCCAAGTTCAACTTTCACATCAAACTCATGTTCACAGATATTTGCACATTCATAGATAATGTCCACAACCATGATTCACTTCAAATCCAAAAAAATGTGAGGAGAGTTATAAATAAAGAAAAATCTCTAGTTCCTACTACCAGTGCGAGCACAACAAGTCAAGAACATGCGTAAATAATTATATTTTGGGCATTTTTTGACTAAACGCGAATAACTTCTAGAAGCAGTTATAATTTCTAGTGCCGGCCGCGGCTGGGGTCCATTATGTTTTGAGCCAAACCGGGAATCACACCGGGTGTCTATGCTGGCGACACGGTGGTCGTAGCATTCGTGGGTTCAGAGCGGCGGCGGCTCCCATGGTATACTATTCCTCGGTGTCGGTGGTGGCTGCAAACGTGTCGGCCACCTCCGCCGGCATGTCGTGGTTCTGCCAACGTTTGCATCTGATAGCGCGGCCAACCACGGTGAACGGGACACCATGGTCCCCTGTGTGTCGGCGTGCATCAACTGGACATTCCTCTGCGGGCAGGTTTGGAGCGTCGAGTTGATGCACCAAGGGCCAGCCTGGAGCGGCGGCTTGCTCCTCCGCTTGCCCACCTGCAGCCTCGCCCATGGTACTGACGGCCTAGGGCGGGCAGGGAGGTGGGGCAGTGAGTTGCCTGGCTTGTCGGGGCACCCAGCCAGCTTTTATGTTGGAGAACTCGTCTTCCTGCTCACCGGATGCAATGCAGAGTGTGGAGAAAATGGTGCAAGGAGGATATGGGGAGCAGCTGTGTGGTGCGGTTCTTGCTAGGCGTCTGGCCTCGTTTAAATAGCGAGCGGACCAGAGGAGCTAGCCGACGTTGTGTTCTAAAATGCCGGCTGGCTCGTGGAAGGACGTGTTACCAACACACGCGCGGATTCAATGGAGGCAGGCGGGGTAGTCTGAAGCCGGTTGCATGCGGCGAGGAGGTGTGTTCACCGGCCTCGCAGCGAGTGGGGCCCTCTTGGCCGGCACGCCGGTTCAATGACTGCGCTATGAGAGGTCGCGTTCGTGTCAGAACAATCACTTCCTCCAGTCCTTTTTTCTTTGGGTATAACAAAATCTCGTTTTCCATTCACATTTTACAAGTAAAATTCATGGACAAACTTTGACCCAAAATACGATGGGACTAGTAAACCAGGACAGAGCTAGTATTTATGAATTCCATTTTCGCTCCACACCAATCGTTCTAAAAACTAATTAGTACTTATAACGCGCCATTGAAAATCGGAACTCTTACCTCGCTAAAAATATGATATTTTAAACGTGGCTACTCGATCAGTGGCGACTGGCGAGCCACCACCTCCAAGTCATCACCTGTGGTCCTGACCATCAACTCCTACGGATCAAATTATCATGCGAGCTAACTATTCCTACAAAGGTGCGCTCAACCACGCATGCACTGCACCACAAGATACAACAATCGTGGCACCTAGGGTTTTAGGGTCTATTTGTTTACGGTGCCTTTTACGTAACTCTCATGTGTGCGAGACAACGAGACCCGACTACGTGTGCGCCTCTTCTCTTCATATATGTACTCCACCGCTTGTCTCAAGGCCCAAAAAATTACAGTAGTAATAACTAGCAATGTGCCAATGCGTTGCCACACGATCAAAGTAGATTAATACATATTCACCGATTTGATAGAAAAAAGAGTCTAGTTTTGAAATACGTATATCACTAAAAATATGTTATGTTTCACTCAAAATATATTCCTTTGGCGATTTTGATGAGATAAGGGAGGAATGTGGTTGGTTTCAAGATTCGAGAAGTGTTATATCTCTAATCTCTACTCTTATAAAAAAACAGAGTTGGTCCTGCCATCCTGCAATATAGGCCGTCCGATTTATATCTGACGGACAGGAAGGAACCTATGGCAATTTTGCAAAAAGATACCCACACCCCTCTCCACATTTGCAAATAAGGCCTTCCCTCGTTCATCCTTTTCTCCCACGAGATAAACTACTCATACAAATGCATCTTGATGTTCCGTGCAACGCATGGGCATCTTGCTAGTTGTTCCAAAAATTCCATGTGTGTGCGGTGCATGTGTGTGTGAGAGAGAGGGAGACAGGAGGAGGACGGAGTGCATGTGTTACAAAGACACAAAGAGTGTGTGTGCGAGAGGTATCACCATAAAATTGAGGCGATAGTGTGTGTGTGTGTGCACGATCGAGTGGGCGTGTCTCAATAAGGGACGCAAAATCTACATAGATACAAGGAGCACGAGAGAGACGTGTACAAGATAGTGGAAGCACGAGTGTGCTGGTGTATAAACCTATCTGAAGGCTAGTCGATCAATGTATGTGAGATAAATACGAGTCGGGGTGTGAAAGCGAGAGTTTTGTGTGTGTGAAAGAGAGAGAGAGAGAGACGGTAGTCAGGAAGGGGAGTGGAAGTAGGAGTTGTTTGTGTGTGAGAGAGGGGGGGGTTGTCTGATCGGTAAACAAATGAATAATGTAGGTTTTATAACTGGGATGAAGACAGAAAGGAGACCGCAACAAATGTTGTGTATGCGGGAGAGAGTAATTTTAGTGGTATGAGTCATATCTTGATAGATATAGGGTGCGTGAGAGAACCCTAGAGAGAGTGAGTGTGTGGCGGTGAAAAAGAAAGCTTAGGTACCTAGTGATACAAGAGAATGATAGAGACGTGAGAGATAATGAAAACCGTGTAATGTATAATGATAGGGAGAGTGTGACACTTCTCAAGGGAGACGTTGAGAGACCATGTTTGCGAAAATAGGAGAAACATGAAGTGAGCATGCGGTGAGCTGGAGAAAAGAGAGTGATAGCTACATGAAGGAGCATGTGAGAGAGATGGGCGTGAAAGGAGATTCAAATATTTAGTTGCGTGTATAGAAAATGTCAACATAAAAGGGATTCAAATATTTGAATTCGAGATGATGATACATGTAATCCATACTCGAACCAAAATTGATCTATCAAACATGAATACTCATATGAATTCACGCGCATCTATGTTATTTAATATGTAGATATTACTGATCCATACATTTTTGTAGAACATAATTTGGTTTAAAAATTTTGAATTCAACCTTATGATTTTGAGATCATTGTATTTGTAAATCATAATATATATATAGGACCATAATTCTTTGTTGTGCTTTTGAAAGTATATATAAAAAAGATGTATATAGAATTTTATTCCAATAAAAAATGGATCCTGCCCGAACAAAAATAGAATACAAACTAGATTCGAATTGAGTTGGCACGGTAAACGTGCACTCTTTCTCTGCAAAAATTTGAATGAAGCGGGGAAAGTCACAGTAAACGCCCGAAACCAAAATCTACGAGATGGAAATGACTGCCTATCCCTTACATGCAAAGCCCATCGGCTCGATTTCTACACGTTTCGATAGTGCTGGGTTTGTAATTTCACTCAAACGTGACATAACCGCCTCTCACCTGGATTGATACATGGTGGGCGCCAAAACACAGTGGCTCCTCGGCCGAAATTGCCTCCCTCCCTGATTCATAAACGGTGGGCGCCAAAACAAACTCGTGTCGGCCAAAATCTCCATCGGCAGATATTCGGTGTATGCGAGATTACCGTCCTATCCCCAACTGACTAATATTACTGTAATGTAGAACATTTTAAACGGGGGCTAAGTTTGTAAATTTCCTCACATTTGAGACAAGCGCTCCCTCAAGACATGGTCCCCCCTTCCACTCTCCATCCATTTCCCCATTCGTACTCCATGGGTGCCAAAACACCCTCTCCACCCCAGCCTCTTCCGTTCGCCACCCCATCCACCGCTGTCCTCCACCATGTCGGAGCTGATACCCTGATGTCGTCGTCCATTACAAGAGATTGACCTCTCTCATCCACGGCTTCGGACCAGGATCCTTGCATCCTGTCCTCTCGCTTCATCCCACCATCGTCCACCTTGCCGGCGCCGCTCCTATGACCGTCTCGTCCACCGCACTGGGATATTTCCCCCGCCGCCACCGTCTACCCTCCTAGATCTTCTTCCACGCCGCTGACAACTATCGCTACCGCAGCACCGTCAAATCCTCAGAAGATGCATACACGGCGCCGCACGAGAGGCGGTACTCTTTCGTATCTGCTACTTATTTGTTGTAGCAAGAAAGTAGATCGTCACTACTTTACTGTGATTTATTGTCCATCACTTACTTGTTAGTTGAAAGCAAACATTGGTTGCAAAGGTGCGTTTGTCCGGTTTGCACCTTCAGATCCGCCATGGCACGCTCAACACTACACTCACAATGCTTATGGTTTTCCCCTTTTATATTCCACACTAGTTAAATGACAGTACACTAAATTTCAAAATTAGGTCAGTCGATTTTTGAGAGCTCGCCGGAGTTCGCCGATGGGAAGGAAGGGGCTCGCCGGAGGGCTGCCCCATTATCTATCTTAGGGTTTCGGGTGGGGACACTGGTTGCGGGGGGCTGTCGTCGGGCTATGGTGGGGCCTCGCTGGAGGCAAAACTCGATGCGGGTGGGGGGTTGGGTTAGCTAGAGGGATGGTCGGGGGCGGCGGAAGATTGGAGGTGGAGGGCGGTTCAGGGGAGGGCGGGGGCTGGTGGTTTGGCTGGCGACCCGTGTGGTGGTCTTTAGAGGAAGAATAAGAGGCGATGAAGAAAAAGGGTTAGGCGACGTAGGATCTTCATCCAACCACCTAAAATGGTCGACTGACCCAAATGACAAAAGTCACGCACTTGCATGCAGATATTCCTTTATATTTAGTACCATCATCATAGCTACTAAGCACTGCTCCTCAATCCATCAAGCTAAACAACGTGCCACTCGTAATTATAAACTAGTTGCTCAAATACGAATTTGACATGATGCTGATATTACTGAAAAAATAACGATTCATTGGTCAACTAATGTTCCTACTTTACTTTTGAAAAGAACATGCACCACATATAGAGAGACAGCCGGGAGTTGCATTCTTAATGCGCCTCGCTCAACATGTGTGGGCAATCAAGAATCTAACATTTTATTATCCAAAATCTGCTAGCTCTTCTTTAGCATGTTCCTCTTACATTCTTCTTTAATAAGTACTCTCTCCGTTCCTAAATATGAGTCTTTGTATAGATCACACCATGGACTACATATGGAGCAAAATGAGTGAATCTACACTCTAAAATGTATCTGTATACATCTGTATGTGATCCATAGTGATTTTGTAAACACAGGAATAGGAATTGTAGTGGCTTGCCCACTTGAATGCTATAATATTAGCAAGGAAATGCGGGGAGCTGTGTCGCCTTTGAGAGTTACACTTGAAAGTGCTAGTTATCGACTAGAGGGGGGGGGGTGAATAGGCGATTTTTAGGAAAGTCTTCAAAACACGGATGTTTCGAAGACAAACAATAGAAATGACCTAATTGATATGCAGTGGAAGATAAACTACAACAAGCAAGCCATAGTCAAGTATGCAATAATGTGAATGGACAAGACTAATAGCAGCTATGTAGTAAGGATCGGGATGGAAGAAAGTATGAAGCCAAACAACGATAGTAGTCAAGCAATGAAGTCAAACAGATAAGACATATAAGAAATGACTTCACGAAGACAAACTCAAGGTAAAGGAGGGAAGGGATAGAACCAGTCACTTGTTGAAGACACAGGATTTGTTGGACCAGTTCCAGTTGTTGTGACAACTGTACATCCAAGTTAGGGAGGCTGAGATTCAACTCGTAAGACTGCGTCTTCACATTATTCCCCTTGAGCTAAGGACACACAGTCCTCGCCCAATCACTCTGGTAAGTCTTCAAGGTAGACTTCCGAACCTTCACAGACGACGTTCACCGGCAATCCACAATGACTCTTGGATGCTCAGAACGCAACGCCTAACCGGGCCGGAGGATTCACAGTCCTCAAGTGTAATAAGTCTTCGTGTCACACGCATGTAAAGACTTCGTGATGCCTAACACTCTTTGGCTCTGGGTGTTTGGGCTTTGTCCTCGCAAGGATTTCTCTCTCAAAGGCTTCGAGGTGGGTTGCTCTCGGATGACGTAAGCCGTGCACTAACTCCGAGCAGCCACCAATTTATGGTGTAGGGGTGGGCTATTTATAGCCACTAGGCAACCCGACCTGTTATGTCCGAAATGACCCTGGGTCACTAAGGAACCGACACGTGTTCCAACAAATGATTTCAAATACACACGACAACTTTACTTGGGCTACAAGCAAAGTCGACTCATCCAAATTTGGATAAGTTTTGCTCTCATTGTCTTTGCTCAAAGACATAGGATTTGGGTTGAGCATCACTTCACCATTCGACTATGATCACTTGGACCCCACTTAACAAAGACGGTGATTCCTATGACTCAACAAAGAAGAAAAAGAAACAACGAAACGATTACGCCTTCGCACTCCATAGTCTTCACTCAATGTCTTCTCATGTCATAGTCTTCAATGTGAATATCTTCACATACCACCATTGTCGTCAATGTCTTCATACATTTTTGGGGTCGTCTCCGGTAGGTAAACAGAATCAATGAGGGACACAACCTGCGTTATCCTGCAATTCTCGCAAACGCATTAGTCCCTCAACCACATTTGTCGTCAATACTCCAAAACCAACTAGGGGTGGCACTAGATGTACTTACAATCTCCCCCTTTTTGGTGATTGATGACAAACTGGTTGAAGTTTTCAACGGGGATAGAATATGTGAAATTGTAAAGGATAGGGAATTGTCTTCATAAGTGGCAAAGGCTCCCCCTGAAGATGTGCATATAAGTAGTTTGCTTTTGGAATGCAAATGCACATGGCAGGTTGTACTTGTGGAGATCCTCTTCAACTTATGAAGATAATTCATCATGCATGAAATGATATAGCTAAGAGAATGACATGCATAATGAAAAATGGACGTCTGCAGAATGATCTAAGTGTGGAAGTTATCGTCGCACATGCGGAATTTATCATCGCACCGGAGTAAAGCAAATAAGTAGCAGACGACCATCGAGTTTAAGTGTTACAACTCAAAGAACCAAATGTATCAAAAGCGAGAGTTGTAAACACTAGGCAAAATATTATGCAACCGCCTTATGAACCCGCTTGAAGACTATCAAACTCATATGCTTCTCCCCTTTTTGTCAATAAGGACCAAAAAGGTTTGAAGACATAGAGCATCTACTCGCCCTCTTCAAGTAGATGATGCAAAGCAGGGTTGTCGTTGTTGGTTGGCGGAGCGAGACGAGCTTGGTGCGATGTCGATTCGTGCGTAAGTAGGGGCGGTGAAGTAGCATCGGCTTCATCATCGATCACTCTGGCATTGACAGTTGCCGTGGAGGAAGAATAGTCGAGTCTTCAAGTGATGGAGTTCGTCAGGACTGCATTCCGTGGAGGAGTGGAGTCAAACTTGAAGCGCATAAGTGAAGCCATCGTCTTGAAGATCTCGCTTCAAAGATCGAGCAGGGTCAAACTCTTCCATGATCGCCGACAGGTCTCGTGGGTGACAAAAGCATTCTTGGTGGCAAGGTTTCGAATGCGATTGACGTCCACCAAGAGGCTTTGCATTTGTCGCTTGAGCCAGGAGTGATGTTTATCTTGTTTTTGATGCAGCGCCACAAGAAGTTCTCGATCATTGAGGACTCGAGAGCGATTCCGAGGCCTTTGGCCAACTGTGCTCTCAGTGGCTTCAATCCGCGCACGATGAGGCAGACGTGTGTTCCCAGCCAGGGGATAGACACGAGATACCACTTGGACGCCTTCCATGGGTTGAGAGAAGCTGTGGTGATCTGCGTTCTGAAGACTTAGTGGTGTTTTGGCATGCTCAGGGTATATGGCTTCAACAGACATGTCAACCTCTGGTAGAAAGATCAGATGATTGCGAGCAGAGGGTTGATAGTTGATAGCAGAGTGCATCTTGATGAGGCGCATGACCCATGGAGCATAGAACTTCAGACCAAACAGATCAGATCCAGACGCAGCCAGTTGTCGGATGAAGAATTCTTGCGTGTTGAAGCTGATGCCATTGAGGATGTAGAAGACCAATGTCTTCATTGCTCCTTCAAGCTTTGCAGACGATGAATGCCCTTTGATAGGCCATAGAGTTCGCCGATGATGTGATATATTGTGCGAGGCAGATACTCAAGGTCATCAACAAAGAAGTTACCGAGGGTATTCAGCGTCATGTGGCGATGGCTTCATCATGCTCAAAGACATGACTCATGTCGGGTTCTGGCTTATGAAATATGCTCTCCAAGGCATCGCGGTGGAGTTGACATCCAGGTTCAAACAGCTCTCCGGGAGTGGGTAGGCCTGTGAGCTCAATGATGTAAAGATCTTTGGCTTCATGATGAACATTTCCAGTCATCCACTCGAGAACCCATGTCTTTGTGTCTCTGTTGTAGCCATGATGTGGAGGGTAGCATAGAATTGAAGCACAAGTTCTTCATTCCGGTGTTCTTTGTCTCAGAATTTAAACCAAGCAGACCTACATCATGAAAGCAATCAAGTGCTTCTTCTAAGCACGACAGTCCGGTAATGGCTTCAGTGTCGAGGCGCATATGACGGAAAATGCGGCCTTGGTCATACAGAACACAGGAGTAATAGCTTCGTTGCGGATAGCTCCAGAAACGGTCAGATGATATCCTTGGCCTTGTGTAGGGGTTCTTTGCACTGTCAAAGAAAGTATTGTGGGCTTTGAAGCCATTTGCATTGAAAGAACCTGTTGAGGTGGCAGTGCCTGGAAACCTTGGCAGTCTTGGCTTCGGCTTCTGGACCTGAGGCCTATGCTCAATATGATAGTCGAACTGAGGACCAGAGGCATGAGGCGGAGGGACCAGAACAGGCCATCTTACTGTGACTAGCTCGCCATAGTTGTATGCTTGCTCGATTGTGTAGGGCCTTGGTGGCGGAACTGGAGCAAAGGGCGGCAACTAAGGCTTCAGTTGCTGCCAGCTTGCCTCATTGGCTTCAGCACATTTCCTTCAGGGCTTGAGGCGGTTGGGACAGGCTCCACATTGGCTTCAGCCATGACCACGTCATTGGCTTCATTGGTGTTGGAGGTGGCAGCCTCAATGTTTTCAACCTCCACTTGAGGAGCTGGAGGGTCGGGCACTGGCACGTTGATATCAGGTATAACTTCTTCGATTCTGAGGGTGTAGGGACACGTTCTTCTTCTTCTTGGTGTCTTCTACCGATGCAGCGGATTGTCTTCAAAGAGCTTTAGCTTCAGACTCGGAGACATTCACAGTTGGAGTGGCTTCTGAAAACAATTGTCGTGCAACAGGTTGGTGTTGCACTTCTCCTTCTGGAACGCTCGAGAGAGGTACTTGAGGCCTTTGACCTTTGCGAAGCCTGCGAAATGCTGGCGACGCCTTTGGAGATGGGGTTCCCTGGGCCTCAAAGTCTTCCTCTTCTTCTTGTTGTTGCTGCTGGGGAGTGATTTGTTGTTGGGGAGTGACTTGTTGTTGGGGAGTACTAGGGGAGTCTTGTTGTTGCGGGCGATCAGCCCATGAAGCATCCTGTGCAATTGGCGTCAGAGGACGACCAATGCTGATGAGTTCGTTGTTCGTACGAACAGGCGATGATACCATATTGTACTCGATTTGAGGAAGAACTTCATCATCTTCAACATTGTCATGATGACCAATGTCTTCAGTGATGATGGGATCACCTTTGGAATCTCTTCACTGGAGGCGTTTGTGGAAGCAGGCTCATGAACAGTCGTGCGAAGTTCTTGGGTTGCAGACGTGGGACGAACCACTGAAATGGGTTCAACAATCAAGGGGGTCTGTGGGAGAAGCCCGATTCTTCTTGGTGTTGAGCTTCTTTTTGGAGGAGCAGCATCGAGGCTTCAGAAGTTTCCTTTTTCTGGCTTCAGCCTCGGCAGCCCTCGTCTTCTTTTGTTCAGAAGCGGTTGACCAGACCTTTGGCTTTGAGCCAGTCATGCTGCTTGGGAAGACTATGCGGGGTTCTTCCTACCTTGAAGGAGTAGCTTGGTCAGTTGAAGACTTCTTTTTCTTTGCAGCCATTCTGGGGTCAATGCCAGGACGGCCAAGAGCCTTGCGCTTCTCAGCCTCATTGTAGGCAAGCACGCAGTTGTCGGCCAGAGTCTTCATGCGCTCACGAGAGCCTCTGGCTTCTTCACGCTTCTCGACAAAGGCTTCCTTGAGGTCGTGCAGCATGACCTTGAAGTTTTTGACGTCTTGCATGCTGAGTGCAGCCATATGCTTCTTGAACTGAGCCTTCTCATAGTCAATCTTGTGCTTCAGTTCAAAAATGCGCTGAGCTAGAGCTAGCTCAGAAGCAATGGCGCCATTGAAGGAGACGCTGAGGCCAATAGGAAGTTGCAGATCTTCAAAGCTGATGTTTGGTGTGTCAAACCACTCATCAATGAAGTGATGGATGATTGCCACATCAAAGAGAGGCAAGTTGTTGAATATTTCTGCTTCTTCTTTGCTCTTGATAAGTTGCTCAAGAGCATCATCTGCAAGATCGTCATCACTTGACAGATCAATGTGCTCTTCACGCAGAATGGCAGCAGGGTCGATGTCGATTCAGTGTTCTTGACAATTTTCTTTCTCTTCTCTGTCTTCTTGGAGATACGGGATTGATCTTCAGACTGTGCACTGGCTTCAAGAGGTGCAGTGGCCAGTGGCTTCACATGTGAAGCTTTTGGAGGAGCAGCTGACTTTGAAGCCTTGACTTTCTTTTGCTTCTGCGGCCTTGGAGCAGGAGCAGGAGCTGGAGCTGGGGCTTCATCAGAATCAGCACCGTCATCATAGTGATCCACTTTGGCACCTTGGACCAATATGTAAGTGATGAGGCCATCAAGGTTTGAAAAGGGACCGATGACATTGGGTTCAGCATCACGTGAGCCGTCAGCACGGGGAGCAGAGGGACCAGGGTTGAAGTATAATCCCAATGACTTCTTGTTTTCCTTTGCAGAAGCCTTTGCATGTTGGAAGTTGCGCTTGAAGAGATTATCGTCATGACACCAGAGCAAAGACGTCGGGTCGGCATTCTCAGGCTGAGGTCCACGGACCATACAAGGGTGGAAACCTTGTGCAATAGCTTCAGCCATGTTCTTGGGTGGAAGGCCTCAAAAAAGAATATCACCCCAAGGGCTTCTTATAGCATTCTTCTCGGCATATTCCTGTGTGACGAAATTGTACTTGAACCACTATTCAGCCCAATATCGACGAATCCATTGGATTCGCGTCTTTATACCGATTGTAAGTCTCTTCGGGATCTGTCTTGTACAGCTCATGCGAGGTCATCAGCAAATCTTTTGAGGTTCCTCACGATGTCTGCCGCCCTTCTGACTGATTTCTCTGAAGCCATGAATTTCAAACTGAATGGCTTCACGCTCAAAGGCTTCAAAGGCTTATGCTTGTCGGATGACAGTGAACTGGCTTCGGGAGAGTTAGTTTGATGCTGTAAGAATTCTGCAAACGAATGCATACTATGAGAACCAACGGTTTCTCCCATGGACATGTACCTGTGACAGCATTAGAGATGCGAGGGAAGGGGAAGAGGTCATATGCATTCTTAGAAGATTTTGAAGATAAATCAGTTTCAAGACATTGACCTCATGATGCGAAGACATTCACTTATACGCTGAGAGTTGGTTCCAGATTTGTACGAATCCGTGAATAAGTACAAGCGAGGAATCTAACTAGTTGTGAAGCTTAAGTGAATATACTAGGCAAAGACTGAGATGCGCATGTAATAGATCTAACATAGTATGGGCAGAAACCAATTTTGGCAAGTAGGATGACTCTTGAAGACCAAAAAGATGGTAAAAATAGAGTTATATTTACCACCCGAAGAACTGCTAGACGGGATGAAGGGAGGCCGAGTAGTTCAATCCACCGTGCCCTAACTTGGCGACAGAGGACACCTACGGCGGCGACGGAGATGACGATGTTCGCGGCCGGCGTGAGGACGGCGTCGGAGAAGTCGCGGCAGCTAAGCGCGTCGCCGGGCGTCGTCGAGAGCTAGCGGTGGCGCTTAGGGTTTTGACGAGGAGGAGAGGTGGAAGAAGATTTTCTTTACCGCAGGGACAGGTATTTATAAGGGGTGTGCGGCACAGCGCAATTACGCATGTGCCCCTGGCGGTTCACATCTGAGGGGCACGTGGCACGCATGCAACATACTCTGAGATGTCCCACGTTCCCACGCCCGCCAGGTTTGTCGGATGGTCCTTCCGGCTTCTCCGGAATTCAACAGTAAGGATGAATCATTTAAAACAGACTTAAAGTTTGTCTCTGTGTCTTCTGCTGACAAGGACGCAGAGAAGACTTTCGACTGTTTCAATATAATGCATATGATATGGACAGATAGAGTTAGTGATAGAACGCATTGTGAGATTGGGGTCCGATCACATTCAATTAGTTCAAAAGTTTCATCTTGAAGACTTTGGTATAAGTGAATGTCAGAGGACAGAAATACATATATATATATATATATATATATATATATACATATATATATATATATATATATATATCAGACAGCAACCAAATCAACATAGTGAAGAAAATCATGAAAATAGGTTGAAGTTGAAGACAAATCAAATGCGAAGATATTGCAGAAATAACGCCATGAGTGAAACACTTCAAACAAAGAAATTTGGTGGTGGCGTTACCCACCGTATAGGAAGTATTAGACCCAGACACGGCGCACAATTATCGTGTCGCTCCGAAGTCAAATTCCACGTTAATGTATTCACACTCAGAATGTAAGTCTTCATTAGATTGAAGACATACGTTACTTCGTGTGTTGCACATCTAAGTCATCAACATGCATAAGTGTTAGGATGTGTGCTTGATCACAGGACATTTGAGGATTCCAAGATATTTAGCTCACACCGTAACTTGCAAAACCTTTTCTCATCCAAGGGCTTTGTGAAGATATCTCGCCATTGCTCTTCGGTGTTGACGTGAATGATGTCAATATCTTTCTTCATGACATGATCCCCGAGAAAATGATAATGAATTTCAATGTGCTTTGTCTTCGAGTGTCTTTGGGCTGGATTGTTGGCAATCTTGATGGCGCTTTCGTTGTCGCAGAAGAGAGGTACTTGTGTCGATTGATGCCATAGTCCTTGAGAGTTTGCTTCATCCATAGAAGCTGAGCACAAAGAAGATCCAAAGCAGCAATGTTTTCAGATTCAGCAGCTTGAGAGTGATACATTACGCTTCTTTGAAGACCAACAGACGAGTGATCGTCCCAGAAAGTGACATGTGCCTGATGTAGATTTGCGATCCACCTTGTCACCAGCATAATCAACATCCTAAAATCCAACCAACTCAAATTTTGAGCCCTTTGGATACCATAATCCGAGTGTTGGGGTGTGAGCCAAATATCGAAGAATTCGCTTCACAGCTAAGTGATGCGATTCCTTTGGTGCCGCTTGGAACCGAGCACACATGCAAACACTAAGCATAATATCTGGCCTAGATGCACATAGGTAAAGTAAGGAACCAATCATGGAGCGGTATACCTTTTGATCGAACTCTTTACCATTGTCGTCGGGACCCAGATGGTGTTTGGCTGGCATTAGCGTCGTGTATCATTTGGACTCTTGCGTTCCAAACTTCTTCAGACAATCTTGGAGGTATTTTTCTTGAGATATAAAGATGCCATTCCTTTGCTGACGAATTTGAAGACCAAGGAAGAACTTGAGCTCTCCCATCATGGACATCTGATATTTTTCTTGCATCATGTATCCAAACTCATCACTATACTCGGTTGGTGCGGCCGAAGATAATGTCATCCACATATATTTGGCATACAAACAGCTTCACCATCATATGTCTTCGTGAAGAGTGTGGGATCAAGGGATCCAGGTTTGAAGCCTTTGCTCTTCGTGAAGTCTTTGATTGTATCATACCAAAGCGCGAGGAGCTTGTTTGAGGCCATACAATGCTTTATTTAGCTTGTACACCATATCAGGATGTTTTGGATCTTCAAAGCCAGGTGGTTGAGCGACATATACTTCTTCTTCAATCTTGCCGTTGAGAAATGCACTCTTCACATCCATTTGATATAGCAAGCTGTTGTGGTGGTTAGCATAGGCTAGTAGTATGCGAATGGCTTCAACCCTAGCTACAGGAGCAAATGTTTCATCGAAGTCAATTCCTTCAACTTGAGTATATCCTTGAGCCACAAGCCGTGCTTTGTTTCTGACGACTTGACCATGCTCATCTTGCTTGTTTCGATATACCCATTTGGTGCCAATAATGTTATGCTTGCGAGGGTCAGGACGCTTGACAAGTTCCCAAATATTATTCAGCTTGAACTATTGAAGTTCTTCTTGCATATCTTGTATCCATTCTGGTTCCATAAAGGCTTCAGCAACTTTCTTGGGTTCTGATATTGACACAAAAGAAAAGTGCCCACAGAAATTTGCTAGCTGTGTTGCTCTTGAGCGAGTAAGCGGACCAGGTGCATTGATGCTATCAATTATCTTCTCAATCTGTACTTCATTTGCAACTCGAGGATGAACTGGACGAAGACCTTGCTCATGCTGATCATTGTCATCATTGGGAGGATTGTCTTCAGGCTGAGCATTGTCTTCAGGTTGGTTAGGTGCAGAAATGATAAGTTCCTCTTCAGGCTGTGCTTCAGAAGGCATGATTTCACCAGTTCCCATCAGCTTGATAGATTCGCTGGGCGAAGCTTCGTCTAGTGTGCTTGGCAGGAACTCTCTTTGTGAACCATTGGTTTCATCAAATCGCACATCTACAGTTTCGACGATTTTGTAGAGATAGAGATTGAAGACTCTGTAGGAGTGCGAGTCCTTTCCAGAATCGAGCATGAAGCCTTCGTGAGCTTTGGGTTCAAATTTTGACTTGTGATGGGGATCCTTGATCCAGCACTTAGCCCCAAATACTCAAGTAGGCGACATTTGGCTTCTTGCCAGTAAGGAGCTCATAAGAAGTTTTGTTCAGAAGCTTATGGATATAAACACGGTTGATGACATGACAAGTTGTATCAATGGCTTCAGGCCAGAACTTTCTTGGTGTCTTATACTCATCGAGCATCGTTCGAGCCATCTCAATGAGGGTTCTGTTCTTACGCTCAATGATGCCATTTTGCTGAGGTGTGTATGGAGCAGAGAACCCATGAGTGATTCCCATAGTATCCAGATAAAGATCAAGTACGGTGTTCTTGAATTCAGTGCTGTTATCACTTCTGATATGCTTGATCTTGACGCCATAATTGTTCATTGCTCGATGGGCGAAGCGTCTGAAGACATCTTGCACTTCAGTCTTGTAGAGAATTATGTGCACCCATGTGTATCTTGAGTAGTCATCAACAATGACGAAGCCATAGAGACAAGCAGTTGTTGTGAGGGTAGAGTAATGAGTAGGGCCAAACAAATCCATGTGTAACAGCTCGAAGGGTTGAGATGTGGTCATGATTGTCTTCGAGGGTGCTTTGCCCTAGTCATCTTTCCAGCTTCGCAGCACCACACAAATGATCCTTCTTGAACTTGACACCTTCGATGCCTATGACATGCTTCTTCTTGGCGAGTGTGTGTAAGTTCCTCATGCCAAGATGCCCCAGCCTCCGATGCGAGCCAAGATTCTCAAGCTTTTGCAAGAAGACATACGGCTAGTCATGGACCTGCTGAGAAATCTACCATGTATAGATCATCTTTCCTATACCCTTCAAAGACTAGAGACTTGTCTGATTCCATTAGTACAAGGCAACGATATTTTCCGAATATCACAATCATGTTCAAGTCACAAAGCATTGAGACAGACATCAAGTTGAAACCAAGGGATTCAACAAGCATCACTTTATCCATGTGTTGATCCTTTGAGATTGCAACTCTACCTAGACCCAATACCTTGCTTTTACCAAAGGTCAAGAAATGTGATGTGACTCTTGTCGATGGACATAAGGTTGAGTCCATGAGAAGACTTTGATCACCACCATATGATTAGTGCATCCACTTGTCCATAATCCATTCTCAAGCATGAGGTGTCATACCCTACTGATGCAGTTAGGGGGATAGGCTTCACCAAGAGCATTGTGAAGCATAAACATTTGACAGGCAAGTGGATTATTGAAGCTTAAATCAAGATTAGGACTGATAGGATGAATGTCAAACGATCCAGGAACAAAATACATAGTGAGACCATTTGGGCATTTGATCTTGTGCCCTACAAGATGTTTTAGGTCCCCAGCAATAGCATCAGACGCCTTTAATTTTCGGCTGGAGACCCTTTCCTGCAAAAGAGAGTTAATTCTTCTTAACCACCCACATCTTCAGGGGTGGCTTAGAAGCAATGAGTCTAAGTGCAGCATCTGAGAACTTTGGCTTTGGAGCCCTAGCATATAGCCTCGCAGGAGATGAATGATACTCATATGAATAAGAAGAAAAGTTCTTAGTTCTATGAACATAGTGGTTTGAAGACACACGCTCATATTCATAAATTTGAGTACGGTTTCCCTGCAAAACATTGGCGTTAGGGTGACTCAGGTGAGTCCTGTGTCTGTATGAAGCCTTTGGACCATATGACGCCTTAGGTTTGGGGTTTGTCTTTTCCCAGGTGGTGTCATGATGACATTCACTGGAAGATTCTCAAGACAGCTTTTGGGAACCCAGATCTTCTTCATAGGCGGTCCATTCCTGCAGTTAGTACCAATATACCTAGCAAACACTTGACCATTCTGATTCTTGAACAGCTTATAGTTTGCATCAAAGGATTCATCAATGATAATAGGGTTAGCACAGGTAAAGCCATATAAGGTGGATGGATCCACTGAAGGTCCCTTTGCAAAGAACCCATGTGGTTTTGGGATACCGCCGGGCTTCGATGGGAACCATCAACATTCATTTTCCTCTCGAACCCAACACCCTCTTTCCTAGGGTTTCGGTTCGAGAATCTGCTTTTGAGGACATCGCAAAGTGTCTCGATGCCCTTTCGGACTTTTATACATTCCTGTTTCAAGCAATGTCTTCAACCCAGCATTTTCATCGACAATAGCAGTGGTATCCTCCGCAGAGGGGTTAGTTACCACATTAGTAGTTGAAGACAATGCAACAGTAGCAACGATTGAACATTCAAAGAATGAGGTAGCTATATCACGCTCAAGGCATTTTATACATGGTGGTTCAAATCCATCCTCGAAGGAACTGATCTGTTGATCGAAGTGACTCATTCTCTTTTGAAGATCTTCATGAACCGCTCTCAATTTCTCAAGCTCTTGCTTCCTTTGAATATAATCATAGGAGAGCTTTTCATGAGTAGTTGAGAGCGTTTCATGACGACTTTCAAGTTCTGGTACTTAGCATGAAGATTTTAATGTCTTCAACTAAGGACTGTGAACGATGTCATTTTGCGTCCAACAGGTCATCGCTTTTGTCTAACAGTTTTTGAGTATGTTCCATAGCTCTTTGTTGTTCGGTTGCAATTTTAGCAAGTGTTTTGTAGCTGGGTTTGGATTCACAATCAGAGTCATCTTCACTTGATGTTTGAAAGTAAGCATCACGTGATTTTACCTTGGCACCGCGTGCCATGAAGCAGTAGGTGGGAGGAGGGTCGTCCTTGTCATCGCCTTGGCGTTGGTGTAGAAGTCATTGTCTTGATGTTGAATATGGACTTGGCAACATAGGCTGTGGCTAAAGCCGGACTTGCAACACCGGGTCGGACTCCTCTTGGACTCCACCTCCACCTGCATCGGTGTACTAGAGTAAGGGTACCTAGTATCCGAACTTGTGCACGGGCGATTGCAGCCCTCATGACAAGGCTTACCGGGTGACCGCCAAGGTCCTCCGTGGTTCCTTTGGAGCCATTCAAGAACAAAGTATTCAAGCCAAGGGGACAAGGCCCCGGCAAGAGGAGCTTGCCGGGAAGGCTACCCAAGGCACCTACAAGACAAGGCCCCGGCAAGAGGAGCTTGCCGGGAAGGCCCGGTGAGCGACAAGCTTCCGGACGCGACAAGACAACAACCGCGGCAAGGCGCTTGCCGCGGCGAACCACCACTCTGTACCTGCGCTCCAGCACATCCGCTAACGTGTCGCCCTGGGACCTTTCCAGGCGCGCGTGGCAAGAGGCTGTGCAGCCAGCGGTGCGAGTGTGGCAAGCGGCGCTGACAAGTTTGCCATCGTGGCGAGCGGTGGCGTCCCGACGGTCCCTGTTTGCCTTTGTTAGGCGACGTGACGGGCATTTAATGCTTTTGTCCCCTGCCGTCGGGGTTAGGTATGATACCTTTGTACCTTTGCATAAGTAGCTGTACCAAGCACTCATCTTCCATTTTACCCTTGTCTATGTTGCCACCGCTTGGAGACCCTTGAGCATATAAAAGGAGGCCCATGCATAGCGTAGAGGGGGTTGGAAAGGTTGGACTCTCACGCTCGGTCCCGTTAGCAGCTTGTGTGTACTGTTGCACTCAGCGCTCCTGAGCAAGAACTCAATACACTCAGACATGCAGCAGTAGGAGTATTATCTCTCCGGAGAGCTCCGAAGCTGGGTAAACCTCTCGTGTGCTTCGCCTCGATCTGCTCTTCGTGCGATCTCCGCTCCCCGCCGAACCGAAAGGGGCTCGGTCCGCCGGCCCCATAGGTGTTCGTGGGTCAGATCAGCCTCCCCGACATCTTTGGCGCGCCAGGTAGGGGAGCGTCGAGGTTGCGTGAACCTGATCCGGCGTCCACACGAGCTAGATCTTCATCATCTTCATCGACATGCCACCGAAGAAGAAGGCCTCGGCGGCAGAAGCTCCGTCCGCGTCGAACCCACCGCCACCGGAGCAAACGGGTGGTGGGGTAGACGCCGGTGGAAGAATGGACGTCGACGGGGGAGTCCACGGTGCTGCCAAGTCCAAGGACAAGGCTGCGCAGACCTCGGCGTCCGTGCATGCACCGCGCCCATCTCAGGAGGCGCGAGACCGACAGTGTCATGGCATTCACAATGCCATACGCTCGTTGGACCAAGATCGAGCTGGTGGATCTCGGGATGCTCAAGACCAGCATGCACGTCAACATCTTTGGCGCGGCGAGGCACGGTCGCTGGGCGGGATCTGCTCCTTCCGACATAGTTAGAAGTCCAAGCATATCCGCTCCGCGCCGCTCGCCATCGCCACCCACCACTCCAGCGAAGCTTTGGCGAGAGCACAACTGCTCCTAGATTACCCTCCAACAGCCGACAAGGTCGATGAATGGAGGGCCACCATTCAGAGTCTCATCGGCTTTGCCAACGGCGACGCTCCGCGGCAGCCAAGTGCATCGCTGCCGCGGCAGGACTGCCAAACACGAGCCGGTGGCGATGAGACCGGTGGGGGTGCAACCACCATGCACTCTCCGCCCCGGAGGCCAAGATCGCCGACTCGCCGGATCCACCTCGACAGGGACTCCACCGCATCATCGGATCCACGAGCTCATCGCGATCAGCGCCAAGTTCTTCACGAACGACAGCAAGAAGACGCTCGAACTCGCGCCGAGCGCCGAAGAGAAGCGGCGTCAATCCGACAAGCGCGCTGGGCCCTCTGTCGACATGCATGCACCAGAGGAACCAGGCGACTTGCCGTACGCGGTAGGTTGCCCTGCATTCACTCGTGAGCTGCGGCAAGTCCAGTGGCCCAGCAAGAAGAGTTTCAAGCCATACGTACCAGAGAAGTACGACGGCAAGACACATCCTTCAGAGTTCCTCAGCATCTACACCATCACGGTGCAGGCTGCCGGGGGGCGAGACGACAAGATTCTGGCCAACTACTTCCCGCTGGTGCTCAAGCCCAATGTCAGATCCTGGCTCATGCACTTGCCGGACAACTCCATATCCTCCTGGGCAGATCTATGCCATCAGTTTTCGGCGCCTTTACGGGCGGCCACAAGCCTCATGGCCAAGAAAGCGACCTTCATCTGCTCGCCCAGAAGGAAGGAGAGCCCTAACGCAAGTACATTCAGAGATTCAGCCGCGTGCGGCACAACATCCAGATGTCCACCCCGCGGTAATCAGCGTGTTCCATCAGAACGTGCGAAACCGCAGGATGCGAGAGGAGATGGCGATGTGCAAGATCAGAGACGTCAGTGAGCTATATGCCCTGGCCGACAAGTGTGCACGTGCTGAGGAAGGGAGGAGGCTCCCCGGAGAGAATACTGAAGCAGGAGGATCTGATAGTGAGGAGACCGCCCCGGCAAGGAAAAACCGGCGGCGGAACAATAGGAAGAAGAAAGGCAAAGATATGCTAGTTGTTGAGCAGTCCGGCAACGGAGGTGGCGCCAAGAAAGCCAAAGCTGGTAGCTCCGGCAAGGAGGTTGCCGCTGGCACCAACTGCCAGGCTGTGGCGGTCGCCAACAAGCAGGACGGCTCCAACAAGCAGTACTGCAAGATCCACCGCACCAAGGGCCATGACTGAAGGAAATATGCCCTAGAGGCAATAATAAAGTTATTATTTATTTCCTTATATCATGATAAATGTTTATTATTCATGCTAGGATTGTATTAACAGGAAACATAATACATGTGTGAATACATAAACCTCTGAGTGTCACTAGTATGCCTCTACTTGACTAGCTCGTTAATCAAAGATGGTTGTGTTTCCTAACCATGAACAAAGAGTTGTTATTTGATTAACGGGATCACATCATTGGTTGAATGATCTGATTGACATGACCCATTCCATTAGCATAGCACCTTTTGATCGTATAGTTTGTTGCTAGTGCTTTTCTTCATGACTTATACATGTTCCTATGACTATGAGATTATGCAACTCCGTTTGCACGAGGAACACTTTGGGTGCTACCAAACGTCACAACGTAACTGGGTGATTATAAAGGAGCATTACAGGTGTCTCCAAAGGTACATGTTGGGTTGGCGTATTTCGAGATTAGGATTTGTCACTCCGATTGTCGGAGAGGTATCTCTGGGCCCTCTCAGTAATACACATCACATAAGCCTTGCAAGCATTACAACTAATGTGTTAGTTGTGAGATGATGTATTACGGAACGAGTAAAGAGACTTGCTTAGCGAGATTGAACTAGGTATTGGATACCGACGATCGAATCTCGGGCAAGTAACATACCGATGACAAAGGGAACAACGATGTTGTTATGCGGTCTCGACCGATAAAGATCTTCGTAGAATATGTAGGAGCCAATATGGGCATCCAGGTCCCGCTATTGGTTATTGACCGGAGAGGTGTCTCGGTCATGTCTACATAGTTCTCGAACCCGTAGGGTCCGCACGCAACAACGTTTCGATGGCAGTTACTATGAGTTGTTATGATGTTTCTGTACGAAGGTTGTTGAGTCCGGATGAGATCACGGACGTGACGAGGAGTCTCGAAATGGTCGAGACATAGAGATTCATATATTGGAAGTCTATGTTTGGACATCGGAAGTGTTCCGGGTGAAATTGGGAATTTTACCAAGTACCGGAGGTTACCGGAACCCCGGAATGCTAATGGGCCAACATGGGCCTTAGTGGAAAGGAGAGAAGGGGGCCCAAGTGCTGGCACCTTCCCCTTCCCTAGTCCTATTAGGACTAGGAGAAGGGGCGCCTCTCTCTCCCTTCCCACTTGGGGAAACCTAGTTGGACTAGGATTGGGGGAATCCTACTCCTAGTAGGAGTAGGACACCTGGCGCACCAAACCTTGGCCGGCCAGCCCCTCCCTTCCCTCCTTTATATACAGGGCAGGGGCACCCCATAAACACACAAGTTGATCCTTGAGATCTTTCCTTAGCTGCAGCGGTGCCCCTTCCACCATATTACACCTCGAGAATACCGTGGCGAGCTTAGGCGAAGCCTCGCGCCGGTGGAACATCATCATCGTCACCACACCGTCGTCGATTTAAACTCTCCCTCAAGTCTCGGCTGGATCGGAGTTCGAGTGACGTCATCGAGCTGTTCGTGTGCTGTTCTCGGAGGTGGCGTACGTTCGGTACTTGGATCGGTTGGATCGTGATGTAGTACGACTACTTCCTTTACGTTGCGTCAACGCTTCCGTTGCTGGTCTACGAGGGTACGTAGACAACACTCTCATCTCGTTGCTATGCATCACCATGGTCTTGGCGTGATCGTAGGGAAAATTTTTGAAATTACTACGTTCCCCAACAGTGGCATCCGAGCCTAGGTTTTATGGTTTGATGATATGCACGAGTAGAACACAAGTGAGTTGTGGACGATACAAGTCATCGCCTACCGGCATGTCATACTTTGGTTCAGCGGTATTGTTGGACAGACGATCCAGACCAACCTTACGCGTGCTCTTACGCTGAGACCGGTTCCCTCGACGTGCTTTGCACATAGATGGCTTGTGGAAGACTGTCTCTCCAACTTTAGTTGAACCGAGTAGCTACGCCCGGTCCTTGAGAAGGTTAAACGGAGTCTATTTGACGAAGTATCGTTGTGGTTTTGATGCGTAGGGTGAGATTGGTTCTTGCTTAAGCCCGTAGCAGCCACGTAAAATTTGCAACAACAAAGTAGAGGACGTCTAACTTGTTTTTGCAGGGCATGTTGTGATGTGATATGGTCAAGACATGATGCTGAATTTTAATGTATGAGATGATCATGTTTTGTAACCGAAGTTATCGGCAACTGGCAGGAGCCATATGGTTGTCGCTTTATTGTATGCAATGCAATCGCCCTGTAATGCTTTACTTTATCACTAAGCGGTAGCGATAGTCGTAGAAGCATAAAGTTTGGCGAGACGACAACGATGCTACGATGGAGATCAAGGTGTCGCGCCGGTGACGATGGTGATCATGATGGTGCGAGATGGAGATCACAAGCACAAGATGATGATGGCCATATCATATCACTTATATTGATTGCATGTGATGTTTATCCTTTATGCATCTTATCTTGCTTTGATTGACGGTAGCATTATAAGATGATCCCTTACTAAATTATCAAGAAGTGTTCTCCCTGAGTATGCACCGTATGCGAAAGTTCTTCGTCTTTGAGACACCACGTGATGATCGGGTGTGATAGGCTCTACGTTCAAATACAACGGGTGCAAAACAGTTGCACACGCAGAATACTCAGGTTATACTTGACGAGCTATGCATATAAGATATGACCTCGGAACACGAGACCGAAAGGTCGGCGTGAATCATATAGTAGATATGATCAACATATTGATGTTCACCATTGAAACTACTCCATCACACGTGATGATCGGGTCATGGTGTAGTTGATATGGATCACGCAATCACTTAGAGAATTGGAGGATATTTTTCTAAGTGGGAGTTCTTAAGTAATATGATTAATTGAACTTAAATTTATCATGAACTTAGTACTGATAGTATCTTGCTTGTCTATGATGTGTAGATAGATGGCTCGTCTTTGTTGTTCCGTTGAATTTTAATGCGTTCCTTGAGAAAGCAAAGTTGAAAGATGATGGCAGCAATTACACGGACTGGGTCCGTAACTTGAGGATTATCCTTATTGCTGCACGGAAGAATTACGTCCCGAAGCACCGTTAGGTGCCGTGCCTGGTGCAAGGGCTGCGCCAGAAGTTGTGAACGTCTGGCAAAGCAAAGCCGATGACTACTCTATAGTTCAGTGTGCCATGCTTTACGGCTTAGAACCGGACTTCAACGTCGCTTTTGAACACCATGGAGCATATGAGATGTTCCAGGAGTTGAAGTTAATATTCAGCGAATGCCCGGATTGAGAGATATGAAGTCTCCAATAAGTTCTATAGCTGTAAGATGGAGGAGAACGGTTACAAGGAGCATATACTCGTAATGTCCGGATATAACAATCACTTGATTCAAGCTGGGAGTTAATCTTCCGGATGATTGCGTCATTGATGTAATTCTCCAATCATCGCCACCAAGCTACAAGAGCTTCGTGATGAACTATAATATGCAAGGGATGACCAAAACAATGCCCGAGCTCTTCGCGATCTTTGAAAGCCGCGGAGGTAGAAATCAAAAGGAGCATCAAGTGTTGATGGTTAACAAAACCACTAGTTTCAAGAAAAGGGCAAAGGAAAGAAAAAGGGAAACTTCAAAAGAACGGCAAGCAAGTTCTTGATCAAGAGAAGAAACCCAAGTCTGGTCCTAAGCACAAACCGAGTGCTTCTATTGCAAGCGTGCTGGTCATGGAAGCGGAACTGCCCCAAGTATTTGGCGGATAAGAAGGATGGCAAGGTTAACAAAGGTATATGTGATATACATGTTATTGATGTGTACCTTACTAATACTCAAAGCACACTGGTATTTGATACTGGTTACATTGCTAATATTTGCAACTCAAAGCAGGGGCTACGGATTGCGAAGATTGGCTAAGGACGAGGTGACGATCTTGGCGTGGGAAATGGTTCCAAAGTCGATGTGATCGCAGTCGCACGCTACCTCTACATCTACCTTCGGGATTAGTATTAGACCTAAATAATTGTTATTTAGTACCAGCGTTGAGCATGAACATTATATCTGGATCTTGTTTGATGCGAGACGGTTATTCATTTAAATCGAGAGAATAATGGTTGTTCTATTTATATGAATAATATCTTTTATGGTCATGCACCATTGAAGAATGGTTTGTTTTTACTTAATCTCGATAGTAGTGATACACATATTCATAATGTTGAAGCCAAAAGATGTAGAGTTGATAATGATAGTGCAACTTATTTGTGGCACCGCCGTTTAGTTCATATCGGTGTAAAGCTCATGAAGAAACTCCATTCTGATTGACTTTTGGAGTCAATTGATTATGAATCACTTGGCACTTGCGAACCGTGCATTATGGGAAAGATGACTAAAACACCGTTATCCGGAACTATGGAGAGAGCAACAGATTTATTGGAAATCATACATCTTGATGTATGTGGTCCAATGAATGTTGAGGCTCGTGGGCGGATATCGTTATTTTCTCACCTTCACAGATGATTTGAGCAGATATGGGTATATCTACTTAATGAAACACAAGTCTGAAACATTTGAAAAGTTCAAAGAATTTCAGAGTGAAGTGGAAAATCATCGTAACAAGAAAATAAAGTTTCTACGATCTGATCGTGGAGGAGAATATTTGAGTTACGAGTTTGGCCTACATTTGAAACAATGCGGAATAGTTTTCAACTTACACCACCGGAACACCACAACGTAATGGTGTGTCCGAACGTCAGAATCGCATTTCTTTATTAGATATGGTGCGATCTATGATGTCTCTTCTTGATTTACCGCTATCGCTTTGGGGTTATGCTTTAGAGACGGCTACATTCACTTTAAATAGGGCACCATCTAAATCCGTTGAGACGACGCCTTATGAACTGTGGTTTGGCAAGAAACCAAAGTTGTCGCTTACGAAAGTTTGGGGCTGCGATGCTTATGTGAAAAAGCTTCAACCTGATAAGCTCGAACCCAAATCGGAGAAATGTGTCTTCATAGGATACCCAAAGGAGATCATGGGTACACCTTCTATCACAGATCCGAAGGCAAGATTTTTGTTGCTAAATTCGAAACTTTTTGGAGAAAGAGTTTCTCTCGAAAGAAGTGAGTGGGAGGAAAGTAGAACTTGATGAGATAACTGTATCTACTCCCTTATTGAGAAGTAGTACATCACAGAAATCAGTTTCCGTGACACCTACACCAAATAGGAAGGAAGCTAATGATGATGATCATGAAACTTCAGATCGAGTTTCTACAGAACTTCGTAGATCAACCAGAGCAAGATCCGCACCAGTGTGGTACGGTAATCCTATTACGGAAGTCATATTCTTTGGAACATGATGAACCTACGAACTATGAAGAAGCGATGGTGAGCCCAGATTCCACAAAATGGCTTGAGGCCATGAAATCTGAGATGGGATCCATGTATGAGAACAAAGTGTGGACTTTGGTTGACTTGCCCGATGATCGGCAAGCAATTGAGAATAAATGGATCTTCAAGAAGAAGACCGACGGCGATGGTAATGTTATCATCTATAAAGCTCGACTTGTTGCAAAGGTTTTCGACAAGTTCAAGGGATTGACTACGATGAGACCTTCTCACCCGAAGCGATGCTTAAGTCCGTCCGAATAATGTTAGCAATTGCCGCATTTTATGATTATGAAATTTGGCAAATGGATGTTAAAACTGCATTCATGAATGGATTTACGGAAGAAGAGTTGTATATGATGCAACCAGAAGGTTTTGTCGATCCAAAGGGAGCTAACAAAGTGTGCAAGCTCCAGCGATCCATTTATGGACTGGTGCAAGCCTCTCGGAGTTGGAATAAACGTTTTGATAGTGTGATCAAAGCATTTGGTTTTATCTGAGACTTTTGGAGAAGCTTTGTATTTACAAGAAAGTGAGTGGGAGCTCTGTAGCATTTACGATATTATATGTGGATGACATATTACCGATCGGAAATGATATAGAATTCTGGATAGCATAAAGGGATACTTGAATAAGAGTTTTTCGATGAAAGACCTCGGTGAAGCTGCTTACATATTGGGCATTAAGATCTATAGAGATAGATCAAGACGCTTAATAGGACTTTCACAAAGCACATACCTTGATAAAGTTTTGAAAAGTTCAAAATGGATCGAGGCAAAGAAAGGGTTCTTGCCGGTGTTACAAGGTGTAAAGTTGAGTAAGACTCAATGCCCGACCACTGCAGAAGATATAGAGAAAATGAAAGATGTTCCCTATGCTTCAGCCATAGGCTCTATCATGTATGCAATGCCGTGTACCAGACCTGATGTGTGCCTTGCTATAAGCTTGGCAGGCATGTACCAAAGTAATCCAAGAGTGGATCACTGGACAGCGGTAAAGAACATCCATAAGTACATGAGAAGGACTAAGGATATGTTTCTCATTTATGGCGGTGACAAAGAACTCCTCGAAAACGGTTACGTCGACGCAAAGCTTTGACACCGATCCGGACGATTCTAAATCGCAAACCGGATACGTATTTACATTAAACGGAGGAGCTGTCGGTTGGTGCAGTTCCAAACAAAGCGTCGTGGCGGGATCTACATGTGAAGTTGAGTACATAGCTGCTTCGGAAGCAGCTAATGAAGGAGTCTGGATGAAGGAGTTCATAACCGATCTAGGTGTTGTACCTAGTGTATCGGGTCCAATGAAAATCTTTTGTGACAATATCGGTGCAATTGCCTTGGCAAAGGAATCCAGATTTCACAAGAGAACCAAGCACATCAAAAAGACGCTTCAACTCCATCCGGGATTTGGTCCAGGTGGGAGACATAGAGATATGCAAGATACATACGGATCTGAATGTTGCGCACCCGTTGACTAAGCCTCTTCCACGAGCAAAACATGATCAGCACCAAGACTCCATGGGTGTTAGAATCATTCTTGTGTAATCTAGATTATTGACTCTAGTGCAAGTGGGAGATCAAGGAAATATGCCCTAGAGGCAATAATAAAGTTATTATTTATTTCCTTATATCATGATAAATGTTTATTATTCATGCTAGGATTGTATTAACAGGAAACATAATACATGTGTGAATACATAAACCTACAGAGTGTCACTAGTATGCCTCTACTTGACTAGCTCGTTAATCAAAGATGGTTGTGTTTCCTAACCATGAACAAAGAGTTGTTATTTGATTAACGGGATCACATCATTGGTTGAATGATCTGATTGACATGACCCATTCCATTAGCATAGCACCTGATCGTATAGTTTGTTGCTAGTGCTTTTCTTCATGACTTATACATGTTCCTATGACTATGAGATTATGCAACTCCGTTTGCACGAGGAACACTTTTGGTGCTACCAAAGCGTCACAACGTAATCGGGTGATTATAAAGGTACATTACAGGTGTCTCGAAGGTACATGTTGGGTTGGCATATTTCGAGATTAGGATTTGTCACTCCGATTGTCGGAGAGGTATCTCTGGGCCCTCTCGGTAATGCACATCACATAAGCCTTGCAAGCATTACAACTAATGTGTTAGTTGTGAGATGATGTATTACGGAACGAGTAAAGAGACTTGCCGGTAACGAGATTGAACTAGGTATTGGATACCGACGATCGAATCTCGGGCAAGTAACATACCGATGACAAAGGGAACAACGATGTTGTTATGCGGTCTGACCGATAAAGATCTTCGTAGAATATGTAGGAGCCAATATGGGCATCCAGGTCCCGCTATTGGTTATTGACCGGAGAGGTGTCTCGGTCATGTCTACATAGTTCTCGAACCCGTAGGGTCCGCACGCTTAACGCTTCGGCGATGGCAGTTACTATGAGTTGTTATGATGTTTCTGCATCAAGGTTGTTCGAGTCCGGATGAGATCACGGACGTGACGAGGAGTCTCGAAATGGTCGAGACATAGAGATTCATATATTGGAAGTCTATGTTTGGACATCGGAAGTGTTCGGGTGAAATTGGGAATTTTACCAAGTACCGGAGGTTACCGAACCCCGAATGCTAATGGGCCAACATGGGCCTTAGTGGAAAGGAGAGAAGGGGCCCAAGTGCTGGCGCACCTTCCCCCTTCCCTAGTCCTATTAGGACTAGGAGAAGGGGCGCCCCTCTCTCTCCCTTCCCACTTGGGGAAACCTAGTTGGACTAGGATTGGGGGAATCCTACTCCTAGTAGGAGTAGGACACCTGGCGCACCAAACCTTGGCCGGCCAGCCCCTCCCTTCCCTCCTTTATATCTGAGGTGGGGCACCCCATAAACACACAAGTTGATCCTTGAGATCTTTCCTTAGCCGCAGCGGTGCCCCTTCCACCATATTACACCTCGAGAATACCGTAAGCGGAGCTTAGGCGAAGCCTGCGCCGGTGGAACATCATCATCGTCACCACACCGTCGTCTTGTGAAACTCTCCCTCAACACTCGGCTGGATCGGAGTTCGAGGGACGCCATCGAGCTGAACGTGTGCAGAACTCGGAGGTGCCGTGACGTTCGGTACTTGGATCGGTTGGATCGTGAAGAAGTACGACTACTTCCTCTACGTTGCGTCAACGCTTGCTGTCTGGTCTACGAGGGTACGTAGACAACACTCTCATCTCGTTGCTATGCATCACCATGGTCTTGCGTGATCGTAGGAAATTTTTTGAAATTACTACGTTCCCCAACAATGACCTCCAGAGCTGCAAGAAGGTCGAGCAGCAGAAGGCTGAATACGAACGACGCGACAAGGAGAAAGCCCAGGAAGGTGCTGGAGGAGCTAGCAAGAAACGTCCCGGCCGAGGAGGACGCCGCGGCAAGGCCAAGCAGCGGCAAGGGGACAGACCTCCCGCGCCGCGACAAGGATGAAGACGGCAGCGATGATGAAGACATGGATGATGACGAGACCGATGAGCAGGAGTTCCAGAAAGCCACAGAGGTCCTGTGCGTTGACGGTGGTGCTTCTCTGCATACTTCACACCGCCAACTCAAGCAGTGGATGCGGGAAGTCAATGCGGCAGAACCATCCGTCGAGTCACGCAAGCCTCTGAAATGGTCCAGCACGCCTATCATCTTTGATATTGAGGACCACCCCGATCGCATAACTGCGGTCGGGTGCTTGCCGATGTTGGTTTCACCAACTATCCGCAACCTCAAGGTCACTAAGATGCTAGTTGACGGCGGGCCGGCTTGAACCTGATCTCCTCCGCGGTGCTCCGAAACTCCAGATGCACGATGGCGAGCACGAAGAGACCGCACATTCCAAGGAATCAATCCGGAAGGAGCAAGTCAAGGGAAAGATCACGTTGCCGGGTGATATTTGGCAGCGAAGTTGAACTTCAGGACTGAGAGGGTCACTTTTGACGTTGCTGACTTTCCATTGCCTTACAATGGGATACTTGGCCGTCCGGCACTCGCCAAATTCATGGCAGCCTCTCACTATGCATACAACATGCTGAAGATGCCAGGCCCAATAAGTGTCATCTCTGTCCCTGGCGATAAGAAGGATGCTCTTATCTGCGCCGACAAGATCTACCGGGAAGCAGCAGCTGCAACAAATTGCAAGCCACTTGCCGCTGAAGCTCCCGGGGGGAAGAAGAAGACCAAGTCTGGCAAGAGCTCTGATGCCCACTCCGGCAAGCGCACCTCTTCGGAGTGCTGCGCTACCGTCGAGGACGCACCATCGAGCTCCACCGGCAAGTGTAAGAAGACGATGGCAGCTCCACCAGAGACCAAGAGGGTGTCCGCCAAGGAGGACGGCACTGGTGGTACCTTCACCATCAGTGCCACTCTCGACCCTAAATAGGAAGGCGCGCTCGTTGCTTTCCTGCGGGCGAACGTCGACGTGTTTGCGTGGCAACCGTCTGACATCCCCGGTGTTCCCAGGAAAGTAATTGAGCACCGTCTTGCCGTTTGTCCTCATGCGCGGCCCGTCAAGCAGAAAGTCAGGAAGCAAGCAGTGGAGCGCCAAGAATTCATCGCAGAAGAGATCAAGAAATTGGAAGCAGCAGGCCTTGTCAGAGGAGTGCTCCATCCTACGTGGTTGGCCAATCCTGTAGTTGTGCAAGAAGGCTAACGGGAAATGGAGGCTTTGTATCGACTTTACCGATGTCAATAAAGCTTGTCCCAAAGACCCATTTCCCTTGCCGCGCATCGACCAGATTGTTGACTCCACGGACGGATGTGATTTGCTTTCATTTCTGGATGCGTACTCAGGATATCATCAGATCTTCATGGCAGAAGAGGATGAGGAGAAGACCACATTCATCACCCCATGTGGCACATACTATTTCGTACGGATGCCTTTCGGATTAAAGAATGCTGGTTCAACATTTGCAAGAGTAGTCCATGACGCTTTTGAGCCGCAAATGCACGGAAATGTGGAAGCCTACATGGATGACATAGTGGACAAAAGCAAGGACAAGGCGACTACGATTCAAGATTTAGACGAAACCTTTGCAAATCTGCGCCAAGATCAACCTCAAGCTCAACCACGAGAAGTGTGTGTTTGGAGTCCCTTCCGCAAGCTTCTCGGGTTCTTCGTGTCTCGGGGAACTGAAGCCAATCCCGACAAGATCAAGGCCATTGAGCAGATTGAAGCACCAAAGCGCGTCAAGGATGTCACGAAGACTTGCCGGTTATGCGTAGCTGCTCTCGGCAGGTTTATCTCTAGGTTCTGTTGGCGCTCGCCATTTTCAAAATCTTGAAAAAGGCAGGTCCGATGAGATGGACTCGAAGCGGAGGCTGCGCTGCAGACTTGAAGAGATACTGTCCTCCACTCCAACACTTGTCGCACCTAAGCCACAAGAGAAGTTGCTTCTATATATAGCGGCAACCAATCAAGTGGTTAGTGATGCGTTAGTAGCGGAGAGGAGGCGGATGATGAGCTAGCAACCATGGCAGATGCATCCAAATAAAAGGGGGGCTTCACCGGTAAGCTCTGGTCCCGACAAGGACGGATCTATGCAGACACATGAGAAGATGCAGAAAAGAATGGTGCAGCGCCCAGTTTACTTTGTCAGTTCCCTTCTGCAGGGGGCTAGGTCAAGGTACTCTTGTGTGCAGAAATTGCTTTTCGGCCTCCTCACGGCCTCGAGAAAGCTGCGCCATTACTTCCAGGCACATGAGATCACAGTCGTTACTCGTTTTCTGCTGAAGAGGATACTGCAAAATCCAGAGGCAACAAGCAGGATTGTCGAGTGGGCACTGGAACTGTCAAGCTTTGGCCTCAAGTTTGAGAGCACTTCAACTATCCAAAGCAGAGCATTGGCGGAGTTCATAGCAGAATGGACGCCAACACAAGATGAGGAAATTCCAGAAACGAGCATCCCCGTCAAGGAGGCAAGCAAAGAATGGCTGATGTACTTTGATGGTGCCTTCTCAATGCAAGGCACCGGTGCAGGCGTGCTACTTGTTGCACCCACCGGAGAGCACCTCAAGTACGTAGTCCAGATGCACTTTCCCAAGGAGCAAGCGACAAACAATACTGCAGAGTATGAAGGTTTGCTTGCCGGTCTCGTGGATCGCAGAGACCTTGGAATCAAGAAGCTCATTGTCAGGGGTGACTCACAGCTTGTCATCCGCCAAGTGAACAAGAGTTATCAGAGTCCGTTGATGGAAGCTTATGTTGATGAAGTGAGAAAGCTAGAAGAGCACTTTGACGGCCTACAGTTGGAATATATTCCAAGAGCTCATAACGACATTCCTGATGGCCTGTCGAAGTGCGCTGCACTTAAGTTACCTGTGGAACCAGGGATTTTTGTGCTCAAGCTGACTCAACCATCTATAACGCCGTCAACCGGAAAGAGCAAGAAGAGGAAGTTGGTTTTTGGTGTCCCCGAGGCCGCTGCCAAGAAGGTCCCCAAGATCAACACCAACAGTGCTGAGGAGCAGTCTGCTCCGACAAGCCCTAGGGTTTGTTTCGTTGAAGCAGACACTCCCAACAAGTTTCGCTCCGGCAAGCTTGCCGGGGAACGTCAAGCTCCGGCTGAGCCGCAGGTTCTCGCCGTAGAAGCGGATGTTCCCGCAGCAGCAGATGTGCCTTTAGTCCTTGTTGTCGAGCCGCAAGCTCCAGCATGGGCGCAGAAGATTGTCCATTTCCTTCAGACAGGAGAACTTCCCGAAGAGCAAGAAGAAGCGGAAAGAGCAGCCCGGCAGTCAAGTATGTACGAGTTTGTCGACAACACACTGTACAGAAGAAGACTCAACGGTGTGAAATTGAAGTGTATTCACCGGGAAGACGGACAAAAGCTGTTGGCAGAGATACATGGAGGCATATGTGGTCACCACATTGGCGCCAGAGCACTTGCCGGCAAAGCGTTCCGGCAAGGTTTCTTTTGGCCGACAGCCCTCCAGGATGGAACTGCACAAATAACCAAGTGAAGCGTGCCAGTTCCATTCCAAGCAGATACACCAGCCAGCTCAAGCTCTCCAGACGATCCCTTTATCCTGGCCATTTTCGGTCTGGGGGCTCGACATCCTCGGCCCCTTTCCCCGAGCTGTCGGGGGCTTTGAGTACTTGTACGTTGCAATCGACAAGTTCACAAAGTGGCCGGAAGTGGAAGCAGTGAGGAAGGTGACAGCCACGGTCAAGATCAAGTTCTTTAGGTCGATTGTTTGCCGTTTGGAATCCCTAACAAGATCATCACCGACAACGACACGCAATTCCACGAGCCGCACCTTCATGCAAGACGTCCAAGATCTTGGCGCCAAGGTTCCGCTTCGCTTGCTCATCCGAGAAGTAATGGTCAAGCGGAGAGGCGAATGCTGAAGTGCTTCGCGGGCTCAAGACAAGTACTTTCGACAGGCTGCACAAGTGCGGAAGAAAGCTGGATTGAGGAGCTGCGGTGGTTCTTTGGTCGACCAGACGACGCCAAATCGAGCCACCGCGGACACCTTCGCTCTAGTCTATGGAGCAGAGGCAGTTCTCCCCACGGAACTCAGATACGGATCACCTCGAGTGCTCGCTTATGATGAGCTTGAGCAAGAGCAGCTGCGACAAGATGACGCTGCTCCTTGAGGAGGATCGTCTTCGAGCTCTTGTATGAGCTGCTCGGTACCCGGCAAGCTTTGGCGCCGCTACCATAGCCGCATAAAGTTAATGCCGAAGTCTCGAGGAAGGCGACCTTGTTCTTCGACGCGTTCAGTCCGCCAAGAATTCCAACAAGTTGGCCTTGAAGTGGGAAGGCCCTCACCGGGTGAAACGAGTCACTAGGCCTAGCGCTGTCCCCCTTGAGACCGAAGATGGCATTCCGGTGAGCAACTCCTGGAACATTGAGCATCTTCGTAAGTTTTACCCATAGAAGCGGTTGCGGAACCTGTTAAGCAACCACCTTTTGTGCAAGTCTTGCCGCTGTTGCATGTAATCCTTTGTACAAAGCCAGCGCAGACCCGTGCATAAGTAAAGCTAATGTGCTTCGCACATCTTGTCAATTTCATGCTTTCTACTTCTATTTTTGCATGTGTTATCTGACACTTTGTGCAGTACCTTCCCCCGGTAAGCAATAACGAGCCATAAGGCTCCATATCTTTATTTTCTCTTCTTTCTCTTTCTCAAAGAAAGGAAGGTTCCCTCGCCCACAAGTTTGCCGGGGGGGAAGGAGAAGATAATGGTGTGGACCAAGCGTCGCTCAAGGAAGTTTCGCCTTAAGGGAAGCAAACGATGAAAAACTAAGCTAAGTTGCTAAAGTTTTAGCAATCAGTTTTAAAATTTTGAAGTTATCTTCCTCGAACGACCGTACTTTGTATGGAAAACCTGTGCGCGGAGGAACTAACTCGTAGCTAGTTGCACCCTTACTTTGTTTCGACTCCTCTCAACAACTTAAGTGAGCTGCGACTAGTTGCGACTAGGTTACTTGTCGGAAGCGGCACCGCCAGCAGGCTGTTGACGTCCCGCACTCAGCGCTCGCTGCCCATGTGCCTGCGCCGACAAGTTCCCTAAAAGCATAGGGCAAAAACATACAAAGGAAGGAATCAAGTAAAGGAAATAACATAGCAGTTGCTACCAGAAATAGAGTTATGTTACAAGATAGCTTGTCGCAGCTCTAATAGATGGTTCTCATAACAGCCCTCTTGATCCCGCTCACCAGCGGCGGCAAGAAAAAGAGAAAGCGGGCGGCCTAATCTACGCGATCGCCCTCAACCCTCTTGATCCCGCTCACCCTGTCGATGATGGGTGCGACAAGGGTCTTGAGCGCTTCCACATCAGCATCCGGCGGCAAGGACTTGAGGAAGTTGGTGAGGTTGAGGCCTGGATTGCGGAAGGCCACCTTCATCAGCACCTTTTGTAGAGCTCCCGTGCAGATCTGGCGTGACTCCTCGGCCAGCTGCTTTGGGATTTCTTCCCGAAGTCGCTGGAGGGCCGTCACCTCCGACCCAGCGCCAAGCTGGCGCCATGGTGGGTCCGGGGTGAGTTACGGCGTAACCCAGGCCACGCGTGCCCGTGCCCTGTTTTGGGCCCGCCCAAAGGTGCTCGGCACCGCAGTGTGGCCCAGCCCGGGGGCTCTGCCGGTGTACTAGAGTAGGGGTACCCTAGTATCCCGAACTTGTGCACGGGCGATTGCAGCCCTCCGGCAAGGCTTACTGGTGACCGCCAAGGTCCTCCGTGGTACCTTTGGAGCCATTCAAGAACAAAGTATTCAAGCCAAGGGGACAAGGCCCCGGCAAGAGGAGCTTGCCGGGAAGGCCACCCAAGGCACCTACAAGAAAAGGCCCCGGCAAGAGGAGCTTGCCGGGAAGGCCCGGTGAGCGACAAGCTTCCGGACGCGACAAGACAACAACCGCGGCAAGGCGCTTGCCGCGGCGAACCACCACTCTGTACCTGCGCTCCAGCACATCCGCTAACGTGTCGCCCTGGGACCTTTCCAGGCGCGCGTGGCAAGAGGCTGTGCAGCCAGCGGTGCGAGGTGGCAAGCGGCGCTGACAAGTTTGCCATCGTGGCGAGCGGTGGCGTCCCTGACGGTCCCTGTTTGCACTGTTAGGGCGACGTAGACGGGCATTTAATGCTTTTGTCCCCTGCCGTCAGGGTTAGGTATGATACACTGTACACTGTACACTGTACAAGTAGCTGTACCAACCACTCATCTTCCATTTTTACCCTTGTCTACGTTGCCACCTGTCGGAGACCCCTTGAGCATATAAAAGGAGGCCCATGCGCAACGTAGAGGGGGGTTGGAAAGGTTGGACACTCACGCTCGGTCTCGTTAGCAGCTTGTGTGTACTGTAGGTGCTCGGTCCGCCGGCCCCATAGGTGTTCGTGGGTCAGATCAGCCTCCCCGACAACCTCCTCAGAAGCAGACTCCTCCTCTGAATCCATTTCCTTGCCAACAAAAGCACGAGCCTTGCCAGATGAGCTCTTCTTATGAGATGAAGACTTTGATGAGGACTTGGAAGAAGACTTTGAAGATTTCTTCTTCTTCTTGTCATCAGAATCATATTCCTTGCTCTTCTTCTTCTTCTTCTTCTCATTGTCCCAATTGTGGACACTTTCGAAATATAGTGTCCAGCTTTTCTTGTACTTGTGATGAGTTCTCTTCTTGTAGTCATGAGTGGAAGCTTCATCATTTCTTGAGCTGGATCGTGAAGACTTTCTCAAGCCTTTCTTCCTAGTGAACTTCTCGGAACTTCTTCACAAGCATAGCAAGTTCCTTTCCAATGTCTTCGTGGATCATCGTAACCACAATGATTCTTCTTCAGATGAGGAAACAACTTTTGCCTTCAAAGCGCGAAGTTCGGCCATAGTTGGGACCATAAATATCTCTTTTCTCGTAAAGCTGGAACTCATGTGTGTTGAGCCTCTCAAGTATATCGACGGATCGAGTGTCTTGAAGTCGGACGTTCTTGTATCATGAGGGCAAGGGTGTCAAAAGAGCTGTCAAGTGATCTCGGTAGTGTCTTGACGATTTCATGCTTGGTGATCTCGGTGGCCGAGGGCATGAAGCTCATTTGTGATGTCGGTGAGGCGATCAAACGTGAGCTGGACATTTCCATTGTCGCTTTCTCTTGAAGCGGTTGAAGAGGTTGCGAAGAACACCGATCCTTTGATCTCTCCGGGTTGAGACGCCGTTGACCTTGGATAGCCAGTCCGGACTAGCTTCGACGTTTCCAGAGCACTCACACGGCCGTACTGTCCTTTGGTCAGATGACCACAGATGATGTTCTTTGCAGTTGAGTCCAGTCGAATGAACTTCTTGACATCAGCAGGGGTGACACCTTCACCAGATTTAGGAACGCCATTCTTGACGACATACCAGAGGTCGACATCAATGGCTTCAAGATGCATGCGCATCTTATTCTTCCAGTAGGGATAGTCAGTTCCATCGAACACGGGGCAAGCAGCGGAGACTTTGATTATCCCTGCAGTCGACATAGCTAAAACTCCGGTGGTTAAGCGAATCACACAGAACAAGGGAGTACCTTGCTCTGATACCAATTGAAAGTGCTAGTTATCGACTAGAGGGGGGGTGAATAGGCGATTTTTAGGGAAGTCTTCAAAACACGGATGTTTCAAAGACAAACAATAGAAATGACCTAATTGATATGCTGCGGAAGATAAACTACAACAAGCAAGCCATAGTCAAGTATGCAATAATGTGAACGGACAAGACTAATAGCAGCTATGTAGTAAGGATCAGGATGGAAGATAGTATGAAGCCAAACAACGATAGTAGTCAAGCTATGAAGTCAAACAGATAAGACATATAAGCAATGACTTCATGAAGACAAACTCAAGGTAAAGGAGGGAAGGGATAGAACCAGTCACTTGTTGAAGACAGATGATTTGTTGGACTGGCCCATTGTTGTGACAAGCTGTACATCCGGTTAGGGAGGCTGAGATTCAACTCAGAAGACCACGTCTTCACCTTATTCCCCTTGAGCTAAGGACACACAGTCCTCGCCCAATCACTCTGGTAAGTCTTCAAGGTAGACTTCCGAACCTTCACAGACGACGTTCACCGGCAATGCACAATGACTGTTGGATGCTCAGAACGCAACGCCTAACCGGCTGGAGGATTCACAGTCCTCAAGTGTAATAAGTCTTCAGGTCACACAGACAGAAAGACTTCGATGATGCCTAACACTCTTTGGCTCTGGGTGTTTGGGCTTTGTCCTCGCAAGGATTTCTCTCTCTCAAAGGCTTCGAGGTGGGTTGCTCTCAAACGACAAAAGTCGTGCACTAACTCTGAGCAGCCGCCAATTTATGGTGTAGGGGGTGGGCTATTTATAGCCACTAGGCAACCCGACCTGTTATGTCCGAAATAACCCTGGGTCACTAAGGAACTGACACGTGTTCCAACGGTCAGATTTCAAACACACACGACAACTTTACTTGGGCTACAAGCAAAGCTGACTCATCCAGCTCTGGATAAGTTTTGCTCTCATTGTCTTCGCTCGAAGACATAGGATTTGGGTTGAGCATCACTTCACCATTCGACTATGATCACTTGGACCCCACTTAACAGAGGGGTGGTTCCTATGACTCAACAAAGAAGAAAAGGAAACAACGAAACGACCACGGTTTCAAGGCTCCATAGACTTCACTCAATGTCTTCTCATGTCATAGTGTTCAATGTGAATATCTTCACATACCACCATTGTTGTCAATGTCTTCATACATTTTTAGGGGTCGTCTCCGGTAGGTAAACCGAATCAATGAGGGACACAACCTGCGTTATCCTGCAATTCTCGCAAACGCATTAGTCCCTCAACCACATTTGTCGTCAATACTCCAAAACCAACTAGGGGTGGCACTAGATGCACTTACAACACTGATATTAATAGTACCGCACCTTCAATTAAAGAGAGCTGGTATCCGAAGCCTTTCTAGCCGTACCGGCAATAGTAGCCTATATTTTCCAGCAAGTTCCACTTTGCTGATTTTACTTGTGATGCTTAGGTTTTTCCCGTTATATCTACACCATGATCTGTGTATCTGCTTTGTGTCGCACTAGCAGCAGTCCACTCTTGAAGCTAAACAGCACACCAATCATAAGATAATCTAACTACTATTTATGCTTTCATACTTCTCAGATATTGTACGTAATCACAATGGATATCAGAATGCGCGCATCAGAAGAATATTGTGGAAAACTGCAACGAGTAACAAAATTGGCACGAAGGCATTGAGTGCCATTCTGGATGCAATGAAACTCATACGCTCCCCACCTGCAGATTCTTATTCAGAATATGATCCTAATGACTGTTCTGACCTCAAGGAGTCGAAGGCAGATGGCATGTCATGTTCACCCATCAAGGTGCCTGTTCTAATTTGGCAAGGTTTTATTGATTGCGCGTATCTTGCATAAGGTGTCTTGAATTTAATCTACTTCTTTGCACCGCCATATTCTTAGTTCACTCATCATATATGTCAAGATGCCATGCCCATCCATTATCAATACATATTCCATCTGTCATCATACCATTTTTTCACTCAAATGTTGTTCTTGTGCCTTAGATATCGAAAAGGAAGAGGGTGATTGCCGAACCTGGAGGAGCACGAGCAAAATCCTTGAAAAACGTGGTGGTGCCGGAGAAACCAGAGAACACCCCACTTATATTGGCTCTACAACCAGTGACACAAAACGTAGGACTGACTCCAGTAGACTGTACCCATACTTCACTGGCCACACCACTAGCCCCACCACACAGGACCTGCACTCCGGGAAAAGGTATTCCGATTTTAGTTGCCATAGCACCGGCCGTACCACGGAAAAATCCCACTCCAGCAAAAAGTACAGCAATTCCACCGGCCGAAGACCTATCCCAACTGTAGAGATGGTCAATTCCTGCATATTGGAACCCCATTCGAGTTATTCCCAGTTTAAAAGACTATGCTTTCAGTGTTGTTAGGGACTACGTGCATATATTCCCATCATGGGAAGATTATAGTGAAGACAAACACCATTTTCACATCTTCCTGTCCCATTTACGTGTAAGTGCAATTATTCATGGTGATTATTTTCCTGTTTTCTGCTGATTGAACACATCGATGATTTACATTACATTGTTGTAGGTAGGCGAGGATCAATCTGGATATTCATGACAACAAAGCTTGCTTGCGCTTTTCAAGGAAGCATTGCAACAGTATTGGTGTTACCTGAGGAAATCACACTTTGATGGCAAGTCTACCAACAAATTTCTGGTGAAGTCTCCTGTGCTAAATTTACAACACTTCGAATGGAAAAACCTTGTTATGCACTGGTCTCGTTCGCAGGGTGAGGTACTGTCGATGATATCACATGACAACTTGAACTTCTACTTTTCCGCATGTGCCTTACGGATCTCTTTTGCAGGAAATCTGCTCGAAGAAGAATTCCGGTTTGAAAAGGACGACAGGATATCACTAATATGCTGCCCGCTACTTTGCTCTTGTTAGTAACTGTTGTCCTGTATCACTGTACTTGCATTGATACCTGGTTCATTATGTGACAGCAGTATACATGATAGCTTGCTTATCAATTGCTCTGAATTATCTTATCTGTATGAATGATTACATTACTGTAGAATATATCCAATGCCAATGTTTTTTTAGCTCTGCATTGTTCTTGTAAGTACCTGCTGCCGTTTATCAGTGTACTTATATTGACAGCTAGTTATTCATGTACCATCACTCCGCAGCTTATTTTCCTTTGACCTCCATTTCTACACATCAGATCTATATTTAGTCCTACCATAAGGTTGGATAACACCGATGGTACCTTTTGCCTGTATCGATTTACTTACATTTATAGCTACTTGGTTATGTAGCATCACTCTTCATCTTATCTTAAATATTCTCCATTTTTTCTTATATTATCACATCTATATTTACTCTTAACAAAGTGTAGAATAAAGTCAATGCTTATGAAGAAGATTATGTGGTAAACTTCTTGCATTGCCCCCCCCCCCATCAGCATGGACAAAGGCTTTATAGAGCCTGTCTTCACCACTAATGTAAGTTTGTCCTTCTCAAGCGTTCAAACTTTATTGTGTATACTTGGTTAGGAATGACTGCAACAGCTGTTTATTTTTGGTGTTTGCGTCAAGTTGCATGTTTAAAGTTTATTATGTAGTTCATAAACAAAAGTTTGTCATTCTCAATTTAAGTTTTCAGTTGTACAACCAAGTTCCTTCTTCATACCATGTAAACTAAACTATATAGAGCAAGTGATCTTCTTTCGCACTACTTTTATGATTTTGTTCTTGATCCGTAATCCAGTGGTGTGGTGAACCTACACACTACAGCACAATGTCATATTCTGCAATGTCTTAACTATGAACAATGTCATATCATTCTACTATTATTTTAACTGTCCCTTTATTTGCCAATCTGAAATGGGATAAATTGGCAACACACTAACCATTGATACTTATGTGTTCTTGATCTATAATCCAATGGTGTCGTGAAGCTGCCAACTCCTTCACAGTGTCATTTCCTGCCATGTCTTAACCTAAACAATACCATATTGTGTTAATGCTATTTTAAACTGTGTCGCTTTATTCGTCTATAAGAAATGTGATGAATTGTCAGCACTGATACTTATATGTGCAAAACTTGTCATTTGTTTTCTTGTTTCTCTTTCAGAGTGAGGAGGATATAAGCGTCAAACAAGCGCAGTCTCATCAGCTTGCTCAGCTGCTTGCGCTGCAGCTCCCGAGCAGGGCTAACCTTTCTTGAACTCTATTGAAGTGATGTCGGTTTTGTATATTATTTTGTCGGCGTGTTTATTTGCACTGGTGGCGATCTTTGATGCCTAGTGTATGTAATCTGTTGTCTGCTTGTGCTTTATTATCATAGTGGCGAACTATGATGCCAAGTGGATGTAATATGTCGTAATTTCTTTATCGTATAGTCTAGGTTTTTCCTTATTCATGATGCTGAAGTTATTTTACTGTATATATATCCTGTCTACGTAGTAAACTGGCCAAACCATAAAATTACGGTACATAATCAGGTCATCATACAAATCACTATGTATGGGCCGCATCATGGGCCCAGTCACCTTGGTTAGTTAACCAGCCTAAATGTAAGTTGGCCCACAAGTAGTTTCGGGCCTTTAATAGGTCGAGTAAACTGCCGGCCCTATTTTCGCCAGAAAATTCAATAGGCTTTTAGTAGGCTGAAAACTAGGTTGGGCCTGAAACGTGTCGTACAGCTCACGGGCCGATAGTAGGCCAAAATAGACCCCCGCCCATGATTGTGCCAATCACATCACGGGCCGTTAACATGCCAAAATTCTCTCGGTGCTTGTTTGTCCCAATCATATTATCGGCTGTGAGTAGGCCGAATGCTAAGCAGGCCATAGTTAGGCCCAACTATATGACGGGCTCTTAACAGGCCAAAATAAATATAGGGCCAAAATGTTAAACGGGCCTTTTACAGGCCAAAACTAATATCAGACCGTATTACTAAATGGGCCTTTAGCAAACAGAAATCCTGATCGGGCCTCAAGTGGTCCCATAATCATAGCGTCCAGTTGATGGGCCGAATCTGATATGGGCCATAATTTAGCCCAAAGGATCTTAAAGGGCCGGATCATATCTGGGCCGTAATATGGCCCAGAATGTGGTAGGCTATTAAAGGGTCGGACCTCATATGGGCCCTGACTAGGCCCAGAAAATGGCAGGCAATTAATGGACAAGATCAAATGAGGGCCGGCATTTGGCCCAAAACATGGCATCCTGTTAACGGGCCGGCCCACTAGTGCCTTCAAAATCTTGTGTTCCTTTAGCTGGGCCGGCCCATTATGGTCTGCAAAATCTTGTGGGCCTTGAGCTGGGCCGGACCACAATGGTCCGCAAAATCTTGTGGGCCTTTAGTTGGGACGGCCCATTTAATCTTTATGGTCTACGTTTGGGCCATTCCACATGTCTACATATCATAGGCTCATCTCGCCCATTGGATGAGTGACACCTGTGCCAACATGGAGCTGAAACCTGGTTTTGTCGACCAATGAGGATTTTACACGTGGAAAATCGACATTGGTCGTGGCTGTTAGCAGCTTATCGGATCCAAAACCGGACATGATAGCTTAACAGCGACCCGTTAATGTGGATGCCATGTGTCGGTTACCCTTGACGAAAGCACTTCCATGACATGCCATTTATCGTCATGGAAGTGGACACTTCCGTGATGATAATTTTGGTAATGTCACGGAACACTTCTACGACAACACATGTATGACTATCTTGATTCTGTCATAAAATCGCGTCATGGATGTACATGCTTGATACAAAACATGACCTACTATGACAAACACGTATCATCATGGAAGTGTATTTTTTTTGTAGTGTTACACGCAAAATAATGAATCCTCCACCTGACAGCAGGGACCCACCGGATGGGCCACCAGACAGTAAAAGAATGTTTCTCCCTTGACTGCTGGGACCCACCAGCTACATCTTCGCACACAAGGAAAGTGCATCCATATTATGTGCAAAATATGATTCTACCCCTGACATCTAGGACCCACTAGCTATATCTTCGCACGCAAGGAAGTGCCTCCTTACCTCCCTGATAGCTGGGACCCACTCGGTCGAATCGTACGTAGGGTTGTCTGTCTGGTCGCGTACATGTACGTACATACTGGTCGATCGGTCTGTCTGCAAGCTGCAGCGATGAACCGTGGCCAATTAAGGAAGGGCACATGTTGTAGTAGAGGCGCGGACGTAGCATGTCACACAGTCCCGTCAATATTGTGTACACGTCTGTATAGCCAGGGTGCAAGAAAGTAAATACGACCACGTACGTACATATGGGCGGGGTCTCGAACACCTACTCGCGCATACGTGTGGCCAGGGCTCGTGTACATTGAGAGGCAGCGGAGGGCAGCGACAGCGTCCTGTTCATCCGCAGCCAACCGGCTGGGTCAGAACGGACAAACTGTGTCGTGTTCATCGGGAGGCAAAAGAATGTGTCATGTTCATCGGGAGCCATCCGGCTTGGATGGAACAGCCGGAACGAGGCTTGGCATATCGCAGAATGGAGGAAACGGGCTTGTGTTCGACCGCCTATGGTCAAAACAGGATCCTATTCATCGGAGGGTCCGCGTGCCGCAAAAGCAGAGGAAACGGACTTCTCTTCGACCTCCTACGATCGAAACGGGGTCTTGTTGATCGGGAGGGGTGTGGTATACCGCAAAATGGAGGAAACAGACTTCTCTTTGACCTCCTATGGTCAAAAAGGGGGTCCTGTTGATCAAGAGGGGTGTGGCACATCGCAAAACGGGACTCCACGGGCTACTATTCATCCACCATCTACTGCCTTGCTCCAGCCTACACGGGCTACTGTTCATCCACCGTCGACCTCCTCCAGCCTCCACAGGACTGTTCATCCATGGCGTCTCCGTCCTGCCTCCACCAGCTACTGTTCATCCACGGGCTCCTGTTCATCCAGCCTCCACCGGCTACTGTTCAACCACCCCTCCACGGGCTACTGTTCATCCATCCCTCCACCGGCTCTTGTTCAACCAGCCCTCCACGGGGTCCTGTTCATCCACCCCCAACCAGCTCGATCGGGGTCATGTTCATCCAGCGGCAACGGCCTCTACTACCATGGAGTCGTGTTCATCCAACCCCCATGTGGAATCGTTTCATCCAACCACCAACAACACTCACTGTTCATCAAGAGGCAGTAGGTTCGATTGGCTTAAGTTAGCAGCAGTAGCAAAGGAAACGCTCGATCAGGTTTAGTTAATAGCCAGGGATCGATCGATCGCTCGGGTTCAGTAATGCATAGCCTACAGTGCAATCGCTCAAGTTCAGTAGGCGCACGCCACGCTTGGGTTCAGTTAGAGCCCAATGCCTCGCACCCACACACGTACGTGTATGAGAGAAACACGCAATCCCTCCGTGCATCGCTCGGCCCCGACCACCCACCGTAACCGGGAACTCCCCGATATTTTCCTCGCCCTTCCTTCTACCACGGTTTTTTCCGTCATGGACGACCCAAAGAATGTCATGCAGCTGCGTCTCCAGCCCACCCAGGACGAAAAGCCCATTTTCTATCATGATTTTTTGTCATAGATGTAGGAACCCACCACATCTATGATGATACCGGGTTTTCTCACAATTACTGTCATAGAAGTGTCATAAGCATGACAGAAAAAAAAAATCATTCGGCCCAAAATGTCATGGATGTGTCTTTTTTTGTAGTGCCACCTGCTATCCACAAGGGTGGAGGGCGCGCCCCCTACCTTGTGGGTCCCCTGGACCTCCACCGACCTCTACTCCAACTGCATATATTTACGATCGGGGAGAAAAAAATCAAAGTGAAGGATTCATCACGTTCTACAATACGAAGCTGCTGCCACCTCCTGTTCTTCATCGGAGGACAAATCTGAGTCCGCTTTTGGGCTCGGAGAGGAAATCGTCGTCGTCATCATCATCAACCATCCTCCATCACCAATTTCATGATGTTCATCACCGTGCGTGAGTAATTCCATCGTAGGCTTGTTGGACGATGATGGGTTGGATGAGATTTATCATGTAATCGAGTTAGTTTTGTTAGGGTTTGATCCCTAATATCCATTATGTTCTGAGAATGATGTTGCTATGACATTGCTATGCTTAATGCTTGTCACTAGGGCCCGAGTGCCATGATTTCAGATCTGAACCAATTATGTTTTCATGAATATATTTGTGTTATTGATCCTATCTTGCAAGTTATAGTCACCTACTATGCGTTATGATCCGGCAACCCCGGAGCGACAATAGTCGGGACACTTCCCGGTGATATGACAGTAGTTTGAGGAGTTCATGTATTCACTAAGTGCTAATGCTTTGGCCAGTTCTCTATTAAAAGGAGGCCTTAATATCCCTTAGTTTCCATTAGGACCCTGCTGCCACGGGAGGGTAGGACAAAAGATGCCATGCAAGTTCTTTTCCATAAGCACGTATGACTATATTCGAATACATGCCTACATTATATTGATGAATTGGAGCTAGTTATGAGTCACCCTAGGTTATAACTATTGCATGATTAATGCCATCCGATATAATTATCCATCATTGATCCATTGCCTATGAGTTCGTTTCATATTGATCTTTGCTAAGTTACTTTTCGCTTGCCACTGTTACGATTGCTACAAAACTGCTCCTGTTACTTTTGCCATCATCACTGTTACTTCCATACTAGTTCGCTACTAAATATTTTGCTGTAGATATTATGTCTTTCAGGTGTGGTTGAATTGACAACTCAGGTGCTAATTCTTGATAATATTCTTTGGCTCCGCTTGTGTCGAATCAATAAATTTGGGTTGAATATTTTCCCCTAAACAACTGTTGCGAACCCCTATACTTGTGGGTTATCATCGACCCCTCCCGATGAATAGGACCCCTTTCGACTGTAGGAGCTCGAACAGAAGTCCGTTTTCTCCATTTTGCGGTACGCTAGACCCTTCCCGTTGAACAGGATCATGTTTCGACCATAGGTGGTAAAACAGAAGGCCGTTTCCTCCATACTGCGGTATGCCAGACCCCATTTAGGCTGTTCCGTCCAAGCCAGTTGGCTCCCGTTGAACAGGACGCATTTCGACCCAGCCGGTTGGCTGCCGATGAACAGGACGCCGTCGCTGTACGCCTTCGAGACCACGCCCATATTTACATACATGGTCGTCTTTTTTGCAGCTTGGCTGTCGTATGCGTACAGGATTTAGAGGGACTGCCTGAACTACTACCGCTCCTTACTCGGCCATGGTTCATCATGGTAGACGGACCAATCGACCACTATGTATGTACACGTCTACGACCACACGGACAACAGTACGTCCGCTTCGACCTGGTGGGTCCCGGCTATTAGGGAGGATAAGAACGCACTTCCTTGCGTGCAAAGATAAAGCTGATGGGTCCCAGCTGTCAGGGGGAGGAATCATTTTTTCGCATAATAAGAAGGCACTTCCTTTTGTGCAAAGATGTAGCTGGTGGGTCCGGCTGTCAGCCTCACCACGTACAGTCCTCTTCCGATGGCTATCGTTCATTGACCACATTGACGTCGCCGCGCCAAGAGCACCAACACGGTGGACGACGGTGAGTCCTAGGTAGGGAACAAACCAGAGACGGGGAGGACAAGGCAGTGGTTTCCCACGCGGAAGGGAGTACGAGGGTTGACTAGTTCGACTGTGGTGTGTGGCTGCCGTTGCCGGAAAATAACATGGGCTGTGGGTGAGAAAGGGAAGGCCTGGCCAGTGGTGGGAGTAGTGTGGGGCAGTGATGCCTGCATGGCAGCATAGCTGACCATGGGAGGCAGGAGCAGGCGGAGCTAGTTTGGGCGGCTGGAGCAAGCAGATCAGAGGTTGAAGAAGCAGCACGGCGGTTGGATTAATATTCAACGGTCACTGCTGCTAGAATCGTTTGTTGACTAAGTTGATAAAGCGATGCATACACGTCAATTTAGTAGGCCCACAAGTCAACCTCTAAATCAGGTGGGTCCCAGCTAGGAGCGGGAGGAATCATTTTTATTGCGCGTAATAAGGAGGCACTTTCTTGCTTATGAAGATATAGCTGGTGGGTCTCAGCTGTTAGGGGGAGGAAACTTTTTTCTACGTAATAAGGAGGCACTTGCTAGCATGCGGAGATGTAGCCGGTGAGTCCAAAGCATGTCGATGGGAGGAATCATTTTATCACATAATAAGGATGCACTTGCTTGCGTGCGGACATGGACCATGTGGGTCCCTACTATTAGCCGCTCCATGTACATCCCTCTTCCGATGGATGTCGTTTGTTGACTACATTGACCACGTCGCATCGAGAGCACCAACTCGGTGGACGACGGAGAGGCCTAGGAAGGGAACAACCCAGAACCGGAGAAGACTCGGTAGTGGTTGGCCACGCGGTTGGGAGTACGAGGGTTTACTGGTTCAGCTATCATCGTCAGAAAATAACAGGATGTGTGGGTGAGTAGAGGAATGGCCTGGCCAGCGATGGAGTAGGGTGGGACAGTGCGGCCTGGGCGGCAGCACGGCCGGCCACAGGAGGAGGGAGCTGGCAGTCCCACCGGCGCTAGTTTGGGCAGCTAGAGCAAGAAGATCAGATATTGAAGAAGCAGCATGGCCGTTGGATTAACATCCAATGGTCACTACTGCTAGAATGGTTTGTGGACTAAGTTGACAAAGGCTTGCATACACGTCAACATGGTAGACCCATAAGTCAGCCTCCAAATCTGTTCCAAACAGCATACAACCCAAAATTTCTAGCCGGATCCAAATTAATTTAAAAATTAAACATACCTTAATTTAAAATCCAATGGAGTTTTACCCGCACAAACATAATGAAATTTAAAATATCAAAATCCAAAGGAAAAAGATAATTTGGAACTAATTGCCTATTTGTTGTGTTTTTTATATTTTAAAGCCCATTTCTTATTACTTATAGCCCATTTTCTGGGAAAGCCGAATGCATCGCTCCTCGTCTTGAAAGATTTGCGCCCAGCAAGGCGTAGAAAAGCAAGTAGGCCTCCGTTGGGTATTCTGCAAAAAACAAAATAGATGGGCTAGCCATTTTCAGAAACAAAACAATTTGGGCTGGTCATGTGGTAAAGATATGAGATAAAAAGCATGGGCTAGACGGGCCATAGCTCCCGCACAACCCAGTTGATACCCTGGCCCCGAAAACAAAAAAAATACATCGCATGAGCTTGGGTCCCGGGTGTCAGCTACTCCTTGTGAAGTTATCTTGCTTATTGACTACATTGATAGTGGCGTGCGACCTAGAGGTCAGGAAACCATCAGGAGGAACCATTCTTTCTTGTAGTAAAGGAGACACTTGCTTGCCTACTGCCATGATCATTGTGGGTTCCTACTGTCATCCTCACGATGTATAATCATCTCCTTATTCCTCTCGGTTGTTGGCCATGTTGACAACACCGAAGAAGCGGCCACAAGCAGCAAACCAAGGTGGAGGACGATGGTGAGGCATCGAACAGGAACGACCAGGAGCTTGGGAAGATGCGTAGAGTTTTGGGGTTCAATGTGGCCGTGATGCACGCGCGACAGCATAGCCAGCCGTGTGAGGCGGGAGCAAGCGGTCCTGCCAGCGCTAGTTTGGCTTTGGCGGCTAGAAGAAGAAGAGACTGAAGAAACATGACAGACATTGGATATCAATCCAACGGTCAAGGTTGGCACAATCATTTGTTGACTAAGGCGAGACCAGGTAGCATACTTTTTTATAGGAGGAAAACGAAAACTGGGCTCGCTCGCCAGATAACATTCCCGAAACTTCCACTGTTTGATCTTGTGTCGCAACAAAAACTTTTAGGAAAATACGTTCATTTTCCGTCCTCCTCCCAGGGCACGTTCGCGAGATAACATTACCGAAAACCAAGACTCGAGAAGGCGAACAGAACAAGCTAGTGTACCAGTAAAGAGGCGTTGCTGAGTTTTAGAAAAAAAGAGAGATGTGCTCCTCTAGCTGGTCCGAATCCAAACTCTAGACCATGACTATATCATCGCACGCTACCGGTGTTATACAAACGGTTTCTAAACCCTTTCGTGGCGTCATTTGGAACCGCTACCAAGTGAGTGTGGGCGATAGGGGGTCCTTCCCACAAGACCCAGAAACCGTCGGGGATAGGGAGCCAAGATGCATATACAGTACTCCTACTCGTTTGTGCTCGCATTGCCATCGTAATCGGTATCCTGTGGTGCTACCTTTACAATGCGCGGCCCATCACAAATGATTCACTATTATAGAACGTGTATGATAAGCATACAATCACACACATTCGATTTTCCCAAACCGTATGTGATAACTAATTAAGAAGATTAGCTAATTGTCATACGAGTGTAGGACAGGATTACGAAACGTCGGACCATCGTAACATCGTCGTACACAACATCTATCGCACACGCTATTCTGTGGTGCAACGTTTACGATGCATACTTCATCAGAAACAGTTCATGGTTGTGAATGGTGTACGATAAGGCAACTAACACAAACGTTTAGTTTGCTCACACTGTTTGTGATATTGTCTGACATTGCACACGCTTTGCAAACGGCAACTGTGTGCATGCTTGCACACGTTTCCTCTCCGTGAACCGTGTTGGATTATGGTGTATATCGCAAACATTTGTGTTTTACCAACTGTGTGTGCCGTAACGACCTGGAGGGCGTAATTTCACCGTAATTTAATTGCTGCTATTTCAAATAGTACCGGATATGGATTTGGATTTGAATGTATGTTGTAGCTTTATTCATATCCATCAGATTCAAATAACCAATGCATTATTTGATTAATAGGTACATATGTTCAAGAATTACATAAGAACCAAATAAAAAATGATGAACCACAATTGTATACTTGTACTATTAAATATGGCAAAGAAAGAGGCGAAATACATTATGGTTGCTGAACAAGGAGAAGCGGAATGCCCATATTATGCCCTCCTCCATGCAGAAGGCACGCATGACTCTAGTCCAACCCCTTGTGATGGCCGACCGCGCATCCTTCACGGTCTTCATGAAAACATCTAGATAATCATCGTGTTCTGCTAGAAATACTTTAACCTTTGCGTGCCCACAAATCATGTAGTTTGAGAGGTAATCTTGAGTAAACTGCTTTGGCAACCACTTCATAAGGAAAAAGATTCAGACATTTTCATCTAACACAACTCATTATGGGTAGTAAAAAGAAGGCTGCAAAGTTCTTACTTACCATCTAATCCACCCAGAAAAATATCCATCCTAAAAGGTGCTAATTGGAGCAAGTTCTCCTATTGCATCTATTGTCAATCTAACCCTGTCATCCAAACACCTCTTTGGATGGAGTTAGTTCATTGTTAGTCATGAGCTAGAAACTAAATCTAACCTTTAGCTAAGTTGAGTATCCAAACAGGGTTGTGTTGTTGTTGTTGTTGTTGTTGTTGTTGTTGTTGTTGTTGTTGTTGTTGTTGTTGTTGTTGTTGTTGTTGTTGTTGTTGTTGTTGTTGTTGTTGTTGTTGTTGTTGTTGTTGTTGTTGTTGTTGTTGTTGTTGTTGTTGTTGTTGTTGTTGTTGTTGTTGTTGTTGTTGTTGTTGTTGTTGTTGTTGTTGTTGTTGTTGTTGTTGTTGTTGTTGTTGTTGTTGTTGTTGTTGTTGTTGTTGTTGTTGTTGTTGTTGTTGTTGTTGTTGTTGTTGTTGTTGTTGTTGTTGTTGTTGTTGTTGTTGTTGTTGTTGTTGTTGTTGTTGTTGTTGTTGTTGTTGTTGTTGTTGTTGTTGTTGTTGTTGTTGTTGTTGTTGTTGTTGTTGTTGTTGTTGTTGTTGTTGTTGTTGTTGTTGTTGTTGTTGTTGTTGTTGTTGTTGTTGTTGTTGTTGTTGTTGTTGTTGTTGTTGTTGTTGTTGTTGTTGTTGTTGTTGTTGTTGTTGTTGTTGTTGTTGTTGTTGTTGTTGTTGTTGTTGTTGTTGTTGTTGTTGTTGTTGTTGTTGTTGTTGTTGTTGTTGTTGTTGTTGTTGTTGTTGTTGTTGTTGTTGTTGTTGTTGTTGTTGTTGTTGTTGTTGTTGTTGTTGTTGTTGTTGTTGTTGTTGTTGTTGTTGTTGTTGTTGTTGTTGTTGTTGTTGTTGTTGTTGTTGTTGTTGTTGTTGTTGTTGTTGTTGTTGTTGTTGTTGTTGTTGTTGTTGTTGTTGTTGTTGTTGTTGTTGTTGTTGTTGTTGTTGTTGTTGTTGTTGTTGTTGTTGTTGTTGTTGTTGTTGTTGTTGTTGTTGTTGTTGTTGTTGTTGTTGTTGTTGTTGTTGTTGTTGTTGTTGTTGTTGTTGTTGTTGTTGTTGTTGTTGTTGTTGTTGTTGTTGTTGTTGTTGTTGTTGTTGTTGTTGTTGTTGTTGTTGTTGTTGTTGTTGTTGTTGTTGTTGTTGTTGTTGTTGTTGTTGTTGTTGTTGTTGTTGTTGTTGTTGTTGTTGTTGTTGTTGTTGTTGTTGTTGTTGTTGTTGTTGTTGTTGTTGTTGTTGTTGTTGTTGTTGTTGTTGTTGTTGCTGTTGTTGTTGCTGTTGTTGCTGCTGCTCTTCTACGTATATCTGGACATCATCAAAACATTATGGTAACACTCTTCCTTGTTGCTATGTAGCCTAGGATTTCATATTTAGACATTAATTATGGTGCATGTTGCTATGTAGCCTCAGATATATTACATATGGCCCTAGTTAACCTAATGATAAATGGGTTACAGATATATTCAGTTAAAAGTCCGATTCACCGATTAGTCCCTTATCAGCCCCGGGCATATATGGTACCAGCTACCGATATCCTGAACAGTGAGTATATATAAGCCATGGGATGAAACTAACCTCGATGGAAAATAGCAGTCGTTCCCAAAATTGTCTTGTGTAGGTACATCGAGAGGCGTGTTAAGCACAACAGGCTAAACATGAACAAAAATTATCCATGGCAGACAAAATAATCTCCAAAAGATAGCTTTAGTTTGCAGGTTTAAGCACGCTAGTAAAAGCAAAAAAAGTGGAAAGGTGTGTTAACTGTAACAGGCCTAACATTTAACAAAAAGCAAACATAGTCATTAAAACGGGTATTGTGCCGGTCTAAGTACACTGGTTATTGTTAAATAAAAATGGAAATGCGTGTTAACTACAAGATGCAGCAACCAAATCTAGTCATTCATAGTGGTATTGTTGAAACTGGTACTGATAAAATTGAACTGCACAGTTCATACTTGCACATATAGAACATCATGCTGTGAATAACTGGAATAAACAAGGCATACTACGAACAACCAAAGATATCATTTGAAATTGGATATATGGTAACTACAAACAACCGAACTACCAAAAAACTTTAAAAGAGGCATATGCTAGCAATAACTAGCTTAACAGCAAGCAAATATATGCATTCCTATTGGTATGTTTAAAACTAGATTGATGAAATGAACTTCACAGTAAATAATTGCACATATAGAGCATCACATTGTGAACAACTGAAATAAACAAGGCATACTGCAAACAACCAAATATAGCAATTAAAACTATACATATTCTCACTACACTACAAAAGGGACTCGACAAAACAAATAATGGGTTTTCCCTGTGAAGAGGCACGGCAAAACAAATCATGGGTTTCCTCACTTGTCATAGATGGTCTCGTTCCCGTGGGAAGAGCATGGACCTTGGATGCGCTCCATGTTGTCGCGGATGGGCTCCTTCCCCTTGGAAGAGCATGGCTATAGGGTGCCCTCCCTGATGTCGCAGACGACTCTTTCCTCTTCGAAGAGCAGGAGAGGATGCACTCCTCGTGGTCGCCATCGATGAGGTCTGACTTGGAAGCTGTGGATCCCAAGCCATCGTCGCAGAACATGTCCTTCAGAAATGACAAAAGGGGCTCGATGGCGATGTAGGATGAAAAATTGTTGACAGCGAGACAGAGGAGATCAGCGGTGGGGCCATGGATGAGATCGACGGCGGTTGAACCCGAGGGGTTGGGGGTGGTCCACTTAACCTGTGACATAGCCCGCCTCAGGCCATTGTTGTCAATGACCTCGATGTCGTAGCCGTCGTCCGAGACATACCCGCATACTCTAGCCCGCTGCTTGAGTGCCTGCAGCAAGTAATGGTCGTCAGCTTCCTCAGTGACGTCGGGCGAAGAGACCGCGATACACGTATTTTGGGCTAGTCGCTCCTCGAGATCCACAGGAAGCGTAGCCGGGCTTACGATGCGATGCTCTGGAATGGGGGATGGGGATGGGGATCTGTGGGAAAGGGAGCATTTGGCAGGCATCATCTAAGAAACTCAGGGCAGCCTGGGTTTGGAGATCGATGGGTAAGCTACACGGCAAACCGCAGAGATGTTGACAATGGAGGCCTTCTTGGGCGGCAGGGAGGGGGGCTTGCTAGGGTTTTGGGAGAGGGAGGGTGTGTGCGCACGTGCGCCCGAGGAGGTTTTGGTGTGTGTGTGTGTGTGTGTCTCTGTGTGTGTGTGTGTGTGTGTGTGTGTGTGTGTGTGTGTGTGTGTTTGTGTCTGGAGGGGAGGCGGGGGGTGTGTTGGAGGAAATGACGCTGGTACTGAAAATTTTACTATGCGGGAGTCAAACACGGGAGTGAAATGTCGGGGCTATTGAAAATTTTGATGATGGTGCATCTCACACAGTCCTGAGAAAACAACTGTGTGTTATGGAATAGAAAAACCCTTGAGGCGGGTAGATATTTTAGAGGTATGCAGGAGGGATTGGGAACAAGAAACATCACACATGGTCGAAACACAATAACTGTGTGTTATCAAACAGAAGAAATCTGTAGGTGGGTAGATATTTTTGAGAGGGGAAGGCATGTGCTCTCGTGGAGCCCAATGTACTATGCGGATGTCTGTGTGATAGGGGCACTGGCGTGGCACACGTTTAGTTTGTGTGAACCATGTCTGTTGCGTCATCCAACTTGTGTAATGTTCATAAATTTGGCGAAAAATTACGTGGGAGAGGGTCAGAACGTGAACACACTTGCATGTGGACCAACTTTATATATGAAAAGGGTGGTTTGATGTTCAAATACCAAATGCAACTTCGATGTGGCACCTATCTCGGAAAGCGCAAGGTATTGCTTGCCTCCCCCTCATGTCGGCACGAAGGGAATCCTAAGCTATGAATGCATGCTCCCCACCGAGGTTCACCTAGCAAAGTGCGAAGTAGGTAGCAGGCCCCCTCGTTTCAGCATGAAGGGAATCCTAAGCTATGAATGCATTCCCCCCCTCGTGTCGGCACGAAGGGAATCCTAAGCTTTGAATGCATGCTCCCCTAGCAACCGAGGTTCACCTAGAAAAGTGTGAAGTAGCTAGAAGCCCCCCCTCATGCCGGCACAAAGGGAATCCTAAGCTATGAATGCGTGTCCCCCCCCCCCCCCAACCGAGGTTCACCTAGCAAAGAGCGAAGTAGCAGCCCCCCCCCCCCATACACACACTTTCAGTCGGCGGGCCAGAGAGGCATCTCACCAAGATGGATCATAAAACGGAAAAAGAATAATCCACCTTGGTAGTGCAACCTCTCTCTTTTTGTTGGTCAAAGTGATGGCCGTCCATGCGACCCCGGAGATGGGCTAGCTAGCCAATAATCACGCAAGTAGCTAGTCTCCCAAGACAACCACTGCATGCATGTGGCCCAAACATATATATGTATGGAGAGGTGTGTTTTTAAATACACAATGGAACAACTTTGATGTGGCACTGTGATTTCGAACTAGAAATCCCCACACCAAGTGAGGGTTATTAGGTTTATGATGCATATGTATGTCACACCACACTTCAAGCCGACGACGGGGATTCATGCATGCATGCATGCATAGTATATGCGCTCAAACTTAATTAGGTCTGAATCTCGCCATGACCTATACTACAATAACTCGGACGAAAGGAATAATCCGCCATGGTAACCAATCTTGTTGTCGGTCAAGGTGATCATGGATGTCCACGTGGGCCCATGAATATATAGGCTTGTCGACGATAAACACGCGATGGAGTGTACCGTTCGAAGACAACCACTACATGCATATGTATGGAGGTGATGCGTGCATGCATGTTTGAATAGCATTTCGCAACATTGTTGTGGCAAGTGTGTCAAAAATCATACACTAGCTCCCCACACAAAGCGAGATCGGTTCATGACGTGTCGTTGTACTGTCCACCTCGACTTGATGGGAGGGATTCATGCGTACACATGCATGTGTGTGTGCTCAAACTGTATCATGTCATCCCAGAGAATGACCTATATATATACCGTATTACAAGCAAAAAAATAATCCGTCTAAGTCAAATTAACATCTCTCTTTGTCAGGAAAAAAGTAGTAATGGACCAAGCGGGCCCACGGATGGAAAGCATCGATATCGTTGATAACCGCTTAAGTGGGTGCGAGAGGACAACCACCATCGCTTTGCATGTGGGCCAAACATATGTTGAATACCCAAAATGTACAACTTTGATGTGCCACAAGCCTCAAAAACCGTAAACACCCCACACAGAGCGAGGTTGATGAATCATACTACATATGATGGTCCCCTTCCCCCTCTTCGACGCACACTATATGCTCCTACTGTAATACAACCCAAAAAGAATCCTCCTCGATGGTGAAATTAATTAACCACTCACGATGTAGGTTAAAGTGATGCATGCATCGACGATGGCCTTGTGGGCCCACAGATGGAAGCGTCACACGTGAGTGTCCTAGCTAGGATAACCACCGCCTGCATGCATCTGGGCCAAAGAGGTGTTGTGCGATGTTTGAATAGCCAATTTCACAACTTTGATGTGGCACGTGCATCGAAAACCGAAAAGTCCTGACACTGAGTGAGGTGTACTTGTTCACGAATACGTACATATAGTATATATGCTAGTCCCTTCCCACCTCTTCGACGCGTACTATATACTCCCACCATATCACAAGCAAAAAAGATTCACCTTGCTGGTTAAATTAACCTCTCTGTCGGCTGTTGGTCAAAATGATGGACGACGACCTTGCGGGCCACGTGAGTATCGAGTGTCATGTAGGACAACCATCGACTGCATGTGGCCAAAAATTGTATGTATGAAAGGGTTGTGTAATGTGGTAAATAACGAATTCACGACTTCGATGTGGCACCTGCCTAAAAAAATGGCCAACCCACATGGTGGTTCACAACTCGTAGTTTACTGCGAGCCACTCGCCACCCCCAGACGCACACACCCACACACATACTGCTAATCCACCGCAACTAGGATGCATGTTAAATTATCCCGCGGTGAAAATGTGTTACCAAAGGAGGGACGTTTTAATTTCGAAAAAAAACAGAGATCATTAAGACATTTTAGTACATTAATTGATCGATTTTCTACGGGTATAATGTGCAAAAATAAAATTTGAGCTACATGCACACGTGACAGTGCACCTAAATGCATTGCAAAAATACATGTGTCTCACTTGGTGCATGTTTTACTCCCCATGCAAGAAATTTCAAACATTGAGAATCTTGATTTTTAAATTATAGTACATCCAAAACTTATTTAAAGTTCATGAAACTTATCGTGTTGTCATATGGACACCAATACAAAGAGCCATTGTACTTTATTTTTGTCATATTTGAGACCAGTTTTGATGTAATCTTTATGTAATTACAAACGGGAGATTATTAATAATTGGGAACCAATATCCCAAACGGATTATTTATTCGAACCATGAGGGTTAGACCAACAATGGATACGTGACATGCCTCGGTTAAGCAATAAAGCGACAACATTAATCATCCAAATAGAAAAACAATATACATGCCGCCACGCGACCCGTCTACCATGCGAGCAGGTGTGAGTTGACGGGACACATGCGAGCAGTCCACCGCGCAGGCAGACCGGGAGGTGTGCGTGTTGGTGTGTGAATTGATGAGGCGTGCTCGCTGCACAGTGTCATCGGGAGGCATGCAAGTAGCTGTGTGAAACAACGGTAGGCATGCCAGCAGTCCGGTGCACAGGCTCATCGGGCGGCGAGCCAGCGGTTTGACCACCGCCCGCCTCTCAACCACTACTCCATATTAATGGTGCGCCGAAGCGTCCGCCCCCCCCCATCCTCGCCGCACACACAATCCTCTCTCTCCGCTTGCATCCTCGACGCCGCTCTCAGTCCTCCTAGCCGTTAGTGAATGAAGATGCCGCCGAAGCACCCATCGTAGGGAGTGGCGACGCCAGAGCTGCTGAAGCTCCGAAGCATGCCGTGGAGATGGAGACAGAGGTTGCTATAACCGGCGCTGAGTTATCGCTGCAACCTGAGGTTGTCGACGGTGTTTAGCTTCCATAGCCGGAGGAGGAGTTCCACACCAACTCTGGTGGCGACTCAGGCAACGACCTCGGCGACGACTCCGACGACCACTCCGGCGACGACTCCGACGACGACGGACAACTGGTTCGTCATCAATTCGAGCTTCCATAGCCAGAGGCGGAGTTCCACACTGACTCTGGTGATGACTCAGGTGACGACCCCGGTGACTACTCTGACGACCACTCCGGTAACGACTCCGATGACGACGGGCAACTGGTTAGTCATCTATACCCATTTATGTGTCAAATAGATCCTAGGGTTTCTCTGGTCACTCGTGCCTCCCCCTTTTTGGGATAGAAATCCTATGGTTATATTCTCTCAATCCATGAAATCTGAGTATGTTTCGTTAGATCCGTGTAGTGTATTGATTGTTTGAATGATACAAGTGATAAGTGATTAGTTGTTTTATCTATGCAAATGATTTCTGCTAGTAATCCAACTAGGGTTAGTGTTCGTGCTAATAATTCCTAGCCAGGACTTGACAATTTATTTTGAATGACCTATATATGTTTGTGCCATTATTTTCTTCAAGATTGGTCTGTACATAGACGAATGTGCTTAAAAATCGAACCATAATGTCTGGATATGTATAAATAAATAGCCATAAATTCCTAATCCTACTTCATGGCATGTAAACATTGATTTGATGACAAATTTGTTTTACTATTTGTATAGGTGATGTCTGACAATGCGGGCAGCGAGGATGAAGATGGTCAGAGGAGGTACAAGAGGCAAATCCCGAGGGAGCTTTATGCGGGAAAGTATAACAGGTGTGTTAGGACCTGGAACGACGGCTATCGATGCCCATTTTTCAACCACAAGCTTCATGACGCGTATCTAAGTGTTCTGACGCATGCAAGAGGATGGGTCGTTGGCTCCTTCAAGCAGAAGTATTCTCGCAGGGTGGCGCACGACGCGTACGCCGAGTACCTGGAGAAGCTTCAGGATCATGCCGACATGTGAGATGAGATGTGGGATCGAACTATGTACGCTTGAGTATGCTTAATGATGGTTGAACTATGCTTGTGTACGTGTACGCTTATTATCAATGTCTCAGTATGTTTAATCTATGTTTACTTATGTCTAGCCGTGGGATATGGATGCAATCAGGTCGGTTGATGGAATCTACCTCCATCTTGGTTTATTGGCCCTATTTGTAATTTGTGTTAAATTTTGACCAAAGGTTTAACTAGCAAAATGTTAGTGCACGTCATCAAAAATTATATCGGTGCATGGGTATTAGAGCATAGTGTTCAATGATATAATTTTTGGTGACATCCATAAACATTTCTTAGTTAAATATTTGGTAAAAATTACAAAGGGGACCAATAAACCAGGACGGAGGTAGTACTTCAACCACACATGGTTCCCAAAATTGGAACCATGTGCAATGACTTTCATTTTGCCTGTTGCGTCAATCACACACGGTTGGTCTAGCAAACCGTCGCCTCCGAAATTCTTTGTGGGACAGAAAACCCTCACCACCCAATTCAAAAAATAAAAAAATAAAACCGTCACCATCCCCACGTCACAAAAACTCTCACCCCGCCTGCCACCCCCTCCGGTCCCCATTCACACCTGCACAAGCTCTTCCACGTTTATGCATGGCACCGCCTATCGCGGCGGAACCACTTAGCTCGACGCCTGCGGCCGCCGCCAGGCTACCGGCAAAGCCCACCGCATTTCGCCACTTCCACTTGCTGCCGCCTATCGCCATCGACTTTCTCGATGCTGCTCATGGTCGACCCAGCTCCACCCGGTTGGGGAATCTGCCGTACTGAGGGTTCTTTCACATGGAAAACAAGGTCTAATTTAATGAGATATTATCTCATCTCTTATCCCAGTTCATCTGCCTCCTTTAATCACCCGGCCGAAATCGCCGTGAATTCATTTTTATTCAAGCTGATTTGAGGGTTTTCTTCCATTCATAGAGTGTACAGTGCACGGACACATAAGGACTTTCGGCCTCCACCAGACATTCCATCTCACTGTAACAGATGACTTGAGGATGCACGCGGTATGTTCAATCTCACCCTAAATCGGTTGGCATGGCCTACTTTCCTAAACATATTCTAACTGTTGCTACATTTGGATAAAATGTTTTTTTCCCTCTTCTTTCTATATTAGGCAAATTAATGATGTATTGTTCTTTCATTTACTCTCATATTTCCATGACATCATGTTTACCTATCTGTTTAATTATAGAATTTTGTCCTTCTATTTCAACTACCGTACAGTTCTTTCAATTTGGGCCCATATTTGCATGTTACCATATTTTATTTAACAATCCTACCATTTTCTGCAGCGCATCCCTTGCTATCAACAGAATCTGTAGTGCACAATCTTTCCCTTCACATAAATCAAGACTGTAGGGATGTCATACTGAACACAAACCATGGATTTACAATCGTTGCTACTATAAGACTTGATGAACTTGGTGAGTCCTATTTTGGCACTGGCCTTTGGAAAGAAATTTCTATGTTTTATGTACTGAAAGCTGGTACTATATTTGCACTACACATAAAAGGGCGTGGTCATGAGATATATGCTAACTTCCCCTACGATATCATCCATCCAGACTTTGTTCGAAGTAAGTTTTCTTTTCAAGTATCTGCATGTTGACATACCTAGCAATATCAAATGAATTGTGTAGTATTTAAGAAACCAATTGTTATTCCATTTTATTACGATATTCCTACCTAATACGTTCTAGTTACCAATACACTTTTCTATTGCCCTGGTTTAACTAAATATTCCTTGTACTGCCCCTTCTATCAAAAAGTGCCGCTGACAAGGAGACTCCAGAGGTGGAGAACGGGGCTGCCAACAAGCAGAGGCGGGACAAGCAAGAACCGCAAGCGATTCCAGCATGCCTAGACTTCATCAGCAACCTCCCCGATGATATGTTGACAGTCATCATCTTCCTCTTCCCAATCAAATATGGGGCGCGGACAACCGTTCTTTCCTGGTGGTGGCGCCCCCTATGGAACTCCACCCCTCTCGACCTCATCGACATCCACGAGCTCTGCCATGGCTATCGCCAAATCTTTGATGCCTTCTCCAAGATCCTTGGTAGTCACCTTGGCCCAACCAGAGGCCTTAGAATGGGCAAGTTCCATTCCAACGGCAAGGACCGAGCCAAACTTGACAACTGGTTCTGATCCCCCGCCCTAGGTCTGCTCAAGGAGCTCACTTTTGATGATGGGCATATGCGCTCGCTGCCAACGTCTGTGCTCCGCCTCGCGCCCACGCTGCGCATCGCCAAGTTCAGGAACTGCCATACCCCTAATGATGCACCTGCTCTTATTCTACCACGACCGAAGCACCTCGAGCTCATCGCCGTTTTCCTCCCAAACGGTGACATGGAGCGCCTGCTTTGTGGTTGTACTGCACTCGAGTACTTTCGTCTTCAGCCGTTCAATGGGTTGAGTAGCTTCCACATCACCTCCATGACTCTCCGGACTATTTATGAGTGTTGCTGGTGCGGTAGGAAGACATCAAAAGATGTGTACCACGGTATGGTCACTGAGGACACGCCTGCACTTGAGAGATTACTTGTAGTTGATCAAGAAGTTCCAACAAGAATCAATGTCATTTCTGCGCCAAAATTTACAATGGTGGGCTACTCATCTGACAAATACTCTGAACATGTTATTGGATCCACACCCATTCAGGTACTAGAGCTGCCTTCTACCTCTCCTTCTACAAATTAACATTATTTATAATTTTGAAGATGTTTGTTCATCTGTCATTCAGAAAATGATTCTGACAAGCTTGCCCCGAAACTGCGCACAGTGCAGGTCTTGGCACTAGAATCTATCGGCCCCAACTTGGAGCAAGTTGTCAGTTTCTTGATATGCTTTTCTTGCTTGGAGAAGCTATATATCGAGGTGAAGTTCCTTTCCTGTTAAATGTTAACCATAAGGGAGTTCAATATGTGACACCTTATTTCCAAGTTTACAATGACAATGTACTACCATTTCTGAAGGATTCTTTTGGAGGATTTCAGTACATACATGTCCCCCCCCCCCCCATATTTGTTGCATGATCCATATGGTTACAATCCATAAGAATTTCTCCTTTGGATTCATTTGTACTAGTTTTCTTAGGGAATTTTTCATCCACTCCAACCTCTTGTGAAGAAGGCTACATTTTTCTAGAATCTAATCAAATGCCCATGTTAATCATGTCAGATCGAAGATGGTATGTTACTGCATTTTAGAAATGCTGCAAACCCAGATAGGCCTGTAGTAGTGTTCAAAACTGCATGTAGGAACTAACACATTTTCTTCTTTTGCAGATAAGATTAGGCCAAGTGGTGGAAAATGTGATACAATATAAGAATCATGTCCAATGCCTAGATCTGCATCTCTCAGGAATTACTTTGAACTCCTACCGAGGAACCTTACCGGAGATTATATTCGCCAGGTTCTTTGTTTTGAGAGCAAAGGTGCTAAAGGTAATGAGGATTGCCCTACATTTATTTCGCAAAAAATAATGGTTTGTTGATCAGTGCCGGCGCCAGAGGCAGAATGGAATAGGCTTCGAAAATGCTGAATTTCATTTTGGAACTTCAGATGACAGAGTAATCGGAAGTCATCGTGTCAACCCCATACATGACTTCTCAGTGGCTGACACCTTTGCAAAAATTATTAAGTTTCAAAACCAGACATAGAAGTGGTAATATTAGTTTGAATCTCTCTGATATCGATGTTCAACGGATCACCGCGAGTGTTTGTAGCTGATGAGCTGATTTCACTTCTAATATCAGTTTGAACCTTGTAATCTTCGAATTTGAGCCATATAACTTTGGAATTTGAACCTTGTAATATTTCGAGCTTTTGTGGTACAATCATTGAAATGGCATCATATAAGACTCGTATATTGGTAACACTATTTTGACCATAATATGCAATGGTCTTAGATTTTATTAACCATTCTCAAATCTATTTACCTTGTCGGTCTCACAGAACACGATCTGTATAGCTTACTTGACTGCGATCTTCGACATTATTGCACACAGTTGGTTCCTTCAACCATGTGCCCTGTAGAGCGCATAATTAATTATCGCACTCAAGTGTCCATCATCACCCTTCTATGTAACTTTGACCTCATCACCCACAGGTAAAATTATGACCGAAGTCATTCCACACACTTTGTTTTTACAAAGCTTTTTGCCAATAAATGCCCATGATTTGTCCCTCTTCTAGCCGAGGCGTGGCCAAACTAGCCAGGCTTGAAGCTAGCGCGGTAAACTACGTGGTAGCGTGGGAACAGGCTCACCGACGATACATTTGGCACCTCTTCGAGCCCACGTGTGGTCAAAAAAATGCATGCGGTGCGGTGTTGTCAAGCATGCACTGGAATCCTCCGCTATGAACGCTGTGACAAGACATGACGATTACAGGCTGGCCGCCCCCCATTTATTACAGCGGCCATTTAACCCTTGTGTATCTTCAACCTTAAGATCGCGCCCCATCATTGCAAGAAGCACACCCACCACGAGAAATTCTTAGAGGGTATCCTGCGCGGCTCCAATGGCGCTCCGAGTGGCTGTCGACGACGAGCAGCAGTTCACCATGCATGCCATGGTGGACACCCACAGAAGGTTCACGGACCTCTCGGTGGTGTACACCAACACTACAAAAAAATACACTTCTGTGATTATACGTGTTTGTCACAATAGGTCGTGTTTTTGTCATGCATGTACATCCATGACAAATTTATGACAGAATCAAGATAGTCATACCTGTGCTGTCATAGAAGTGTTCCATGACATTACCAAAATTATCATCACGGAAGTGTCCCCTTCCATGATGATAAATCACGCGTCACAGAAGTGCTTTCATCAAGGGTGACCGACACGTGGCATCCACCATAACGGAACGCCGTTAAGCTATCGGGTTCGGTTTTGGATCCGACAACCCGTTAACAACCCCGACCAATTGGGATTTTCCACGTGTAAAATCATCATTGGCTAGAGGAAACACGTGTCGGCTCACCGTTGGGACAGATGTCATCCACTCATTTGACCCAAAGCGCCTATGATACGTCGACACGTGGCACGGCCCAACAGAGGCCCATTCCTGTGAAAAGGCCGGCCCTTTTGACTTGGTCAAAAGGTGGCGGGCCGGCCCACGGCAAGTCTGTTAACGGCCTGTTTGCATATAGCCCATTTACAGCCCGCTAACCCAGGGCCCGTTTACGGCCTATCCGAATTAGGCCCAGTAGCGTCATTTGGGCCGTCCAATATAATTCCAGACCGTTTTAACTTCCGGCCCATGTATGGCCCATGACGTCTTTTGGCCCATCTGAGGCCCTTAGTAACCCTCGGCCCGTTAACGGCCCGTGGTAAAACTGGCCCGTAATGAATAGTGTATCACTTTATACCCATTAACGACCCATTATTCTCATAATGCTTCAAATTTATGTTATCTTCGGCCTTCTCGGGGCCCATTTATTCTTGGGCTTATTTCAAAGATTCCGTTACTTACGGCCCGTTACATCGCTATTTTACGCTAGGGCCAAATTCAGCCAGCGCATCTGATCGGCCCGTTTGTGGCCCGATGTCGTTGGCGTTTTCATAGCGTCGTCAAATATGGCCGATTAACGACAGCCCATTATGGTCGGCCCATGAACGGATGATTCCAACTCTAGCCCGTTTATGGCCATAAAGCGGTATGTTATTGGCCCATGTTTGGGCAATCGGTCATACGGCCCGTAGAAGGCCCATTGATGATACGGCCCGTAGAAGGCCCAGTGTCACTACAGTAAATATGTAGCCCATGGTTATTGTGGCCTAGTTTTAAAAAAAGGTTATTGCGGCCACTAGCAAACCACGGAAAAAGAACAACACTGACTACAAGCAAACAAATAAACAAGACAACAAGGAAATAAATAAGCAAGCAACTTACGCTAGGCTATCACGGCTATTACACATATTACACCCACTAGGCATCAAAGTTCGCCACCAGTGCAAATATAGGGAACAAAGCAGCATATCATATACACTAGTTGTCAAAGTTGGCGACCAGTGAAAATAAACGCCTCAGCAAAACATGTCCGTAATCGAAACCACTTCAAGATCTCAAGAAACAATATCCTGGGTACCCATAATGTCGGCAAGATGCTTCGCAAGCTTATTAACTTTCTCTTGTTTGGCGCTTAAATCCTCCAGCTTCTTTGTTGCACCAGAAAGTATGCATCTGAATTCTGCAGGGACTTCCTCAGTCCTTCAGCTTCCTGTCGCAACACGTCTGATCGATGTCTTTCAACTTGAAGCCGAAACTCAAGAAGACGAACTAATTCAAGAAGCGAGTTCGAAGAGCTTGTGCTAGCGGTAGTGGCCAGCAACTCGAACACTACATCAAGATAGGACTTCTGGTTTCCCTCACTATCGTCAAGGTAGTTTTTATCAGTTTTCTTGGAGACCAACAGGGATGTCTCACTATCTTGAACCTTATCTGCATTACTTGCTTCACCATTGCATAACGGGGTACTATTCTCCAATATTTTGTCCGCATTCTAAAAGAGAAACAAGCAGACACATCACAAGTTTACCATGTTGTATATGAAACTCGTTTCGGTAAATTAGTTCAATAGTAAAGTGCACAGGACAACAACATGAAACAAACATATATCTATGTACCATGGTCACTTTATGTTCTACATCATTCTAGTTTTTGTTGCCAAATCAAGATAGAGACACAGTTCAAATAATATTTGTTCAAGACAAAGCACAATAGACAGAATATAAGTGTGGGAAACTATAGAGACACTTGTAATGTGCATGACATGAGAACATAACTGTTTATTCAACTGAAACTAAAATCAATATAGAGCAAGTTACAACAGCAAAGTAGTTAAAGAAACAAGTTTGAAACATACCTCTTGCACCATTGGAGTTTCAATTCCATCCTTCAAATTTGAATAGTTGGTCTAAGTAAATACAGTGATGCAAGAGCGAAGGATTATGAACCATAGCTACAGATCCTGACCTGAGAACAATTCTTCTTCTCCTTTAAGCGTTGAGATGGGATTTGGAGTGGTGGTCCTCATGCTTTGGGCACTGCAGTTCCCTTACTAACTGCTCGTGTTTGTGTGCTCTGTGGTGGAGATGGTGCTGTGTCAACTGGAACTGGGTTACTATCTGCTAGGGTTGGGGTTAGAAGGGGTGTAGCTGGTTCTCTGTCCAACTAGGTAGGGGTACAATCTGCGAGAGTCTGGGTTATGTGTGGTGGGGCTGGTTCTTGGGCAAGTACGACCGTGGTTCTATCTGCATCAACTGGTAGCACTATCTTTTCTGAAGACCGTGTTGTTACTCCCTTAGATACTGCCATCACCCTCTCCAATTCAAATGGCTTATAAACAAGAAAAGTAATTGAATGTATAGACATTGTATGATAGACAGGTGCAATGGATAGTGGGGAATAAAAGAAGGCATGAAATAATTCACATTTATGTTGTCTAACCAAACAGGATAGCATGACATAATTTCACATATATGATGGCTAACTAATAAATATGGAAAGACATAGTTCAAAATATGATGACTATGTAAACAGGATGACATGATATAACTATATAATGTGTTTATTAAATAGGTTGGCATGCCATAATTCACATACATGCCGCCTATGGAAACAGGATAGCATGATATAATTGCCGGATAGAATGACATAATTCAAAATATGATGACTGTAAACACTAAACAGGATGAGATGATATAACTATATGATGTCTTCATTAAATGGGTTGCCATGCCATAATTCAGATAGATGTTGTGTATGTAAACATGATGACATGATATATTTCAAATATATGATTTATATAGTAAGCAAGTAAGCAGATGGCAATCCATATATGATGTAAAAACTAAGCAATGCAAGACAACATGCATGACATGGGTAAAATAACCCTGCCAAGATTGAGCATAGACCTCAGGGGGAAAATAGGACTGGTCATCAGCCTCTGAATCTTCCTCTGAGGAGCTCTCTGTATCCAGCAAGATGTCTGCTTCAGCAGGTAGCATTGTCTACTCTGAATACCTTGTTTTCACTCCAGATACTTCCATCACCGCTTCAAACGGATGATGCTCAGGAAGAGTAGTTGAATATACAAACGTTGTCGACAAATGGAACACGTAATACAAAAAAATGATAGTATGATATAATTCACATACATGATGATTGGCTCATCAGCATGGCATTGCATAATTCACAAATATAATGCCTTTGCAACAAGATAGCATGTATAATTCACATATATAATATCTTGCAACAAGATGGCAATGCATAATTCACATATATGGTAATTAGACACTAAACAGGTGGCATTCACACAAAGCATGTCTAAACTAATCAAATGACATCGCAATGCAAGATACCATACGCACGATATGAGCAACATAACCCTGCCAAGTTAATTAGAGCATACACCTCGGGGGGGAAATAGGACTGTTCATCTGTCTCTGAATCCTCCTCTGAGGAGCTATCCGTAACCTGCGAGATATGCGCTTCGTCAGATAGCATAGTCTGCTCTAAAGACCTTGTTTTCACTCCGGAATTTTCTATCATAGTGTCTAGTGGCTGATGCACACAAAGAGTAGTTGAATGTACTAACATTATTGACAAATGTAATACGTAATGAAAAAAAAGGATGGCCTGATATAATTCACATATAAGATGACTGGCTAAGCAGGATGGCATTGCAAAATTCACATATATGATGTCTGGCTAAACAAGATGGCATTGCATAATTCACATAAACGATGAATAAACTAAACAGATGGCATTCACACAAAACATGTCTAAACTAAGCAGTTGACATATTTGATGTATAAAGTAAGCAATGCAAGGCACCATATGCATGATATAACAAACATCAGCATGCCAAGTTAGAGCGAAGACCTCATGGGGTAAATGGAGTGGTCTTCTGCTTCTGAATCCCCCTCAAACAGTTATTTTCCTCTTGATTACGGTCCGAAATGGGTGGAGGGGGGGCTGCCTTTGCGCCCACCATGGAGCGATGTCTGCATGAAATTTTATTGCCACACAAGGCTCGTCTCTTTTGCTCTACATGTTCAGTTCCATTGTGTACAATAATTGACATGCATAGGAATAAAACATAGTGAGATTATGTAAGGAGTGCATGCAAAAATCCAGTGATGGTAGCAAACTGTGGATAGACCCAAAACCAATGATAGCAGGCAGATAATAGCTTTAGTTAAAAAAATACAGATAATGGCTCCTTTAATGTTTGTTTGCACCCAACATGAAACTCATAGTAGACACCCGAGATTAACCAGATAGTAGACAGATAGTATGATTGCTGCCCCAATATGTACCCCACAACCATTTCAAAACTCAAGTTTCAGCATAAGTTTGGACCTGACTCGGAGTCTAATAGGTGGACACGACGATAAAGTAGCATGTCATCATATTAAGCGATGCATAACTTAAGCACACACGGAAGAGTGTGACCTCTCTTGCGTGTAGTCCTCAAGGTCATCTGCTCAGTAGATGATGGTAGTGCAGTTGTCGTGGCTGCCGGCGGCGGGGAAGAAGATCTGAGGAAGCGAAAGACGGTCTGGAGAGCGGACCCCTGCTGTGGTGAACCCTTCCGTCATTGGAGCAGCTGAGCTGGGGTGGTACACAGCACCGCAGGAGTAGGACAAACCACACATGGTTTTCTTTGACACATATCTGTAATTGTGTAAGGGCTTGTTTGAATTTGAGGATTCTAACAATGCAGGGATAGGAAATAGACAGGAATAGGATAGGAATGCACGTGCAAAACAGAGGATTGAAAAACAGGATTTACGCTAACTGGGTGTTTGGTTCACAAGAATTGGAAGATCACAGGATGCAAAGAAGCATGGTGAGATTAAGTCAAACCACAAGAAAATGTACGGCTATAATGCTATTATGCTACTATCTCTTAGTCTTGTGCTTCATGAATAGGAATTTGAAAAGGAGGACAACTGGAAATTAATATTCCAACGGTTTTCTTTCAAGGAGACATTAAAGGAACAAATCCTACAGTTTTCCTTTGCTCCATTCCTTTGCACCAAATTCATGAAAAGTAGTACCATATGAAACTTTCCAATTCCTATGTTTTTCATTCACTTTTCCTTTCAAGCACTAGCGATTCCAGTAGGCAGGCTTGAGCAAGGAAAAGCCTACACTAAAAAATGTTTTTGTGCTACTTCTATTACTTTGGACCCAGGCCACTACCCTACTAGCTCAACTCCCAGCGCCTTCGACAAATGCACATCTCAAACGCGCAGAGATAAGTAATGATGGCGTTCAAGAGAGTCCATCACGGATAGCTAAGTTGCCTGGTACCTCACTGCTTGTCATATAGTAGGATAAAATAAGCGTATTTCCTGTTACTCCGTGTGCTCAGTGGACAATATATATAACATGTAGAGTAAAAAAGATATGCAACAAGTGTACAACCTCTTTGGCGAAGCCATGTCGATCTCAGCGTGATTGGGTTGGCCGGAGAGGATGCTCCGGCTGACTTGGCTGTCGGAGGAGGGGAAGAAGATCTTAGGCGTCTGGAGATGGAGCCCGAGGTACTGCTCCGTTGTGATGGAGGGTTTCGTCGTTGGAGCAGCTCCGGTGAGTTGTACGACGCCAAGGCTGAAGCAGGACAAGAGAGACAACGTTAACCTGAGTGGAATTCTAATAGCATCTCCAATAGATGACTTAAAATACATAACCATAAAGTGCTATATGTATACATCAGCTGCTCATCTCTGAACTTAACTGTCGAAATTGAATTTAACAGTCGAAACTGAACTTAACTGTCGAAACTGAATTTTGTTGTCGAAACTGAATTTTACTGTCGAAACTGAATTTTACTGTCGAAACTTAACGCACTAGAGGTGAGGCTACACGTCAGTCGACTGACTTTTTCATCTCTGGTCAGTCGATTTTGCAGCCGTTGGATACGAAATCAAGGGCCCGCAGTTCATCTTTGTAACACTCCGGTGTCATGCTGCTACATTAATCCATGAGGTCAAGCTAATCATTTTCCTATAACAGTGCTTAGTCACTTTGATCAATATTCCATTTCAAATTCCAGTTGAATTCAATTTCAAATGCTGAGTTAAATACGAAAATGCTCAAACATGAAAACTAAAATGCTCATCATGTGGGAAGTATTCTTCTAGTAATATTGGTGGTGAACCAACATTTTAGCAAAATGCCTAAATAGCCTAAAATAGCTAAAACAGAAAGTTTTTAAAAAGAAAAACTAAAAGAAAAAGAGGAGGTGTGTGTGTGTGTGTGTGTGAGAGAGAGAGAGAGAGAGAGAGAGAAAGCCCCTGACCCCCCCCATTTCCCCACTTGGCCTCGACCCCGCCGGCCCAGTCGGCCATCCCACCGGCCGACCCACTCTCCCGCTCCCCTGTCCTATTAGGCCACTCCGTCCCCGTAACCCTAAACCCCGCACGACCCCCACTCCTCCTCGTTCCCCACTTCCCCCCACTCCACCTGATCCCCTTGCTCCTCTCCCCCCACCCCGCGACCCAATCTGGATCGGGCCATCCTCCGCCGCAGCAACCCCGGCTACCGTGCCGCCCCGCGCCTCCACGCCGGCGCCCATCCCCGGCGCTGCCCCGCCGACGGCGCCTCGCCTCCTCGTCCTCCTCCCCGAACCCCCTCCCACGACTGGTTCTGGATCAAGGAGGAGCTCGATCCCGCGCCTCCCATCGCCGCCGTGCTCCTTCACCACGCCAGCGTCGCTCTACCGCCTCTCCCTCGTCGGATCGTCCCCGTCCGCCCCCTCAACGGTCGCCTTCGCGCCTCGACGCCCCCCTTCCCTCCAACGGACGGTGAGGACCCCGGCCCTCCTCCTTCCCGACCCTCGCGCGCGTGCGCCCGTGCGTGGCTGTGCCACCGCTGCGTCCTGCGGCCGCCCTTTTCCCGTGCTCGCCAACGTCGCTGCCGCCCCGCAGCACTGCTGCCGCTGCTAATACTCGCCGCGTGGCCGCCTCCCTGTCCGCTACCCAACGCGCCCCACCGCGCCGGCTTCCGTCGCCGGAAACGGCCGGTCGGTGAGCCCCGCGTGGTCGCCGACGCACTGATGCGCTAGGCTACAGCCTCCTCGGGCGCCCGCCCATTAACCCTCGGCCGCACCCTTTTCGCCCGGTTGCCCCCTGGGCCTATGACAGTGGGGCCCGCCCCAAAACGTTTAAAAAGAAAATGTATTTTGAAAATAAAAAATAAGTAATTAGTTAATTAATTATTTAATTAAATAGGTAATTAATTAACTTAATTAACTCTGTTTAGTACCTAATTAACTTGATTAGTTAATTAAAACTGCTAATTAGTTGTTAGACTATGACAGAACGGCCCCACACGTCAGGGTTGACTTTGGTCAACTCTGTTAACTAATGACGGCATGATGACGTCATGCTGATACAATAACGCCCATTTTAGATTTAATAATAATTTCATAATATTGTTTAAACTTCGGAAATTCGTAGCAAATAATCTGTACGGATGAAAATGTTTTCTACATGAAAGTTTCTCAGAACGACGAGACGAATCCGAATACGCGATCCGTTTACCTATCAGATGCCTCTAACTATCTGAACCTGGAACATTCCCCCTCTGGTCATATGTGTGACACAGGTCTGGAACTGGGAAAACATTCCCGGTTGAATTCCCCTTCACCTATATCATGTAGCCATACGTTAGGTCACACCCGGCACAACATATTGCCACGTTATGCTTTGTGATGCTATGTTTGCTTTATATTTACTATTTCTTCCCCCTCTTCTCTCCGGTAGACCCCGAGACCGATGCTGCCCCTGTGATCAACTACGTCAAGGACGACCCCTCCTTGCCAGAGCAACCAGGCAAGCCCCCCTTTGATCATCCCGATATCGCCCATTCCATTCTCTCATGCTTGCATTAGATTTTGCTAGTGTTATTGTTTGCTCCTATTCTGATGCATAGCCTTCTTTTGTAACCTACTCATTGTTACCTACCTGCTTATCCTAAACTGCTTAGTATAGGTTGGTTAGTGATCCATCAGTGACCCCCACCTTGTCCTTGTTGCCCCTGCTTCATCATTGAAGACCCGATCAACGGGATCGAAGACAAGGCCCCGACACCGCACATCATTTTCCCCTTAGTTGCTCGACACTACTTGGTTACTATCGAGTGCCGAGAGTGAGACCTCTACAGCACTTCTGATGTTAACTCTGTAGTGTAGTTATTCGGTCATGGTCATCGGGGGTGATTCCGCCTTAACCACTTCTGATACGACTCTGTCGTGCAACCCCTCAAGTGTGAACCTCGGAGGTGGTTCCTCTTACGTTCACCTTGATGATTACATCGAGTGGAATTCACCGGGGTGATTCCTCGGGTTTCCCCTTGATGTTTGGACACACTGATACTTGGACTTTACAGCTGTTTCTTGGAAAGGCGGGTCGACCCTGAGGGGTACCCGCTAGTGATGTGGAGTCGGGTTGACCTGGAAGGTGCCCACGAGATACTTACGAGGCGTGGCTGGGCATTCTTAGCCCTTGCCGCAAGTCCTCGAGACGGGGCAACGGGGTCACATATTTCGTGATTCTCTGCTTGTTACCGCATGATCCTAATCCACTATGATTTGGATATTTGATTCGAGGGGCCTCTGGCCTGATAGCACTAACCATCACGTGGGCATAGTATGGGCGTTCTGCGTCGTATGCATCAGCCGAAGCTTAATAGACTTCAAAGAATCGAGCGGGCGACGCCAAAGTTGGATCGCGTAAGCACCTGCCTTTTGAAGGAGGTAGCTAGGTGCGCTCACCGGCCGTGTTACGCAACGTCTTTGGAGTTCCCGGGAGATGGCCCATGACCCACGGGGCATAGGTTTAGTTCGGTGTTGACCTCTCTATTAAGCCTAGGTCGGGTTGCGGCGTATTGTTTGGCCGAGGCCGGGCATGACCCAGGAAAGTGTGTCCGGCCGGAGTTAATCGAGCATGGTGGGTAAGTTGGTGCACCCCTGCAGGGAAGAAAACATCTATGGATAGCTTGTCCTACGGTAACGGACACTTGGAGTTGTATCCCTATCGATACAACTAGAACTGGATACTTGAGATGAGACATGTATATGAGAAATGGATAGTATGGCTCTAGGATTGCTTTCTCGCAGGGAGTCGAGAAAGGATCTGTGGCCGAGGTTGATAACACTTCTACTACTTTACTTTATGCTACTCTACTCCCTCCTGTTGCTGAAAGATGGTGGTTTCCAGAAGGTGCTAGTCTTCGATAGGACTAGGTTCTCCCCTCTATTCTGGCTTTTCTGCAGCCCAGTCCACATATACACCCTTCCTTTGATAATGTTGCATATGTAGTGTAGATCCTTGCTTGCGAGTACTTTGGATGAGTACTCACGGTTGCCTTGCTCCTCCTTTTCCCCCTTTCTTCTCCTTTCCGGTTGATGCAACCAGATGTCGAAGCCCAGGAGCCATATTCCACCGCTGATGCCTACTACTATGTGGAGACCGCCGACGACCAGGAGTAGTTAGGAGGCTCCTAGGCAGGAGGCCTTGCCTTTTTTATCGTAGATGCTTTTGTGCTAGCCTTCTTAAGGCAAACTTGTCTAACTTATGTATGTACCCAGATATTGTTGCTTCCGCTGACTCTTGTGTTTTTGAGCTTATGTATTCGAGCCCTCGAGGCCCCTGGCTTGTAATATAAACCTTGTATTATTTTTATTTGTGTCTAGAGTTGTGTTGTGATATCTTCCCATGAGTCCTTGATCTTGATCGTACACATTTGCATGTATGTTTAGTGTACGATTGAATCGAGGGCGTCACAATCTTCAACCTCCACCCCCCATGAGCCGCCAGCCACCACCGGCCAAACAGCCGCCCTGCCCGCCCCGAAAACACTCCCCACCTCCGGTCCGCCGCCGCCCCGGCCATCCCTCTAGCCCCCCTGTGCCGAGCTTTTTCTCCGGCGATCCCCACGCCACCGCCCCACCACCGCTGGCGACCACCGCCCCCACCCTGACCCCTCAGATAGATAGTGGGGTACTTCTCCGACGAGCCCCCCTCCCCGCTGCGGCTGGTTCTTTCTTAACACCGGCGAGCCACCCCCCACCCCCTGAAATTCGACTGACCCAAAAGTAGATTCAGTCGACTGAAGTGTAGCTAAATCGGAGCAGCATCGCAAGCAAGAGCAAGAGTGAGAGGAGCAGCGCGAGCAAGAGCAAGAGCAAGAGCAGAGCAGCAGCGTGATCGAGAGCTAAAGCAGCAGTAGCTCCTACTGATGTGGACATCGCCGCTGAGGGAGCGACGCCATGGAGGAAGTGGCCGGCGACGCCGCGGTGGATGGAGCCGCGCCGTGTCGGCTCGGGACCGAGCACCGGCAGCACCGTGAGATCAAATCAAGAATAAAATGCGGCGATTAGTGTACAACCTCTTTGGTGGCGCCGATTAGGCCACAGCTTCATCCAAGGAAACGGTGATGCTTGCTACCTCCTGTGCACTGCGTTGGATTTCCTTGAAGAGGAAAGGATGATGCAGCAAAGTAGCGTAAGTATTTCCCATAGTTTTTGAGAACCAAGGTATCACTCCAGTAGGAGGCTACGCGCGAGTCCCTCATACATACACAAAGAAAATAACTCCTCGCAACCATCACGAATAGGGGTTGTCAATTCCTTCACGGTCACTTACGAGAGTGAGATCTGATAGACATGATAGATAATATTTTTGGTATTTTTGTGATAAAGATGCAAAGTAAATAAAAAGCAAAGTAAAAAAGCAAAGGCAATAATAAAGTGATGGAAGATTAATATGATGAAGATAGACCCGGGGGCCATAGATTTCACTAGTGGCTTCTCTCAAGAGCATAAGTATTTTACGGTGGGTGAATGAATTACTGTTGAGCAATTGATAGAATTGAGCATAGTTATGAGAATATGTAGGTATGATCATGTATATAGGCATCACGTTTGAGACAAGTAGACCGACTCCTGCCTGCATCTACTAATATTACTCCACTCATCGACCGCTATCCAGCATGCATCTAGAGTATGAAGTTAATGAAAACAGAGTAACGCCTTAAGCAAGATGACATGATGTAGAGGGATAAATTCATGCAATATGATAAAAACCCCATCTTGTTATCCTCGATGGCAACAATACAATACGTGCCTTGCTGCCCCTACTGTCACTGGGAAAGGACACCGCAAGATTGAACCAAAAGTTAAGCACTTCTCCCATTGCAAGAAAAACCAATCTAGTAGGCCAAACCAAACTGATAATTCGAAGAGAGTTGCAAAGATAACCAATCATACATAAAAGAATTCAGAGAAGATTCAAATATTGTTCATAGATAATCTTGATCATAAACCCACAATTCATCGGTTTAAACAAACACACCGCAAAAAGAAGATTACATCGAATAGATCTCCACGAGAGAGGGGGAGAACATTGTATTGAGATCCAGAAAGAGAGAAGAAGCCATCTAGCTACTAACTATGGACCCAAAGGTCTGAGGTAAACTACCCACACTTCATCGGAGGGGCTATGGTGATGATGTATAAGCCCTCCGTGGTGGATGCCCCCTCTGGCGGAGCTCCGGAACAGGCCCCAAGGTGGGATCTCGTGGGTACAGAAGGTTGCGGCGGTGGAATTAGGTTTTTGGCTCCGTATCTGATTGTTTGGGGGTACGTAGGTATATATAGGAGGAAGAAGTACATCGGTGGAGCAAGGTGGGGCCCATGAGGGTGGAGGGCGCGCCTGGGGGGGAGGGCGGGCCCCTAACCTCGTGCCCACCTCCTTTCTTTCTTGACGTAGGGTCCAAGTCTCCTGGATCATATCCAGTGACAAAATCACGTTCCCGAAAGTTTCATTCCGTTTGGACTCCGTTCGATATTCCGTTTCTTCAAAACACTGAAATAGGCAAAAAAACATCAATTCTGGGCTGGGCCTCCGGTTAATAGGTTAGTACCAAAAGTAATATACAAGTGGAAAATAAAGCCCAATATTGTCCAAAACAGTAGATAATATAGCATGGAGCAATCAAAAATTATAGATACGTTGGAGAAGTATCAATGCTGATGCTCTTCTGGTGGTGTAGGTGAAGACGGCGGTGTGGGAATGGAGGTGGCGCGAAAGACGAGGGGAACGTCGGGGCATCTCCTTGGAGGTGGAGGACAAGGTGGCTCTACCGGCGGGACGACCAGATCAACGACGGATCCTCATCCGGTATGGTGGATGAGGGACGTCGAGGTGTTGCTGTGGACGACGTTGTCAGGGAAGAGTCTCCGGCTGGGTGGCGGACGGAGGAGGGTGTGGGGCTTCGCGGGTTTTCTCGGCCTCGGTGTACGAATGGGTGGGCGGATGGGATGGGAGTGGGGAACCATGGCTTAGGGACGCGCTTGTCCGAAATGTGGGGTAAGTGATGAAAGTACCCCCACCGATATGAGGCGGTACTTTCGGTTCAGGGGTATCACGGGCATTTCACGTGTCGGGATTACACAGGAGGTGGGAGTTTTCGCGCGCGTTGTAATTTTGGAATAGCAAGGCGCAGGTTGAGATGGAGGGAGTTGTCGGAGCACAACAAGACAAAGATATATCTTAAATATTTCGGGCTAACAAGGCGCGGGTTAAAGAGGCGGGAGTTTCGCAGCATGATAGACAGAGACGCTAGCTTGAAATTTCGGCATAACAAGGCGCGGCTTGAAATTTCGGGAGAACAAGCTTAACGTGTACCCAAAAGAAAAAAAGACAATTTAGACTAGTATGATATACTACGTACAATGTGTTTAACATGCACAAAACACTCACAGACACCATTTAGACTTGTAAGGTACACGTGCATTGCACGCATGAGATTTGGCAACCAAATTATGAATAAATACCACATTATAACATGTAAGCTTTGAGTCATATATGCATGATGTAGATGTTCGTTTAATTCTTATAGTTCATTTCATTCAAAATCATCTTGTTTTTATAATAAAGTTAATATATTTTAAGGTTCATGGAATTGTGCGTTGTAAGGCATAAAGTAAAAACAAATAATGTAGAAAAACATTTGGGCAATTCTGATACGGAAGATTCTAGAACAAAGAAGAAGTGCTTGTGTTTTGAGGTTTGTGCATTGCTACGTCTTGAGCTTGCGTTGCTTTTCCCCGAAGAGGAGAGGATGATGCAGCAAGCTAGCGTAAGTATTTCCCTCAGTTTTTGAGAACCAAGGTATCAATCCAGTAGGAGGCTACGCACAAGTCCCTCGTACCTGCACAAAACAATAGCTCCTCGCAACCAACGCGATTAGGGGTTGTCATTCCCTTCACGGTCACTTACGAGAGTGAGATCTGATAGAGATCATAAATAATATTTTGGTATTTTTTGGTATAGAGATGCAAAGTGAAAAGTAAAAGGCAAAGTAAAAACAAAGCAAGTATTAAAGTAATGGAGATTGATATGATGAGAATAGACCCGGGGGCCATAGGTTTCACTAGTGGCTTCTCTCAAGAGCATAAATATTCTACGGTGGGTGAACAAATTACTGTTGAGAAATTGACATAATTAAGCATAGTTATGAGAATATCTAGGTATGATCATGTATATAGGCATCACGTCCGAGACAAGTAGACCGACTCCTGCCTGCATCTACTACTATTACTCCACTCATCAACCGCTATCGAGCGTGCATCTAGAGTATTAATTAAAAACAGAGTAATGCCTTAAGCAAGATGACATGATGTAGAGGAATAAATTCATGCAATATGATAAATACGCCATCTTGTTATCCTCGATGGCAACAATACAATACGTGCCTTGCAACCCTTTACATCACTTTCGGTAAGGACACCGCAAGATTGAACCCAAAGCTAAACACTTCTCACATTGCAAGAACTACCAATCTAGTTGGCCAAACCAAGCGGATAATTGAAGAGACTTGCAAAGATAACCAATCATACATAAAAGAATTCAGAGAATATTCAAATATTGTTCATAGATAATCTTGATCATAAACCCACAATTCATCGGTCTCAACAAACACACATAAAAAGAAGATTACATCAAATAGATCTCCACGAGAGAGGGGGAGAACATTGTATTGAGAACCAAAAAGAGAGAAGAAGCCATCTAGATACTAGCTATGGACCCGAAGGTCTGAAATAAACTACTCACACTTCATCGGAGGGGCTATGGTGATGATGTAGAAGCCCTCCGTGGTGGATTCCCCCTCCGGGGGAGCTCCGGAACAGGCCCCAAGATGGGATCTCGTGGATACAGTAAGTTGCGGCGGTGGAATTAGATTTTTGGCTCATGTTCTGATCGTTTGGGGGTACGTAGGTATATATAGGAGGAAGGAGTACGTCGGTGGAGCAACAGGGGGCCCACGAGGCAGGGGGCGCGCCCTAGGAGGGGCGCCCCCTAAACTCGTGACCGCCTCTGTTACTTCTTGGAGTAGGGTCCAAATCTCCTGGATCACGTTCGGTGAGAAAATCACGTTCCCGAAGGTTTCATTCCGTTTGGACTCCGTTTGATATTCCGTTTCTTCGAAACACTGAAATAGGCAAAAAACATCAATTCTGGACTGGACCTCCGGTTAATACGTTAGTCCCAAAAATAATATAAAAGTGGAAAATAAAGCCCAATATAGTCGACAATAGTAGATAAAGTAGCATGGAGCAATCAAAAATTATAGATACGTTGGAGATGTATCAAGCATGGAGCAATCATCAAAGTCACGGAAAACTAGCAAATCACACAAAGTTTTGGGAATAGTGGAAACACTAGCACCCAAATCACACAAGGCATAAAACTCATGATCTTTAATTTTAATTTTAATATTTGGTTCCCACTCATCATAGAGTTTTCTAGGGATAGAAACTTTCAACTCAAGTTTTTCTTCATAAGATTGCATCAAGGCATCAACAATGTGTTCGGTAAAGGCCTTATTTTGACTATAAGCATGAGGAGAATTTATTACGGATTGCAACAAGGAAATACAATCAATTAAAGAGAAATTTTCATAATTAAATTCCTTGAGATCCAAAATAGTGGGTTTAGCAACATCTAGGTTTTTATTTCTTTCAATCCCACATTTATCAATTTCATCATCAAGATCTAAAAACTCTGAATTCTTAGAACGCCTTCTAGGTAAAGGAAGATCATATTAAGTTTCATCAAGATTCATATTGCAAAACAAAGATTTAATGGGGACACATCAATAACTTTTAGATCTTCATCTTGATTTTCATAGGAATTGGAAGAACACGCTTTAATAAAGGCATCTTTGGAAGCACGCATCCTAGCGGTTCTTTCTTGGCACTCATCAATGGAAATTCTCATAGCTTTGAGAGACTCATTGGTATCATGCTTAGGAGGAATAGATCTAAGCTTTAAAGAATCAATTTCAAGAGAAATTCTATCAACGTTCCTAGCCTCATCAACTTTAAGCAATTTCTCCTCAAGCAAAGCATTAAAATTCTTTTGCGAACTCATAAATTCTTTAACACTAGTCTCAAATTCAGAGGGCATCTTATTAAAATTTCCATAAGAATTGTTGTAGGAATTTCCATAATTATTAGAGGAATTACTAGGATAAGGCCTAGGATTAAAATTCCCTCTATCTGGCGTTGTTACCAAAATTATTCCTACCAATAAAATTCACATCCATAGATTCATTATTGTTCTCAATGAAAGTACATAAAGGCATATCATTAGGATCAGAAGAAACACCCTTAGTAGCAAATAATTTCATAAGTTCATCCATCTTTCCACTCAAAACATTATTTCTTCTATCGCATGCACTTTTTTATTAGTAGATCTTTCGGTATGCCATTGAGAATAATTAACCATAATATTATCTAGAAGTTTAGTAGCACCTCCTAGAGTGATTTTCATAAAAGTGCCTCCCGCGGATGAATCTAAAAGATTTCTAGAAGCAAAATTCAATCTGGCATAAAAGTTTTGTATAATCATCCACAAGTTCAAACCATGAGTAGGACAATTACGTATCATTAATTTCATTCTCTCCCAAGCTTGTGCAACATGTTCATGATCAAGTTGCTTAAAATTCATAATATCGTTCCTAAGAGAGATAATCTTAGCGGGAGGAAAATACTTAGAGATAAAAGCATCTTTGCACTTGTTCCAAGAATCAATACTATTTTTAGGCAGAGATGAAAACCACGCTTTAGCATGATATCTAAGCGAAAAAGGGAATAGCTTCAATTTAACGACATCATTATCGATATCTTTTTTATTTTGCATATCACATAAATCAACGAAGCTATTCAGATGAGTAGCGACATCTTCACTAGGAAGGCCGACGAATTGATCTTTCATAACAAGATTCAACAATGCAGTATTGATTTCACAAGATTCAGTATTGGCAAGAGGAGCAATAGGAGTGCTAAGGAAATCATTATTATTGTTATTGGTGAAGAATCACAATTTGGTAGTATCTTGAGCCATCGCGACAAACAAGCAATCCAACACACGAGCAAACAAGCGGACGAGGAAAAGGCAAACGGGGAAAAGAGGAGGAGGTTGGGAAAGAGAGGGCGAATAAAACGGCAAGGGTGAAGTGGGGGAGAGGAAAACGAGAGGCAAATGGCAAATAATGTAATGCGGGAGATAGGGATTGTGATGGGTACTTGGTATGTAGACTTTAACAGTGCCAAAAGTGGCTTGTTGTTAGGATTCCAAGTCTTGACTTGCTCTTGCGTAAGCCTCCCCGGCAACGGCGCCAGAAATCCTTCTTGCTATGTATTGAGCTTGCGTTGGTTTTCCCCGAAGAGGAGAGGATGATGCAGCAGAGTAGCGTAAGTATTTCCCTCAGTTTTTGAGAACCAAGGTATCAATCCAGTAGGAGGTTACGCACAAGTCCCTCGTACCTGCACAAAACAATAGCTCCTCTCAACCAACGCGATTAGGGGTTGTCAATCCCTTCACTGTCACTTACGAGAGTGAGATCTGATAGAGATGATAAATAATATTTTTGGTATTTTTGGTATATAGATGCAAAGTAAAAAGTAAAAGGCAAAGTAAAGCAAGTATTAAAGTAATGGAGATTGATATGATGAGAATAGACCCGGGGGCCATAGGTTTCACTAGTGGCTTCTCTCAAGAGCATATGTATTCTACGGTGGGTGAACAAATTACTGTTGAGCAATTGACAAAATTAAGCATTGTTATGAGAATATCTAGGTATGATCATGTATATAGGCATCACGTCCGAGACAAGTAGACAGACTCCTGCCTGCATCTACTACTATTACTCCACTCATCGACTACTATCCAGCATGCATCTAGAGTATTAAGTTGAAAATAGAGTAACGCCTTAAGCAAGATGACATGATGTAGAGGAATAAATTCATGCAATATGATAAATGCCCCATCTTGTTATGCTCGATGGCAACAATACAATACATGCCTTGCAACCCTTTCTGTCACTGGGTAAGGACACCACAAGATTGAACCCAAAGCTAAACACTTCTCACATTGCAAGAACTACCAATCTAGTTGGCCAAACCAAACGGATAATTCGAAGAGACTTGCAAAGATAACCAATCATACATAAAAGAATTCAGAGAAGATTCAAATATTGTTCATAGATAATCTTGATCATAAACCCACAATTCATTGGTCTCAACAAACACACCGCAAAAACAAGATTACATCGAATAGATCTCCACGAGAGAGGGGGAAAACATTGTATTGAGAACCAAAAAGAGAGAAGAAGCCATCTAGCTACTAGCTATGGACCCGAAGGTCTGAAGTAAACTACTCACACTTCATCGGAGGGGCTATGGTGATGATGTAGAAGCCCTCCGTGCTGGATGCCCCCTCCGTGAGCTCCTAACAGGCCCCAAGATGGGATCTCGTGGATACAGGAAGTTGCGGCGGTGGAATTAGGTTTTTGGCTCCTGTTCTGATTGTTTGAGGGTACGTAGGTATATATAGGAGGAAGGAGTACGTCGGTGGAGCAACATGGGGCCCACGAGGCAGGGGGCGCGCCCTAGGGGGGGCGCGCCCCCACCCTCGTGACCGCCTCTTTCATTCTTGGAGTAGGGTCCAAGTCTCCTGGATCATGTTCAGTGAGAAAATCACGTTCCCGAAGGTTTCATTCCGTTTGGACTCCATTTGATATTCCGTTTCTTCGAAACACTGAAATAGGCAAAAAACAGCAATTCTGGGCTGCGGTTAATAGGTTAGTCCCAAAAATAATATAAAAGTGGAAAATAAAGCCCAATATAGTCCAAAACAGTAGATAAAGTAGCATGGAGCAATAAAAAATTATAGATACATTGGAGACGTATCATGCATTGTGCTTAAGTTCAACCATAGAGTCTTCTAGATTGTACATGTGGCAAAATCTAGTGGAATCTAGATGATATCCAACGGCCAGTAGTGCTCTAATTTGCCAGCTCTGCACCATCGGATTGGCCTCATCCAACGACCATCTTTCAAAGTTAAAGTTATCCACACACTATATAAAAAATATAAAATATAATATATATAGGGGTATAGATATAGATATGTGATGTGAAAGCCACCCATCCTCTCCAATTAGAATAGTTTGTCCATGCACAGATGCAATGTGGCCAAACGATGTCTGCCATCGGTATCTCAAATTCAAACCAATCTGACCTTGTTCAATGTGTATACATTTCAACATGCTCGTTTCCAAACCACACCGCGCAGATTCCGTTATATTCATGCATGCGTGGGTTTTAAACATCATGATCTCTTATTCAATATTTGAATTCAACTTTACATTGATTATGACCTCACCTAGTCTTTTACACCCACACATTGGTCTTCACTTTATAATTCTATCACTAACTTTCTCTCGTGCATGCATGCACAAACACTACTAGTCGGCATTATCCATCGCACACATGCAATCTTTTTCTTCAGGTCAGTCTCCCATGAAGGCACACACACACACACATCCCCCTCTCCATCATATCAGGCATTATTTATCTCTGACGTGCATGCGCAACGATCGATGTTTCTCTATGTGTGTGTGTGTGTGTGTGTGTGTGTGTAGCTAGGTCTTTCATAGTTTTCCACATAAACCGATCAATATATATATCTAGTGAGGTCTCACCCTCTTTCCCACGTCCACATTGATCAATCTATACCTCTCTATATAGGATTACATATATAGCTAATACACCCACATTAATTATATATCCAATGCCCCCCTCTCATCATCCATGCCTTTCGCTTCATCTCTCAGACGCGCGCATAATGGCGAAGATAGGGGCAGCAAGGGCCCTGCCCCCCCTAACATCACTATATATCGAGGCTAATATGAATGTGATCATTAGATAATTGCTGGTAAAAATGGTTTAAGTTGATGAATTGGCCAAGCATGGTGACATTCTAATCCTTAGGCCAAAATGGTATCGTAACTACCCAAAACTGCCCCCCCCCCTCATGGGACATTTTTCATGCATGGCTCCGCCACTGCGCGCAACAACGCACGTTCTCGCCCCCTCTCTCTAAATATCGATCTCACAGTTGTGCACTCCTTCATAGTCTCCCTCCACTCGGCCCCTCACACCATCTTCTAGCCCCCCACCGGATTTTGCCACATGTACAATCTAGCAGACTCCATGGTTGAACTTAAGCATAATGCACAAATCTCAAAACAAAAGTGGTTCTCCTTTGTTCTAGAATCTTCCGTATTGTAACTGCCCAAAACTTTTTTTCTAGTTGAATTGCCATTGTTTGTTTGTACTTTATCCTTTACAACGCACAATTCCGTGAATCATAAAATAGATTAAGGGCTTCTTTGATTCAAAGGATTCTCGAAGGAATTTTGGAGGATTCTAATCCTTAGGAATTTTTCCTATCTTGGTTGTTTGATTCGTAGGATTGTAAACCATAGGAATGTTTCCATATGATTCATTTGCACTAGATTTCATACGAAACATCCCATCCACTCAAACCTCTTTGAAAGAATTCTGCATTTTTTCTATGCACAATCAAACACTCGCATTCATCCTGTAGGATTCAAGACGACATTCCACTCTAATCCCATGTTCTTCCTATTCCCATGTTTTGGAAATCCTACGAATCAAAGAGGCCCTAGGTTTTTAATAAAAACTAATTGATTTTGAATGAGATGAACTATAAGAATTAAACGAAGGTCTACATCAGGCATATATGACTCAGAGCTTACATGCTACAGTGTGGTATTTATTCGTAATTTGGTTGCAAAATCTGACACGTGCAATGCACGTGTACCTTACTAGTACTTCGAGTATGTGAAAAACACAATGGCACGCTACACAGTGTCTCTCTTGTAGTTCATGAAGCCACGTGGGGACGTGGCACATGTGGAGGCGTTGTCGCGACATCCTTGTGTGGATTGATCACAGTGACGTGCTGCTGGTTCCAGAAGAATGTACTGCCCTCCTCGAGCCGCAGACCGGCGGTACATGCACGGAGCGAAGATGTGCACGCACGCCACACACGCACTCTTTCCCTGGCACGCACACGCGGGTACACGGGCGGACGCAATTTTGTACCAAGATCCACCCCATGTGATAATTTGACGCGTGTAAAGTCCATCACTTCATTGATGGTCAATTAATACAACGCATGCAAATTGAGTGGATGTGAGGGCGGAAGAAAGACATTACTACTCCACTGCGCGCATGCGAGTAGTTAAATCATGGGTTGCTAGTAGTACTTGCATTGGTCTCCTTCGTATTTTGTGCCAATTTTTGACAGTAACATAATATTTACGCATTTGAGTTGTGCAGTCTACTTGAAATTTATGTTCCACTAAACTCATCGGGAGCCATTTCGGGCCTCAAAACGAAAAACCATCAATTAATCTTTACCTTGTTCCCATCACATTCGAAAGTACTAGTGCTACACCTAAGTGCAAGCCTGCTCACACCTACCAGTACAAACCAAACATGAACGTGTTCCCACTATGCAGGTTTTAGTACTAGTGCTAGTACTTCGGCTATAAAAAGGGGAACTACCTAACCAAAAATTACTCTACCTTCCTCCTCATAAGTCCTGCTTCTTCGTCCGTCCTTGCCATGGCCGATGTGCAGAGCTCTAGGTCGAGAACTACTCGTAACAAGGGAGTGGCAACCAAGGTTGCGGAAAAAAAAGAGAGGGCTCGCCGCCACGCAGATACCTCGAAAGATCTTTCACGGGCAGGCGATGGCTCCCAGGAGCGCCCTAGACGCGGAGGCAAACATGCCGAGCTAGCGGCGCTAGAGTCGTTATCCCTCGACGGCATGCCCAATCAGCTCAATAAGCAGAATGAGTTCATCCACGGCTTGGTGGAGCTGCTGAAGGAGAGCCTCGACGACATGCCCGCTGAGCTCAATGAGCAGGGGGAATTGACCGCCAGCTTGGTGATGCTGCTGAAGAAGAGCATTGCCTCGGAGAAGAAGGCGACCAGCAAAATCCTGCAACTTCAGGAGGACAACGCGAAGCTTTGCCACGAGCACGACCTGCTGAAGGAGGAGAACGCCGGCTGGAAGAAGCTGCATGAGAATAGTAGTTCCTCGATGAAGATGTTGCAGGCCCTCGTCATAGAACAGAAGGAGGAGTTTGCGAAGCTCAGATCGAGCACCCGACTGCTGTCAAGGTACGTAATGCGGCCGTGGAACAGATGATGAAGGCTCGCGTCGAGAAATCCCGCGTCATGGACACAATGATGAAGATGGCGGAGGAGACGCGCAAGGAGATGGAGGTCGTGGAGGCGATGAAGAAGCAGTTACGACTCCGCGGCCAGCAACCCTTCATGTAGTGAGAGCAGCGCCCCAGACTTGTGTGTGCATCTTCCTTCTTTTTTGGCGGTGATAATCCTCCATGTTTTGCTGATGTGTTTCTTATTTTGCTTCGGGTGTTTCACCGCACGTGTCACCTTCTCTGTGAGGCATGAATAGAACAATGCTAAAAATGAGATGACTAGCAAATTATAACATTCTTTATTGCCAATAGAACAATGCCTCTTGCTAGTAATATATAATAAGAGTAGAGAGTAGAGGATATGGCACTGGGCTGCCGTGTTTCGTGCTCCTCCGTCGTACTCCAGTGGAAAACATGAGTATACCGCACAGTTCTTTGCTCCTCCTCAGGTCGTCGGCACATTTATACAAGCAGTCAAATCACAAGGCCCCGCCTTCCAGCAATAATGAGCTGTCAAATCACGAAGGCCCTCGCCTCTCATGAAAAGGACCAAGCTAGACTGCCCCACCCTCTAGCCTTTTAAAAAATGTATACATTTGTACAGTAGTAGTATCGATGGATTGCGCCATGGAGCAAAACTATGCATATACTACTACGTATATGACACTACCCACTATGAAGGTACTAGTAACATAGACTAGTAACAGGTCTATGTTATTCTCCACTATGACCAGCCAAAGTCGAGTTGCGGATACCAACGAGGGCCTGGTTGTGTCTATACTTGGACAAGTCACCTGACTGCATGCGCACTGTGCATTTAAGCTCGTCGTGTTGGTGCTGCAGCGGCCCAGACATTAACCAAAACCTCGCGCCTCCATCTTAGCCTCCGCGTTTAAAACATCTCAATCTCAAGGCCAAGGAGCAACGTGAAACCTATGATAGAGCCAATCGGATGGTTGAGAACACTACAATTCGTAGCAACAGATGCGTGTGTGAGAGAGAAAGAGTGCGTGCGTGCACCTCTTCTCAGAGTACAACTGTATGTGGGTGGCATCGGCCTAGGGAGCAGTGATGGTGCATGCGAGAAGTCCCGAGAGATATGTGTAATGCGTCTAAAAAAAGAGTAGTCTATAGCTCGCCACGAGGCTATTCCTGTCGAGCGCCAAGCGTAAGGTATGTATCTGACGGTGCCAGTTTTTTCACGTACATAGCAGTAGAAAAAGAATTAGTAGTACCATGGCATATGCTACACCACGGCCGAGAAAACGTGCCGACGTTACGCCATCCGGGAATAGTGCCGCACTTCGAAACTAGAACCGTCAATAAATCTTGAGCGCGTCTCGTCACATTCCAAATTACTACTACTACCACGCTATATTTAATTGCAAACATGTTCACACCGATCACAACCTAAATGGTTTCCCACTTAGGAGCGTATTAGTAGTACTCGGTTATAAATACTACTATGCTAAGATGACTGCACATTCCTCCTCAACTCCTCATCCACAAGAAACAATCAAGCCATAGCCAGCGTGAGTTCTGGATCGCGAGATTTCCACCAGGGAGAGGTGAGCATGGAAGAGGAAGCACGAGATATGTCCCGCCTCACCGCGAAAGCAGCTGACATGTCCAGCCGCATAGCAGTAGCAGCACAGAGGTCCCGTCGTGCCGTCGTAGCAGCACGGAGGTCCCGCCGCGCCGTCGATGTAGCAGACTGGTCCGGCCATGCCACAGAAGCAGCAGAGATGTCCCGCCGCGCCGCCGGAGCAGCACGGAGGTCCCGCCGCGCCGCGGCGGCCTAGGAAAATTTCTCGCGGGCAGGCGAGGACTCTTACAGGCGCATGCATGCGATAGTCCATAGCCAGATGGATTAGATCTCCGGCTGGGCGAGGATGCAGGACGAGGCTACCGGCGTCATCCGGCAACTTCGGGGAGGGCAATGCGAAGCTCGGGCGAAGCGACCTGCTGAGGGCGAAGATCGCCGGAAGGGCGAAGCAGGAGGAGGAGACCGCTGCCGTGTTGTAGAGGACGGCCGTCATCATCAAGAAACTTATGGACGAGAATGCCATGCTCCGCATCGAGCGCAACAGGCTGGTGGAGGAATCCATGGATCCTGCCAAGCAACATATTAAGGACAGAAACTGATGAAAGAGATCATTGCCCGCCGCGAGAACTAGTCTCCGCGACCTGCAGCGCATAAAGAAAGTAGAGATCAGCGAGCCAGATCATTGTATGCGTCTTCCTTCTTCTTTTACCCTTGTGTATTTCGGGCGTAGCCGCATGTGGCTGTTTTAATTATCTTCCTAATTATGTAAGACAATTTTTATCCACTCTCGTCGTCCTTATATATATTCATCAGTCTTGCTATAAGTCGCAGTAGATGCTATATAGGTCCGTCGGATCTTACATTAAGATCCGTGCACAATTTTCTTTTCAGATTTTCTTTTTTCTCTCTTAAATCTCAGTCGAGTGAGACATTGCCACGCCATTAAACAGAGACTCGAGCGCCATTAATGGTACCTTGGGACAGAGGTGGACGGCAGATGAAGGTCAAAGGGCTCTCCTCCCAATAAGCACGCGCAGGGGTCTGATCACACGCCTCCCATACTAAAATAGCTACCCTGCACGACGCCTCCTAGATAATAAAAAATGGGATGCGTGGCGGCACGCAAATGGTAAATAGAACACCCATAGTTTCATACTTGTTTTTCCGATTGTAACATGACAACACTTGTTCCAAAATGACTTTGTTGATTGTTAATGTGTGCGCCTTCGCAAATCGTACAACAAAATTACCACAGCATGTTGGTGCCATGTCATGGCACCAAGCCAAGTTTCATGATTTTCATGCGCGTTTCGGATTTACAAGAATTAAGAAACCATGTTTCTTAATGTTTCCAGCCGAGCCATGACGCCCAGATGTTTGAATTTCATTCCCATTTCTGGCATGGGACCTAGAAATTTACCCGAGGACACACATGTGATTTTTCAACCAGCTTTGGTGCACTGGAGCATGTGCTTGTATTTAAAATTTGAATTAGGCACACAAAGGTGACACGTTCCCTCTCAGAACCACAAGCCGTCTTGAGAGAAGCTCCGATTTGCAAGAAACTTATACCAAAACATGTTCCTATTCTGCATTTTTTTACCACAACATGGTAGTACCATGACATGACACCATGCCAAGTTTCATGATTTTCAGGCGTGTTTTGGATTTACAAGAATTTTAAAACCAAGCTTCTCAATGTTATCGGACGAACCATGATGCCCAGATGTTTGAATTTCATTCCCATTTCTTGCATGGGACCTAGAAATTCACCCGAGGACACACATGTGATTTTTCAATCAACTTTGGTGCACGGGAGCATGTGCTTGTAGTCAAATTTGAATCATGCACATTAAATGACCAGAAACTCAATTAATGTATAAAAAAGGCCAAACGAACCCAGAATAATTCCAAAATTTAACAGGGCACTCATATAGTTCTATGTTGCCTCAGAAAGAAAATCTGGCAAGAGGGCAGCGTATATTGTTTCGCACACAAAGGTATAAAGAAATAAAGAAATTAGCCCTATTTAATTCTTGGGTTCTTATTATTTATGCCACTAGTTGTGTATAACTACTCAGTTTTGCCATTAGAAGTTACAACTACTCAAAAAATGCCATTGATCCGTGAGATGCCTGCTCAAAAATGCAATTAGATATCTAAAAAATGCCATCGTTAAGTTAGATGTTTTCTCTGAAATGCCATTAAACATTGTTATTTTCACATCAATCCCCGTTGACCATGTTACATGACAAAAATAAGCCGATTCTCACAATGTTAAGTTAATGGTGTCCAACACAACACACCCCTCAAATAAAACTAAGCACCCTGGAATTCTTTGACAAAACTAAGCACCCTGAAATTCTTTGACAACTAAACTACTGGCTATATGATGTTGGCCATATATATTGTACGTATATAATGTCAAGAAACGAGTGGTAGTACTATACAAACTAAAAGATGAAATGTATGAAATATACGAGAAGAAACATAACATAGTTCTGCTGGGGGCTCAGCACAACACACCCATCAAATAAAACTAAGCACACCAGAAATTAAACTAAGCAACTAATCCGGTAGACACTGCATTAGAACCACCATGAGCAACGACACTGCCACCTTACTCGGAGTCCTTGTCCACGTCCTCGACTTCGTTCTTGTCCCTCCTCCTCTTGGGCGATACTTCTTTGCTTGAACCGCACACTTGGATCTTGCTCTTCATCCAACCCTTGTAGATATTGAAACAAAGGTAGCCATCCATTGCAGCGTAGTGGATGTGGTCCATATCTAGTACATTCCACTTCCATGCATGATGATGAAACGTGTACAGAGGTTTCTCTAGTTTACCGTACGAAGGATGAACCATGGCTCCGGCCAGGGTCAGCATTGAAGGTTGATCAAGGGAGGGCACCAGCCCTTCCTTCTGGAGGTCGATGGGGTCGCCTACAACGAGTCCTATCCGACACCGGATTTCCTTGTTGTTCCTAAAGTCTATCGTAACGAATTTGGCTCGGCCGCCCTTGAGGAACTTCTTAAATTCCTCGCACTCAACGTCAGCATGACATATGTGGTAGACCAAGCATAAGTCATGCACGCAAACATGGATCATGGCGGGCTTATTCTTCTCTGCCTCCTTTAGTTTCTTCTCGCTTCCCAGGACTGTGGTGTACTGAACATCTAGCCCAGCGACCCACTCATCATTTGAGTTTTCGAACATGCGTTTGAAGCGAGCAAGGCATTCTTTCACCGTTGCAGAAGAACGGGTGTAGATGACGTCAAACTCATCGCCGGTGATGGTTTTAACCTTGTACTCACCGCCGATCATGGAGATTTGGGACGCCATGATTTGGGAGGAGGGTTAGTATTAGTGGAACTGCTGTAATGTGAAAGGACGGGACGACTAGGAGCGGTTTATCGATTGTAAATATGTCGAGTGGGGGCGCGAATAGCGATGTGGTAGTGGCTTGCCTGGTGGATAAATGGATTCATGCACAGTACTATGGGGGCCCAATTAGATGTCATGTCTACTCGACGCCCAATTAAATGGCTTTCGATGTCATGTCAAGCATCGGGAAAATTACAGGTGATACGAAGCTTTCCATTCTCCCATGATACAGGCTTCTGAGAGCCCTTGGATCTGAGATCGAACGGTTGCATGGCGTGATTCTAGACCTATGGGTGAATATCTTATCCTGGAGGGTTATTCTGCAAATTTTCAGCAACTTAGCATGCGACCGTTCGATCTCAGATCCAAGGGCTGCCAGCAGCCCATATCATGGTCGCACCTACCATGACCGTCGCCTCGCTCGCGCATCGCGCCCTTGGAGATTTAACACGGTGCGTTAGGCTATCTGATGTTGGCATGTCATATATAGTCATGACTTAGTCACTCATATAACAAGGTTAGCTATAAGGTTGGCTATAAGAGTATTTTTTGTTTACTTCTCTCTATCACTTTCTTCATAGTATTTATTGCATTTGCCAAGGAGTGACCTCTTCCAATGATGCTTAGATGAGGTGCTATGGGCATAAAATGGTGCTTAGATGAGGTGCTATGGGCATTAAATGGCTGAGCAACTCAAGTCCCCAATGCATAGGTGCTTAGTTGTTTATTGCTAAGTTTGCTTCATCTAGGTACACGCGCTTAGCACCGTTTCTTCCTGGGGTCACCAAACTAGTCTCTCTCTTCTTAATTAACTTGCCACATCAGACTTTATGCCTATGTGGTAGGCTTAGCACCTATAGGATCAAGTACAATAGTGGGCTATAAGCCCGCTTTACATGGCAGTTTTGCATATGTGGGGGAAAGAGGCAAGGAAAAAGTGGAGGAATGGCTCTCAAGCAAGAGCCAGCCTCTGCATGGTGGAGCATCAGGAGACTCAAGCCGGTCGTAGCGCTGCAGTTAAAATGATAATGGCAAGTCAAATCACCGGGCCCCACCTGTCCAGCAGTAACTCACTATCAAATCACACAGCCCTACGTTTGTAGCAGCCTACTCCCTCATCTTCTCGCATCTCTGTCGAACCGACTAGGCGGAACTGCCCCGCCTACCGCGCGGGAAAAGCCCCGCCCTCGACTTTTAAATAGTACAATATACTAATTTTGTATCCATGGATTGCGCCATGGAGCAAAGCCTCAAGAAAATGGCGGTACACATGTACGGAATATACAACACGCCCGTCGCGTTCGCGTCGCACCACAGACGGTCGGTCGGTCTGGCACGCCGCTCTCCGAATGGAACGCGCGTCATATTGCATTTGCACACAGATGTGGGACCGCAATTGAGAACCAACCATAGGCAGACTCCCCGGCCCCGCAAGTCGGCTGAGTTAACAGCGACAACTGAGTTGGGCTAGTCATTGGGGGCACATGCACGAAGACTACTATCGACGGACCCCTTCTCTACGAGTTTATCTTTAGTTTGAGCTTTGATCCTCGTCTAGTTTGTCCGTCGGGATTCATCTTGTCTCCTTTGGGCAGTGAGGTTATGATTTCTGGTCATGTGGCATTTATTCGTGTTATATGTTATAATCCGGTGCTTCGGATCAAAATGACGACAACTGTGCCTCCGGGGCACGTGCATGAAGACTTCTCGACAGTCATTGCCGAGGTCAAGCCAGTTCCGGCGGGTAGACAAAAGAAAACTAGTACTCCACTATATAGGCAGGAGCCTCCGCGCTTGCTTGCTAGTGTTGCTCTCTTCACACTGTCTCGTCCTCTCCAGATCTAAACATGACAGTGGTGGCCACACACTCTCTCTCTACTCACCGTTGGTCACAGATCCAGTCGGATCCTCTTCGCTGGGAAAGGTGAGAAGGTGCAACGTTCACGCGGTCGTCCTTGGCGACGGCTCTTACCCACTGCCGGCGCGTCCCGATCAGCGTGCCTTGCCGTTCTCTCCCAAGCATCACTGGTGAGGGAGGACCTTCCACCCCTTCTTCCTCGTTGTCGTAGTGTGGGCAGATCCGGCCTCCCGCCGTCCACATAGCGACATCCCGGCGACCCTCAGGTATAACTTCCTTCGAAACCGGCCTTGCTCTACTTCCCGAGCTCCTGACGTCACTTCATTTGTATCTTTTACTATTTCTCAGGCCCCCTGGTGTAGATAGGATCGATCGGTTGTTCCACCTAATTTTTTACTGTTAAGAGGTAAAACTAGTTCATGCACTCGAATATAGTAGTACTTGGCTCAAACAAGGAAGAAAGGGGGTGGGGGTGGGGGAAGATTTGTTACCTGAATCTAGGACTTGGTCAAAAGAGGAAATAATGGGGGCGAAAAGTAGCAGAGACTGGCTATCCAACTGGTCTCTAGGTCTAATAGGGAAATAAAGGGAATGCAGTACAAACTCAATATAAACCCGATCTATTGGTTGAAAAAGGAAAGAAAGTGGGGACTGGGGGACAAGTCAACAGAGTAAGTCCAGCACTAGATTAGCTAGCCTCACACAGTATAAGGTGGCTATATACCGAACAAAAATGGGACCAACCCAGATATTCTCTTCTGATGTTTGTTGCCCCGAGCCGCTCTTATGTAATGCCACTGGTAAAATGTAGCAGTCGCACTGTTAAAAGTAAGGACACGTTAAACCAATGTTGTTTTCAATGTAATGCCTCCAGTAATATGAATCAATGGCACTTTTTTCATGTCCTGCTAAATTTCCCATTAAGATAAGTTGCTTCTTTTCGTTAGAGATGCAACTGTCCTGGTCCGCCTACTCTCCAGGAGCTTCACGACCAACCTTGATGTTGCTCAATTTTATTGCAACTAATGAAGAAGCTCTGTGGGTTTCGTTTTCTGATGGAAAGGGAACCGGGGCTGGAGCCCTTTCCTTAAAAAAAGAAGAAGAAGAAGCTGCTAGCTCATGGGACATTGCTTCATTTTAGGTGAACTGCCCTTCTACGATGGCGTTAACTGCAGATATGGTTCCCATCACGAGGTATGTTCCTTTTTGGTCTGACCGTTTGCGAAAGATCCTGCATGTTGATCCTGCTCTTGTGCTACTGTTTTGGCAATCGCCATGATAAAGCGATAATGTTATTATTTTGCACCTTAATCTAGTGGCACTATTAATTTGAGGTAATGTTTTGGCACCGCTTAGTGCCACTATTTTTTATATATCGAAGAGGGGTTCCTCCCATTTTATTAAAGAAACCCAACCATAGAGAACCATTATCCGACAACATCTCAGTGTAAACGGGCAGTTATGCAACTACTACTAGAACGGACTGAGTACTAGCAGGAGACAAGTTCGCCACATAAGCTAGGCATGTAGGGGGACGCAGCACCAGCTCGACCATGTTTGGATTACAACCCAAATGCTACCACAGAAACATCATGCGGAAGTGTCATGCTCGGGAATGGGGTCCCAGACTTGCTCGCTCATGGCCCTCAAGGGCGTGGGCTCAAAGGAGGCCCAGACAGCCCATCTTCACAACACAAGCTCAAGACCCTCGCGAGGGGCCAAGATTGCTGAGGCGGAAGACAAGGAGCTTCCTCGTGCACGGCCTCACAGGCCGGGCTCATGAGGAGGCGGAGAGTTCAAGGCAGGGTACCTCGCGAGGTGCCCATGACGCAAGCCATGATGACCAAGGACGCCAGTCGGGCGCCAGCCCGCGCAGCGTCCTCCTTTCCTCTTTGGTGCAATGGGAGCAAGCGCAGGTGAGAGCATCAAGCAAAGGCATCCGTTTCGGTGCAACAAGACCAAGACCAGCCCCAACGGCTGGAAGGGAGTCGTCGTGGAGCCCAAGCAAAGGCGTCATCACGAGCCTTTGGCAGGCGAGGACCAAATTTAGTCAGGATAAGTGTACCCGTTGTTCCCCTTCAAAATAGCCAATTGTTGGCGCCCTTCCCGCTCAATATTTGGGAAGAGGCCTAGGGCCTTCGTCTATATAAGTAGAGCTAGCCACCATAGTAAAAGAGAAGGACGATTAGCATCCAGAGAGAGAGAGATAGAGACCCGATCCTCAAGCTAGAGCGACGGGACACCACCTAGGAGTTCATCACACCCACCAAGAACAGACCCTCGCGAGGCTGTTCTTCCTATCTTATTCCTCATCAGCCCAAGAGGCAATCCACCACACCACAAACTAGAGTAGGGTATTACACCACAACGGTGGCCCGAACTAGTATAAATCTCGTGTCTCTTGTGCTGTTCTTACTAGTAGTTTAGGTCCCTGCGATTCGGCGAGGTACGAGACGGTGGAGGGTTGGATCTCCGCGCGCACCCCAGAGTTCGAACCTTGAGGGTCTGCCGGAACCCGAAATCCGACATTTGGCGCGCCAGGTAGGGGTGCGCCGGAATCTGCCTTTCGTCGCCTCGTTCTTCCCCGACCACCGTAACCATGTCTGACGCTCATCGGGCTCGCTGAAGCGCCGAGCCACTCGCCTCCCATGTCGCCCAGACGGCTCCGTCGGGCGCCCTCGTCGTTCTCGCTGTTCGCCGTCAACGCCGCCACCGGCCCGGCGGGTAACGAGCAGCAAGCATCGTCCCAGCACCCATCCATGAGGCGGGACGGCCGCACCGCCACACCTTCGCTCACCCCCGCTCGTTCTTCGTCACGCGCGCCCCGCGCGGCCATGGAGGCCCGAGCTGCGCTCATCGCGGCCAACGAGCTCCTGCGCTACCGCTTCTGCCGACGACAGCGTTCACGAAGAATGGCTCGACCGAGTCGCCGAGCTCGTCCGCGCTGCAGGAGGCGACCCCGTGCCGTCCCTCTTGCTGCACCGCACCCCGCGCCGTGCGGGCGATGAAGCTCCCGGGGCGCCTCATCCGCCTCCTCCTCAAGACGGTGCTCGTTCAGCGCGCTGCTCTGGCGGAACCTGCTCCGCCAGCGCCGGGCGCTGCAAGAGCAGAGCTGCCAAGAAGTTCCTCGCCGCAGAAGCTGCCCGAGCACTCCCTGCCCAAAGATGTCAAGACCTCGCTGCCCCTACCAAGGCGCAGGGAGACCCAAAAGACCAAGCTCTCTGCCATCCGAGGCCCCCATGCCACGGCGGCTGCCGCGCCTTCACCTCCGAGCTGCGCAGCTGTCGCGTAGCCCGCCAAGTTCAAGCGGACCTGCCTCCTCGCTACGACGGCACAGCTGACCCTACGGAGTTCCTCCAGCTCTATGAGCTGGGCATCGAGGCTGCCAACGGGGATGAAAAGGTCATGCCGAACTGGTTTCCCATGGCGCTCAAGGACGGAGCCCGCACTGCTCGGACCTGGCCCTGTGCACGATCTCTTCTGGGCCGAGATGCGCACCCGCTTCATCGCCAACTTCTGTGGTATTTCGCGACCGCCACCCGCCGTGGAACGACATGCGCCGAATCAAGCAGCAGCCGTGGGAAACCCTGCAAAGTACATCCAGCGCTTCAACTCCAGGCGCCTCAAGATCCCTGTGGTAACGGAGGAAGCCATCATCTCTGCCTTCTCCGACGGGCGGCGCGACGTCAAGATGAAGGAGGAGCTGGCGATGCATGAAGATCTGTGCACCTCCTCGAGCTGTTCAACTTGGCGACCAAGTGCGCCAGGGCTGAGGAGGGGCGCCTCTCCCTCCTCGAGCTGCCTGCCATGGATCCCGAAGAGAAGAAGTCCAAGGCCAAGGACGTGAAGCGCAAGGGGGCTGCCGTGCTCGCGGCCGAACCAGACACCAAGCGAGGCAGAGATCAGCCCGAGTCCTCCAAGGGCAGCCGGTACTGCGTGTACCACGACCTCCACACCCACAACACCAATGAATGTCAAGAGCTCCGGGCCGTGCGCGAAGGAAGGTTCGGCAGAGGCCCCGAGCGCAGCGACCGGGGCTAAGGCCGAGGAGGAGGAAGGAATGCGGGACGCTGGGAAGACCGCGGCCCGCGCCAAGGGTGGCGCGACCAACCTCGTGAGGACCGCTGGCAAGACCCACCTCGCGAGGGGGGCTGGAGGGATCAGCCTCACGAGGATCGCTCGCAGGGGAACACATGCCTCCCTCCGCTGCCGCCGCCGCCAAGGAGAATCGAAGACCGTCATCAGGACGAGGGGGCTGGGGGCTTCCAGGAAGCGTGTGCGATCGCCTGCATTCTGGGCGGAGCTCAAGCCCCAGCCTCTCACCGCATCTTCAAGAAGTTCGCCCGCGAAGTGAACGCAGTCCTCCCCAAGCTCGAGTCCACGCGCCCTCTCGTGGTGGTCGGCGTGCGCCATCACGCTCATTTCGGCGGATCAGCTCAAGTCGCCCACGGCCGGAGTTCTCCCGATGCTTTGCTCCCCAATCATCAGCAATGTGCTATCACCAAGACCCTCATCGACGGGCGGAGCAGGGCTCAACGTCCTGTCCGTGGAGACATTCAACAATCTTCAAGTGCCTCATACCAGCTTCAGCCAACCAAGCCTTTCTCCGAGTCACCGACGGCTCTACGGTCCCGATCGGGCAGGTCCGCCTTTCCCTGTCACCTTCGGGGCCCGCGATAACTACCACACCGAGCTCATCGACTTCGACGTCGCCCACATTCGCCGGGCCAGACAACGCCATCCTCGGGTACCCAGCGTTGGCCAAATTCATGGCCGTAACCCGCCATGGCTACAACATCCTCAAGATGCCAGGAAGCGGGGGAGTCATCACAGTGCCCTGTGAAGAGAGAGATGCAGTGTGCTCCCTGGAGCGAGATTTTCAGGCCGCATCGCTGGAAAACCCAGACCACAGCAGCAGGAGGCCTCCCGAGGCTGCACCCAAGAAGAAGAAGACATCGACCGGCCCGGCTCTTCAAGAGACAGGCCCTTCAGGGTCCACATCGGGCCAGGGGGAGCCTCCTTCCATCACATAGGAAAGCGCACCTGGCGCCCTCCTCAGGCAGGGCTCGGGGGCTCTCCCCTGGAGGGCCGCCGACCTCGCCAAGGTCTCGAGGGAGGCGCATGGGCACCACGTGAGGCGTGTTTCAAGCACGATTCTGCAAAGGTGAGCAAGACCAGGAGGACAGAACCCTCAAGAGTTCATCAGCAAGGCCATTCAGGAACTACAGGAGTCAAGGGTCATGAGGGGCAGCCGCCGCCTACCCGCTATGGCCCCCCATCCAGGTGAGGATGGTGGGCTGCGCGTCTGCATCGACATACCAGGGCTCAACCGAGCCGCATCTCAAGAGCGCCTTTGGCCCTCGCGAGTGGGACGTTGCGAGGGTCCGCCCCACAGCTACGTATGCATGCCTTATGGCCTGCAAAACGCGGCTGCCGCGTACCAGCGTCTCATGAGGACCATCCTGGAGGCTCAAGAGGTCAGGCACGCCGCAGCCCTAGCGGGGATGGAGATGGCCCATGAGGAGCCGCCAGCGCCTCCGGAGCCTCCCGGGGCCCCCGGGCCTGGGGGCTCGTGAGAATCGGCTCCCGCAGCCCACCGAGTCTGCTACATCAACAACCCTTCATCCCCAACATCGCCAGGTGACATCATTAAGTTTTATTTCCGGCTAGGAGTGCCTTCAGGGCCGCATTATTCCCAGGCCGCGTGGGTCCGTCCCTGCGGCATGTATCCCTTTTATTTCATGTCTTTAGCTTATCCTCTTGGGGGCGCCCCTTGGGCTGCATCATCCCCGAGCCGCTCGGGCCAGTCCCAGCGGCATGTATCCTTCTTGCGTTTTCCTTAGGATTATGCCCTCGCTCCACCTTGTTTGTTATTTGGTGCCTTTTCCTGGGTGGCGGAATCTTGCACGTTAAAGGGGGGGGGGTGCCTGAGCATCACGACTCAGGGCTCCGCGGAGAACGGCGGGGAAGCGACGTCGCGCTATCCGGCCTCCTCTTGTGGTGGGAGAACGAATACTCATGTGGCTCCGGCTGGCTCTGCACCCTCACGAACGGCACAACGTACTTGATCAATTCGTTATCCTCTGGGTGCTGGACCTTCGACCTATACACCCACCACCTCCGCCTGACTTTCGCCTTGGGCGAATCTGTCTGCTCCATCACCCAGAGGAGATACTCGATGAACTCGAAGGACTGCGGTGTGACTACCGCCGAGGAGTACATCGCCGCCCTCATCACCGTCGTCTCGCTCTTTCACATACATTGCCACATGGCCGTCAACTTCCTCAAAATCTCCCACTCATTGTCAAACCAAGTAAGGATCTCCTTCAACCTGGCTAACTTTGCCTGGTCGCCACCGGCGATCTGCCAAATTCGCTGCTGCATCCCCTCCATAGATGTCCTTCTGAGTGGTCCAGTGCTAGCTTTGGAACATGGGAGGAGAGACGGTGGTCTTGCAATAGAGAAGAGGGAGAGGCGATACGGTGGTTTTGGAATGGAGATGATGGAGAGGAGAGGTTCCCCTGCCTTTCGGTCACTGACAGGTGGGCCCCTTGCTTGGTGGGACCCATGTGTTAGTGTCTCAATGGCAGGATGGGCTACGTCAGGGGATCCTTGTCAGAGGAGAGAGGAGGTGGTTTTGCAATGGAGAAGAGGGAGAGGCGAAACGGTGGTTTTGGAATGGAGATGATGGAGAGGAGAGGAGGTGATTTTGCAATGGAGAAGAGGGAGAGGAGCGTGCGGCAGCGATTTAGGATTGGACGAGAGGACCGGCGTCTTTGTGGACTGGATCAAAATCAAAATCAATTTACCCTTCAATTAAGAAAGCGACCCCACATTAACTATTCTCCCTTTTATTCTGGGTCATAATTGACCATGATTTTCGCAAATAAAATATATGTTACACGTTGCAAAAACAATATAATTTGAAAGTACATTCAGATACGAACCAAACGATACAATTTTTGGTGACATGCGTTCACATTTTGCTTGTCAAATACAGAACGTGGTCAAACTTTGACCAAAAATACGCTAAACAAAAAATACTTCCAAGACCAGTGCCGCTCTTCCGCTCTTCTCCTCTTAAACCACCGCCGCTCCTCTCCTGTTCCAATCTAAATTCAGCGCCGCTCCTCTCCTCTTCCATTTCAAAACCACCGCCCCTCCTCTCCTGTTCCAATCCAAAACCAGTGTCGCTCCTTTCCCGTTCTAAACCAAAACCAGCGCTGCTCCTCTCCTCTTCCATTCAAAAACCACCGCCGACGAGTGAAGGTTCTATGGAGAAGTAGATCGATGCAGGAGTACAACCGATACGTGTGGATCGCAGACGGCGACCCTGTGAAGCTAGCTAGGATGTTGGAGATACAGTCTTGGTTTGACAACAAGGACCAGCTAGCGGCGACGGCGACATCCGTGGCAAAATATTTGCAACAGAGCGAAAAGGCGGCTATATTCCCGGAGGGACTCGCGCGGGAGTACATAGAGCTGCTCCTCTGGGCCATGGAGCAAACAGATTCACCGAATCAGATCGTGAGGGAGCGGTGGTGGGAGTATGGATCCCAGATGGAGCATCCAAGAGAGATTGAAGGATCGAGTATCTACAGGGTGCCGTTTGTGAAGGTGATGTGTGATACGTCTCCGTCGTATCTACTTTTCCAAACACTTTTTCCCTTGTTTTGGACTCTAATTTGCATGATTTGAATGGAACTAACCCGGACAGATGCTGTTTTCAGCAGACTTTCCATGGTGTTATTTATGTGCAGAAACAAAAGTTCTCGGAATGACCTGAAACTCCACGGAACTTATTTTTGGAAAATATTAAAAATATCGGTGAAAGAATCAAGGCCAGGGGGCCCAAACCTGTCCATGAGGGTGGGGGAGCGCCTGCCACCCTAGGCGCGCCCCCGTGCCTCGTGGGCCCCATGTTGCTCCACCGACCTTGTCGGTGTTCTGGGAACGGGGGTCCCCAGACTTGCCTACCTGCGACCTGCGGCATGGCTCAATGGTGGGGCCCATCACGGCCCATCTTCATCATCACAAGCTCAAGACCCTCGCGAGGGGCCAAGCCTCGCGGGGCGGACGACAGGGAGCTTCCTCAGGCACGGCCTCATCGGGCTGGCTCGCGAGGAGGCGGAGAGATCAAGGCGGGGTACCTCACGAGGTGCCCATGACGCAAGCCATGACGACCAAGGGCGCCAAGGGCGCCCAGCCAGCTGCAGTGTCCTCCTTTCCTCTTTGGTGCAAAGGGAGCAAGCGCAGGCGAGCATCAAGCAAAGGCATCCATTTCAGTGCAACAAGACCAAGACCAGCCCAACGGTAGGAAGGAAGTCATTGTGGAGCCCAAGCCGGCGTCACCACCAGAGCCTTTGGCAGGCGAGGACCAACTTTAGTCAGGATAAGTGTACCAGATGTTCCCCTTCAAAATGGCCAATTGTTGGCGCAATTCCCGCTCAATATTTGGGAAGAGGCCCAGGGCCTCCGTCCATAAATAGGACGAGCCACGCATAGAGCTAGGGGCATCTAAAAGAGAGAGAGAGAAGGAGAGGAGCGACTGAACTCCTCCTAGCAGTTCATCGCCCGGCCAAGAACAGACCCTCGCGAGGTTGTTCTTCCTTGTATTGTTCATCACCATCAGCCCAAGAGGCAATCCAGCACACCACAAACTAGAGTAGGGTATTACACCACAATAGTGGCCCAAACTAGTATAAACCTTGTGTCTCTTGTGTTGTTCCTTTCATAGTTTAGATCCTAGCGTGGTGGTAGGGTGCAGGTAGGTAGAGGGCGAGATCTCCACGCGCACCCCAGTGTTCGAACCTCAAGGGTCTGCCGGATCCCGAAATCCGACATTTGGTGCGCCGGGTAGGGGTGCGCCGGAGTTTTCCCTTCCGCCACCGCCGCGACCCACCTCGTGATGAGCAGTGCGCCGCCCGCTCCGACCACCTGCGCCCATTGTGAGGCTAGGGGACTCGAGCCTGGCCCCGCCTTACTGGTCTTGATGGCCAGACAAGTTCAAGCCAACGCGCCTTGCCAACGGCGCGACTGATCCAGCAGCCTTCTGTTTGGCGTCTGAGGAGGCCGTCCTCGAAGCTGGAGGTGACGACAGGGTCATGGCCAACTGGCTTCCCATGACCCTCACCGGCGCTCCGCGCGCATGGCTGCTCCACCTGCCGGCAGCCTCCGTGGCTTCTTAGGAAGAGTTGTGCAGCCTCTTCTTCACCCACCACGTTGCGCCGGCGCCCCCGGTCGTCGCGGCCCTCCTGGGCGGCTCGCAGGCACCGCCTTCAAGTCACCACGTCAAGCCATTCGTCCAACGGGTTGGCGCCGCCTCCACGCGGCAGGGCCCCCCCCGGACCGGTCGGCGCCCAAGGCCAGTCTGACCTTCAGCTCAAAGGACCACCGCTCCAACTCAGCCTGCTCGGGTGCGCTCCCCATGCTGTGCATCCCCACCATCTGCCAAGTGGCCGTCACGAGGACTCTCATCGACGGCGGCGCGGGCCTCAACGTGCTCTCAGTTGAGGCCTTCAACCTCCTCTGCATACCCCGGGAGCGGTTGTAGCCCAGCCGGCCCTTCTCGTCGTCGGGGGCGGGTCATCCAGCTCCTTGGGACAGATCTGGCTCCTGGTAACTTTCGGCACCTACGGCAACTTCCGCACGGAGCTGGTCGATTTTGACATCGCCCCCATCGGCCTCCCCTACAACGCCATCCTCGGCTACTCAGCACTGGCCCAATTCATGGCCGCGACTCACCCGGCGTACAACCTCATGAAGATGCCCGGGAGCAACGGTGTCCTCACCGTGCCCGGGGACACCGAAGATGCGCTGCGAGTGCTCAAGCTCGCCTTCAAGACGGCGGCGCCAGCACAGCCCGCCAACGCGGAGACCCCTGAGCCCAAGGGGGTTGCGCCAACCAAGAAGAAACAGTTGTTCACCCAAGACAAGGCAGAGACCAAGCAAATACCTGTCGACGAGGACGGGTCCACTTACGCCACTTTCACCATAGGCGCCAACCTCGAGCCCGAGCAGGAGGAGGCCCTGGTCAAGTTCCTGCGCACAAACAAGAAGGTATTTGCTTGGGAACCTGATCAGTTGGCGGGGATCCCTAGGGGCGTAATCGAGCATCACCTCCACGTGTGCCCCAACATACGCCCCGTGAAGCAGAAAGCGAGGCGGCAATCCACTGAAAAGCAAGCCTTCATCGTCTAGGAGACCCGCAAACTAGAAGCCGCTGGGGTCATTCGTGAGGTCTGATATCCGGATTGGTTGGCCAACCCTGTCGTTGTACCAAAGAAGGGAGGGACGGAGCGATTGTGTGTCGACTTCACCAACCTCAACAAGGCATGCCCGCAAGATCCGTTCCCGCTCCCTCGCATCGACCATATCGTTGATTCCACCGCTGGGTGCGACCTGTTATGCTTCTTGGATGCCTTCTCCGGGTATCACCAGATCAAGATGGCGGTAGAAGACGTGGAAAAGACGGCCTTCCTGACCCCGTGTGGGGTGTACTGCTACATGTGCATGCCATTCGGGCTGCGCAACGTAGGGGCGACCTTCCAGCGGCTGATGCACATCACCTGGGGTCCGCAGCTCGGGAAGAATGTTGAGGCTTACGTCGATGACATTGTGGTGAAGTTTCGGGAGGCCAGAACCCTGATACAAGACCTGGAGGAAACCTTTGCGAGCCTCAACACAGTGAACCTACGGCTCAACCCGGAGAAGTGTGTGTTTGGAGTCCCCTCGGGCAAGCTCTTGGGCTTCCTCGTATCCGACCGAGGCATTGAGGCTAACCCAGAAAAGGTCAAGGCGGTCGAGGACATGAGCCCGCCAAAGACCCTCAGGGAAATGTAGAAACTCACTGGGCGCGTGACTGCGCTAGGGCGCTTCATCTCCAAGTTGGGGGAATGAGCGCTGCCTTTCTTCCAGCTAATGAAGAAAAAGGGACCATTTGAATGGACTGAAGAGGCCGACAAGGCGTTTCAAGATCTCAAGAGATACCTAGCTAGCCCTCCGGTCATGGTGGCCCCACGCCCGCAGGAACCCCTGGTGCTCTACCTCGCCGCCACTCCCTACTCCACCAGCGCAGCTCTGGTGGCGGTTAGGGAAGAGCGTCAAACCAAAACCACAAAGAAGCAGCCCAGGTCAAGGCAAAGCAGGAACAAGGAAGACCCACAAAAACCACTACCACGGCTGAGAAGGATCAGCCGCCGCAGGGGAGCGCACTGGGGACGGAAGAGGTCCCTCCCCCAGACTACCAGCCTCTGGAGGCTCCATTGCCTCAGGAGGCGCCACGGTCCCCAGAGGGCGCCATCGGCACTGGCCCTCCAAACCTCATTGAGCACCCGGTGTTCTTCGTCAGCACGGTGTTGCGGGACATGAGGGCATGGCACCCCATGCCTCAGAAACTCCTCCTCGCGCTATTGGTGGCCTCGCGCAAGCTGCGGCACTATTTTCAGGGTCACGCCATTAAGGTCGTCTCAGCATACCCCTTCGAAAGGGTGCTCAGGAGCCCTAACTCAGCCGGAAGGGTCGCTGAGTGGAACATTGAACTGCAAGCGTTTCAGCTCGAATTCAGCCCGACCAGAGTCATCAAGGGGGCCGCATTAGCGGATTTGGTGGCAGAATGGACGGAGGCACCGGGCCTCAAGGCCGACGAGGATCGGTCCCTCTCCCCGGGAAGCGAAGCGCCAGAAGGCTGGGTCATGTACTTCGATGGGGCGTTCTCCAGGCATGGCGCTGGGGCTGGGGCGGTGCTCATATCTCCCACTCAGGACAAGCTCTACTATGCTGTGCAGCTCTGTTTCCAGCAAGGTGAAAAGGTCTCCAACAACATAGCGGAGTATGAAGGTCTAATAGCGGGCTTGAAGGCCGCAGCTGCCCTAGGGGCAAAGCGCCTTATCATCAAGGGCGATTCACAGCTCCTCGTCAATTTCTCCAACAAGGTATACGAGCCAAAAGATGAGCACATGGAAGCCTACCTTGCGGAGGTCCGCAGGATGGAGAAGCAGTTCTGGGGGTTGGAGTTGCAGCATGTGCCCCGCGACACCAATCAGGAGGCTGACGACATCGCCAAACGAGCATCCAGGCGGTTACCTCAGGAGCCTGGCATGTTCGAGGAGCGGCTTTTCAAGCCCTCCGCCATGCCATCACTATTAAACACGGCGCAGCCTCGGGAGGAGCTCCCCCAGCCACCTGCCTCAGGAGCCCCGGTCTGTGGCCCGGCCTTAGGAGCGCGCCTGCTCCCGGCGACGGAGACTCAGGAAGGGTGCTGGATCACAGAGCTTCGGAGCTACTTAACACAAGGGACCCTGCCGGAGAAGGAGGAGGAAGCGGAGCGTGTGGCACGGCAAGCCACAGCGTACTGCATAGGGGATGGAGAGCTCTATCGGAAACGATCGAATGATGTGTCACTACGCTGCATCTCCAGGGAGCAAGGGAAAGAACTGCTGGCGGATATACACGGTGGAGACTGTGGGCATCACTCGTCATCACGAACCCTCGTGGGCAAGGCATTCCGGAGCGGTTTCTATTGGCCTACTGCGCTCAACGACGCCGTCGAACTAGTGAAGGCTTGCGAAGCCTGCCAATTCCATGCCAAGCAGATCCATCAGCCAGCAGGAGGTCTGCAAACTATACCCCTCTTGTGGCCATTCGCAATCAGGGGGCTGGATATCCTAGGCCCGTTTCCTCGAGCGCCAGGGGGCTATCGCTACCTCTACGTCGCCGTGGACAAGTTCACCAAGTGGGCTGAAGTGGAAGCCGTCCGCACCATCCCCGCAGGTTCTGCGGTCAAGTTAAATCAAGGGCATCGTGAGCCGGTTCGGGGTGCCGAACCGCATCATCACCGACAACGGTTTGCTGTTCACCAGTAACCTCTTCAAAATATACTGTGCTAACCTGGGAACGCAGATATGCTACGCTTCGGTGGCGCACCCCCGAAGCAACGGCCAGGCCGAGCGGGCCAACATTCAAGAAGAAACTGGAGGCCTGCAGCAGAGGTTGGTACGACGAGCTTCAGTCCGTGTTGTGGTCCATCCGCACGACCACGACCAAGCCAACTGGAGAGACCCCGTTCTTCCTGGTCTATGGAGCCGAAGCGGTCCTCCCTCACGAGGTCGAGCGTCGCCCGCACGGGTCTGGCGTTCGACGAGGCGCAGCAGGACGCCATGCGGGGGACGGACCTCGTGCTGGGGGAGGAGCGTCGTCGAGAAGCTGCGTTGCGAGCGGCGAGGTACCAGCAAGCACTATGACGATACCACTGCCGCAACATCCGCCCCAGAACTCTTGAGGTAGGGGACCTCGTGCTCAGGCGGGTTCTCTCCAGGGAGGGGCTGCATAAGCTCTCTCCCATGTGGGAGGGCCCATTCAAGGTTGTTCATGTTTCCAGGCCCGGCTCATGGCGCTTGGAGACTCAGGAGGGGGTGCCAGTCCAGAACGCGTGGAACATCCAGCACCTCCGGAGGTTTTACCCCTAAAGAGGCCCAGAGCCTGTGAAGAAGGCGAATGCCTGTGAAGCTGCCGTGCTTTGGAAAAGGCCCAGAGCCTGTGAAGAAGGCGAATGCCTGTGAAGCTTATCTTTTTGGAAAAGGCCCAGAGCCTGTGAAGAAGGCGAATGCCTGTGAAGCTTATCTTTTTGGAAAAGGCCCAGGCACATGAAGAAGGCGAATCCTCGTGAAGCTTATCTTTCCGGAAAAGGCGGAGCACATGAAGAAGGCGAATGCTGTGAAGCTTATCTTTTGGAAAAGGCCCAGAGCACGTGAAGAAGGCGAATGCCCGTGGAAGCTGTCGCGTTTTGGAAAAGGCCCAGAGCCTGTGAAGAGGGCCAATGCCCGTGAAGCTTGCTTCCCCCAAGAAAGGCCCGGAGCCTGTGAAGAAGGCCAACGCCTGTGAAGCTCGACGCTCGTGACACTCTCACGTAATAATGAGTTGGGGTTGTACACGCCCCAGAGTCTCAGGAGCGCCGGCCTCAGGCCCCGGGGCTCCCTCCCACGCCCAGTGGCAGCACTTAGCTCCGCACTAGTGAGAAGACGTCGAAGACTAGATTAGGTGCTGGATGCGGCTTTTTCATTTGCTTTCTGCAGTTGGCTTGTTCATTCTCATTTGAAGTTTTATCGAAGCTGATGTCGTTTTGGATTTGTGGCTCTACGACCTTTCGCCCTCCTAGCTCGATTTCTCTCGCGCAAGGTCTCGTGAGGGGGCAGCCCGAGCGCCCTCGCGAGTGTTTTCTGTCCTTATCGTTCAAGGTTTCCCATCCTGGGTCCACCACAGGAGCACCCCTCCAGTCCGTGCCTCACGGGCACCGCGACGAGAACACATGACCTGGGTCGGTCGCCCCTCATGGCTGAGGCTGGGAACTACCTACGCGCAGGCGTGCGGCCCGAAGGCACGATACCGAAATAGCAGAAACATGACGATGATTAACGACGAAAGTCCAAACACGCCCCACGGGGCCCCACACTACTGTCTTTCTACGCAGGAAAAAGAAAAAGGAAGAACAAGTCAGGCGCGGCTCGCCCGACACCAGCCCGCAGGGAAGACTCGAGCCGCCTCCGGAGCTCAGGCGGACTCCCTCTCGCGCTTCACCGAGGCGCGATGGCGGGCGGACCCACTACCTCCCTCCAAGCGGGCACGACGACGCGGAGGCTGATCGCGGCCGCTGCTGGAGGAGCCGCTGCCCGAAGAAGAATCGATGAAGCTCGAGGATCCCTGAGCGCTGCCGACCACGCGTGCGTTGTCTTCTTCGTCATCGCCGGGGCTGGGCTCCCGGCCGCAGTCATCGTCCTCAGGGCAGCAGCCAGCGCGGCGACCATCCTCCCCGAATACCCTCACGTAAAGGGTGGCATCGCCGTCGAACTTGAAGTGCAGCGTGCACCGATGGCTCAGGCCATGTGCGCGGACAAACGTCTGCCAGCCGCGAGTCAGGGCCAGGCTCCCAGCCGCGGAGACCTCCAACGAAGCCCAGGAGGCCCGACTGCAGCAGCCGTCTGCCTGGAGCTAGAGGCCGCCCGGGGCGCCAGCCGGGAGCTCACCTAGGAGGAAGCGAGGAAGCTGAAGTCGGGCGCAAGTCGGCACCGCCGACCACACAACAAACTCCGACAACTCCTCCGCAACGCAGAAGCGCGGCCTAGGGGCTGCGGGCGTCAGAAGCGCACTTCTGGCCGCTGCCAGTCCCATCACTGCGGGAGATCACCTCCATGCCACGGAGTCGCCATGGGAGCCACATGATGTTTGCGAGGCGGCCTCGACTGCGCTTGGGCGGGAGAGGCAGGCTCAACTGGCGGGCCTTCCCTTCTCTGGCCGAGAACTTCCTCGGCGGAGCCATGAAGGAGGAGGAAAAGCAAGAGGGACAGACTGGAAGGGCACGCGCCGTTCCGTGCCCAAAAAAGCCGAGAGGAGGCCAACCGCCGGCCTCCACAATCGCAGGTAATCATGACCCGCTTTGCGTACAAGGACTTGTCAATTCGTGCAGTTGTCGAGGCGTCGTGGGGAAGTGGAGATGCCGACGTCCAATCAACCGCCACGCGGCGCCCAAGGCCGCAGGCTGTTAGGGCCCGCGGCGCTTAACGCTGCCTTCGCCTCTCTGCTCGGCCAAGCCGGGCGCGCCAGGTCACAGGGCTCTTGTCGGCGTTCAGGAGCAGGGGTCCCCAGACTTGCCTGCCTGCGGCCTGCGGCGTGGCTCAAAGGGGGGCCCATCACGGCCCATCTTCATCAACACAAGCTCAAGACCCTCGCGAGGGGCCAAGCCTCGCGGGGCGGACGACAGGGAGCTTCCTCAGGCACAGCCTCATCAGGCTGGCTCGCGAGGAGGCGGAGAGATCAAGGCGGGGTACCTCACGAGGTGCCCATGACGCAAGCCATGACGACCAAGGGCGCCAGGCGGGTGCTAGCCCGCGCAGTGTCCTCCTTTCTTCTTTGGTGCAAAGGGAGTAAGCGCAGGCGAGAGCATCAAGCAAAGGCATCCATTTCGGTTCAACAAGACCAAGACCAGCCAACGGCAGGAAGAAAGTCGTTGTGGAGCCCAAGCCGGCGTCACCACCGGAGCCTTTGGCAGGCGAGGACCAACTTTAGTCAGGATAAGTGTACCAGATGTTCCCCTTCAAAATGGCCAATTGTTGGCGCCCTTCCCGCTCAATATTTGGGAAGAGGCCTGGGGCCTCCGTCCAGAAATAGGACTAGCCACGCACAGAGCTAGGGGCATCTAAAAGAGACAGAGAGGGAAGGAGAGGAGCGACTGAACTCCTCCTAGCAGTTCATCGCCCGGCCAAGAACAGACCCTCGCGAGGCTGTTCTTCCTTGTATTGTTCATCACCATCAGCCCAAGAGGCAATCCACCACACCACAAACTAGAGTAGGGTATTACACCACATTGGTGGCCCGAACTAGTATAAACCTTGTGTCTCTTGTGTTGTTCCTTTCATAGTTTAGATCCTAGCGTGTCTGCGGGGTGCAGGTAGGTAGAGGGCGAGATCTCCGCGCGCACCCCAGTGTTCGAACTTCAAGGGTCTGCTGGAACCCGAAATCCGACAGACCTCAACTCCAACTCCATATATTCGTGTCCGGGGAGAAAAAAACCAGAGAGAAGGATTCATCACGTTTTACGATATGGAGCCGCCGCCAAGCCCTAAAACCTCTCGGGAGGGCTGATCTGGAGTCCGTTTGGGGCTCCGGAGAGGGGAATCAGTCGCCATCGTCATTATCAACCATCTTCCATCACCAATTTCAAGATTCTCACCGACATGCGTGAGTAATTCCATCGTAGGCTTGCTGGACGGTGATGGGTTGGATGAGATTTATCATGTAGTCAAGTTAGTTTTGTTAGAGTTTGATCCCTAGTATCCACTATGTTCTGAGATTGATGTTGCTATGACTTTGCTATGCTTAATGCTTGTCAGTAGGGCCCGAGTGCCATGATTTCAGATCTGAACCTATTATGTTTTCATGAATATATGTGAGTTCTTGATCCTATCTTGCAAGTGTATGTGTTATCATTCGGCAACCCCGAAGTGACAATAATCGGGACCACTCCCGGTGATGACCATAGTTTGAGGAGTTCAGGTATTCACTATGTGTTAATGCTTTGGTCCGGTACTCTATTAAAATGAGGCCTTAATATCCCTTAGTTTCCGCTAGGACCCCGCTGCCACAGGAGGGTAGGACAAAATATGTCATGCAAGTTCTTTTCTATAAGCACGTATGACTATATTCGGAATACATGCCTACATTACATTGATGAATTGGAGCTAGTTCTGTGTCACCCTATGTTATGACTGTTACATGATGAACCGCATCCGACATAATTCTCCATCACCGATCCACTGCCTACGAGCTTTTCACATAATGTTCTCCACTTATTTACTTTTCCGTTGCTACTGTTACAATCACTACAAAACCCAAAAATATTACTTTTGCTACCGTTACCGTTACTTCCATATTATTTTGCTACGAAATACTTTGCTGCAGATACTAAGTTATCCAGGTGTGGTTGAATTGACAACTCAACTGCTAATACTTGAGAATATTCTTTGGCTCCCCGTGTGTCGAATCAATAAATTTGGGTTGAATACTCTACCATCGAAAACGGTTGCGATCCCCTATACTTGTGGGTTATCAAGACTATTTTACGGCCATGTCTTGCGGGAGCATAGCTCTATTCTTTGAGTCACTTGGGATTTATATCTTCTCGTCACAATGAAGAATTGAAAGACGTGAAAACAACAATTTATCCCTCAACTACGTGGGGAGGTAAGGAACTGCCATCTAGCTCTGCACTTGATACACCTTCTGTTTTGAGTAAGCTTGCGACACCTAAACCTGTTTCTGCTATTCATTCTGATATGTCGCATGTTATTGATGATGCCATTTCTACTATGCATGATACTTATGATGAAAATACTTCTATGCTTGATACTACTGTGCCACTTGGTGAATTTCTTGATGAACAACTTGCTAGGGCTAGAGACAAATAAATTATTGAAACTGATAACATCGGTGATAGGGATGATGAAGACTCTCCCCCTAATAAATATGAATTTCCTGTTGTGCCTGAGGGCTATGTTATGGATGAAGAAACTAAAAGAGACTTTCTGGCCTGCAATGATAGAAGTGATCTTAAGAAATTATTAGTTAAGCTTAAACAAAAGACTCTGAATGCTAGAATGAAATATGATCCTGCTTATGCTACTTCACCTATCTTCGTTACTGATAAGGATTATGAATTCTTTGTTGATCCTGATATAATTACTTTGGTTCAGTCTGATCCTTTTTATGGTTATGAATCTGAAACCGTTGTGGCACATCTTACTAAATTAAAGGATATAGCCACCCTGTTCACTAATGATGAGAGAACTCGCTACTTTTATATCCTTAAAATATTTCCATTCTCATTAAAGGGTGATGCTAAGATATGGTTTAATTCTCTTGATCCTGGTTGTGTGCGTAGTCCCCAGGATATGATTTATTACTACTCTGCTAAATATTTCCCCGCTCATAAGAAACAAGCTGCTTTAAGGGAAATGTATAATTTTGTGCAAATTGAAGAAGAGAGTCTCCCACAAGCTTGGGGGAGGCTTCTCCAATTACTTAATGCTTTGCCTGATCATCCTCTTAAGAAAAATGAAATACTTGATATCTTTTATAACGGACTAACCGATGCTTCCAGAGACCACCTGGATAGTTGTGCTGGTTCTTTTTTCAGGGAAAGAACACCGGATGAAGCTGAAATTCTATTGAATAATATGTTGGCTAATGAAAATAATTGGACACTTCCCGAGCCAGCTGCTGAGCCTATTTCTAAACCAACTCCGAAGAAAAGAGGTGTTATATTTCTCAGTCCAGAAGATATGCAAGAGGCAAAGAAATCTATGAAAGAAAAAGGTATAAAAGATGAAGATGTTAATAATTCACCTCCTATTGAAGAAATACATGGTCTTAATTTACCGTCTGTTGAAGAAATACATGGTTTTAATTCCTCACCTATTGAAGAAACTCATGGTCTTGATAACCCGAAATAGGTAGTAAAGGTAAATTCTCTCTATAGGTATGATAAAGCTGAAATCCCTCCTACTAAGTTTGCTAGCCAATGTTTGGATGAGTTTGATAATTTTATGGTTAAGCAAGAAGATTTCAATGCTTATTTTGGTAGACAATTAAAAGAAAATGCTTATATGATTGAACACTTGGGCGATTATATGTCTAGAGTTAATGGTGAACTTAAACTCATTAGTAAACATGCTTCTATGGTTACCACTCAAGTAGAACAAGTACTTAAAGATCAAAATGATTTGCTCAATGAATTGAATAGTAAGAATAATGATTATGCTATTAGAGTGGCTACTAGAACTGGTAAAATGACTCAGGAACCTTTGTATCCTGAAGGCCACCCTAAGAGAATTGAGCAAGATTGTCAGAGAAATAATATAGATGCACCTAGTCCTTCTAGGAAGAAGAAAAAGAAAAATGATAGGACTTTGCATGCTTCTAGTGAACCTATTGTTGAACCACCTGAGAATCCCAATGATGTGATAAGAGAGACTTTGCCGCTAGGAAACATGGTAAAGAAAGAGAACCATGGGTTCAGAAACCCATGCCTTTTCCTCCTAAATCATCCAAGAAAAAGGATGATGAGGATTTTGAGCGCTTTGCTGAAATGATTAGACCTATGTTTTCGCGTATGCGATTGACTGATATGCTCAAAATGAATCCTTATGCTAAATATATGAAAGAAATTGTTACTAATAAAAGAAAGATACCAGAAGCTGAAATTTCCACCATGCTTGCTAATTACACTTTCAAGGGTGGAATACCTAAAAAGTTAGGAGACCCAGGAGTACCCACTATACCATGCTCCATTAAAAGAAATTATATTAAAACTGCTTTATGTGATCTTGGAGCCGGTGTTAGTGTTATTCCTCTCTCTTTATATCGTAAACTTGATTTGAATAAGTTGACACCTCTTTGAAATATCTTTGCAAATGGTCGATAAATCAACTTTAATACAGCCGGTATTTGTGAGGATGTGCCTGTTGTGGTTGCAAAGCGTTACTATTTTAACGGACTTTGTTATTCTTGATATTCCGAGGACGATAGTATGTCTATTATTCTTGGAAGACCCTTTTGGAATACTGCAGGGGCTGTTATTGATTGCAACAAGGGCAATGTCAGTTTTCATGTTAATGGTAATGAGCATACGGTACACTTTTTGAGGAAACAACCTCAATTCCATAGCACAAACTCTATTGGAAAAATCACATCGATTATTTTTGGAGGTTTTGAATTTCCTCTTCCTACTGTAAAGAAGAAATACGATATTCTTATTATTGGGGATGTGCATATCCCCGTTGAGGTAACATAGTGTTATTCGAAATTTCTCCGGTTTCATGTTACTCGAAATGAGTTTGTTAACAAGACTTGATCAACCTTGTTAGTGGATTCCTTTTGATGAGCATGAGATGGATGAAATTAGAAAGCACAACCTTCTGTACCCTCCTTTTACTTTCTGTTATTTTGACGAAATAAAGTAAAAATAGTATTTTTCTGTCAGCTTTCTGAATTATCCGTGCAATATAAAAATACCCCGAAAATAAATGTTCTCCAAATGCCCTGCCAATTTAATATGATTTTTTCTAGAATATTTGGAAATATCTGGCACTGAGAACACTGCAGGGGAGCAAGCACCTCGCCACGAGGGTCCAGGGCGCGCCCACCCCTACATGGCGCGCCCCCTGCCTTGTGGGCCCATGGTGGCTCCCCTCGACTTATTCCTGCACCCACACACTTCTTCTTCCTCCCAAAAAAATCACCATCCAGCTCAAGCACGAATTCTAGCTCATTTTGCTGCGATTTTTGATCTCCTTGCTCAAAGCACCTCTCACAAAACTGCTTTGCGGGATTGTTCCTTGGTATGCGACTCCTCCAATGGTCCAATTAGTTTTTGTTCTAGTGCTTTATTCATAGCAAATTTGTGCTGCCTAGGTGAACATGTTCTTGAGCTTGCATGTCAAATTTTTATGGTTCCAAGTAGTTCTAATGCTTGATATATGCTCTAGGCACTTGTATGAGTAGTTGCTATCAGTTTTATTGAAGTTGGTTCACTTTTGTTTGAAGTTACTAAAAATTTCAGATTGTTTCAGAAATAATGAAGAGATTTTTGAGGGGCTCGTCAGGCCGAAGCTCGAGGGAAAAACAAAAGAAAGAAGACCAGAAGCCCAAATTTAATTTGCCTCGCACCGCGGAGGTCCGGCCGTGTGAATGGACTTCCAATGATTTCTTGAGAGCACCTGGGATTTATGATGATTTTTATGATTTGGCTGAGAATGCAAGCCTCACCGACTTCCTCCGCGACCAACGCGAACATTATCTCTTACTCACCAATACTTTTGTGCAAAACTTCTACTATTATCCTAAGGAATCACCTCCTTCAGTAGAGTTTCATTTATATGATATGGTTAAGAAGATGTCACTAGATGAATTTTGCAGGGTTTGCAAAATACCTTTCAAGGGTAGTTTAGAGGAACCACATCGTAAAGATGTGGATGGGTTTATTGACACTATTACTGTAGGGGAAACTAGGAAGGTTTCCGATGCAAGAATCACCAGCATACATTTTCCTGTTTTACGCTACTTTGCAATATTCGCTAGTCGTTGCTTAATTGGTCGCGGAAATTGTGGAAACCTTAGTGTTCCTGATATTATTATTTTGTTCCATGGTTTATTCCGCGATGACTCTGTTAGTATGGGTGGTATTATTGCCAAACGATTAAGTCTGAATCGTACAAAGGGCCCCATCTTTGGAGGTGTCTATGCTGCACGCCTTGCTGCATATTATAACATACCTATTAGGCACTATGAAAAAGAAGAACAATTGCTGCCTACTGTTTATTTAGATTATAAGAGTATGGTAGCACATGATTTTATTGTTAAGAATAGGGAAAGGGCGCTTAAATACAAATTGTTCTTTGATAAACATCACCCTGAGACTATTACCTTGCCTGCTCCTTCCTTGTTTGATTTATCTGTGCCAAGATCTCGTTCATTGGCGGCCATTCACGCCACCGGAACCCTACGCCACCCATAGAGCGAGCCGTAACCACAATTTGATCCTCCACGGCAGTCTAATTACGGTGGGATCCGGAGATGATTGCCAACCAGTGGCAATCAGGGGCTTCTTCATCTCAGTACGACCCCAGCTATAACTTTGGATATCCGCCAGGCCATCCGTGGCAATAAACTAACTTAGGCCAAAAGCCTAAGCTTGGGGGAGTACGTATTTCTCACCGACATTACATTCATGTTCACACACTCATTGCTAGATGTCGGTGCTCATACTCTTTCATTGTAACATCCATGCTAGTTTATTTTTCCTTTTTATGCTTTCTTCTTGTGTGTTTGATAAAATCTTAAAAAAACTTAGAAAAAATATTAGTTGTAGCTTCTAGCTAGTTTTCTTTCTTGCTGTAGTAGTAATAATTAAAAAGAAAACCCAAAAAGATTTCATGTTCTTCTTTTGCTTGTTGGGAGCTTTCCCGTGTAAGTAGTTTTATTTCTTTTCTTTTCTTTGGGGGCGATAGTAGAAGACCATGATTAAATTGTTGAAGCGGCTCTTATATGGATTATTGTTGATTTACCCGAGAGCCCATATTGCCTTGTCTTCTCCTGTTTATTGAATGCTCGCAGATTCCAGCTTAGTCCAATGCACATGCAAGTGAAAGGCAATTGTGACAATTTATGATGGACTAATTGAGATGGGAGAAACTGGTATGAACTCGACCTCTCTTGTTTTTGTAAATATGATTAGTCCATCGTTCCTGATTCAGCCTATTATGAGTAAACATGTTTGCAATGACAATTAGAGATTATTGTTGCTTATGCCATGCTTAATTAGCTAGGAGTTTATGATGGTTTACCTTGCGTGCCAACATGCTATTAAAATGGTTGTGATGTGGTATGATAGGGTGGTATCCTCCTTTGAATGATTCAAGTGACTTGACTTGGCACATGTTCACACATGTAGTTGAAACAAATCAATATAGCCTTCACGATATTTATGTTCAAGGTGGATTATATCCTACTCATGCTTGCACTCAACGTTTATTAATTTTAATGCATGTTCATGACTGTTGTCGCTCTCTAGTTGGTCGCTTCCCAGTCTTTTGCTAGCCTTCACTTGTACTAAGCAGGAATACTGCTTGTGCATCCACTTCCTTAAACCCCAAAGTTATCCCATATGAGTCCACCATACCTTCCTATATGTGGTATCTACCTGCCGTTCCAAGTAAATTTGTATGTGCCAAACTCTAAACCTTCAAATGAAATTATGTTTTGTATGCTCGAATAGCTCATGTATCAACTAGGGTTGTCTATATCTTCCATGCTAGGCGGGTTATTCTCAAGAGGAGTGGACTCCGCTCCTCACTCACGAGAAAATGGCTGGTCACCGGGATGCCCAGTCCCATGCTTTATGCAAATCAAACAAAATAATTTCAAACAAAACTCCCCCTGGGACTGTTGTTAGTTGGAGGCACCCGTTGTTTCGAACAAGCCATGGATTGATGCTTGTTGGTGGAGGGGGAGTATAAACTTTACCATTCTGTTTGGGAACCGCCTATAATATGTGTAGCATGGAAGATATCGCCATCTCTTGGTTGTTATGTTGACAATGAAAGTATGGCGCTCAAAATATTATTTATCTCTGCTTTAAAATCGAGCTATGGCACCTCTACAAATCCACCTTCCCTCTGCGAAGGGCCTATCTATTTACTTTCATGTTGAGTCATCACCCTCTTATTAAAAGCACCACCGGTGGAAACCGCTGTCATTTGCATCCATTACTATTAATTTATATTGGGTATGACTATGATTGGATATCTTTTACCATGAATTACAATGTCTAGTCAGTCCTTGATCTTTAAAGGTGCTCTGCATTTATGTTTTGCGGTCTTAGAAAGGGCTAGCGAGATACCATCTTGTTATATCATATGATGATTGTTTTGAGAAAGTGTTGTCATTCGATATTTATTATTATTGCTCGCTAGTTGATTATGCCATTGATATGAGTAAACATGAGACCTAAGAGTAATTGTGAATTTGGTTAGTTATAATCTTTGCTGAAAACTTGAATGCTGGCTTTACATATTTACAACAATAAGAGCACACAGAGTTTGTAAAAGTTTTTCTTTACCACTTCCAGTTTATCAACTGAATTGCTTGAGGACAAGAAAAGGTTTAATCTTGGGGGAGTTGATACGCCTCCATCATATCTACTTTTCCAAACACTTTTGCCCTTGTTTTGGACTCTAATTTGCAAGATTTGAATGGAACTAACCCGGACTGACGCTGTTTTCAGCAGACTTTCGATGTTGTTATTTATGTGCAGAAACAAAAGTTCTCGGAATGACCTAAAACTCCACAGAACTTATTTTTGGAAAATATTAAAAATATCGATGAAAGAATCAAGGCCAGGGGGCCCACAACCTGTCCACGAGGGTGGGGGCGCGCGCCCCTACCTCGTGGACCCCCTGTTTCTCCACCGACCTCAACTCCAACTCCATATATTCGTGTTCGGGGAGAAAAAGTTAGAGCGAAGGATTCATCGCATTTTACGATACGGAGCCGCCGCCAAGCCCGAAAACCTCTCGGGAGGGCTGATCTGGAGTCAGTTCGGGGCTCCGGAGATGGGAATCCGTCACCATCGTCATCATCAACCATCCTCCATCACCAATTTCATGATGCTCACCGCCGTGCGTGAGTAATTCCATCGTAGGCTTGCTGGACGTTGATGGGTTGGATGAGATTTATCATGTAATCGAGTTAGTTTTGTTAGGGTTTGATACCTAGTATCCACTATGTTTTGAGATTGATGTTCCTAGGACTTTGCTATGCTTAATGCTTGTCACTAGGGCCCGATTGCCATGATTTCAGATTTGAACCTATTATGTTTTCATGAATATATGTGAGTTCTTGATCCTATCTTGCAAGTCTATAGTAACCTACTATGTGTTACGATCCGGCAACCCCGAAGTGACAATAATCGGGACCACTCTCGGTGATGACCATAGTTTGAGGAGTTCATGTATTCACTATGTGTTAATGCTTTGGTCTGGTACTCTATTAAAAGGAGGCCTTAATATCCCCTAGTTTCCGATAGGACCCCGCTGCCATGGGAGGGTAGGACAAAAGATGTCATGCAAGTTCTTTTCCATAAGCACGTATGACTATATTCGGAATACATGCCTACATTACATTGATGAATTGGAGCTAGTTCTGTGTCACCCTATGTTATGATTGTTACACGATGAACCGCATCCGGCATAATTCCCCATCACCGATCCAATGCCTACGAGCTTTTCACATATTGTTCTCCGCTTATTTACTTTTCCATTGCTACTGTTACAATCACTACAAAACCCAAAAATATTACTTTTGCTACCGTTACCGTTACTTCCATATTATTTTGCTACTAAATACTTTGCTGCAGATACTAAGTTATCCAGGTGTGGTTGAATTGAAAACTCAACTGCTAATACTTGAGAATATTCATTGGCTCCCCTTGTCTTGAATCAATAAATTTGGGTTCAATACTCTACCCTCGAAAACTATTGCGATCCGCTATACTTGTGGGTTATCAATGTGCCAGAGCGTGCCGGTGGAGTCTTCGTCGATCGAACCCAACTGCAAGAGGAGAAAAACAGTTGGCCGTTCACATCATCTCACGGGGCGGCTGTCTGCCGCCGAGGAATAGGAGGGATATTTCCCCCCAGACCAATAGTTGGGCAGGTTGTGAATTGTCAGGAGGAGCTTAGGGTTATTAGTATTTGCAGGTTGTGAATTGTGTTTTGTGTTGTGTATTTTGAGAGTTTCAGATATGAATGTCTTTTGAATTTCGGATTTGCAGTATTGAGCATATGAAGTATTTTATGAATTCTAGAGATCTATTTTTAGCACTTAAAAAAATGTAGTTTCATAGGAGTATAAAATTGCAGACAATGTGATTCTCGTGAGAAGAAAAGCGCAAGTTTGATTTCAGATAAGAAACTCCAAGTTGATTTCAGATAAGAAACTGCAACTTTCGTGAGCGAGCATTTATATTAACATGGCCTTTTCAAATAGTGTTAACATCATGCTGGAAGTTTTATTCATGGTCGAAACTGGAACTACCAGCCAGTTAACATCATGCTGATCAATATTCATGCATAGCACATCTTCATATGATGCACAGTCAAAAAGATATGTTATTTTCAAAATGCCCACACAATGTCGAGTGTGCGAAAAACAGAGAAAATGAGGGACAAAGTTTTGACAAGTGTTGGACGTGGTGCGTAGATGACAATTGGGACCCACATGTAAATAAAGGCAGAGGCAAAAATTTTGGAGATATTTTCTCTACACAGGTGGAATCGAACCCGGGCGGAACAATTGCCCCATCTAGGCTTTCTTTTTATAACATGCGCAGCCCACGACCTCGGATAGGAGGTCCATAAGGCTGTTTGTATTTTCCTGAGGGCCGTCATGTATCGACCGGCCTATGGACCTCCCATCCGAGGTTTTATTTTTCCTGAAACATCGGCTGCCCAATTTATGTAAATTTTTTGAAGAAAACGCAGAGGTCTGTTCTATTTTTCTATATAAGAATAGGAACGCCTGGTCCAACTTATGTTTCCCTTCTAACTATATTATATATATTTAAATTATTTTATATGTTATTATATATTATTGTTATTTTCATCATATATTTAATAGGTACTTACATATGTAAGAAAACAATATCCCACATATTGTTAACTTATAAAAACTAGTATGTATACACGTGCAAGGCATGTCTTAGTTGAAGAGAGTGATTTTGGTAAAAGAGAATAAGCCATAGATTTGCTGATAGATAAAAGGCAAAAATAAAATATAGAAATGTGTGAATGTAGATATTAATTAATTATGATTGATAAGTATTATAAAGGTAGGGATTATTATTCATACAAGAAACTGTATGTGCACATCTAAAAAGACCGCACCTTTTTTTGCTCCCTGTTTTACTCCCAAACAATCTCGTTTGGGGTCAAACTGCCATGTACTCAAGCGGCAATACGACCCATGAGACAGGGAACATGGGATCCTTTTGTTCTTGAAAGGTCATGTGATTGTTCCAGAACACAGTAGAGGCAGTATGAGTCTACTGTTCATGGAGAATCCTGATGATCTCAGCCATTGGATTTAGGTGACCAACGGCTATGATTGATGCCCTAGGTCTAGTTCGAAACTGATACACTATATAGTAGTATAGATAGTTTCTTAACAATAAAATCCTGGAATTTTTTTGGCAACGAAAATCCTGGTGATTGTGTACAAAAGCTTGGCAAGATTAAAGGACCAATATAATAATAAATCACTTCTTATTTAAAATATATATATATATATAAATGCTCAGCCCCTGTTTGTTTTTAGATAACATTGCTGTGCCCACCCCAACATTATAATTAGAATCAGCCCAGCAAAATCGTGTATTTTGAGAAAGTGCAAATGGCGTGTAATTTTTGAGGAAAAACATAAATGGGCCGCATGGACGCTACATTATTTGTTCACCCAGCCCAGCTAATGGACTGTAATTCAAAAAAAAATAGATCAAATGGACACCTCTCCGTCTGCGACTCTACTCCCGCGTCTTCCCATCTCCGGCTCGTTGCTCTCCGGGGCCTCGCCGTCGTCCACCACCTTGGATGTGCTCGGTGTGGAGTGGTCAACATCGTCAACAAATGACACCATCGGAATTAGACTGTGCGTGGAGATGCTGACAGCTGGGTCCACGGCCGCACACAAGGAAATGCCTCCTTATTACGTGCAAAATAATGATTCATCCACCTGACAGCTGGGACCTACCGGAAGGGCATCTGTATTTCATGAAAAAACGTTCCCACCGCTGGCAGGTCGGACCCACCAGCTATATATTCACACGCAAGGAAGTGCCTCCTTATTACGCACAAAAAATGAATACTCCCCCTGCTAGTTGGGACCCACCTTGGTGGGAGGCTGACTTGTGGGCCTACAAAGTTGACGGGGATGGAGTGCTTTGTCAACTTCGTCAATATGAACGACTCTAGCTCAAAGGACCGTCGATGTCCATCCAACGGCCATAGTGCTTATTCAACCTCTGGTCTTGTTGCTCCAGCCGCCCAAAGCAGCGCCGGTCGTGCCGCATGCTCCTGCCTCCCGTGGCCGGCTGTGCTGCCGCGGAGGCCTCTGATGTATACTACACAACCTTATTCTTGTAGACGTTGTTGGGCCTCCAAGTGCAGAGGTTTGTAGGACAGTAGAAAATTTCCCCCAAGTGGATGACCTAAGGTTTATCAACCCGCGGGAGGCGTAGGATGAAGATGGTCTCTCTCAAGCAACCCTGCAACCAAATAACAAAGAGTCTCTTGTGTCCCCAACACACCCAATACAATGGTAAATTGTATAGGTGCACTAGTTCGGCGAAGAGATGGCGAAACAAGTCCAATATGGATGGTAGATATAGGTTTTTGTAATATGAAAATATAAGAACAGCAAGGTAGCAAGTGGTAAAAGTGAGCGTAAACGGTATTGCAATGCTAGGAAACAAGGCCTAGGGTTCATACTTTCACTTCAAGTTCTCTCAACAATAATAACAAAATTGGATCATATAACTATCCCTCAACATGCAACAAAGAGTCACTCCAAAGTCACTAATAGCGGAGAACAAATGAAGAGATTATGGTAGGGTACGAAACCACCTCAAAGTTATTCTTTCCAATCAATCCATTGGGCTATTCCTATAAGTGTCACAAACAGCCCTAGAGTTCGTAGTAAAATAACACCTTAAGACACACATCAACCAAAACCCTAATGTCACCTAGATACTCCAATGTCACCTCAAGTATCCGTGGGTATGATTATACGATATGCATCACACAATACCAGATTCATCTAGTCAACCAACACATAGAACCTCAAAGAGTGCCCCAAAGTTTCTACCGAAGAATCAAGATGAAAACGTGTGCCAACCCCTATGCATAGGTTCATGGGCGGAACCATAAGTTGATCACCAAAACATACATCAAGTGGATCAATAGAATACCCCATTGTCACCACGGGTATCCCATGCAAGACATACATCAAGTGTTCTCAAATCATTAAAAGACTCAATCCGATAAGATAACTTCAAAGGGAAAACTCAATCCATTACAAGAGAGTAGAGGGGGGAGAAACATCATAAGATCCAACTACAATAGCAAACCTCGCGATACATCAAGATCGTGCCAAATCAAGAACACGAGAGAGAGATCAAACACATAGCTACAGGTACATACCCTCAGCCCCGATGGTGAACTACTCCCTCCTCGTCATGGCCGGAGAGCACCGGGATGATGAAGATGGCCACCGAAGAGGGATCCCCCCCTCCGTCAGGGTGCCGGAACAGGGTCCCGGTTGGTTTTTGGTGGCTACAGAGGCTTGAGGCGGCGAAACTCCCGATCTATTCTGTTTTCTGATCGTTTTAGGGTATATGGATATATATATAGGCGGCAGAAATACGTTAGGGGAGCCACAAGGGGCCCAAGAAGGTGGAGGGCGCGCCCCCCCTGCCTCGTGTCTCCCTCATTTCTTTCCTGACGTGCACTCCAAGTCTATCGGGTTGGTTTCTTTCCAAAAATAACTTCTCCAAAAGGTTTCATTCCGTTTCGACTCCGTTTGATATTCCTTTTCTACGAAACACTGAAACAAGGGAAAAAACAGGAACTGGAAATGGGCTCTGGGTCAATAGGTTAGTCTAAAAAATAATATAAAAGTGCATAATAAAGCCCATAAACATCCAAAACAGATAGTATAGTAGCTTGGAACAATAAAAAAATATAGATACGTTGGAGACGTATCAGCATCCCCAAGCTTAATTCCTGCTCGTTCTCGAGTAGGTAAATGATAAAAACAGAATTTTTGATGTGGAATGCTACTTGGCATAATTTCAATGTAATTCTTCTTAATTGTGGTATGAATATTCAGATCCGAAATATTCATGTTAAAAGTTCATATTGACATAAAAGTAATAATACTTCAAGCATACTAACTAAGCAATTATGTCCTCTCAAAATAACATGGCGAAAGAAAGTTCATCCCTACAAAATCATATAGTTTAGTAATGCTCCATTATCGTCACACAAGAATGCTCTCATCATGCACAACCCCGATGACAAGCCAAGCAATTGTTTCACACTTTAGTAATCTCAAACTTTTCAACCTTCACGCATTACATGAGTGTGAGCCATGGATATAGCACTATGGGTGGAATAGAATATGATGATGGGGGTTATGTGGAGAAGACAAAAAAGGAGAAAGTCTCACATCAACGAGGCTAATCAATGATCTATGGATTTGCCCATCGATTGATGTCAATGCAAGGAGTAGGGATTGCCATGCAACGGATGCACTTGAGCTATAAATATATGAAAGCTCAACAAAAGAAACTAAGTGGGTGTGCGTCTAACTTCCTTGCTCACGAAGACCTAGGGCACTTGAGGAGGCCCATTGTTGGAATATACAAGCCAAGTTCTATAATGAAAATTTTCCACTAGTATATGAAATTGACAAAACAAGAGACTCTCTATCATGAAGATTATGTTGCTACTTTGAAGCACAAGTGTGGTAAAAGGATAATAACATTGTCCCTTCTCTCTTTTTCTCTCATTTTTTTGGGCCTTCTCTTTTTTATGGCCTTTCTCTCATTTTTTATATTCCTCACTTGGGACAATGCTCTAGAAAATGATGATCATCAAATTTCTATTTATTTACAACTCAATGATTACAACTCGATACTAGAACGAAGTATGACTCTATATGAATGCCTCCGGCGGTGTACCGGGATATGCAATGAACCAAGAGTGACATGTATGAAAGAATTATGAATGGTGGCTTTGCCACAAATACTATGTAAACTACATGATCATGCAAAGCAATATGACAATGATGAACGTGACATGATAAACGGAACGGTAGAAAGTTGCATGGAAATATATCTCGGAATGGCTATGGAAATGCCATAATAGGTAGGTATGGTGGCTGTTTTGAGGAAGATATAAGGAGGTTTATGTGTGACAGAGCGTATCATATCACGGGATTTGGATGCACCGGAGAAGTTTGCACCAACTCTCAAGGTGAGAAAGGGCAATGCACGCAATCAAGAGGCTAGCAATGATGGAAGGGTGAGAGTGCGTATAATCCATGGACTCAACATTAGTCATAAAGAACTCACATACTTATTGCAAAAATCTACAAGTCATCAAAAACCAAGCACTACGCGCATGCTCCTAGTTCGGTGAAGAGATTGTGAAACAAGTGCAATATGGATGGTAGATATAGGTTTTTGTAATCTGAAAATATAAAAACAGCAAGGTAGCAAGTGGTAAAAGTGAGCGTAAACGGTATTGCAATGATAGGAAACAAGGCCTAGGGTTCATACTTTCACTAGTGCAAGTTCTCTCAACAATAATAACATAATTGGATCATATAACTATCCCTCAACATGCAACAAAGAGTCACTCCAAAGTCACTAATAGCGGAGAACAAACGAAGAGATTGTGGTAGGTGCACGAAACCACCTCAAAGTTATTCTTTCCGATCAATCCATTGGGCTATTTCTATAAGTGTCACAAACAGCCCTAGAGTTCGTAGTAAAATAACACCTTAAGACACACATCAACCAAAACCCTAATGTCACCTAGATACTCCAATGTCACCTCAAGTATCCGTGGGTATGATTATACGATATGCATCACACAATCTCAGATTCATCTATTCTACCAACACATAGAACCTCAAAGAGTGCCCCAAAGTTTCTACCGGAGAATCAAGACGAAAACGTGTGCCAACCCCTATGCATAGGTTCATGGGTGGAACCCGCATGTTGATATCCAAAACATACATCAAGTGGATGAATAGAATACCCCATTGTCACCATGGGTATCCCACGCAAGACATACATCAAGTGTTCTCAAATCAGTAAAAGACTCAATCCGATAAGATAACTTCAAAGGGAAAACTCAATCCATTACAAGAGAGTAGAGGGGGGAGAAACATCATAAGATCCAACTACAATAGCAATGATCGTGCCAAATCAAGAACACGAGAGAGAGATCAAACACATAGCTACAGGTACATACCCTCAGGCCCGAGGGTGAATTACTCCATCCTCATCATGGAGAGCACCGGGATGATGAAGATGGCCACCGGAGAGGGATCTCGCCCCCTCCGGCAGGGTGCCGGAATAGTGTACCAATTGGTTTTTGCTGGCTACAGAGGCTTGCGGCGGCAGAACTCCCCATCTATTCTGTTTTCCGATTGTTTTAGGGTATATGGATATATATAGGCGGGAGAAATACGTCAGGGGAGTGACGAGGGGCCCACGAGGGTGGAGGGCGCGCTTGGGTGGGCGCGCCCGCCTCGTGCCTCCTCGCTTTTCCCCCGACGCACTCCAAGTCTATCGGGTTGCTTTCTTTCCAAAAATAACTTCTCCAGAAGGTTTCATTCTGTTTCGACTCCGTTTGATATTCCTTTTCTTCGAAACACTGAAACAAGGGAAAAAACAGGAACTGGCTCTGGCCTCTGGGTCAATAGGTTAGTCCCAAAAATAATATAAAAGTGCATAATAAAGCCCGTAAACATCCAAAACAGATAATATAATAGCATGGAATAATCAAAAATTATAGATACGTTGGAGACGTACCAGCCTCACCGCCCCCTACTATTCCCACCGCTGGCCAGACCATCCCTCTACTCACCCACACCCATTGTTATTCTGCGGCGACGGCAGCCTCACACCGCAGCGAACCAGTGAACCCTCGTACTCCTCTACGCGTTGGCATCCAGTGCCGCGTCTTCCCCGGCTCCACGTCGTCCCCTTCCCACGCCTCGCCGTCGTCCACTGCCCTGGTGCTCTCGGCGCGGCGTTTTCAACGTGGTCAAGGAACGGCTTCCATCGGACGTGGACTGTACGTGGAGAGGCTGACAGCTGGGTCCACGACCGCAGCAAGGAAGTGCCTCCTTATTACGCGCAAAATAATTATTCCTCCACCTGACAGCGGGGACCCACCGGACGGGCCACCGTATTTCGCGAAAAAAACATTTCCCCCTGCCTGCTGGGACCCACCATCTACATCTTCGCATGCAAGGAAGTGCGTCCGGGCAAAAAAACGATTCGCCCCTGACTGTTTGCACCCACCAGCTACATCTTCGCAGGCAAGGAAGTGCCTGACAGTCGGGACCACCTGGTCGAAGCGTACGTAGCGTTGTCATTCTGGTCGCGAACGTGTACGTACATACTGGTCATTGTAGAGGCGCGCACGTGTCGTAGTAGAGGCGCGCATGTAGCATGTACACGTACGCATAAACGCTGTGGTGCAAGAAAGAAAATACGGCCACGTACGTACATAGGGGCAGGGTCTCGAACGCCTGCTCGCGCATATGTACGGCCAGGGCTCGTGTACATGGCTGGGTTGGAACGGAGAAACAGCGCCGTCGTCGTGTTCATGGGGAGCCAACCGGCTGGGTCAGAACGGAATGCGTCATCATGTTCATCGGGAGGACTTGGACGGAACAGCCGATGGAAACGAGGCCTGGCGTACCGCAGAATGAAGGAAACGACCTTGTCTTCGACCAGCCACGTTCGAAACGGGATCCTGTTCATCGGGAGGGATCTTGCGTACCGCAAAACGGAGGAAACGGACCTCCTACGGTCGAAACAGGGGTCCTGTTGATCGGGAGGGGTGTGGCGTACCGCAAAAAGGAGGAAACAGACTTGTGTTGGAGCGCTACGGTCGAAACGGGGGTCCTGTTCATCGGGACGGGTGTGGCGTACCGCAAAACGGGACTCCACAGGATACTGTTCATCTCCACCGTCGACCCCCTCCAGCCTCCATGGGCTACTGTTCATCCACCGTCGACCTCCTCCAGTCTCCACCTACGACTGTTCATCCACGGGCTCCTGTTCATCCAGCCTCCACCGCGCGCTACTCCACCGGCTACTGTTCAACCAGCCCTCTCCACAGGCTCCTGTTCAACCACCCCTCCACAGGCTATTGTTCATCCAGCCCTCCACCGCTCATCTGTTCATCCAGCCCTCCACGGGTGGTCCTGTTCATCCCGCCCTCCACGGGTCCTGTTCATCCACCCCCACCGAAGCTGTTCATCCAAACCCCCCAGCAACACTCACTGTTCATCCAGAGGCAACGCCACGGGGTCCTGTTCATCCACCCACACCGGGAACTGTTCATCTAACCCCCCCTCAACGCTCACTGTTCATCCAGAGGCAGCATCGATTGGCTTCAGTAAGCAGCAGGAGCGAAGGAAACACTTGATCGGGTTCAATTAACAGCCATCGATCGATCGCTCGGGTGCAGTAACGCGTAGCCTGCAGTGCAATCGCTCGGGTTCAGTTAGAGCCCAACGCCTCGCTCGGGTTCAGTTAGAGCCCAACGCCTCGCACACACGCAGCAGACGTCTGAGAGAAATGCGCATCGCTCGGCTCCCGACCACCCACCGTAACCGGGGACTCCCCGATATTTTCAGCGCCCTCGCTTCTACCACTGTTTTATCCATCATGGACGGCCCAAAGAATGTCATGCAGCTGCGTCTCCGGCCCGCCCAGGACGAAAAGCCCATTTTCTGTCATGATTTTTTTGTCATAGAAGTAGGACCCCACCACATCTATGATGATACCGGGTTTTGTCACAATTATCGTCATAGAAGTGTCATAAGTATGACAGAAAAGATTTTCGTTCGACCCAAAATGTCACGGATGTCTCTTTTTTTTGTAGTGCAACGACCCGGCCTGGGTGGAGCACTCCATCCACATCATGGAGTTGTTTCTTGCCGAGGAGAAGTACAAGGTGGTCGGGTTTGACCTCGAGTACACCCGCGCTCGTGCCGGGTCTTGTCCCAAGGTCACTGTCACCCAGATATGCGTGCACCACTACGTCCTTGTCTACCACTACTGCCTGGCCACAAGGCCTTGCGAGCATTTCTCTAGGTTTGTCAACAGCCCCCACTACATGTTCGCTAGGCGGACATCACCATAGATGTAAAGGCGCTCGAGAATTCGGGCATTGCCTGCTAGAATCTTGTCGACATCTAGGGCCAATACAAGATCTGGAGAAGCAAGGAGCATGAGACCATCATCGACCCCTACTACAGAGACATGAAGGATTCCTGCAACAAGGACAAGGGTGCCTGGCACTCGGCCTGGATGGAGATACTCGACAAAGCTCACGTCATGTACGCGAACAAGGAGGTGTACACGAGCTAGGACATGTACACGTAGATCGTTGACATGAGGAAGTGCCAACCTCCCCAAAACGGCCAGGGATCCAGCCGGAAGCAGAGCAATGGCAAGCGTCGTCGCAATAATAAGTAGATGATTAGATCCTCGTTTCTCCTAGTTTAGTATGCATGTAATTGCTTACTTTGGTGTGTGGAAATGTTATGTGTGTAGTCACTTGTGTAACTGTATGCTTAATTTGGTTATGCAATGCTGTCTTTTTAAGTATATATGTTGATGCTCTCTAGACAGAGCATACATGTTCTGCGGACAAAGAAAATCACATTGCACATGGACTAAACAATGGAAACCGTCGGTGATGTTTTCATTAATCACTCACAATGATATACCAACAATCGTTTGCTCACAACACACACGGCTTGTTAATAGTAATCGTCTGTTGTTATAGGTCTTCCCACACGTTTCCGATTAGAGACCTGTTTGCCGCATATCACACACATCAAGTTATACTGAACCGTTTCTGTTCTCTTCGCTCAAAGCAAACAGTTCGAGTGAACCGCATGTCGTATATCGCACACACCTTGATCTGGCTGACCATTTATTTTGTGTTGCCTAATCACGAACAGTTCATCTGAGTGAACCGTATGCTGTATATGGCAAATACTTTCATCTGGTTGCCCGTTTCTTTTGTTCCTCCTCATCGCAAACAGTTAATTGAACTGAATCATATGCCCTACATCGCAAACGCAACTAAAATCTGAACCATGTTTGATGCATCCGCCATCGCAAATGTTTTGCCCCTTTTTGAAGTTTTTTACACCACCGTTTGTGATTATTGCATCGCACATAGGTTCGTCGAAGGGTCTCTGATCGTAGTGTCACGTCAGCAGCATCCTGCAGTAGTGTATATAGTTCTATGCTACTCTACAAGTAATGAAATTGACAGATCCAATGTTCGCTTCTCCTCTTCTCTAGTTACTCTACCTAGAATCAGAAGCTCCGGCCGCAGCAACCATGTTCAATGGCGGCTCGTCGACCTTCTGTTCAGCAGGCAACAACCAGATATACGCCAAGTCGCCATCCGTACCATCACCTGTGGGTCTGATCACACCCCCACCGGCAAAATCACCGCAGCAGGTTTCTCATCGCAACCCGATGCCATTGGTTTGGTGCCACTGATGCAAATCATGCAGAGTCATCCGTCGCGTCTCAACTACAATCCTCAACCCTGGACGAGTCTTCTACAAATGCCTGAATCATGGGGTAATAATATGTTTAACTTGTTCTGAAAGTGCTAGTTATTGACTAGAGGGGGGGGGTGAATAGGCGATTTTTATGAAACTCTTCAAAACATTATAGTTTCAAAGACAAACAATAGAAATGAACCTATTGATATGCAGCGGAAGGTAGACTACACTAAGCAAGCCATAGTCAAGTATGTAATGAAGTGAAAGCACGAAGACTAATAGCAGCTAGGTAGTAACGATCAGGATGGAAGATAGTATGAAGCCAAACAACAATAGTAGTCACACAGTGAAGTCAAACAGGTGATGCAAATAGGCAATGACTTCACGACGACAATCTGTAAATAAAGAGAGAGAGACGATAGAACCAGTCGCTTGGCGATGACAAGGATTTGTTGGACCAGTTCTAGTTGCTGTGACAACAGTACGTCTGGTTAGGGAGGCTGAGATTTAATTCAGAAGACCGTGTCTTCACCTTATTCCCCTTGAGCTAAGGACACCCAGTCCTTGCCCAATCACTCTGGTAAGTCTTCAAGGTAGACTTCCAAACCTTCACAGACTTCGTTCACCGGCAATCCACAATGACTCTTGGATGCTCAGAACGCGACGCCAAACCGGCTGGAGGATTCACAGTCCTGAAGTGTAACAAGTCTTCAGGTTACGAAGAAAAGGATACAAAGAAGAAAAGGAAACAACGAAACAACTAAGTCTTCGCGCTCCATAGTCTTCACGCGATGTCTTCTCTTGTCATAGTCTTCAATGTGAATATCTTCACATACCACCATTGTCTTCAATGTCTTCATACATTTTCAGGGTCATCTCCGGTAGGTAAACCGAATCAATGAGGGACTACTACCTATGTTATCCTGCAATTCTCACAAACACATTAGTCCCTCAACCAGGTTTGTCGTCAATACTCCAAAACCAACTAGGGTTGGCACTAGATGCACTTACATGTTCGCCTCCTTTCAGTTGCTAATTTTTTAATAGTTTGGTTGATGATCTTCCAATTTGATTCGTGCAGAAAAGGGAAGATTCGTGTGATTTGGATTTCTGGGAAGTTGCTGGTGTGGGGGAATGGAACTATGCTGATTATTTGGTTAGCAGAGAAATCCCAATAACAGTAGGTTGGGTGTTGGACGAGTAACTAAAGGAACGGAAGAAGAGGAAGATGCAGAGCAGAAGGTTAAAGATGCAGTTCATCTGATCATGGCCAAGCATCAGCTGTTGGATGGCCTTGGCAGAAATGAGGAGATGAAAGAGCTTGTGAAGATAATTGTGCTCTGTAGGATGATTGTTTCTTTATTTGCAGTGTATGTAGCACTCGTGATGTATTCAGTGGCTATGACATGAGCACTTTGTTGAAACTTGTAATGAATGAAACCTATTTAGAGCGTTGGGCGCATGTTGTGAACATCTAATGATTTCTATTAACAGAAATCAAGGGTATCCCCTTTTGCTCATAAATAAATAAACAACGGAGGCCCTTTTGCTAATAAATAAATAAATTAGCAGAGGCACTGTCAGGTTAGCTTTGTTCCTGTTGGAAGACGTAGAGCAAATTGCAGCCCAACAGCAGACTATGTCATCAAATACAAGTTTCACCACCAAATATGAGTACAACTAAATAGCAATGTCATCATGTTTTAGTCATCATACAATCACCAAACACAAATTAACATACATCATAAGTGATGTTCTCACAACAAAATACTAAACAACAACCTCATGAGGTTTCAGTTGTCATTGCAAACACAATTGCACATAGTAGATAAAAGGTCATCTTCTCACTGGCAAAGATGACAAAAGTAATATAATCATCATCCGCAGCAGCAGCGTCAACATCTTCGCCATGTGTATCTGAATAGTAATTCCCCCAGTGTCATCTCCTTCTTCATCCTCAATGTCCTTGAACGTTGGCCTCTTATTTATCAACTCTCGTATGTCCACATCCCGGCAGGGAATATTTTGGCAGCGTTATTGATGTGATGGTTCTCAAAGGTACGACGAACATCTATGGAATTTTCTACATCAGGAGCAGTGTAAGCATCATCTTGTTGTGCAACTTTGTTAAACGAATTGCTCTGCTCAAACCTTTGAAATACTCTCTAGTCATCGCTACATGCATATGTGTCTTCCAAGAAAAATATTTGTGTTGCTTGATTTGCCAAAATAAAAGGCTCATCGGTGTGGTACGCCGCCTTGACATTGATGGATTTTAAATAATCATCAGCTTTGGGTTTTGTGATCTTGGAAAACAAGTTATACCAACGACAACACAACAGAACCACACACCGATGAACCTCGAAAATTGAGTTATCCTGCAACTGAACAATGTCTGTTATGTTACCATACATTTCAGTTATCTCTTTGTCGTACGTATCCGTGATCATGACGGCATTGTTTTGTGTCTTCCTGACTTCGTCGCGTGCAAGGGTGTTGTAGCTCACATCTGCAACAATGCAAGATTCATAATGTCTTACCCTAGTATCGGGACCCATCTCTAGTGCGTAAAGGGCATCATTAACTGCCTGTCCATCCTCCCGCATCTTCTTAACCTATGGTTAGAAAATAGACAAGCTGATCATCCTATGTACTCAATATATTAAAAACCCTGATAGTGCAATTCAAAAGCTTACACGGCTCTTGAACCATTTCACAAATCCTGCGATAACCAGTTTGTCAATGTTTCTTAGATTTTGCACCAGTAACTCCTTTTTGTAGATGTTGCACAACATACTGATCGTGTCAAACATCTAAATATATAAGAATGTGCTGCAAGTTAAGTATATTACAATGTATAAGCTTCAGTAATTAGCACTTACTCAAAATAATGTACAATCTCAGGACAGTTATTCAACACATACCAAACCATTTTGTCCAAATCCTTAGGTTTGTCATCTTGTTGGCTCTTGCCTGTAACTCGAACAAAACAATCGGAAACATTGAACTCGGGATTGTCCTCACCAACCTTTTTGCTAAGATGATCAACTGTTTCAATGTATTTTGAGTAGAATATCAACGGTTTTGTAGCAATGTAGGCCTCTGCAATGGAACCCTCGGGTCTAGCTCTGTTCCTAACATAGCCATTGAAAGTGCCTAGCCGCCATTCAATAGGGTACATCTAGCCATACTGTACTGGACCTCTAAGTAGTGCCTCGTCAGGTAGATGAACGACCAAATGCACCATCACATCAAAGAACGCTAGAGGATATATCTTCTCATGGTCGCATAGGATAGTTGGTATCTTGTCTATAAGATGCTCCAAAGCATCTATCCTGATAGTTCTACTGTAGAGTTACCAGAAGAATTTTCCCAACTCTGCAACTGCTCTGTATAAGTCAGGGCGGCCCAATCTTCTAAGGATAATAGGTAAAACCCTTTAAAGTAGGATGTGGTAGTCATGAGTTTTCAAGCCTTGTACCTTGTTTCCATCTGCATTGACTCTCCTTTCAAGGTTGGAAGCAAATCCATGTGGGAATCTCACATGTGACAGGACCTTGCATAATTCTTTTCTTTTTACCTTGTCCAAGACGTACATAGCTATTGCCATATCCCGTGATGCACCATTATCTTTCACCTGCAAATCGGATCTGATTCTCAGGTGTGTCAAATCAATCCTACATTTTAAGGTATCTTTCGTGTTGCCTTCAATATTAGTAAGTGTGCTGATAATGCTGTCACATATATTTTTCTCGATGTGCATCACATCAAGATTACGCCGTAGATCCAAATCTTTCCAAGGCTCCAAGTCCCACAAAGTGGACCTGCGGGTAAATAATAATCTCTCTTCAGCCATGCCATGCTTCCTTTTCTCACTACCATTATCAGGATGGTTTCCTGGTGTACTATTCCTGACCTTCTGTAATTCCTCCTACAACTCATCACTGGTGAGCCTCTTTGGCACATCACAGTTTTCATGCTATCGGTATTTTCTAGGACATGACTTGTCCTTGGCAAGGAAATAGTGGTGTCCAATGTAACAAATCTTGCTAAGTATTGTGTATGACAACAGATTCTTGTCACAGTGGACACAAGCATTATAACCATGTATCGTTTGCCCTGACATAGTGCCCAAAGTAGGATAATCATAGATGCACCAAATTATAAGAACACGCAGAAAGAAATCAGCTGGTGGGCTACTATATTGGTCTCGAGTGAGAACACCACTCCATAGATTCTGAAGTTCCTCCGCAAGAGGCTCCATGAATAAATCAAAATCCTTTCCAAGACTTTTTGGACCTAGGATGAGCAAGGCCATCATGTAGTTTGATTCTTTGGTTCAGACATTTGGTGGCATGTTGTAAGGGATAACAAGCACTGGCCACATGCTATATGTGGCGCTCTTGTGGCCAAATGGGTTGAATCCATCTGCAGCTAAGCCAAGTCTATTGTTTCCCGGCTCAGTAGCAAACTTTTTATGTTTCTGGTTGAACCTTATCCACTCACTACCATGAGATGGATGGCTCATTACATTCTGATCTATACTACTGGTTCCTAGAATGCCATAGTACATCCTCTCTTGTTTCAGCATCATGAAACAACCTATGCAGTCTTGGTATAATTGGAAAATGTCTTAAAACATTATGAGGAATCCACTTCACAGCATTGCCATCTTTCCATCTTGATGATTTGCATTTTGGGCATTCACTTAAGTTGGCATAATCCTTGCGGAACAGAACATAATTATTCTTACAAACATGGATCATATCACATCCAATTCCAACTGCACGAAGGCAATTCTTCATTTTACTGTAGGTGTGTGGCAGCTCTACGCATCGAATGATTTGTTGGTCATCTGATCAGATGTCTTCACCTGAACAAAGGTGACCATAGTTGAGAATACTGACAGCTTATTTACTACAGTGACTGCCATGTTGCATTGTTCCAAGATGCGGGCCCGTCATTTTTCTTGTGCAGGTGAAAGTTCACGAAATTCGTGAGCATTTCGTAGCATTGTTTCAATGTTGGTCAAACTCAGTGGCTCCGCAACCACCACCTCTTCCTCCTGAGCATCAGGCAGATCGAGATGGTGATCTGCTGCTTCCACATAGTGAGTAACATGTGAGGGGATCGTCGTGTGCAGGACTGGCCATGTGAGGGGTGCAATGCGACCATGATAGGTGTGTTGTGAGTGTACCGCCTTTTTCCTTTTAAACTTGGTGCTTCGCGCGATCCATCGATACTACTAGCAATCCGGTAATCCCGACTAAAACAGCACGGTCGGGTCTTTTCCCACGTGATATGTTGGGAGGTTGGCTTAGTTGGTTTTTTAGGACTTTTTTTAGGACAAGGCCTAGTTGGTTTGACAGACATGGTGAGAGAAAGATGTGAAATGCATTAATGTGTAGTGGACGTATTATTGGAGTGCCTAAGATAAATTGTGAATGTAAACCCTATGTGTCTGAAATCCATCATTTCTGATCATTATATCTGCATCTAACGACAGTGAGGTAAGTTGTGGCCTTTTTCCAAGAATAGCCCACTTCTCTGCTCCAATTTGCAGAAAACCCCTTATTATCTTGAAACCGACCACATCCCTCTCTCACCTCATCAAAATAGCCCGAGGAGTATATTTTGAGCGAAACATAATATATTTTTAGTGATATATGTTGATCAAAACTAGAGTGTTTTCTTTCAAGTTTGTGAACATGTATTCTACTTTGGATTAGTTGCAACGCACATGCACATTGCTAGTACACATAAAAACAACGAAACAACCACAGTACCAAGTAAATATGATTAGAATCATCATTTAATATATTTTCATACAATATATCTTAATATTATTGTGAAACTTTATGTACACCGAATGAGAGTCATGCAAAAACGGCAGATTTTCACTACATTTTGAATTTTATATGACAGAAAAAGAAAAGAAACCCGACCCTAAACCTATCCTATGGCGGCGACTGACGTCCACTTTCCTTTGTACTGCTGCATCAGCGACGACGTCCTCCATCTGCCGTCTCCATGAACGGCGGCGGGGTTCAAGACCCGTGATGTAAAGGTGCATTCTCCGGCGAGGAAGAGTAGAACACGGGAGATGGACCGGCTAGTTGGCACACCATGCCATGCCACCTCCCATGCCCTACTCATCCTCGGCGGAGTCCCCGACCTCGGTGGTGCCGGTGGACATGAGGTCAATGATGATGGACGTGGATGGTCCATCGCTTCACCTACCACATGCACCACCAAACGTTGGACGGAGGCAAGTAGGATGCCTGGCTGGCGGTGCTCTCGTCATCGGCCGCCAGTGCGGCCACTGCTTGTGCGGTCGTGTCCGTGTTTGGCAACGCCGGTATTTCATGGCGAGCGGAGAGTTGAACGAGGGCGGCGCCCTCAGGCTTCATCCCTGAAGACAAGCTCTATAGTAGAGTGTTCCCACTCGCGGTCATGGTGGATGTGGTGCCAGGTAGGAGGATGCGCTCTGGTGTGGAGTTTTAGCTGGGTGTTGCCGCTTTAAGTAGCGCATTCTGGTGAGGCCAAGCGTCTGGGTGCATCAATGAGTCATTGGACTTGGTTCCTCGGGCAGCTAGCCTGCTTAATGACGGCATACATTTGGATAGCATGAATGCAGGCAACTGGCGCCAGCTGGGACCGCACGTGCGCGAGGGACGAAGGTTTTCTGTGGGCGAGGGTAGTCAACTGCATGCATGGAAATGTTGGAGATACGCTTTGCTCACATATCCCACATGTCATTAAAAAACAATACGACCCGCGTTCCCTTGGGTCAGCAGGATGTCGGACCGACCGTCTCGGGGTGCGACTTGAAGGCGACATGGGTGCTGTCAGTGTACAATTTTTCATTTCGAACTTGTCAACAAAACACTTGTACTACTAGAGTGTAACACCAAAAGCATAGATGAACTTGGCACCTCACCTCTAGCCTGCCTACTATAGCCCCGTGCATCCTCCACGAGCCGGGTGTTTATCTGCTTGTCGTGCCACAGCGGTAGCGCCACCCTCGGCACCCTAGAGCCAAGCGTGTCCAGCGATGATGAGTGTGTCGCTCACCGCGGTCGCCGTGTCCAGAGGTGGTGCGGGAGCTGCGCCACATTGCTGGCCGCCACGACCAACATGAACGGTTGTCGGTGACGAGGAGATCGTGGGCCAGCTCGTTCATTGGACTAGTCTTCACCAACCCTCTTCTCCATCGATCATGCCGCCCTCCAGTCGACTCTATCCTCCCACATGCCTCATTTGAACATTCCTCCGAGTGTCATTTTCATGTGGGCCTAGACCATGCCTGTATTTCCAATGTTGTAATTTGTCCTACATGCATACAGACAAATGGTTGTTAGATTCGTACGTACTCCTAGATTTGTATTCAAATAGAAATGGTTTCCAATTTGTATTCAAACACGTGAATGCTTGTTCTCGCGCATGCTCTTCCTACTAGGATTTATCCACGTATAGCCAGTCCAATAGTAACTTTTTTTGACCAGATGTGGGCGGGGGAAAGTTTGCCTACCGTCGGTTTGCTCCCAACTGCGGTCCCACAAGCGAGTGAAAACGCAAGACGAAGCGCGTTCCATCCGGTGAGCGACGTGCAGGGTCCACCATGTTGGGGTGGAACGCAAACGCGACAAAAGTGATGTACACCGTCCGTTCCTTAGGAACTTGCATACTTCGAGTATTCCTTTTTTTATCACAATACAGGCAGAAGCGCTCATACATGCACGCATACACTCACCCCTATGAACGGAGACATGCACATCCTACCCCTATGAGCAACTTCGAGAGACTAAGACAACATATCATCTTGAGATTTATGAACTGACTGCCTCTTCGTCGACAGGAACGGTGGGGAGGTCCGGACGTCTGCCACGTGAAGCTCCGAAACTTTGCTCCCATCCCACCCCACAACTCTCTAGGCTCTAGTCGTCTAGCTTTGCAAATTCCGCACAGTCAAAACCGTTTGACTGGTCGTCATTGGAACCACTATTCACACCAGAGTCTTCGCTGCTCGGCCTACGCTAGCTACTTACCGGCCGGTCGCCACTGCCCCAAAACCACACCTCCTCTCTAGCCCATTCTCCCACCTTTTGATCACCTAGCCCGCATCAGTCGTCCCCTAGTGCGCCGGAAATCCATGGTGCGCTGCAAGATCACATACTACAAGGTGCTAACGATGGAGTGCCGCACAGAAATCGCGCTGACGGTTGGCGCCACAGACCTCCGTTCCCAAGCTCGCTTTGCGGCAGGCCAATCCTCGAGTTCTCTGGAGCCAAGCTCCGAGGAGGAGGAAGCTGATCCAATGTTCATGGTGGAGGTCGCGGTGTAAAAGGCCCCCAATGCGTATGAGACGATGGACATCGACTTCGTGCCGACGTCCGGGTCCCCCATGGTGCAGGTGGACCAGCGGTTCAACTGGCAATCCTAAAGGAGCATCGGGAGGCAGAGGCTCAACTTGACGCGGAACACGTAGATCCCGCAGCATCAAGGCCCTCCTGCAGGTGGAACCGGATGTCGTGGACGTGAATCGGGTGGCGGAGGCTCAACTTGACACAGAGAGCGCGGATGCCGCTGCCATCGAGGCCCTCCGACAGGCGGAACCGGGCGGCAGAGGCTCAACTCGACGCGGAGCACGCAGATGTCGTTGCCATCGAGGCCCTCCTGTAGGCGGAACTGAAACTCATGGACGTGAACTGGGCGGTGCTCGCGTCCATGCACAGCGCCCACACGCTCCGCCTGAACGAGTAGCTAGAGGCCGAGGACAACAATGGTGCAGAAACGCACGACGACAGTTACGGCTGATTCGTGCCGACAGCCAAAGACGACGAGGCCGGCTCGTTCCGTTAGCAGTGGTAGTTTCTCTTTATGTTGTTGTTTTTAGGGATCTTTTGTTGGGTAGAAACATATATTTATGCAAGTCACCTCACTTTCATCATTTGGGTCAGTTGACCGTTTCAGGCGTAACTGTACCTCCTTTTCATTTTGAACTTGTAATAACATCTGGATTGCGAGGGTGAGCGACCTTGATTTTAGTACGTACTATATTAAAAAACAAGGGCTGGGTCTTCCATTGCGGGATCGATCAACACAAATCCTCGTTTGACATGTCAATTAATGCGTAATTTTTCTCCAACTCCCAACAAGCTAACCATCTCATTCCTCATTGCTTGATTAATGCAGCGCATGCAAACCAACCTTCTCACTTCTGCATGCGTGCAAGGTTATATTAATATGCTTGGTTGCTAGTACAAGGCAAACCCCGTCAATTTTGCCTCGATTAGTGTTAGTGGCTTTCTATAAAATGTAATTTTGATAGTGGCCTTGTATACAAAAAATGGAGGGAGTAACTATTTGACTTCCTTCCCCGTTGCGGTGACATCAACGATATCTCGATCGCCGTGGCCTTGGTGAAGTGCGTTCGACGAAGCACACCATTGAGGTAGACCACGGTAAGTCATTCACAAGTGCCGCCTGCAAGCCGAGACAACCGCCTTCTTTGCATCCACGAAATCTGTTCAACCAAAGGAGGCCTAAATGTACTACTAGTAGCATGATAGCGTCGTCCGTCCAGCTTAGTGTGACAAAGGTGGTTTCTCAAAGAAGACGATGGAGAAGCGGAGTCAGTGAAGAGTGAGATGATGGTTGCTTCATCCGTTCTTTGTGATTTGACGCCTCACTGCTTTGTGATTTGTGATAGAAGGGACAAGGGAGTAGACTTTGTGCTCTATGCATGCGTCCAAGCACAGGAGAAAGAGGAGAGAGGTTGCATTTTTCTTTTCCTTTGATCAATCAATTAGGGAGCTTCGGTTCCATCTTTTTTTCGATTTGGCAACACCCTCCACAATGGTTCCCATTGATGCCAAAACCTATTTTAACATTTGGCTACACATTGTGGATGCCCTTAAGCGTGCCACTTAGTTTTGCTCCTTGGTGCTATCTATACAAATCCAGATTATATTTATCCAAAAAATATATACCAAGATTAGTAAACAGGACATGATTTTGCCTCGCGGAAGGCGGGGGAGGTTTCCTATTTTTAAAGGAAGTTGGCCTGGCGGTTTGCTAACATGCGGTCCCACGTGTCAATGATGTACCAAGCCGATTCGCGTCCCACATGAGGCAAAACAACAGCAGAAGCAACACGTGCTTAACTTGAAGAAGATGAGGGAGAAGCGGATTCAGCAAAGAGTGAAACGATGGTTGCTTCGTCCCTCCAACTTTTTTTAAGCATCACTTCGTCCCTCAAACTTAACTATGGGAAAGGTGCAGCTTGATACGTCTCCAACGTATCTATAATTTTTTATTGTTTCACGCTATTATATTATCTGTTTTGGATGTTTTATATACATTAACATGCTATTTTATATTATTTTTGGGACTAACTTATTAACCCAGAGCCCTGTACCAGTTTCTATTTTTCCTTGCTTTTTTAGTTTTACAGAAAAGGAATATCAAACAGAGTCCAAACGGAATAGACCTTTACAATGATTTTTCTTGGACTAGAAGACACACATAGGACTAGGACAGGAACACAGAAGAGTCCCGATGGCTCCACAAGCCCTCAGGGTGCGCCCTAGGGGGGCGCCACTGGCTTGTGGGCCCCACGGGAGTCCTCGAACCCTAATCTTTGGCCTATAAATTTAGAAATATTCCCAAACAACCAGAAGCATCCACCAAAATACTTTTCTGCCGCCGTAATCTTCTGTTCCCGTGAGATCCCATCTTGGGGCCTTTTCCGGCATCCTGCCGGAGGGGGATTTGATCACGGAGGGATTCTACATCAACTCTATTGCCCTTCCAATGAAGCATGAGTAGTTTACCACAGACCTACGGGTCCATAGCTAGTAGCTAGATGGATTCTTCTCTCTCTTTGATCCTCAATACCATGTTCTCGTAGATGTTCTTGGAGATCTATCCGATGTAATATTCTTTTGCAGTGTGTTTGTAGTGATCCGATGAATTATGGATTTATGATTAGTTTATCTATGAATATTATTTGAATCTTCCCTGAATTCTTATATGCATGATTTGATATCTTTGTATTTCTCTTCGAATTATTGGTTCTGTTTGGCCAACTAGTTTGGTTCTTCTTGCAATGGGAGAGGTGCTAAGTGTTGGGTTCAATCTTGCGGTGTCCTCACCCAATCACAAAGTAGGGGCAGTGAGGCACGTATTGTATTGTTGCCATCAAGGGTAAAAAGATGGGGTGTTTTCATCATATTTCTTGAGTTTATCCCTCTACATCATGTCATCTTACATAAGGCGTTACTCTGTTCTTATGAACTTAATACTCTAGATGTATGCTGGATAGCGGTCGATGTGTGGAGTAATAGTAGTAGATGCAGGTAGGAGTCGGTCTACTTGACACGGAAGTGATGCCTATATTGATAATCATTGTCTTGGATACCGCCATAACTTTCCGTTTTTCTATCAATTGCTCGGTAGTAATTTGATCACCCACCATATTAATTTCCTTCAAGAGAGAAGCCTCTAGTGAAACCTATGGCCCCCGTGTCTATTTTCCATCATATATTTTCAGATCTATAAACCAAAAAACCCAAAATACCTTGCTTCAATTTATTTGTTCTTACTTTGTTTTATGTTTTAGTAATCTTTTATATCTATCTCTATTAGATCTCACCTTTGCAAGTGACCGTGAAGGGATTGACAACCCCTTTATCGCTTTGGGTGCAAGTGTTTGATTGTTTGCGCAGGTGCATAGATTGGAGACTTGCGTGTATCTCCTACTAGATTGATACCTTGGTTCTTAACCAAGGGAAATACTTATCTCTACTTTGCTGCATCACCCTTTGCTCTTAAAGGGAAAAACCAACGCAAGCTCAAGAAGTAGCGGGAAGAATTTCTGGCGCCGTTGCCGGGGATATCTACACGAAACCTACCAAGTAGCCATCATAAACTCTCATCTATTGCATTACATTATTTGCAATTTGCCTCTCGTTTTCCTCTCCCCCACTTCTAAAACGATTTCAGAAAAACACAAAAGTATTTGTGTTTTTATTCCCCCTTCTTCCATTCGTCTTTTCATTTGCTTTTTGGTTGCTCCAGTGCTAAGATCGTTTGATTTGCCTTCATGGCTAGTCCCTCTGGCATTGCTGGTACTCCCGACAGTGAGGTTCTCAATTTTAAACAAAGGGAGGGAGAAAACTTAAAACATTCTTGGTATAGGATTTGCAATGCTCAAAATAGATCTACTCTTACGCAATCTACTACCGTTCTCCTTCGAAATTTTTATGTGGGTGTTACTCCTTGGAATAGATATGTTCTAGATACCGTTATCGGAGGGAATTTCTTAGGGAGCCACACCTTGGATGCTTATAATGCTATGATATATTTGGTAGGCTCACCACCTCTTATGGTTAATGAAACAGTTTTAACTTTGGAACATGTGATGCGGAGGCTTGATATTATTGAGAATAAAATTGCTACCGCAGAGCTTGTTGAAAACTTGGATAAGAAGATTCATAATCAAATTAATCAATATGGATCTAAGGTAGGAGTCACTTTCAAGAATTTAAGGGAAAAAGAACCCATAGATATTGAAAAGATAGATCAAGATTCTACTAGAATTGGCAAGCTAGAAGATATTATTACCAACTTGGGTTCCGATTTTACCTCTGTTGAATCTACTCCAAATTTTCCTCCTACTAAAGCTACTAAGTTTATTTATGTTCCTAAGAATACGGGTGAATCTTCTAGTAAAGGAAACGAAGATCTTAAGATGATAAGTGTTCACCCTAACTTTATTAATATTATTAAGGAACCAATTGCCACAAGTGTATTTCTCGATTTTTTACCTTGGAGTGTGATTATTGATAAAAACAAAGAATCTCCAAACGGTTATAAATGTGCAATTGAGGAGTTGCATACCAAAGATGACAATACCTAGATCAATGTTTTGTGCCTAGCTAGGGGCGTTAAACAATAGTGCTTGTTGGAAGGCAACCCAATTTTATTTTTATGTTTTTGTTTTTTGGTTTTGTTTTTTGGTTTTGTTTTGCAATAAATACACATTGTTACCTCTATAATAATTGTGTTTTGGTGTTTTAATTAGTATTTGAGCCAAGTAAGACCGTTGGGATGATCTATGGTGATAGTTGATTTGACCTTGTTCAAAAATAGAAACTTTTGCACCCAGAAACATAATTGATCCGAGCTGCTGCAACATGATAAATTATTGAATTTTTTACACAATATTGATATACAAATTTCCTCTATTATCCTAATATTTCAGAATTTGTGGAGTTACAGAAGTATACGAAGTTTACAGATTACTACAGACTGTTCTATTTTTGACAGACTCTATTTTCTTTGTGTGATGAAGATGGAGCATAGCCAGACTATATTATTTTGTAGGGATAACTTTCTTTGGCCATGTTATTTTGAGAAGACACTATTGTCTTATTAGTATGCTTGAAGTATTATTGTTTTTATGTCCATATTAAACTTTTGTTTTGAATCTTATGGATATGAATATTCATGCCATAATAAAATTAATTACATGGATAAGTATATTTGGTAGCATTCCACATCAAAAAATCTGTTTTTATCATTTACCTAGTCGAGGACGAGTAGGAATTATGCTTGGGGATGCTTGATACGTCTCCAACGTATCTATAAATTTTTATTGTTCCATGCTATTATATTATCTGTTTTGGAAGTTTTTATATATGCATTAATATGCTATTTTACATTATTTTTGGGACTAACTTATTAACCTAGAGCCCAGTGTCAGTTTCTGTTTTTCCTTGTTTTTGCGTTCTACAGAAAAGGAATATCAAACGGAGTCCAAACGGAATAAAACTTTACGATGATTTTTCTTGGACCAGAAGACACACGTAGGACTTGGAGAGGAAGGCAGAAGAGTCCCGAGGGCTCCACAAGCTGGGTGCGCCCTGGCTTGTGGGCCCCACAGGAGTCCTCCAACCCTAATATTTGGCCTATAAATTCAGAAATATTCCCAAATGACCAGAAGCGTCCACCGAAATACTTTTCCGTCGATGTAACCTTCTGTTCTCGTGAGATCCCATCTTGGGGCCTTTTCCGGCATCCTGCCGGAGGCGGACTCGATCACGGAGGGCTTCTACATCAACTCTATTGCCCTTTGATGAAGCGTGAGTAGTTTACCATAGACCTACGGGTTCATAGCTAGTAGCTAGATGGCTCTTCTTCTCTCTCTTTGATCCTCAATACCATGTTATCCTCGATGTTCTTGGAGATCTATCCGATGTAATATTCTTTTGCGGTGTGTTTGTCGAGATTCGATGAATTGTGGACTTATGATCAGTTTATCTATGAATATTATTTGAATCTTCTCCGAATTCTGATATGCATGATTTGATATCTTTGTATTTCTCTTTGAATTATCGGTTCGGTTTGGCCAACTAGATTGGTTCTTCTGGCAATGGGAGAGGTTCTTGGTTTTGGGTTCAATCTTGCGGTGTCCTCACCCAGTGACAAAGTAGGGGTAGAGGTGCACATATTGTATTCTTGCCATCAAGGGTAAAAAGATGGGGTTTTCATCATATTGCTTGAGTTTATCCCTCTACATCATGTCATCTTACTTAAGGCGTTACTCCGTTCTTATGAACTTAATACTCTAGATGCATGCTGGATAACGGTCGATGTGTGGAGTAATAGTGAAACCTATGGCCCCCGGGTCTATTTTCCATCTTATATTTTCAAATCTATAAACCAAAAACCCCAAAAATACCTTGCTGCAATTTATTTGTTTTTACTTTGTTTTACGTTTTAGTAATCTTTTATATCTATCTCTATCAGATCTCACCTTTGCAACTTGCAAGTGACTGTGAAGGGATTGTCAACCCCTTTATGGCGTTGGGTGCAAGTGTTTGATTGTTTGTGCATGTGCATAGATTGGAGACTTGCGTGTATCTCCTACTATATTGATACCTTGGTTCTTGACCGAGGGAAATACTTATCTCTAGTTTGTTGCATCACCCTTTCCTGTTCAAGGGAAAAACCAACACAAGCTCAAGAAGTAGCACAACTTTGTGATTTTGACGCCTCATTGCTCATTACTACTACGGCGCCAAGACCGGGGTGCGTCCCCCTGCTGCTCTGCACTGCTATTTTGGTATGAAGCATGGACCCGGTTGCTTGAGGTCCCACATGTCGGCGGAAGGGACTAGAACATTTATGAAAGCGAGCGCTCCACTCTTATGGCGGAGGAGTACACAACACGGCGGCCCAGTGAACTATTACTTGCATTGTAGTACTATTATTGTTTTTGCTGTTTCGCACGATCCATCGATACAAACCCGATTAAATAGGCGAGGGTCAGATTTTCCCACGCGGTAGGTAGGGCAGTCTAGCATAGTCGTTTTGGCACAGAGAGCGAGAGAAAGATGTGAAATGCTTGAATGTGTAATGGGCCTTGTGTGTGTGTGTGTGTGCGTGTAGTCTGACCTTTTATATCACTAGATTATCCTAGCCATACATTTCAACGCAATTTTAATGTATGCATAGTGAATAATTGAAGTAACAATATAAGATCTAGTAAAACTAAAAACACATATGATTTATTGTGTTAAGAGTGTACTAGTGTTGTATTGCATTGTTCTTAGACATAACATGCCAGAACGTGTAGAGATGTACTTTTGGAAATTGGGAATTAAGTTGATTAAAATATTTGTATTCATCTTCATAGTATTTGTAAATCATATCTAGAGTTTGTTCGCTCTTACGAAACCAGTACAACAATAATGGGGTGGCGTGCGCCAATTTAGGCACTGGGACGTTGGCCTACTCGACTCCATGGAGAGAGCGAGAGAAGAGATAAATACACTGGTGGTCAGTGTATTTCAAGAGAAAATCATAATACGGTCACCGGACTTCAGAATACGCTCATTACGGTCAGTATATACGTTTTGCGGTGTTTACGGTCACTTGCTCACCGTTCAGCATCGGATTGCACTCTGTTGACCGGCCAAATAGTCCGCATGGCACTATGTTTATTGGTTAAATTGGCCACATTCCTTATGGGTCCCACCTATCAGTTTGCAGAGGAAAATGGTAAGATAAACACAAATTTATGCAGGAATGACAAGACTCCAACCCGTGCACGGGAACCACCTGGTTGTGTATGTGTCGGTCAGGGCCTGATGTGTGCGTATGCACGTGTAGGTTGAGTACTTGAGCGTGAGTGTGTGTGTTGATCGTGTGCTGTGTGTATGCATGCGTGCGTGTGAGTGTTGCGTGCATGCTTGTGTGCGTGTCAGTGTTGTGTGGCTGCGTGTGTATGTGTGAGTGTTGCATGCATGTAGTTCGTGTGCATGCGTGCGTGTGTGTATAATCCCTACACTATCTCATGTGTATTAAAAGAGATGGCTCAACATACCGATACAAGGCCACCTTGTCCGCTGTGCCCACGGTCATGACTTCAAATAACCACCGTCAAATAATTTTTTATTGTTTGTTTTCATTCTTATACACGCTGATACGTGGGCCCTATGTAGTGAGATAATGTGTGCTAATGATGCAACACTAGATGCGCCATGTGGAGCGTTTAACTGGTCAAGTTGTGTCTTAAACAAATATAGACTTGTACGATGACCCCATGACTGTATAATAACAACAAAACATAAATGGTGACTGTAATGAGTGGATTCTAATGAATGTATCATGCTTTCACTTCAGATAAAGTGATCGTCGGTGTATATATCACGAGAGAAGGATGAAACATGCGTGACTGTGCTGGGGGCGTACTTTTAGAGGGCCTAAAGATAGTTTGTGTGCATACGTGAAAGGGGCATAGAGGAGGGGTGTGTGATGGAGAGAGAGATGCTCTTCGTTTCTCTTTATTATGACTAACTTAATATAATATAAAAATATAAAAAATCACAATGAGGAATAAATATCATTGGGTGCACCATGAAATGCAAATTCATTTTCATACTCCATATAGCTTTGTAAAGTTGTATAAATGTAGATTTTCTAAAACAAAATTTTGGCCACACTTTGTGTGGTTTTTATTCAAAAGGCATGTTGTATGTGTAGTAAAAGTGAAGGGAGGGATTTTTAGATCAATGGGGTACGTGATAAGATTTAACATGTGTGAATGTGTAGTTGACGTATTTGGCAGGGCCTAGAGAAGGTATGTGTATGTATTTGAGAGTGGCATGGATAGAGGGGACGGCGGGGGGTGTGAGAGAGAGATATCATGAGAAATGATAGAGGTGTAGAGAGAGACACATATAGGATATTCGATGAGAGATGCCCTTGAGTGTGTCCTTGCAAGGGGGAGGGGATAGAGGTGTGAGGAGAAATATTTTGTGCGCTGTGTGTGTTGGTATGTGTGAGTGTGAGAAGATAACGAGACCTAGTGGTAGAGGGTGTGTCACCTCATGATGTCCAGTGGGCCAAGGTGAGGCCCTTGGGTCAGTTTCGTCCTGCGCCACATCGGTTGTCCCGTGACGCATTTCAGGGAGACCCATGGAGGACTAGACGTACAAGACAAACATACCAGAGCCGTGAAGGACTCTGTGTCCACTAACAAAGACGGCTAGGATTTGTAACCGTAGCTCCCCAAACTAAGGTAATCCCTTGTCTCTGATAACGGCAGGTCTATGTAGAGAGAAAGGGTCGATTGGGATCGTGCGTGCGTATGTATGTGAGAGGAAGAGTGCTTGTGACGAAGGTTAGTGAAAACAATCATAAATGGTTGCGAGAGAGATGGTGGGTGATATCAAGAGCATGTGTTCGAGAAATACACCTTGGGAGAGAGTATGTGAGCATGTGTGAGAGACCCCCGATGGATATACACCATGTGCGCATATGTGTGAGAGAGAAAGTTAGCGCGTGGGTGAGGAGGGGCCTATGGAGAGTGAATCTACACGTAAAAGACTGTTGTACACATTGATTAAAAATATAAATTGTATCCAAATATTTGGATGGGATCATGATATTTGCAATTTGTGCAAGGAACGGTCATTGATCCATCAGACATCCATGTTCTATCGAATTTGAGCATGTCTATGTTATTATTCGACATAGTTGATCCATACAGTTAGTATCTTGAAGTCCAGACAATGCATATATTTAGCAATTCGAATATAAACTTGAGTGTAGTTTATGTTGTGTGTGTAATGCACATTATACAGGTAGAAGTTACACAATGAACATTCTAAATAGCTAGCTAGTACCTAGCATGCATTGGAATTCAACTTAACGTGGTTTAAAAAATCGAATTCAACATGAAGTCCATTCAATTATTTGAATTCGAGATCATGGCATTTGTGAATCATACCTAAATTAAGGGTCATCAATCTTTGCTCTGCTTTTGTACATTATAGCATATATAGTTGTGTACAAAATAGATTCAAATTTACCTCCTCCATTCCAAAATAATCATAGTTATAGGATTTTCAAGAGTCAAAAATTAAAGAATAAGCACATAATTTAATGAGCTTTTCAGACATACAAGGTCAAATTTAAAGTTATCTATTTAGGTCAATCCTCAAAGTTCAAGAGTACTCTAAACGTGAATGCTTCTGTTTCAAAATTTTGAATGAAGCGCCAAAAGAGCCTCTACTCGCCTGAAACCGCGTGAAACCAATGTTTCGTAGAAGTAAATTACTTTTCTAACTCTGACACATGAAGCCTACCGGCCCGACGTCCAAAAGTCTAAACCGGGGTAGGTTTATAACTTCATCTAGACGCCACGCAACGGCCTCCGAAAAATATACATACACCATGGCCGCCTAAACACACATGCGCTCAGCCGAAATCACTCCCGCCCACTATTTGGGACAACTGGGATTACCGTCCTACCCCCGACCCATAGTAGGTCTGAAACTTAAGAGGGGGGGGGGGATTTGTACTTTCCCCAAATTTCAAACAAGCCCGTCCCAAACCAAAACATGGTTCCCCCTTAGCTCCCCCCCCCATCTGATTCCCCATTCACACTCCATGGGCGCCAAAACTACCTCTCCACCAGCCGTGAAACCACAATGTCCTCCATCCGCCAACCCATCCCACCCATCAACCGCCGCCCTCCTCCATCACGCCGGAGCTGATACCCCGACATCGTCGTCCACCGCAACCGCAACCGCAATGCCCTCCACGGATAGTACTTGAAGCCGAGGCCGAGCTGCCTCCAGGAGGCCGACATGTGCCGTACCCGAGCCAGTTGAACCAAGCCGTCATGCACCTCATCACTGCTGCTCCAACATCGCTATCGTCCACTGCACCGGAGTTGTTCCCGCTACGCCGTCCTCACCACCTTGGATCTTCTTCCCCTTCGCTGATAGACTACCACCGCAAAATAGTCAACAATTTGACCATGGGTTCGTCCAAGGCTCCATCGTCCTCCACAACATCGGGTCCCCTGGTAAAACGAAGAAGATTGCCGCAAAATCAGGAGGACACTACACTGACAACCGGAACTGGTACTCCTCTTCCCTTATTCGTGCAAATCTTATGTGTCTGCTTACTCGGTATTCATCCCACAAAAGAAACTAGTTGACGGCTTCTTACTGCACCTTCTTCTTGATACTAGATGTTCCTAGTAACTCGGGATGCACAAGGTTTCTCCTCATATACTATTTCACCTTAGCTAGAGGTCCCTCGCCCCGCTGGATTTCAATTCATGGTCAGTTTATTCCCAATTAAAGGAAGCACCACCTGCGGAGGTGCTAGTCCGCCTGTTACGCCAGGAAGTAGCGCCTCGGTGTTTATCTTAGGGGTGTGTGGGGCCTAGGAGCTGCTGCACCCGATCAAGAGGTCGGCCGAGCTTAAAGGGATGGTCGGGGGACCGTGTCAAGCACTGTGGTGGGGTGAGGTCGAGGGGTGGGAGGGACAGTGGAGGCAGGGGTCTAGGCCAATGGTCACTGGCAGTTCGAGAAAGATCGTCAACATTGACTGGTGAGAGGTAGACGAAGGCGACAATTTAGAAAAAAATCGTCTGGCCTATTTATTTTCATTCGACTGTTATTTTTATAGGACCACATGTGGTGGTGTGCAGGAGGAGTACCTGCATTTCCCAGCCATACCTATGCTCATACTACAAAATCCTATAATCTAATTTCTTGTGTCATGCATGTTGTAGAGCTATCATGTCTCTGTCATTTATTTTTCAGCCAACTGTTGTCTGCTACTTTTACAGTGCACTAGCTCTGGACACACACTTCACCCATAGTCTCATTATTGTTTTTTATGCATGGGTATTTCAGCCTCAGCCACACTGTTGATAAAAACACCAAAGAGAAGAGAGAAGTCGCTCCTGCTTAATGAACGGATAAGCAAGACACGTCTCAGTGCTATATAGGGTGCAGTGTCGGTAGATGGAGACAGTAAATGTAGCTCTGGAGTTTATGATCTCATTCGCCATGAACTACCATCTCAGGTGCTTGCTTTAACCATGCATGCTCTTACATCAAACTAATGTTCTTGTGCATCCCTCATCAAACACTTATGATGAGACAGTCAGGCTCGTGGATTGCTATGAGAAAATATCCTCTTTTAAAGAATGCAGTGTCAGCCTCCCACATGATTCTCAAGAAATACCAAGGCTAGATGAAGATAGTCAACGTAGCTCTATAGTTGATGACCGCATTTCCCCTATACCACCATCGCAGGTGCTTGCTCTAACTTGACAGTGTGATATGTGGTTGCACGTTACATATGGTGTCTAGATTGTAATTCTTCAAATCTGGTTAAATTGCATGTGCTATTCTGCTTAGTTTACACATTATATATGTTAATGTGACATGCCTTCCTATTTTTGGTACATACTACATCTGTCTAGTAAGCATGTCCTTACATAAAACTACAATTTTTCTGTATCCTGCCTCAATCAATTATGACGACACACCTTTAGTATATGTAGTGTGATATTGGTTGCATCTTTCATATGATTTATAGCATTCACTACTTCTAATTTTTTCAAAGGCCATTTATGATGGGACGCTTTTAACTCGGCAGAGTCATATTGGTTGCATCTTTCATGTGGTGTCTAGCTTGCATTGCTTCTAATTTGTTGAAACGCCTTCTGCTTAGTTTACACATCTTAGCTATGAATATGCAATGTTGTCCTTTTTTCTTACACATTCACTAGTGTAGGATGCTGCTAACGTGACACTATGATCAGAGACCCTTTGATGAAACTGTGTGTGATGCATTAATCACAAACGGTGATGTACAAATCCCGTCAAAAAAGATGCAAAACGTTTGCAATGGCGGATACATCAAACACGGTTCAGTTGCGTGTGCGATGCTGGGCATACAGTTGATCAATATGAACTGTTTGCGATTAGACAGAACAACAGAAACAGGCAGTCATATCAAAGTGTGTGCGATATACGGCATATAGTTCGCTCCGATGAAGTGTTTGCTATTAGGGACAGCAACAGAAACGGTCAGCCAGATCAAGGTGTGTGTGATATACGGCATACGGTTCACTCGAACGAACTGTTTTCGATGAGGGAAGAGAAAAGAAATGGTTCAACTTAACAAGATGTGTGTGATGCGCGTCAAACAAGTCTGTAATCGGAAATGTGTGGGCAGTCCGATAACAACACAGACGATTCCTGTTAACAAGTCGTGTGTCTTATGAGCAAACGATTGCTCGTATACAATTGTAAGTGATTGATGATATCATCATCGACGGGTTCCATTGTTTAGTCCGTGTGCGATGTGATTTTCTCTATCCTCACAACATCTATGCTTTGCCTACAGAGCATCAACATATATACTGAAAAAGACAGCGTTGCAAAACCAAATTAAGCATACAATTACACAAGTGACTACACACATAACATTTCCGCAAAACAAAGTAAGCAATTACATGCATACGTAACTAGGCGAAACGAGCATCTAACTATCTACTTATTGTCGCGACGACGCTTGCCATTACTCTGCTTCTGGATGGATCCCTGGCCGTTTTGGGGAAGGAGACACTTCCTCGTGTCAATGATCCGCCTATACATCTTGTAGCTCGTGTACGCATCCTTGGCCGCATACACGACGTGAGCTTTGTCGAGTTTCTCCATCCAAGCCGAGTGCCATGCCCGCTTGTCCTTGTTGCAGGAATCCTTCATGTCTTTGTAGTAGGGTTTGATGATGGCTCGGCGAGGTGAACCAGTGAGTTCTTCTCATGCTCGTTGTTGCCTGAGATCTTGTATTGTCCCTGGATGTTGACAAGATTCTTGCAGGCGATGCCTGAATTCTTGAGCACCTTAACATCGTTGGTGATGTCCAGCGTAGCAAAAATGTAGTGGGGGCTTTTGACAAACCTAGTGAAACGCTCGCAAGTCCTTGTGACTAGGCAGTAGTGGTAGATGAGTACGTGATCACGCAGGCACATCTGGGTGACGACGACCTTGGGATGAGACCCGGCACGAGTGCGGGTGTACTCGAGGTCGAACTCGACCACCTTGTACATCTCCTCAGCAAGCAACAACTCCATGATGTGGATGGAGTGCTCCAACCAAACCGAGTTGTTGGTGTGTACCACCGAGAGCTCCGTGAACCTTCTGTGGGTGTCCACCACGTCATGCATTGTGAACTGCTACTCGTTGTCGGCAGCCGCTCAGAGCGCGATTGGAGCGGCGTAGGATACTCTCTAAGAATTTGTCGTGGTAGGTGTGCTTCTTGCAATGGTGGGGTACGATTGAAAGGTTGAAGAGACACAAGGGTTAAATGGCCGCTGTAATAGACGGGGCCGGCCGGCCTGTAATCGTCACATCTTTTCATCGCATTCAGAGCGGAGGATTCCAGTGCACGCTTGACAACACCGCACCACACACGTTTTGTCTTACCACACATGGGCTCGAAGAGGCGCCAAATGTATCGTCAGTGAGCCTATTCGCATGCTACCACGCACTTTACCGCACAAGCTTCCCGCCCGGCTAGTTTGGCCACGCGTCGACTAGAAGCGGGACAAATCATGGGTGTTTATTGGCAAAAATCTTTGTAAAAACGAAGTGTGTGGAATGATTTCGGTTTACCCGTGGGTGATGAGGTCAAAGTTACACAGAAGGGTGATGATGGACACTCCAGTGCGGTAATTAATTCCGGGTTCTAGAGGGCACTTGGTTGAAGAAACCAACTGTGTGCAATAATGTTGAAGATCGCAGTCGAGTTAGCTATACAAATCGTGTGATATGAGGCCGACAAGGTAAACAGATTCAAGAATGGTTAACAAAATCTAAGTCCAATGCATATTAAGGTCAAAATAGTGCTACCAATATACGAGTCTTGTACGGTGCCATTTCAACGATTGTACCACAAAAGCTTGAAATATTACAAGGTTCAAATTCCAGAGTTATATGGCTCAAATTCGAAGATTACAAGGTTCAAACTGATATTAGAAATGAAATTCAGCTCATCAGCTCCAAATGCTCGCACTGATCCGCTGAACATGGATATCAGAGAGGTTCAAACTAATATTACCACTTGAAAGTATGGTTTCGAAACCTCATAATTTTTGCAAAGGGGTCAGCCACTGAGAAGTCATGTATGGGGGTGACACGATGACTTCCAATTACTCTGTCATCTGAAGTTCCAAAATGAAATTCAGCATTTTCGGAGCCTATTCCATTCTTCCACAGGCACCGACGCTGATCAAGAAACCATTCATTTTTGCGAAATAAATGTAGCGCAAACCTCATTACCTTCAGCACCCCTTGCTTTGACAACAAAGAACCTAGCGACTATAATCTCGTGTAAGGTCCCTCGGTAGGAGATCAAAGTAATTTCTGAGAGATGTAGATCAAGGCATTCGATGTGATTGTTATATTGTATCCCATTATCCACCACCGGGCCTAATCTTATCTGCAAAAGAAGAGAACGTGTTAGTGCCTACATGCAGTTTTGAACACTACTACATGCCTATTTGGTTTGTAGGATTTTTAAAATGCATTAACATGCCATCTTCGATCCGATATGATTAACATGGGAATTTGATTACAATCTAGAAAAGTGTAGCCTTCTTCACAATAGGTTGGAGTGGATGAAAAGTTCCCTAAGAAAACAAGTACATATGAATCCAAAGGGGAAATTCTTATGGATTGTAACCATATGGATCAAGCAACCAATATGCTGAAATCCTCAAAAAATTCCTTCGAAAATCGTAGTACATTGTCATCGTAAACTTGGAAAAAGGTGTCATAAATTTAACTCACTTATGGTTAACATTTAACAGGAAAGGAACATCACCTCGATATATAGCTTCTCCAAGCACGGAAAGCATCTTAGGAAACTGACAACTTGCTCCAGGTTGGGGCCGATAGATTCTAGTGCCAAGACATCCACTGTGCATAGTTTCGGGGTCAAGCTTCTCAGAATCAGTTTCTGGATGACAGACGAACATACATCTTCAAAATTAGAAATAACGTTAATTTCTAGAAGGAGAGGTGGAAGGCGGCTGTTGTACCTAAATGAGTGTGGATCCAATAACAAGTTTAAAGTATTTGTCAGACGAGTAGCCCACCACTGTCAATTTCGGTGCAGAAATGACAATTATTCATGTTGGACCTTCTTGATCAACTACAAGTAATCTCTCAAGTGAAGGTGTATCCTCAGTGACCATACCATGGTACACATCTTGTGATGTCCTCTTGCAGCACCAGCAACACACATAAATAGTCTGGAGCGTCATGGAGGTGATGTGGAAGCTAATCAACCCATTGATCGCCTGAAGACGAAGTTAGTTGAGTGTAGTACAGCCACGGAGCAGGTGCTCCATCTCACCGTGGTAGAATAAGAGCGGGCGCCTCATTAAGGGGGATGGCAGTTCCTGAAATTGGCGACACGCAGCATGGGTGCGAGGCGAAGCGCGGATGTTGGCAGCGAGCGCATATGCCCATCATCAATAGTGAGCTCCTCGATCTGATCAGGGGCGGGGGATCGGAACCAGTCGTCAAGCTTGGCTCGGTCCTTGCCATTGGAATGGAACTTGCCCATGCTAAGGCCTCTGGTTGGGCTAGGGTGACTACCGAGGATCTTGGAGAACGCATCCAAGCTTTTGCGATAGCCATGGTAGAGCTCGTGGGTGTCGATGAGGTCAAGAGGGGTGGAGTTCCATTGGGTGTGCCACTGCCGGTAAAGGACGGTTGTTCACGCCCCATATTTGATTTGGAGGAGGGAGATGATGACTGTCAACATATCATCAGGGAGGCTGCTGATGAAGTCTAGGCCTGCTAGAGTCGCTTGCGGTTCTTGCTCGACCCGCCTACACTTGTTGGCAGCCCCGTTCTCCACCTCCGGAGTCTCCTTGTCAGCGGTGCTTTCTAATAGAAGTGGGAGCACAGGGAATATTTAGTTAAAATAGGGCAATGGAAAAGTGTATTGGTAACTAGAAGTTAGTAGGTAGGAATAGAGTAAGAAAATGGAATAACAATTGGTTGCTTAAATAGTACACAATTCATTTGATATTGCTGGGTAAGTCAACATGCAAATACTTGAAAATAACACTTACTTCGAATAAAGTCTGGACGGATGATATCGTCGGGGAAGTTAGCATATATCTCATGACCAAGCTCTTTTATGTGAAGTGCTTGCCAACTTTCAGTACATAAAACTTAGAAATTTCTTTCCAAAGGCCAGTGCCAAAATAGGAGTCACCACGTTCATCAAGTCTTATAGTAGCAATGATTGTAAATCCATGGTTTGTGTTCAGTATGATATCCCTGCAGTCTTGATTTATGTAAAGGGAAAGATTGTGTACTACTGATTCTGATGCATAGCAAGGGATGCGTTGCTGAAAATGGTAGGATTGTTAAATGAAATATGGTAACATGCAAATATGGGCCCAAATTGAAAGAACTATACAGCAGTTGGAATCAAAGTACAAAAATCTATAATTAAACAGATAGGGCAAACATGAAGTCATGGAAATATGAGAGTAATCAAAAGAACAATACATCATTAATTTGCCTAATATAGAAAGAAGAGGAAAAAAACCTTTGACGTATATGCTGCATGTGGCACCTTTTGTCCAAATGTAGCAATATTTAGTATATGTTCAGGAAAGTAGGCCATGCCAACCGATTTAGGGTGAGATTGAACATACCGCGTGCATCCACAAGTCATCTGGTATGGTCAGATGGAACACCATGGATGTTTGGCGGAGGCCGCAAAGTGCTGATGTCTTCGCGCATTGTACACTCTATGAATGAAAGAAAACCCTCAAATCAGCTCAAATAAAATGGATTCATGGAGATTTCGGATGGGTGATTAAAGGAGACAGATGAACTAGAATAAGAGATGAGATAATATCTCATTAAATTAGTTACCTTGTTGTCCATCAGAAAAAACCCTCAATATGGCAGATTCCCCAACCGGGTGGAGCTGGGTTGACCACGAGTACGTCTCCAACGTATCTATAATTTTTTATTGTTCCATGCTATTATATTATCTATTTTGGATGTTTTATATGCATTATTATGCTATTTTATATTATCTTTGGGACTAACTTATTAAGCTAGAGCCCAATGCCAGTTTCTGTTTCTCCTTGTTTTTGAGCTTCACAGAGAAGGAATATCAAACAGAGTCCAAACGGAATAAAACATTACAATGATTTTTCTTGGACCAGAAGACACCCGTAGGACTTGGAGTCCAAGCCAGAAGACCCACGAGGCGGCGACAAGCGTGGAGGGCGCGCCCTAGGACGGGGGGCGCCCCCTGCCTTTCGGCCCCTTTGGGAGTCCCCTGACCTACTTCTTTGTCCTATAAATTCACATATATTCCCAAACCCTTGGAGGAATCCAAAAAAATTACTTTTCCGCCACCACAACCTTCTATTCCCGGGAGATACCATCTTGGGGCCTTTTCCAGCGATCTGCCGGAGGGGGATTCGATCACGGAGGGAATCTACATCAACCCTATTGTCCTTCCGATGAAGCGTGAGTAGCTTACCTCAGACCTGTAGGTCCATAGCTAGTAGCTAGATGGCTTCTTCTCTCTCTTTGATTCTCAATACCATGTTCTCCACGATGTTCTTGGAGATCTATCTGATGTAATCTTCTTTTATGGTGTGTTTGTCGAGATCCGTTGAATTGTGGATTTATGATCAACTTATCTATGAATACTATTTGAATCTTCTCTGAATTCTTATATGCATGATTTGATATCTTTGTATTTATCTTCGAATTATCGATTTGGTTTGGCCAACTAGATTAGTTTTTCTTGCAATGGGAGATTTTCTTAGTTTTGGGTTCAATCTTGCGTGATTTCACCCAGTGACAAAGTAGGGGTAGCGAGACACGTATTGCATTGTTGCCATCGAGGGTAAAAAGATGGGGTTTTCATCATATTGCTTGATTTTCTCCCTCTACATCATGTCATCTTACTTAAGGCGTTACTCCATACTTTAGGAACTTAATACTCTAGATGCATACTCGGTAGTAGTCGGTGTGTGGATTAATTGTAGTAGATGCAGGCAGGAGTCGGTCTACTTGGCACAAACGTGATCCCTATATTCATAATCATAGCCTTGGATATCGTCATAACTTTGCGCTTTTCTATCAATTACTCGACAGTATTTTGTTCACCCACCGTATTATTTGCCTTCATGAGAGAAGCTCTGGTGAAACCTATGGCCCCCGGGTCTATTTTCCATCATATTTGTTTCCGATCTACTATTTTGCAATCTTTTATTTTCAGATCTATAAACTAAAAAACCCAAAAATATTTAGTTACCTTTTATTTAGTTTTAGCTATCTCTATCAGATCTCAGCTTTGCAAGTGACCACGAAGGGATTGACAACCCCTTTATCGCATTGGGTGCAAGTGTTTGATTGTTTGTGTAGGTGCATCTATTGGGGACTTGCGCCTTTCTCCTACTGGATTGATACCTTGGTTCTTAACTGAGGGAAATACCTATCTCTACTTTGCTGCATCACCCATTCCTCTTCAAGGAAAAACCAACACAAGATCAAGAAGTACCAGGAAGGTTTTCTGGCGCCGTTGCCGGGTAGATCTACATCAAGCCTACCAAGTACCCATCATAAACTCTCATCTTTTCCGTTACATTATTTGCCATTTGCCTCTCGTTTTCCTCTCCCCCACTTCTATAACGTTTACATAAAAATACTAAAAGATTTGCCTTTTTATTTTGCCCTTCTTCCTCCCGATCTCTTGTTTGCTTTAACTCATCATTATGGGTGATTTTGGCATGGCAGAAACTGATGATGGCCTGACTCCTAAAATTGGATGTTCAGGAAATCTGGATGTTAAAGCTTTCATTTTAAGACAAGGGAATTTTATTGGAAAAGAACATATACAAGAAGATTTCAACTGTGTAGGCAATTTGCCTATTGATAATGTTCCCATACTCAAAAGAACTAAAACATATGCGAAAGCTATCTCAGCATTAGTTCTGAAATTTGAGCATAGATTCATTCGTACTCATCCTACTTTGCAAAGATTGTTTTATGAGCTACCGTGATAAAAGATCCTAAGGCTAAAAAAATAGCTACCCAAGTTCTTAAGAATGAATTTCATCACATAGTTTGGGAAGCTAGGGATTTTTTTATCATTATGGTATGAGCCGTGATTAACCGATGATAGAGGAGAATTTTACAATAGTGACTACACTATGACACATTTATTTGGAAGTAACTAAAATTTTGATGAAAATCTCAAAAAAAAAATCCCTGTTTTAGATATGATCCAGCAAGTTTTTAATGATGTTAATCAACAGTATTCTTGGATTGTAGCCGGAAACCAAAGGGGATACGTAGAGGGGCAGCTTAATGATGCCAAAATACTTATGGATAATGTGTTTCAAGTTGTCTTTGCAAAACCTTCCGACGAGAACACATCTATGGAAAAACATATCAAACATGACAATACCTAGATCTATGTTTGTATGCCTAGCTAAGGGCGTTAAACAATAGTGCTTGTTGGGAGGCAACCCAATTTTATTTTTCTTCTGTTTTTCAATAAATTTTCATCTAGCCTCTGGTTACATGTGTTTTTATGTTTTTATTAGTGTTTGAGCCAAGTAAGACCTTTGGGATAGCTTACAGTGATAGTTGATTCGATCTTGCTGAAAAACAAAAACTTTTGCGTCCAGAAACATAATTGATCTGAGTTGCTGGAACGTGATAAATTCTTTAATTTTTTACACAAGATTCATATACAAATTGCCTCTGTTGTCCTAATTTTCAGAATTTTTGGAGTTAGAGAAGTATTCAAGTTTACAGATTACTACAAACTGACAGATTCTGTTTTCTATGTGTTGTTTGCTTATTTTGATGAATCTATGGGTAGTATCGGGGGTATGAACCATGGAGAAGTTGTAATATAGTAGACATTACAAAAATATAAATAAATAATGAGTTCACAACAGTACCAAAAAGTGGTGATTTATTTTCTTATACTAACGGATCTCATGAGTTTTCTGTTGAGTTTTGTGTTGTAAAGTTTTCGAGTTTTGGGTAAAGATTTGATGGACAATGGAATAAGGAGTGGAAAGAGCCTAAGCTTGGGGAAGCCCAAGGCACCCCAAGCTAATATTCAAGGACAACCAAGAGCCTAAGCTTGGGGATGCCCGGATGGTAAATTTACTTGAGGCTATAGTTTTATTCACCACATGATATGTGTTTTGCTTGGAGCGTATTGTATGATATGAGTCTTTGATTTTTAGTTTTTCACAATCATCCTTACTGTACAGACCTTTTGAGAGGGACACACATGAATCGTGAATTTATTAGAATACTCTATGTTCTTCACTTATATCTTTTGAGCTAGGCAATTTTACTCTAGTGCTTCACTTATATATATTTTTAGAACACGGCGGTGGTTTTATTTTATAGAAATTGTTGAACTCTCATGATTCACTTATATTATTTTGAGAGTCTCTCTAAACAGCATGGTAATTTGCTTTGCTTATGAATTTAGGCCTAATATGATGGGCATCCAAGAGGGATATAATAAAAACTTTCAGATTAAGTGCATTGAATAATATGAGAAGTTTGATTCCTTGTGATTGTTTTGAGATATAAAGATGGTAATATTAGAGTTTTGCTAGTAAGTAATTGTGGATTGCTAGAAATACTTGTGCTAAAGTTTGTGATTCCCGTAGCATGCATGTATGGTGAACCGTTATGTGATGAAGTCAGAGCATGATTTATTTATTGATTGTCTTATGAGTGGCAGTCGGGGACGAGCGATTGTCTTTTCCTAACAATCTATCCCCCTAGGAGCATGCGCGTAGTACTTTGTTTCAATGACTAATAGATTTCTGCAATAAGTATGTGAGTTCTTTATGACTAATGTTGAGTCCATGGATTATACTCACTCTCACCCTTCCACCATTGCTAGCCTCTCAAGACCGCGCAACTTTCGCCGATGTTGTACACCCACCATATACCTTCCTCAAAACAACCACCATACCTACCTATTATGGCATTTCCATAGCCATTCTGAGATATATTGCCATGCAACTTCCACCGTTCTGTTTTATTATGACATGCACCATCATTGTCATATTGCTTTGCATGTTTGTAAGATAGCTAGCATGATGTTTACATTGCTTGTCTGTTTTTTGATGTCATTTGCTACGCTAGATCATTGTACATCTCGGTACACCGTCGGTGGCATTCATATAGAGTCATATTTTGTTTTAAGTATCGAGTTGCAATTCTTGAGTTGTAAGTAATTAAAATTGTGATGATCATCATTATTAGAGCATTGTCCCATGTGTGTAAAGGACGATGAAAGCTATGATTCCCTCACAAGATTGGATGAGTCTCCAGATTTTATAAAAAATAAAAGAGGCCAAAGAAGCCGACTGCAAAAAAAGGAAAAAAATGAGAGAAAAGAGAGAAGGGACAATGTTACTATCCTCTTTCCACACTTGTGCTTCAAAGTAGCACCATGATCTTCATGATAGAGAGACTCCTATGTTGTCACTTTCATATACTAATTGGAATTTTTCGTTATATAACTTGGCTTGTATATTCCAGTGATGGGCTTCCTCAAATTTCCCTAGGTCTTCGTGAGCAAGCGAGTTGGATGCACACCCACTTAGTTTCTTTTTGAGCTTTCATAAACTTATAGCTCTAGTGCATCTGTTGCATGGCAATCCCTACTCACTCACATTGATATCTTTTGATGGGCATCTCCATAGCCCGTTAATATGCCTAGTTCATGTGAGACTATCTCCTTCTTTTTGTCTTCTCCACAACCACCATATTCTATTCCACTTATAGTACTATATCCATGGCTCACGCTCATGTATTGCGTGAAAGTTGAGAAGGTTTGAGAACATCAAAAGTATGAAACAATTGCTTGGCTTCTCATCGGGGTTGTGCATGATTTAATACTTTGTGTGATGAAGATGGAGCATAGCCAGACTATATGATTTTGTAGGGATAACTTTCTTTGGCCATGTTATTTTGAAAATACATGATTGCTTTATTAGTATGCTTGAAGTATTATTGTTTTTATGTCAATATTAAACTTTTTTTAATCTTATGGATTTGAACATTCATGCCACAATAAAGAAAATTACATGGATAAATATGTTAGATTGCATTATCAATTTTTTTGTCTTTCTCATTTACCTACTCGAGGACGAGCAGGAATTAAGCTTGGGGATGCTTGATACGTCTCCAACGTATCTATAATTTTTTATTGTTCCATGCTATCATATTATCTGTCCTGGATGTGTTATATGCATTATTATGCTATTTTATATTATTTTTGGGACTAACTTATTAACCTAGAGCCCAGTGTCCGTTTCTGTTTTTTCCTCGTTTTTGAGTTTCGCAGAAAAGGAATATCAAATGGAGTCCAAATGGAATAAAACTTTAAGATGATTTTTCATGGACCAGAAGACACCGTAGGACTTGGAATCCAAGACAGAAGACCAACAAGGTGGCGGCAAGGGTGGAGGGTGCGCCCCTGCCTTGCCGCCCCCTCGGGAGTCCCCTGACCTACTTCTTCATCTTATAAATTCACATATACTCCCAAACCCTCTAAGGCATCCACAAAAAATACTTTTCCGCTGCCACAACCTTCTGTTCCCGTGAGATCCCATCTTTGGGCCTTTTCCGATGATCTGCCGGAGGGGGATTCGATCACAGAGGGCATCTACATACCCCCTATTGCCCTTCCGATGAAGAGTGAGTAGTTTACCTCAGACCTACTGGTCCATAGCTAGTAGCTAGATGGCTTCTTCTCTCATTTTGATTCTCAATACCATGTTCTCCTCGATGTTCTTGGAGAACTATCCGATGAAATCTTCTTTTGCGGTGTGTTTGTCGAGATCCGATGAATTGTTGATTTATGATCAGCTTATCTATGAAAATTATTTGAATCTTCTCTCGTGCATTATTTGATATATTTTTATTTCTCTTCGACTTATCAGTTTGCACTACAAAAAAAGACACATCCGTGACATTTTGGGCCGAACGAAAAAAAATTCTGTCATACTTATGACACTTATATGACGATAATTGTGACAAAACCCGGTATCATCATAGATGTGGTGGGCTCCTACTTCTATGGAAAAAAACCATGACAAAAAATGGGCTTTTCGTCCTAGGCGGGCTGGAGATGCAGCTGCATGACATTCTTTCGGTCGTCCATGACGGAAAAAACTATGGTAGAAGTGAGGGCGCGGAAAATATCGGGGAGTTCCCGGTATGGTGGGTGGTCGGGGTCCGAGCGATGCACGTTTCTCTCATACACGTACGCGCGTGGGTGCGAGGCGTTGGGCTCTAACTGAACCCGAGCGAGGCGTTTGCCTACTTAAACCGAGCGATTGCACTGTAGGCTACACGTTACTGAACCCGAGCGATAGATCGATTGCTCTTAACTGAACCCGATCGAGCGATTCCTTTGCTACTGCTGCTAACTGAAGCCGATCGAACCTGTTGCCTCTTGATGTACAGTGAGCGTTGTTCGGGGTTTGGATGAACAGTTCCCGATGGGGGGTTGAATGGACAGGAACCCGTGGTTGTCAGATCACGGGTTCCGGCAAAACCCTTAAGGTTCCAACACTGGGGTGCGCGCAGAGATTTCCTCCCTACCGATCTACGCCCTAGCTCGCTAAGATCTCGCGGACGAACTCGAAGAAATTACAACACAAAGACACAAGATTTATAATGGTTCTGGCCACCGTTGTGGTGTAATACCCTAATCCAGTGTGGTGGTTGTGGATTGCATCTTGGGCTGATGATGACCGGTACAAGGGGAAGAACAGCCTCCTGAGGTTAAGGTGTTCTTGTGCTCTGCGAGCTTGGGTATGTGGGAATGGGAGGTGGAGTCGATCCCCTTCCCAGTGGTGGCTAGTTCTACTTATATAGGCACTGGTCCTCTCCCCAAATATTGAGTGGGAAGGGAGCCAACAACGGCCAATTTGAAAGGGGACAGCTAGTACAGCTTATCCTGACAAAAGCGGTCTTCGCCTGCGAAAGGCTCTGGTGATGACACTGTCTTGGGCTCCACGGTGACCTCCATCCTGCCATCCTGCTGGTCTTGGTCTCGTTGCACCGATATGGAAACCTTTGCTTGATGCCTTGGTACTCCGCGCCTGCGCCTTCCTCCTGAGCGGCAAAGAGGAAGCAAGGACGCTGCGCACGCTGGCGCCCGCCTGGTCTTGATCGTCATGGCTCACGTCACGAGAGCCTCGCGAGGTTTGCCCTGCCTTGATTTCTCCACTCCTCGCGAGGCAGCCTGGTGAGGCCGCTCCTGAGGAGGTCTTGTGTCGTCCACCCCGCGAGGCTTGGTCCCTCGCGAGGGTCTTGAATGCCTTGTTGATGAAGAAGGGCCGTACTGGCCTGCTAGCATAGCCACACCGTGGGCCGCAGGCAGGCAAGTCTGGGGACCCCCGTTCCCAGAACACCGACAGTAGCCCCCGGGCCTGTGGCGCTGGCTTGGCTTGGCGAAGCCAAAGGTCAAGCGCGGAGCGTCCACGGGCCCCAAAAGCCTGCGGCCTCGGTTGACGCGTGGCGGTTGATTGGACGTGGGCGTCTCCGCTTCCCCATGCTGCATCGGCAACTGCTTGACTTGACAAAAGGCTTGGCAGACAACGATTGCCTTCACTGTTCACCTTCGCCTTGCCTCAGATCCCCTTTCTCGCTCTTTGCTGTCGATACCTCCAGATCTGCTCCAATCTTGCTCCGCATTTGCGACTAATGGCGCCGCGCAAGGTCAAGCCCTCCTCGGCGCCGACTTGGTACGCGCTTGATCTCGATGCGCCCAGCGTCTCGGAGAAGAGCCTCGCCTCCACGCGTTTGCTTTCCTCCGATGTGCCGGAGCCTGAGGGGAGCACCTTCTTCCCCTTCTTCACGAGCAGCATCACTGCCGGGTTGGTTCCCCCCTTTTCTAATTTCTTTTTCGAGGTCCTCGACCACTTCGGGCTGTAGGCGCTGCATCTCCATCCTAACTTTATCGTCCTCTTGTCCATCTTCTCCTACTATTGCGAGGCGTATCTGTTGGAAATATGCCCTAGAGGAAATAATAAAAGGGTTATTATTATATTTCCTTGTTCATGATAATTGTCTTTTATTCATGCTATAATTGTATTATCCGGAAATCGTAAAAAACGTGTGAATACATAGACTACAACTTGTCCCTAGTGAGCCTCTAGTTGACTAGCTCGTTGACCAATAGATAGTCATGGTTTCCTGACTATGGACATTGGATGTCATTGATAACGGGATCACATCATTAGGAGAATGATGTGATGGACAAGACCAGATCCTAAGCATAGCACAAGATCGTGTAGTTCATTTTGCTAGAGCTTTTCCAATGTCAAGTATCTTTTCCTTAGACCATGAGATCGTGTAACTCCCAGATACCGTAGGATTGCTTTGGGTGTACCAAATGTCACAACATAACTGGTTGACTATAAAGGTGCACTACAGGTATCTCCGAAAGTGTCTGTTGGGTTGTCACGGATCGAGACTGGGATTTGTCACTCCGTATTACGGAGAGGTATCACTGGGCCCACTCGGTAATGCATCATCATAATGAGCTCAAAGTGACCAAGTGTTTGGTCACGGGATCATGCATTACGATGCAGTAAAGTGACTTGCGATAACGAGATTGAGCGAGGTATTGGGATACCGACGATCGAATCTCGGGCAAGTAACATACCGGCCGACAAAGGGAATTGTATACGGGTTGCTTGAATCCTCGACATCGTGGTTCATCCGATGAGATCATCGAGGAGCATGTGGGAGCCAACATGGGTATCCATATCCGCTGTTGGTTATTGACCGGAGAGCAGTCCGGTCATGTACTGTCTCTCGAACCCGTAGGGTCTACACATAAGGTTCGGTGGCGCTAGGGTTGTAGAGATATGAGTATGCAGCAAACCGAAAGTTGTTCGGAGTCCGGATGAGATCCCGGACGTCACGAGGAGTTCGGAATGGTCGGAGGTAAAGAATTATATATGGGAAGTCGAGTTTGACCATCGGAAAGTTTCGGGGTCCACGGTATTGTATCTGGGACCATCGAAAGGGTCGAGGTCCACCGGTGGGAGCCACCTATCCCGGAGGGCCCCATGGGCTGAAGTGGGAGGGAACGGACCTGGTGGGCTGGTGCGCCCCCCCTTGGGCCCCCCCTGCGCCTAGGGTTGGAAACCCTAGGGGAGGGGGCGCCTCCACTTGCCTTGGGTGGCACTCCACCCCCTTGGCCGCCGCCCCCCTAGGAGATCCCATCTCCTAGGGCCGGCGCCCCCTTGGGGTCCCTATATAAAGAGGGGGGGTGGGAGGGCAGCCGCACCCAACAGCTGGTGCCTCCCTCCCCTCCCTGCTACACCTCTCCCTCTCGCAGAATCTCGGCGAAGCTCTGCCGGAACCCTGCTGCATCGACCACCACGCCGTCGTGCTGCTGGATCTTCTTCAACCTCTTCCTTCTCCTTGCTGGATCAAGGTGCGGGAGTCATCATCCGCTCCGTACGTGTGTTGAACACGGAGGTGCTGTCCGTTCGGCACTTGGTCATCGGTGATTTGGATCACGATGAGTACGACTCCCTCAACCCCGTTCTCTTGAATGCTTTCGCTCGCGATCTACAAAAGGTATGTAGATGCACTCCTATCACTCGTTGCTAGATGAACTCATAGATGGATCTTGGTGAAACCGTAGGAAATTTTTTATTTTCTGCAACGTTCCCCAACAGTGGCATCATGAGCCAGGTCTATGCGTAGTTCTCTACTGCACGAGTAGAACACAATTTGTTGTGGGCGTAGATGTTGTCAACTTTCTTGCCGCTACTAGTCTTATTTTGCTTCAGAGGTATTGTGGGATGAAGCGGCCCGGACCGACCTTACACGTACGCTTACGTGAGACAGGTTCCACCGGTGACATGCACTAGTTGCATGAGGTGGCTAGCGGGTGTCTGTCTCTCCCACTTTAGTTGGAGCGGATTCGATGAAAAGGGTCCTTATGAAGGGTAAATAGAAGTTGACAAATCACGTTGTGGCTTTTTCAGAGGTAAGAAAGCGTTCTTGCTAGAACCCTATTGCAGCCACGTAAAAGATGCAACAACAATTAGAGGACGTCTAACTTGTTTTTGCAGCAATTGCCTTGTGATGTGATATGGCCAAAAGTTGTGATGAATGACGAATGATATATTGTGATGTATGAGATCATGTTCTTGTAATAGGAATCACGACTTGCATGTTGATGAGTATGACAACCGGCATGAACCATAGGAGTTGTCTTAATTATTGTATGACCTGTGTGTCATTGATTAAACGCCATGTAATTACTTTGCTTTATTGCTAAACCGTTAGCTATAGTAGGAGAAGTAATAGTTGTCGAGCAACTTCATGAAGACACGATGATGGAGATCATGGTGTCATGCCGGTGACAAGATGATCATGGAGCCCCGAAGATGGAGATCAAAGGAGCTATATGATATTGGCCATATTATGTCACTACTATATATAATTGCATGTGATGTTTATTATGTTTATGCATCTTGTTTACTTAGAACGACGGTAGTAAATAAGATGATCCCTTATAATAATTTCAAGAAAGTGTTACGCCCTAAGCGTGCGCCGTTGCTAAAGTTCGTCGTTTGAAGCACCACGTGATGATCGGGTGTGATAGATTCCTCGTTCACATACAACGGGTGTAAGACAGTTTTACACATGCAAAACACTTAGGTTAACTTGACGAGCCTAGCATGTACATACATGGCCTCGGAACACAAGAGACCGAAAAGGTCAAACATGAGTCGTATGGAAGATACGATCAACATGGAGATGTTCACCGATGATGACTAGTCCGTCTCACGTGATGATCGGACCACGGCCTAGTCGACTCGGATCATGTAACACTTAGATGACTAGAGGGATGTCAAATCTGAGTGGGAGTTCATTAAATAATTTGATTAGATGAACTTAATTATCATGAACATTAGTCTAAAATCTTTGCAAAAATGTCTTGTTGATCAAATGGCCAACGCTCGTGTCAACATGAACTTCAACGCGTTCCTAGAGAAAACCAAGCTGAAAGATGATGACAGCAACTATTTGGACTGGGTCCGGAACCTGAGGATCATCCTCATAGTTGCCAATAAACAATATGTCCTAGAAGCACCGCTAGGTGAAGCACCCATCCCAGGGAACCAAGACGTTATGAACGCTTGGCAGTCTCGTGCTGATGATTACTCCCTCGTTCAGTGCGGCATGCTTTACAGCTTAGAACCGGGGCTCCAAAAGCGTTTTGAGCAACACGGAGCATATCAGATGTTCGAGGAGCTAAAAATGGTTTTCCAAGCTCATGCCCGGGTCGAGATATATGAAGTCTCCGACAAGTTCTATAGTTGTAAGATGGAGGAAAATAGTTCTATCAGTGAGCACATACTCAAAATGTCTGGGTTGCACAACCTTTGTCCCAAATGGAAATTAACCTCCGGACGAGGCGGTCATTGACAGAATCCTTGATCACTCCCACGAGCTACAAGAGCTTTGTTATGAACTACAATATGCAGGGGATGGTGAAAACTATTCCTGAAGTATTTTCAATCTTTGAAGTCGTGAGAGGTATAAATCAAGAAAGAACATCAAGTGTTGATGGTCAATAAAACCACTAAGTTAAAGAAGGGCAAGGGTAAGAAGAACTTCAAGAAGGACGGCAAGGATGTTGCCGCGCCCGGTAAGCCAGTTGCCGGGAAGAAGTCAAAGAATGGACCCAAGCCTAAGACTGAGTGCTTTTATTGCAAAGGGAAGGGTCACTGGAAGCGGAACTGCCCCAAATACTTAGCAGACAAGAAGGCCGACAACACTAAAGGTATATTTGATATACATGTAATTGATGTGTACCTTACCAGTACTCGTAGTAACTCCTGGGTATTTGATACCGGTGTCGTTGCCCATATTTGTAACTCACAGCAGGAGCTGCGGAATAAATGGAGACTGGGGAAGGACGAGGTGACGATGCCCGTCAGGAATGGTTCCAAAGTCGATGTGATCGCCGTCGGGACGCTACCTCTACATTTACCTACGGGATTAGTTTTAAACCTCAATAATTGTTATTTAGTGCCAAGTTTGAGCATGAACATTGTATCAGGATCTCGTTTAATGCAAGATGGCTACTCATTTAAATCCGAGAATAATGGTTGTTCTATTTATATGAGAGATATGTTTTATGGTCATGCTCCGATGGTTAATGGTTTATTCTTAATGAATCTCGAGCGTGATATTACACATATTCATAGTGTGAATACCAAAAGATGTAAAGTTGATAACGATAGTCCCACATACTTGTGGCTTGCCGCCTATGGTCACATTGGTGTCAAGCGCATGAAGAAGCTCCATCTTGATGGACTTTTAGAGTCTCTCGATTATGAATCATTTGACACATGCGAACCATGCCTCATGGGCAAAATGACCAAGACTCCGTTCTCCGGAACAATGGAGCGAGCAACCAACTTATTGGAAATCATACATACTGATGTGTGCGGTCCAATGAGCGTTGAGGCTCGCAGAGGATATCGTTATGTTCTCACTCTCACAGACGACTTAAGTACATATGGGTATGTCTACTTGATGAAACACAAGTCTGAGACCTTTGAAAAGTTCAAGGAATTTCAGAATGAGGTAGAGAATCAACGTGACCGAAAAATAAAGTTCTTACGATCAGATCGTGGAGGAGAATATTTAAGTCACGAATTTGCTACAACCTTAAGGAAATGTGGAATTGTTTCACAACTCACGCCGCCTGGAAAACCTCAACGTAACGGTGTGTCCGAACGCCGTAATCGCACTCTATTGGATATGGTGCGATCTATGATGTATCTTACTGATTTACCGCTATCATTTTGGGGATACGCTCTAGAGATAGCTACATTCACTTTAAATAGGGCACCGTCTAAATCCGTTGAGACCACACCGTATGAATTATGGTTTGGGAAGAAACCTAAGCTGTCGTTTCTAAAAGTTTGGGGAAGCGATGCTTATTTCAAGAAACTTCAATATGAAAAGCTCGAACCCAAGTCGGAAAAATACGTCTTCATAGGATACCATAAGGAAACCATTGGGTATACCTTCTACCTTAGATCCGAAGGCAAGATCTTTGTTGCCAAGAACAGATCCTTTACGGAAAAAGAGTTTCTCTCGAAAGGAGTAAGTGGGAGGAAAGTAGAACTTCGATGAAGTACTACCTCTTGAACCGGAAAGTAGTGCAGCTCGAGGAAAATGTTCTGTGGTGCCTACACCGACTGGAGAGGAAATTAATGATGATGATCAAGGTACTTCAGATCAAGTTGCTACTGAACTTCGTAGGTCCACAAGGACACGTTACACACCAGAGTGGTATGGCAACCCTGCACTGGAAATCATGTTGTTAGACAACGATGAACCTTCGAACTATGAAGAGGCGATGGCGGGCCCAGATTCCAAAAATGGCTTGGACATGCAATCCGAGATAGGATCCATGTATGAAAACAAAGTATGGACTTTGACAGACTTGCCCGATGATCGGCGAGCGATAGAAAACAAATGGATCTTTAAGAAGAAGACGGACGCGGATGGTAATGTGTAAGTGCATCTAGTGCCCCTTAGTGATTTTGGTGTATTGAAGACTTATAGGTTAAGGAACTAATGCGTTTGTGAGTGTACACAGGTCTATAAGTCTATGAGGAGTTTGGTATTTACAGAGAAAGCCGACCCCTAAAAATGAAGTTCTTCGACTGAAGACTTTGATATTTTGAAGACTTTCAGAAGACTTTGAAAGTGAAGAAATTAGTGTGACCTTGGAAACTTGGTATTCATTTGAGGAACATGAAGCGTGAAGACTTTTGTTTTCGTAGTTTCATTTTCTCTTTCTTGAGTCATAGGAAACACTATACTGTGAAAGGGGGTCGAGGAAATACTAAGGAAAAATTTCCATGTGATGCTCAACTCAAAATCCTACACCTACCAATCCCGTCGAGTGAAGCCTTTGGAAATCTCATACAGTTCAGTCAATTTCTTCAGTGACAGAGACGAAGCTCTTCCAGTCCTTGAGGAATTTGTTCTGGCCCGAGGAGTTAAAATTCGCCGGTCTTGGATTGCCTACGATGAGGAACATGATAGCCACGAGAAATTTGAGATTCAAATTTCTGACCGTTCTTAAACTCTACGCCACTGTCCCAAAATATCTTATCCACCTAACGGTCATATCATTGAAGGGCATTTATGTCTTATCATGTCGGGCTGCTCCCTAGGCTATAAATAGCCGCCCCTACAACCACTAGCTGGTTGGCTGCTCCGAGAGAACTTGGCACTTGTCATTTGAGAGCAACCAATCCTCCAAGGACTTTGAGCGAAAATCATCGAAAGTGAGGAAAAACCCAAAACCAAACCCCTACAAACCCAAAGTGATTGAGCATCTTGAAGAGATTGATCCTGCATGGATCCGGCGCTTGTTACCTTTGAAGGCGGTGCTTCTTCCGGATGGTTAGGCGTCATGGTCTAGAAACATCCAAGAGGAATTGTGGATCACCGAGTGACCAAGTCTGTGTGAAGGTTTGGAAGTCACTGAAGACTTACCACGAGTGATTGGACGAGGTCTGTGACCTTAGTTCAAGGAGAATACGGTGAGTACTTGGTGTCTGAGCTGCGTGCTTTCGGGGCCGACCGGGTGTCCGGGGATCGTGTGTCCTCGAGTTTAAATACTCGGCTCCAACCAGACGCATAACCGAGACAATGAGTTGGAACTGGTCTACCAAATCATTGTCTTCACCAACCTTACTGGTTCTATTTCCTCAACCCTTTCATTTCCTCAGTATTGTGTTGAGTGTTTGTTCATATATGTGTTTGAAGACTTTGACTGAAGACTTTCTCAATTTCCTCAGTTCAATTTCTTCAGTCTGTGTGTCTTCATCTTGTGCTATCCTGTGTTTATGCTTTCTGTACTCTTTGTTTGTCTTCATTTCATCATGATGACCATGCCCACATTCTGTTATGCTTACTTCTGAGTACTTATTCCGCTGCAAGTAGTTCTTCGTTAAGGAATTTCCTCACCGGCAAATTCCTCGATGAAGAATTCATAAAATCGCCTATTCACCCCCCTCTAGTCGATATAACGCACTTTTAATTGGTGTCGAGCAAGGTACTCCCTTGTTACGTGTGATTTTGGTTTAACCACCGGAGTTTTAGTTATGTCGGCCGCAGGTATGATCAAGGTCTCACCGAGGTGTCCTACCTTTGATGGGACGGACTACCCCTCTTTGGAAGAACAAGATGCGAATGCATCTTGAGGAAATTGACAACGATCTACGGTATGTTGTGGAAAATGGTGTTCCCTCGGTCCACACCTTCTCTGAATCTTGCCGATGTGAAGAGATTCAAGCAACTCGATTCTCAAGCGAAGAATATCATATGTGGCCATCTGAGCAAAGGACAATATGGAAGAGTGAGTGCTTTGGAAACAGCCAAGCTCATCTGGGACAGGCTGTCCAAAGTAAATGAAGGAGTCTCAACTCAGCGTGACTCTCGAGTTGATGTTCTTCGAAATCTCTTCAACCGCTTCAAAAGACTCGACAACGAAAATGTTCAACAAACCTTTGATCGCCTCACTGACATCTCAAATGAGCTTCAAGCACTTGGCGCCACTGACATCACCGACCATGAGGTGGTGAAGAAATTGTTGAGGTTGCTTGATTCCTCATTTGATACTCTGGCACTGATGATACAAGTCACTTGATCCAGATGATATCCTCGAGAGGCTAAATACTCATGAGTTCCAGCTTGCTGAAAAGAGAGATCTCTATGGTTCTAGCTATGGAAAAACACGTGCCCTGAAGGCCAAGGCGTATGCGAATCTGAGTGTGAAGACTACGGTAGTAGCCTTGGAGATCACGAAGAATTAGGGCGAGGAGCTAGCCTTTGCTCGTGAAGAAATTCCAGAAGTTATCAAGGCGTGGTCGCTTTGGAAAATCCTCAAGAAGCAGTGATTCCTCATCCGATGACTATAAGAGAAGACTTTGTCACAAATGCAAGAAACCTGGTCACTACATCCAAGATTGTCCTCGGTGGGAAAAGGAATTAAAGAAGAAGAAACACAAGGATTACAGTTACGATGGCGAAGAAGAAGAAGAAATCATCGAAATCTTCATCATCAAAATCCTCAAAGCCTTCTTCTCACAAGAAGAGCAGCTCCAAAATGGCTAGGGCATTCATTGGCAAGGAAATGGACTCTGAAGCTGAATCTGAGGAACATGAGGAAGGGGAGGCATCAGAAGAATCTGAGTCTGGTGTGGCGAGTCTAGCTCTCGCTACTGCCTTTGTCAGCAAGTCCATCTTCAACTCTGAAGAAAATGACCTCACCAACAATGCTGATGAAGATAGTGATGACTACGCTCTCACCTATTGCTTCATGGCAAAGGGTGCCAAGGTACTCAAATATACCTCCTCTGAATCTAGTGAAAATGAATCTCATGAAGATCTAAAGCTCAATTACTCAAAACTTGCTAAGATTGCTGTAAAACAACAAAGGGCTTTTGAAAAGGTTCAAAACATGCTAGATAAGAGTGATGATATGTTAGGTGAAGAAATGGATCGCACTAAAGCCCCCGATTGAAAATCTTGAGACTTGATCTAGGTTTGACAGCCTTCAAGGTCATCATAACACTCTCTTATCTCGATCATGAGAAACTTTCTTATGAATTTCTTCAAAGAAAGCAAGATCTTGAGAAGCTAAGAGTGAATTATGAAGATCTTGGAAGGAGCGATTCATTACTTGCTCACCAAATCAGCACTTCTCGGAAGAATTTTTCCTCCATGCTTAAAGTGCATTGAGCGTGAATCTGCTAAGTCTTCACTGAATGTTCAAATACTTCAAGCTGTTACAAATTCTTCACCTGCCTCTGCTATCACTAATTCCTCATCCGAGGACATTGCTAGTATCACTGACGATGCAGGGCTGAAGGAATTGTATATGACAGGCATGTACAAAAGCCTCAAAGGGCATCAGACTCTTTGTGATGTGCTTAAAAAGCAGATCCTCAACAGGAACCCTAGGAAAGAGAGTATTGCTTTGAGAGGAAACTCAATGCTGATGGAACATATTGGAAGGCTGAGCAGTATCCCAAAACCTCATGGGTTGCTGCAAAGGGACCTCCAGTTGATCCATCTAACTTATCTGGCTTTACATGCGAATCTCCTCATTCTTACGATGAGTCATTTGACTCCAACTATAAACGGTTCAAAAATCAGAATGGTGAAGTATTTGCTAGATATGTTGGCACTAACTGCAGGAACGGTTCCCCTATGAAGAAAATCTGGGTTCCCAAAAAGTGCCTTGAAAGTCTTGAGGTGAATGTCCTCATGACACCACCTGTGAAGAATAGAAACCCCAGATCAAATTCTTCATATGGACCAAATTCTTCATATGGATCCAAGTCCTCATACGGACCAAATTCCTCAAAAGGATCAAAGTCCTCATATGATTATCATCGTGCTAATAACTCTGTTTCACAGGGTAGAGCTAAGGGCTATGAATATGTGCATTATTCTTCAAACCAATATGTTCATACGTCCTCGAAGAATTTCTCTGCTTATTCATATGCTTACCCTAACCCCTCTTATGTGGAACGAAATGGTTTGGCCTCTATGCCACCATTCTCATATGGTGCTCGCAGAGTGATGAACTCTTTGCCACCCCTTCAGATGTTGGTGGTGAAGAAAAAGAACTAACCTCTTCTGCAGGGTCAGGTCTCCAGACGTGCTTTAAACATCTGAAGAATTTGCCGGGGGCCTGACAAAATGCCTGAAAGGACTTAAGCTAATCATGATGAAATGAACTTTCATTTCACACGTCCTCATACTACTTATCAATTATCTACCCTGATGAAATTCATCTGATGAACTTGATATCATATTCTTCACTAATGAAGTATATGAGATCGTAAGTTGCACTAATTCATCTGCAGGATGATCAACCCAAAGCCACTGAGTGGGTTCTCGATAGTGGATGTACAAATCACATGACTGGTGACAAGAATCTATTGATGGATGCTCCCTTATCACCATCTCATCTGAAGCATATCATCTTTGCTGACAAAGGCAAAAGTCAGGTATTGGGTCTTGGTAAGGTTGCGATCTCTAAGGACATACACATGGACAAAGTCATGCTTGTTGAGTCTTTAGGATACAACCTCATGTCAGTCTCAATGCTTTGTGATCTTGATATGGTTGTTATCTTTGGCAAGTATCGTTGTGTTGTGATTATGGAAGCTGACAATTCCAAAGTCTTGAAGGCTTTAGGAGAGGAGACTTGTATATTTTGATTTCTCTGGGACCACAACCAGCCGTGTGTCTACTTGCAAAAAGCTTGAGAGGCTGGCTATGGCATCGGCGACTTGGTCACGCAGGCATGAGGAATTTGAACACGCTTGCAAAGAAGAAGCATGTCATTGGCATTGAGAATGTCAAGTTCCTCAAGGATCACTTGTGTGGAGCTTGTGAAGCTGGAAAAATGACCAAGGCCAAGCATCCAGCGAAGACTATCATGACCACTACTCATCCCTTCGAATTGCTTCACATGGACCTCTTTGGTCCTAATCCTTACTCAGCTGTTACTAATGACGCATCTTTATATGGATTTGTTATTGTTGATGATTACTCTCGTTACACATGGTACACATTGTTACTTACAAAAATGAAGTGTAGGAAGTCTTCAAACGATTTTCCTCGAGGTCTTCAACTAACTTTGGTGTGAAGATCAGACACATCAGGAGTGACAATGGAACTGAGTTCAAGAATTCCGGTCTTGATGCCTATCTTGATGAACTTGGTATTACTCATGAGTTATCTGCTCCCTATACTCCTCAGCAAAATGGCGTCGTGGAGCGCAAGAACAGAACTCTCGTTGAGATGGGTCACACTATGCTTGATGAATACAAAACGCCTAGTCGTTTTTGGATTGATGTAATTGATACTGCGTGCCACATCATCAACAGAGTATATCTTCACAAATTCTTCAAGAAGACTGCCTATGAACTCTTCACTGACAAGAAACCCAATGTAAGTTATTTCAAAGTCTTCGGTGCTAAATGCTGGATTAGAGATCCTCATCACAATTCTAAATTTGCACCGAAAGCACATGAAGGTTTTATGCTTGGTTACGGAAAGGACTAGCACACCTCTGAGTCTTCAACATTGCTCTTCACAAGATTGTAGACACTTTGTAGATGTGCGGTTCGATGAAACTAATGGCTCGCAAAGAGAGCACCTACCTTACGTGTTAGATGAACCAGCACTGAGGAATCTATCAAGTTCAAGGCAACTGAGGATGTCATTCCTCTTGAAGAATCAGCTGAAGAATTCATTCCGATCTGTGAAGAACGTCGAGTGATGCACCTGAAGATAATGCTGAAGACAATGGTGTTGAGGAAAATGATAAAATTCCTCGACGACAACCAGCTCATCCTCGCGTTGCAAAAGAAGTACAAGTTGACAAGATCATCGATGACATTGAAGCGCCAGGTCCTCTCACTCGCTCAAAAGCTTCACATTTATCTAACTTTTGTGGGCACTATGCTTTTGTCTCTATCACAGAGCCCACTAAGGTAGATGAAGCATTCTGGAGCCCGAGTGGATTCAGGCCATGCAAGAAGAATTACATCAGTTCGAGCTCAACAATGTGCAGGAACTGGTCAAACGTCCAGATCCTCGCAAGCATAATATCATCGGCACAAAGTGGATCTACCGCAACAAGCAAGATGAAAATGGCCTTGTGGTGAGGAATAAGGCACGACTTGTAGCTCAAGGCTACACACAGGTTGAAGGAATTGATTTCGATGAAACTTTTGCACCTGTTGCTAGACTTGAGTCTATTAGCATATTACTCGCCTATGCTAACCATCACAATATCACTTTATATCAAATGGATGTGAAAAGTGCATTCCTCAATGGTAAGCTTGAGGAAGAAGTATATGTTGCTCAACCCCAGGTTTTCAAGATCCAAAGAATCCCGACAAAGTCTTGAGGACTCAACAAGGCTCTCTATGGTCTCAAACAAGCCCCACAGGCGTGGTATGATACATTGAAGGAATTCTTCGTGAAGAATGGCTTCACACCAGTTCACTCGACCCTACTCTCTTTACTAAATCATATAATGGTGAACTATTTGTGTGCCAAATATATGTTGATGATATTATCTTTGGCTGTCTTGACCAACGTTATAGTGATGAATTTGCCTATATGGCCAGTGAAGAATATCAAATGTCTATGATGGGAGAGTTGAAATTCTTCTTAGGTCTTCAAATTCGTCAACAACACAATGGTATATTCATATCTCAGGAGAAATACCTCAAAGATGTCCTAAAGAAATTCGGCATACAAGATTGCAAAGGTGTCAAAATTCCTATGCCCACAAATGGCCATCTATGCACTGATGAAAATGGTAGTGACTTTGATCACAAGGTATACCGCTCCATGATTGGTTCTCTATTGTACTTATGTGCATCTAGGCGGATATAATGCTTAGTGTTTGCATGTGTGCCCGATTTCAAGCTACAATCAAGGAATCACACCATAAGGCTGTGAAGCATATTCTTGAAATATAGCTCACACACCAACACTAGGATTATGGTACCCCAAGGGCTCTACTTTTGATCTCATTGGATATTACGACTGACTATGCTTGTGATCGTGTGGACCATAAGTCAACATATGGTACTTGTCATTTCCTCGGCGATTTTTGGTGCATTGGTCCTCGAAGAAAGCAGAACTGCGTATCACCGTCTACTACGGAAGCTGAATACATTGCTGCTGGCTCGTGTTGTGCTCAATTCTTTGTGGATGAAGCAAACTCTCAAGGACTACTGACATCAACGTGAAGAATTTGCCTCTCTCTTGTGACAATGAGAGTGCCATCAAGATTGCTCACAACCCAGTTCAACACTCGAAGACAAAGCACATTCAAATTCGTCATCATTTTCTTCGTGATCATGTGTTGAAGGGCGACATCTCCATCGAGCATGTGAAGACTGAAAAGCAGCTAGCCGATATCTTCACTAAGCCCTTGGATGAGAAGAGATTTAGCAAGTTGCGGTGTGAGCTAAATATCTTAGAATCTTCGAACGTTCTTTGATAAGGACACACATCCTGACACTTATGCAAAATTGATGACTTAGATGTGCAACACATGAAGAAACGTTTTTCTTCAATCAATGAAGAAATAACACTCTAAGTGTGAAGAAATTTATGAAGAATTTGATTCTCAGAACCCTACGACAATTATGCAGCGGTGTCAGAAATCATCATTCTTATCTGTTGAGTCACGCCACCACCAAAGTTGAAAATCTTCAATTTGAGTTTTTCCTCGGTTTTTGAAATTCTTCAGTTTTTCAAATTCTTCAACTTTGCAAAATCTTCACTGTTTCCGTCGTTTTTCTTCATTGGCAATACATATATATATATATATGGGTTTATGTCCTCTACAGCATTCACTTATGGCTATTTCTTCAAGTCGTTTTTTTTCTGCTAAGTGAATGTGATCGGACCCTTCCCCCTCTATGCTATACTCAACCCAATCTATTCACAAATTCTTCATATGCGTTCTATTTGAAACTCGTTCAAAATCTTCACTGTGTCCTTGTCAATTTGAAGAAATTTCGAACGAAACTTAAAAACTGATCTTATCCAAACTTTCGGTTTTGCCGCTCAAACCGTTCCGCATCCCACGATGCATTATTTTACTCACCCGCGATCGTACACGATCTCCACTACACAGTACGTGGGTGACACATGTCGTAAGAAGGAGAATCGTCAGGGGCACGTTCGTCCTAACTCCTCGGGCGAACAGTTTTTCACTGCCTCTATAAATACCCCTCTCTCCATCCTCACTTCTTTTACTCCGCTCGACCTCTCTCTCCCGCTCGAGCTCCTCAAACCCTAGCGCCGCCGCTACTCCATCGTCGCCGGTGAGGAAGAGCTTCGCTGCCTCGACCTCATCGCCGTCGTACTCGCACCGGTTGCGGAAATCCTCACTCCGCCGCCGCTGTAGCTATCTGCCTCCGCCGAGTTAGGGCGTGGAAGATCTGAACAGACGAGCTTCACATCTACAACACCCAGTTTGTCGTGTTCTTCATTTAGGGTAATTAAAAGTTACTTTTACTACCTTCGTTGATCCAAATTTTACACTACAAAATCTTCAAAGGTGTTTTATTCTTCAAATCCTCACTCACAAACACCTCACTAGTTATATGCTCTTGATTCGGTTCTCTAAGCAATCATTTTTTTCTTCAAGATTCCTCAATTGTGTGGATCCTCGATCTGTACAACTCTGGAACCTAAGACAAAGAGTGCTTAGTGAAATTCTTCAAGGCTCATCTGGTCAAAATCCTCAAAACTTGTTCTTTTTGAAAAACCTTACGAGAGCATATGACCTCTCCAAATTCCTGCAACTATACTCTTTTCACGGTACTCATGTCATTTCTTTGAATCACTAGGTTCTCATCAACTTAACTCATTTGCAGCGCTCCTCAAAGAAAAGTTGCATACTTCTTGAGACAATTCGTTTGTTCAAATTCCTCAATTTGAAGAATATGGCGAAGGAAAGAAGCCACGAGAAAGGAGGAAAGAGGCTGAGGTCATGACCGTGTTTGAAATCCACGAGGAAATATATGCTGATTATTGCACACTGATGAAGCCGAGTTCGCAAAGAGAACAAAAATCAAGCGCAAGGTGCGCATCCAAAGGATTGAACGGAGATGGGCACGGGAATGGAGGGAGTACCGATATGTAACTCCAAAGTACATGAAGAAATTCACACTCAATCCTCCATGCCCAAGAGTTCCATTGGCACCTGGTCAAAAAGCTGACCCACCAGCATCAAGCGTGGTGAGGACTTTCCTGAAGAATGGGCCAAGCGCCAAGCCAAGTTGGCAAGACAAGCCAATGAGGCAGTGAGGACATTCAATGAGGACTACTGCCCGCTGCTTGCTGCCCCGAGGCCTCTGTCAAGCCAAGAAAATCGATGGCAAAGAAGCCCGCTCACAAGCCAAGTGCTTCACCAGCAGTGCCCTCACGGCCAATTCCTCATGCTGCTCCTGCTCCTCCAAAATCCTCAGCTCCTCCAAAATCCTCAGCTCCTCCCAAGTCCTCAGCAGATCCGACAAAGTCCTTAGCACCCGTGCATCTGGCCACGTGCCAAAGGACTGCATGCTTTTCCATTGCCTCTGGTGTCTCAGCAAGTTCCTCAGCTGCACCAAAGTCTTCATCTGGCCCGACTCTGCTGAAGACTAAGGCCACACCAGTGGGCGAGGTCCTCGGCCAAGTCCCAAGAAGAAACAGGTCGCCTTCCAAGAGCCACCTGAAGATGATGAGGCTGATGATGATGAACTTGAGGAAATCATCAGAGATCGCCAAGAGAGGGCCGCTAGAGCCAAAGGCACAACTGTGCCACTGCTGTTGGATCCGAGGAAAATCCTCAATTATATTGATCTCTGGCACAAGGATCCAAACACCCCTATACCTGACTTTCATCTGACTCCTGGACAAAGTCATATGCTGACCCATTTCATCGCTGAAGAGAAATGGAAGTTTGAAAAGGCAAGAGAGATCAAGAAAGCTCAATACAGAAAGGAGAAGTTCAGAAGAAAAGCGTTGTCGAGAATGACACACGAGGAACTTCTCAAGGTCTGACTGAAATTCAAGACCTCAACAAAAACTTCGATGCTTATTATGCTTTGATTGGCAAGGAGCCAAGGTCGATTCGTCAACGACAAAGAAGTTCACCAATGTTGCTGCCTAACGCAACATGAAATTCCTCAGCCGGAGCCTCGGCTCAGCCCTCTTGAAGAACATGCCGGCACCGGCTGATGAAGTTCAGGCTCTTTGAAGAAAAATGCAGTTCAGGCTGATGATCCCATTCCGACTTGAAGAAATTGCCGGGGCATCCACTAGTGGTGAGCTGAAGAAGCCCGAACAAGTCGAGGCAAGCGCATCGATTGCGCTGAGGAAAATCAACCAGATTCCTCGGCTCCTCCTGCGCCAACACCAACTCCAATTCTTCCATCTGCCTCGATGTGAAGAAGACCAAAACTGCTGAGCGAGCTGCTTTGTGAAGAAAGCGGAAAGCATCAGCTGCGTCAAATTCTTCGGCTGCGAAGAAAATGAAGCCAATGACCAGCTCTTTTGAAAATCCTATTGATGCTGTTCCAATTTCCTCAATTCCATCAAAGGACCTTGTTCCTTATGATGAAGATTATGAGATCCCAAGCGGATCTGATGACCGAAAATCATTCTGCTGCTTCGTGAGAGTAGATTGATGAAGAAATTGAAGTGGAAGCAATCCCTTCAACCCCAATCATTTCCTCGCCTATGCCTCAGTTCATAGCTGAAGAGGCCGGTGTTGAGGAAATTGAAGAAGATGTGGATATTGGAAGCACAACGCCAGTGATGAACGATGACTTTTGGGAAAGTGGGGATCCAAATTCTCCACTCTTCACCCCAGTCCAACAGATACCTCAGTCCCTGCTCTAAGCTGTTCAAATGGGCTCTGAAGAAACTCATCCCACTTCATACATCCATGAAGAAATTCCAGCCACTAAGCTGATGAACACAGTCTTCTTGATCCTCGAATTGCAATTTGTTGAGGAACAAGAAATTCCTCACCACGAAGAACACGAGATTGCGATTCACGAGGTCGTGATGCAACTCACTGACACTCCACTGCCAAAGCCAAAGGATCCCTTCTCAACAAAGAAAAAGTTCAAGGCTGAAGACTTCTTCAGCGAGCACGTATTCTTCACTAATTACAATCCATATGATTCTGCTCGCATAAGGAAGAGGCGTTTCTAGACTGCTAGTCAAGCCAATTTCTATTCCTCGGTGCTCTTCAATAAAGACAAAGTCTTCGATCATGCTCATATTCCTCATGTGGACATGGAGTCTCTGCCAGGCTTCGAGCCAGTCCTCACTGTTCTTCACGACGCAGGACTTTTGAATTTCTGCACTGATATATGTGACTGGAATGAAGAACTCATTCTTCAATTCTATGCAACGCTGCACATCACCGGAGACGCTGAAGACGTGAACTCATGGGTATTAGACTGGATGTCTGAAAATACTCACTACAAGGCACCAACAATGAATTGTTTCGTGCTCTACCACTCGATCCTCCACTTGGCGGTGCTCATTGTATCTACAATGAACAGAACTTTCAAATCACTATATGCAAGTGTTGATGAAGCCTTTGAAGCCAAGGCAGGCCCCAAGAACCAAATTCCTCGTCAAGGAATTATTGTATGTGCCTCGACTGTCTATCGATTACAGCGAAGACAATGAGTCCTATCAAAGGCCACGACTCAAATGATGAAGAAGTCGTTGGCATCATGAAGAATATGATTTTCAATACCATTCGTGGCGTTCCCGTCAACTTCCATGATTTCTTCATGAGGGGCAAACATTGCTATGTCACCATTTGAGCTGAAGCCTTATGCGCCTTGGAAAATGAGATTCATCAGGACAAGGTCTTCACTCAATTACAAGGCTGACACACTGAACCACTGCAGCTACTTGCCCCCGATTGAAGTCCTCAAACGGACATTTACCTCGGTGATGACAAGGGCAAGGCTCTGCTGTGATCGATGAAGGCATTCGTCCATTGGATGGACAGTTTCGCAAAGCAGCATCCTACTCCACCAATGATGACTCGCCACACATGACTCTGCATAAATACCTCGGTCAAGCAAAGTCCTCAAGCTCACGCAGCGAGGTGATGTTGATCGTGAGTTACTCCTCGGTCTTCATCGGAAGGTTGATCGCAATCATAAATGGGTCAAGCGTCGGTTTGGTTCAATTCTTCACAACATGACCTCTACACACAATGCCGTGAAGAAAAACCACTACTACCTCCATGAAACCTTCAAACGCACCTGGGCTGTTCTTTCAAATGTCTACAGTGCGGAAGAACTGACGACAATGGGACTCAAGGAAGAATTTGACTGGTCTGCACCTCCTCCGAAGAAATACAAGAATGTCAAAGTTCCTTCCTTGGTGGCCAACTCCTATTATTCATCGCGAGACACTGATGAAAATGAAGACTTGGACGACACTGCGGCAGGCCCTACTTCAACAACCGACCCCAACAATGCTGGCGCTCCTTCCTCAACTTGAAATTCTTGAGGCGTTGGTCCCGGTTCGATCCTTTTGGTCATTCGATGACAAAGGGGAGAAATTTGAGTTAGTCTTCAAGCGGGTCTATTATATGGGCAATTTATTTTTGTTAAGATACAACTCTCGTTCTTATGAAACTTTTATTGGATCGAGTTGTAATCTTAAACCCGATGGTGCTTTGATACTTTTGATGCACTGTGCTCTTGCACTATGCTCTGATACTAGCTCTAATTCTCTTGAGCTCTGATACTCTTGATGCGTTATTTTGCATGCCTGTTCCTCATTAATGTTATTGCACGCATGCTGAATTTCATCAAGCACCATATTTCATCATGCATTTCAAATTCTTCATACTATATGTCAAATGCGTGTATGAATTACAAGATATAGGGGGAGATCTCCATGATTCAACTCTTCAAATGTGCATTGCGTCAAAAGCAAATTCCTCACTATGCACATCTTCGGGGAGTTCTTCTATATCTTGCAATCAAATTCCTCAATATCAGTATTTACACTTCATATGTTTATCGGTTGAAAACTTAACCTATATTGTCATCAATCACCAAAAGGGGGAGATTGTAAGTGCATCTAGTGCCCCTATAGTGATTTTGGTGTATTGAAGACTTATAGGTTAAGGAACTAATGCGTTTGTGAGTGTACACAGGTCTATAAGTCTATGAGGAGTTTGATATTTACAAAGAAAGTCGACCCCTAAAGATGAAGTTCTTATTTGAAGACTTTGATATTTGAAGACTTTACGAAGACTTTGAAAGTGAAGAAATTGGTGTGACCTTGAAGACTTGGTATTCATTTGAGGAACATGAAGCGTGAAGACTTTTGTTTTCGTAGTTTCGTTTCTCTTTCTTGAGTCATAGGAAACACCGTCTTTGTTAAAGGGGTCGAGGAAATACTAAGGAAAAATTTCCATGTGATGCTCAACTCAAAATCCTACACCTACCAATCCCTTGAGTGAAGCCTTAGGAAATCTCATACGATTCAGTCAATTTCTTGATGTGAGAGATGAAGCTCTTACAGTCACGAGGAATTTGTTCTAGCGAGGAGTTAGGAATTCGCCAGTCTTGGATTGCCTACGATGAGGAACATGATAGCCCTGAGGAATTTGAGATTCAAATTTCCGACCGTTGCTGTGTTGCGCGCCAGCTGTCCCAAAATATCTTATCCACCTAACGGTCATATCATTGAAGGGCATTTATGTCTTATCATGTCGGGCTGCTCCCTAGGCTATAAATAGCCGCCCCCTACAACCACTAGCTGGTCTGCTGCTCCGAGAGAACTTGACACTTGTCATTTAAGAGCAACCCATCCTCCGAGGACTTTGAGTGAAAATCATCGAGTGAGGAAAAACCCCAAACCCAACACCTACAAACCCAAAGTGATTGAGCATCCTTTGAAGAGATTGATCCTGCGTGGATCCGACGCTTGTTACCTTTGAAGACTGTGCTTCTTGCAGACGGTTAGGCGTCATGGTCTAGAGCATCCAAGAGGAATAGTGGATCGCCGAGTGACCAAGTCTGTGAAGGTTTGGAAGTCACTGAAGACTTACCACAGTGATTGGACGAGGTCTGTGTGACCTTAGTTCAAGGAGAATACGGTGAGGACTTGGTGTCTGAGCTGCGTGCTTTCGGTATCGGGTGTCTGGGACTGTGTGTCCTCGAGTTTAAATACTCGGCCCGCTCCAACCAGACGCATAAGCCGAGACAGCAGTTGGAACTGGTCTACCAAATCATTGTCTTCACCAACCTTACTGGTTCTATTTCCTCAACCCTTTCATTTCCTTAGTATTGTGTTGAGTGTTTGTTCATATCTGTGTTTGAAGACTTTGACTGAAGACTTTCTCAATTTCCTCAGTACAATTTCTTCAGTTTGTTTGTCTTCATCTTGTGCTATCCTATGTTTACGCTTTCTGTACTCTTTGTTTGTCTTCATTTCATCATGATGACCATGCCCGCATTCTGTTATGCTTATTTCTGAGTACTTATTCTGCTGCAAGTAGTTCTTCGTTAAGGAATTTCCTCACCGGCAAATTCCTCAGTGAAGAATTCATAAAAATTGCCTATTCACCCCCCTCTAGTCGATATAACGCACTTTCATAATGTTACCATCTATAAAGCTCGACTTGTTGCTAAGGGTTATCGACAAGTTCAAGGGGTTGACTACGATGAGACTTTCTCTCCCGTAGCGAAGCTGAAGTCCGTCCGAATCATGTTAGCAATTGCCGCATACTATGATTATGAGATATGGCAAATGGACGTCAAAGCGGCATTCCATAACGGCTATCTTAAGGTAGAACTGTATATGATGCAGCGGAAGCTTTTATGCGACCCTAAGAATGCTAACAAGGTATGCAAGCTCCATCGATCCATTTATGGGCTGGTGCAAGCATCTCGGAGTTGGAACATTCGCTTTGATGAGACGATCAAAGCGTTTGGGTTTATCTTGAGACTTATGGAGAAGCCTGCGTTTACAAGAAAGTGAGTGGGAGCTCTGTAGCATTTCTCATATTATATGTAGATGACATACTTTTGATGGGAAATGATATAGAAATTTTGGACAGCATTAAGGCCTACTTGAATAAGAGTTTTTCAAGGAAGGACCTTGGAGAAGCTCCTTATATATTAGGCATCAAGATCTATAGAGATAGATCGAGACTCCTCATAGGTCTTTCACAAAGCACATACCTTGATAAGATATTGAAGAAGTTCAAAATGGATCAGTCCAAGAAAGGGTTCTTGCACGTATTACAAGGTGTGAAATTGAGCTCGGCTCAATGCCCGACCACTGACAGAAGATAAAGAAGAGATGAGTGTCATCCCTATGCTTCAGCCATAGGATCTATTATGTATGCCATGCTGTGTACCAGACCTGATGTAAACCTTGTCGTAAGTTTGGTAGGAAGGTACCAAAGTAATCCCGGCAAGGAACATCGGACAGCGGTCAAAAATATCCTGAAGTACACGAAAAGGACTAAGGACATGTTTCGTTTTATGGAGGTGACGAAGAGCTCGTGGTAAAGGGTTACGTCGACGCTTAGCTTCGACACAGATCTGGATGACTCTAAGTCACAAACCGGATCGTGTATATTGTGAATGGTGGAGCGATGGTGGTGCATTTGCAAGCGAGCGTCGTGGCGGGATCTATATGTGAAGCAGAGTACATGGCAGCCTCGGAGGCAGCGCATGAAGCAATTTGGGTGAAGGAGTTCATCACCGACCTAGGAGTCATACCCAATGCGTCGGGGCCGATCAAACTCTTACGTGACAACAACTGGAGCTATTGCACTTGCCAAGGAGCCGGGTTTCACAAGAAGACCAGGCACATCAAGCGTCGCTTCAACTCCATTCGTGAAAATGTTCAAGATGGAGACATAGAAATTTGCAAAGTGCATACGGATATGAATGTCGCAGATCCGTTGACTAAACCTCTTCCGCGAGCAAAACATGATCAACACCAGAACTCTATGGGTGTTCGATTCATCACAATGTAACTAGATTATTGACTCTAGTGCAAGTGGTAGACTGTTGGAAATATGCCCTAGAGGCAATAATAAAAGGGTTATTATTACATTTCCTTGTTCATGATAATTGTCTTTTATTCATGCTATAATTGTATTATCCGGAAATCGTAATACACGTGTAAATACATAGACTACAACTTGTCCCTAGTAAGCCTCTAGTTGACTAGCTCGTTGATCAATAGATAGTCATGGTTTCCTGACTATGGACATTGGATGTCATTGATAATGGGATCACATCATTAGGAGAATGATGTGATGGACAAGACCCAATCCTAAGCATAGCACAAGATCGTGTAGTTCATTTTTCTATAGCTTTTCCAATGTCAAGTATCTTTTCCTTAGACCATGAGATCGTGTAACTCCCGGATACCGTAGGAGTGCTTTGGGTGTACCAAACGTCACAACGTAACTGGGTGACTATAAAGGTGCACTACAGGTATCTCCGGCGTCACATTGGGTTGTCACGGATCGAGACTGGGATTTGTCACTCCGTATTACGGAGAGGTATCACCGGGCCCACTTGGTAATGCATCATCATAATGAGCTCAAAGTGACCAAGTGTTTGGTCACAGGATCATGCATTCTGATGCAGTAAAGTGACTTGCCGGTAATGAGATTGAACGAGGTATTGGGATACCGACGATCGAATCTCGGGCAAGTAACATACCGGATGAGATCCCGGACGTCACGAGGAGTTCCGGAATGGTCCGGAGGTAAAGAATTATATATGGGAAGTCGAGTTCCGGCCATCGGGAAAGTTTCGGGGTCCACCGGTATTGTACCGGGACCACCGGAAGGGTCTCGGGCGTCCATCGGGTGGGGCCACATATCCCGGAGGTCCCCATGGGCTGAAGTGGGAGGGGAACCAGCCCCTGGTGGGATGGTGCGCCCCCCTGGGCCCCCCTATGCGCCTAGGGTTGGGAACCCTAGGGGAGGGGGCGCCTCCACTTGCCTTGGGGGGCACTCCACCCCCCTTGGCCGCCGCCCCCCCTAGGAGATCCCATCTCCTAGGGCCGGCGCCCCCTGGGGTCCCTATATAAAGAGGGTGGATGGGAGGGAAGTCGCACCCAACACCTGGCGCCTCCCTCCCCTCCCTGCTACACCTCTCCCTCTCATGAAGCTCGTGGCTTCTGCCGGAACCTGGCTGCATCCACCACCACGCCGTCGTGCTGCTGGATCTTCTTCAACCTCTCCCTCCTCCTTGCTGGATCAAGGTGCGGGAGACATCATCCGCTCCGTATGTGTGTTGAACGCGGAGGTGCTGTTCGTTCGGCACTTGGTCATCGGTGATTTGGATCACGACGAGTACGACTCCCTCAACCCCATTCTCTTGAACGCTTCCGCTCGTGATGTACAAAAGGTATGTAGATGCACTCCTATCACTCGTTGCTAGATGAACTCATAGATGGATCTTGGTGAAACCGTAGGAAATTTTTTATTTTCTGCAACGTTCCCCAACAGTATCTGGGCATGATGTCGTCCGTGGCTCTTCTACGCCACTTCTTCTTTCTTCGCGTCAGTGACGGACACATCTTCGGGTGCGCCAATTTCATCGCATCTAGCAAGGCCAACTCGATCTCGGACACCGGGAAGAGGGCCGACAACATTCGGGCCAAATGGGTCATGATGGACGCCAAGTGCGTCCACCCGCGCTTGGCATTGCCGACGGAGGCACCCTAGTCTAACAAGGGGTGGCCTCATGAAGAGCTTACCGATGAGCAGGCATCATCGATGCTGGCGCACATGCAGACCGACCTGAAGCCGGGCAATGCGAAGGTCACAGGAGCCATGCTCCTGAGAGTATTCCCCGATGTTGCGTCGCCGCTCGCCCAGGCGCTGCGGCGCCGCCTCTTGTGGAGGCTTGGAGATGAAGAAGACAAGATCCGCCTGAGGCCGGAGGCCCTGCCTGACGATGAGCTGGCTGCCGTCCGGCGCCTCCTGGTTGGGGACAACCAGGAGTACCCGCCGAGCACCTTCACTCCCTTGTTCCGTCGCAAGGACTGGGAGCCGCTCATGTCCTCCAGGCCGACGTTTGACGCACGCGGGCTGGTGTCGCCTGCGCTCTCCGGAGCCCCCGCGGCGCCGAAGCCAGTGGAGCTATCTTCTGACGAGTCCCGCGGGGGGAAAGAGGGGGAGGACTCGGAGGCGACCCCCTAGGAGATGGGGGAATACTCCCCCTTGAGCAAAGCTGAAATCCTCCGCGCCCTTCCTGACGATGCCGAGGTCGATGCCCGCCAGGAGGAGGGAGAACTGCCCGTTATCCCGACAAGGAGTAGTTCGTCACTAATTCCTCGGGATGCTTCCTGCGCCTTGACACCGCCCGAAGCTGCCTTCGGCCCTTCTACTGCACCGTCTTCTGCTCCCGGAGTCCGCGCGCCCACACCTCAGGCTTCGAGGTTTTCAGGCTTCAAGCTTCCCAAGCGGAGGTGGAATACACCGCGGTGGATCAGTAAGTGTTTGAGTTTCGTCTTGTTCCTGCTCGTACTTGATATTTCCTAGTGTTCACCCTTGGTTGATCAGGCCGACGCCTTCGACGAAGAGAAGGAAGGAGGATACAGTGGCCGCGCCCCCCTCGGAGAAAGGAGACGGTAGCACTCGCACTTCTCCAGCCCGGTCGCCCTTGCAAGGCCAACGGGAGCATCGTCAGGATGAGTCAGCCCCCATGGCCCCGCCGGCTCCGGAAGTGCCGGCGCCCGACTCGGCTGGGGAGTTCCCAAAGGCTCAGGAGCCCTTGATCTCCCAGGCTCTGGCGACGACGTCGATTCCTCCTTCTGCCGTGCCACTACTCCCAGGCTCTTCTGCTTCCTCTACCGCCCTGGAGCACGTTCTTTCAGAGATGGCTCAGCTGCAGGAAGACCTTCTGGGCGCGGACCCGCGCCTGGTAGCTGGGCGCCTGGAACTGGCCTCTGGCTGGCTTCACTCTGACTCGGCGGTCAGCGATCTTGATCGAACCTTGGCGTCCTCCGAGAAGGAGAGCGAGCACCGTCCAAAGCCGCTGACGGCCGTAGTGATCAATCGGCGAAGGGCGCTAAGGTCGCCCATGCGCCGCTAAGAGATGGAAGATGAGCTGAAGCGTCTGCGCGACCAACACGCGGAAGAAGCACGCGGCCGCAAGGTGAAGGAGGAGGAGATGAGGGCCCGTGAGGATTCCATCAAGAACCGTGACACCAAGTTGGAGGAGCTGGAGAAGATGCAGGCTACTGAGCGCAGCCGGCTGGAGGAGCTGGAGCGAGAGGTGAAGGCGAAGGAGGCCGATCTTGACGCCAAGGCGAAGGTCCTGGGTGAGAACCGCGCGACCTTTGCTAATCTCGAGGTGAGGTCCCGCACGGCACTGAAGACACTCTAAGAGAACAGCTTGGAGAGGCCGCTGGCCACCGATGAGGGCGGCCCTGCCCAGCTGCTTGCTTTCTTGGTGAAGGAGCTCGAGGAAGTTGTGGAGGGCGTCGGTCCCATGGCAGAGGCGGAGGCTCGTGTTCTTTCTTTAGCTGCGTTGACTCGCGTCTTCAGCCACCTGCACCTTCGCAACCCCAGTGCTTATCTTGACGAGCTGCTGGAGCCTGTGGCTGGTGAGCACTGCACAGCTGCCGCCGCAGCCGTGCAGGGTCAAGTGGAGGCCCTGCTGAAGAAGTTCCGCGGCTTTGCTTCCGCGCCCTTGACCGGGGGTGGCGCCACCGAGGGAGGAGTGCCGCCCACGGGCATCGATGGGGTTCAGGGGTGACATGCGGCTCCTTTCCTCTTTTATTCCTAAAATCATGCATCAGGCCTCGTGGAGGCGTTAAAACTTGCGTTTGATATTGTGAGAACAATATGACTTGTAATATTTGCTTCGAGATTTTGCTATTTCCTTCCTATGTGCTTTGTGTTCTATGTCAGCAGAGCCCGGCCCCGCGCATACCTCAACCGCCGTTGGGCCGACCGGAGACCAGGACGGACCAAGGAGTGAGGGGCTACGTGACCAGTTAGGCTCCTGAGTTGTGATGCTTAGGAGTCCCCCTTGACGCGCAAACAGCTTACAGGGAGAGTACGTGAGGATAGATTAATGTTCTACATCGGCAGAGCCCGGCCCACAAGATACCTCAACCACCGTTGGGCTGACCGGAGACCAGGACGAACCAAGGAGTGAGGGGCTACGTGACCAGTTAGGCTCCTGAGTTGTGATGCTCAGGAGTCCCCCTTGACGCGCAAACAGCTTACAGGGAGAGTACGTGAGGATAGATTAATGTTCTACATCGGCAGAGCCCGGCCCCGCGCATACCTCAACCACCGTTGGGCTGACCGGAGACCAGGATGAACCAAGGAGTGAGGGGCTACGTGAACAGTTAGGCTCCTGAGTCGCGATGCTTAGGAGTCCCCCTTGACGTGCAAACAATCTCCATACCTTTTTCCTCGCCGAGGCTCGGCTCGGGAGGGGCGCGCGACGGCCAGGTCTGGGAGACATGTTTGGGCGGCGTGCGCTCGGGCGTGTCCCGAGCGCAGCCCCCAGACCCAGGAGACCTGGTTGGGTGGCGTACGCTTGGGCGTGACTCGAGTGCAGCCCCTGTGCCGAGCCCTCGCGCGGCTCTCCTGAGGGGAGGCGTTGCGGTGAGGCCGGACGCTGAGCTCCGGGGCTCCCTGAGGTTGGTACGACCGTGAAGCCGCCCTTAGTTGTTTATCACCAGCGTGGAGCATAATGCTTCCGCTTGTGCACGGGCATAGCCGCTCCTTGAGTCGACGGCCAACATGGAGCATGGTGCTTCCACTTGTGCGTGGGAGGGGGCTTCCTCTGAGGAGAGCCCCCGGGGCATGTACAGCCCCGCCCTGACACGTGGCTTGCACGGCAGGGCTAGATGAGGTGTATATGGGCACTCGTGAGCCAGCACGGGACTCACGAGGCCCTAACTCAAGGCGGGTTGCGCCTATTCTTGGGTCTTTGATAGTTGTATGTTCCTGCGAGAGGGTTAGGTACAAGTGGTCTACGTCCTCAGGTCCCGGCCCTCGAGCGAGCTCGGCCGCCGCTGGTACGCCAGGTCTTGATGCCGTGGTGAAGGCCAGGGGGTGAGGGCTGGAGAGCCAGTAAGAGCTCCTGAGTCGCGATGCTCAGGAGCCCCCCTTTTAACGCTCGAGCAAATCGCAAGAGAGAGGGGTGGACCCATGGCAGGTGGCAATCGAGCAGGTGATAACCACAGGTAGATTATGCATGAAAGGCAGATCAACTTGGGTAAATGAAGAAAGATACACGCCGCTGGGTCAGGCCCGAGCGGCTTGGGGATGGTGCAGCCCGAGGGGTGCCCCAACAGAGTAAGTTAGACATGAAAAGGGATACATGCCATAGGGACGGACCCACACGGCCTGGGAATGATGCAGCCCGAGGGGCGCTCCCAGCTGAATGAACTTGGAAAATGTCACCTGGTTCTGTTGATGAAGGGTTGTAGGGGCAGCTGAAGGTACACGGTGAAGGGATTGCTCCTCACGAGCCACCGAGGCCCTGAGCCTCGGAGGCTCTGGGGGCTCAGGTGGTTCCCTGAGGACCGTCTCCATCTCTGCCAGGACGACGTGGTGCCTGGCCTCCTGAGCCGCCAGGACACGCCGCGCGGATTCTTGTTGATAAGTGACGACACGCTCGGCGGCGAAAGGCATCTGACGTGGTTGTGTGGTGGACCCTACATAGCAGCCCACTGCGTGAAGGCCAGAAAAGCTCCTGAGATGCGGCCCTGTTGAGCCCTGGAACATCGATGCAGACCCGCAGCCCGGCATCCTCGCCTGGATGGGGAGTTGCGCCTCGTGAGCGGCGGTCGCACCGCATGGCCCTTGCGTCTTGCAGTTCCTGAGTGGTCTTGGTGATGAACTCCCGAGCGGTGGGGCTCCTCGCCCTGTGTCCTCCTGAGGGAAACGTGTCGTGAAGCACGCCTCCAAGTGGTGCCCAAGCGCCTCCCTCGTGATGTTGCCAAGGTCTGAGGCCCTCCAGAAGAGAGCCCCTGAGCCTTGCCCGAGGAGGGCGCCGGGCGCGCCTTCCTATGCGACGGAGGGAGGCTCCCCTGAAGCGGGCGCTGATCCTGACGAGGTCCCAGTTACTGTGCCATCCTCCTGAGATCCTGCACGGCGCAGCTGCTTCTTCTTCCTTGGGATGGCCTCGGGAGGGCCCTCGCCCTTGCTGTCGGGGTTGTCGATTGCTACAGCTTGGAAGGCACGCTCGAGGGAGCATACCACGTCTCTTTTCTTCGCACAGGACCATGATGATTCCGCCGCTTCCCAGCATCTTGAGGATGTTGTAGCCGTGATGGGTCACCGCCATGAACTTGGTCAGGGCTGGATACCCGAGGATGGCATTGTACGGCAGAAGGATGTGCGCAACGTCGTAGTCGATGAGCTCGGTGCGGTAGTTCTTGCGTTCTCTAAAGGTGACAGGAAGGCAGACCTGCCCTATCGGTGTGGTGGAGCCGTCGGTCACCCCTGAGAAGGGCTTGGTAGGCTGAAGCTAGTCATATGGCACTTGGAGGTTGTCGAACGTGTCGACGGACAGGACATTGAGCCCTGCACCACCATCGATGAGGGTCTTGGTAACTTGCACGTTGCTGATGACTGGGGAACAAAGCATCGGGAGGGCGCCAGCGGTCGCTGCGCACTTGAGCTGATGTGTCAAGTTGAAGGTGATGGTGCCTTTGGGACCACTGGCCGGTAGCGTGGCCTCAAGCTTGGGGAGGACTGCATTCACTTCACGAGCAAACTGTTTGAAGATATGCTGCGAGGCTGGGGCCTGGGCTCCGCCCAAGATGCAGGCGATAGTGCGTGGCTCCTAGAAGCCCCCAGCCCCTCATCCTGATGGTGGTCGTCATTCCTTCTTGGTGGTGGCAGTAGCGGGGGAAGATCGGCGTTGCCCTGAGGGCGATCCTCGCGAGGCTGATCCCTCCAGGCGCCCTCGCGAGGATGATCCTGCCAGCGGTCCTCACGAGGCCGGTCGCACCACTCCTTGCGCGGGCCACGATCTTCCCAACGCCCGCCACCACGTCCTCCTCCTCGGCCATAGCCCCGGTCACTGTGCTCGGGCGTCGACCGAAACGTCCTTCATGAATGGCTCTGAGCTCTTGACAGTCACTGGTGTTGTGGGTATTCAGCTTGTGAAAGGCGCAAAACGGCCTGCTGATTTTGGACGACTCGGGCTGGTCTCTGCCTCGCTTGGTGTCCGGCTCCGGTACGAGCAAAGCTGCTCCCTTCCGCTTCACGTCCTTGGCCATGACCTTCTTCTCCTCCAGGTCCATAGCTGGCAGCTCGAGGAGGGAGAGGCGCTTCTCCTCAGCTCTTGCGCACTTGGTCGCCAGGTTGAACAACTCCTGAGATGTGCACAGCTCCTCGTGGATAGCGAGCTCTTCCTTCATCTTGACGTCACGGACGCCATCAGAGAACGTGGAGATGATGGCCGCGACCGTCACCTTGGGGATCTTGAGACGAATGTTGTTGAAGCATTGGATGAACTTCTGGAGGGTCTCTCCTGGTTGTTGCTTGACGCGGTGCAGGTCACCTGCGGCCGGCGAGCGGTCGCGAGTGCCCTGGAAGTTGGCGACGTAGCGGTCGCGCATCTCGTCCCAGGAGGAGATCGAGCTGGGAGGCAGGTTCAGGAGCCATGAAAGGGCGCTGTCTTTGAGTGCCATAGGGAACCAGTTCGCCATGACTTTCTCGTTGCCATTGGCCGCCTCGATGCTCAGCTCGTAGAGCTGCAGGAACTCTGCGGGGTTGGGGCTGCCGTCGTAGCGAGGAGGCAGATCCGACTTGAACTTGCCCGGCCAGGCGACGCTATGCAGCTCGGGGGTGAAGGCGCGGCAGCTGGTCGTGGTCGCCGGGGCCCGTCTTGGAGGTGGAGCTTGGTCTTGGCGCCCACGTGCCGCCACAGCAAGCAGCGCGGGGCCCTGCCGTGGCAGACGATCCTGGCGTCGCGGTGCTTGGAGTGGTGGAGCGTCCTCTTGTAGCGGAGGGACTTCTTGACCGCTTCTTTCTTCGCACGCGGGCGCTGGATGTGACTGGTCACGTCGTGGGGCCACGCGCCTTGGCGCCAGGGCGCCGTCTTGGGGCAGAGGTGGTGGAGGTGCTCCGTGAGCTACGTCGCCCGTAGCTGGCGGAGGGTGAGGCAGAGAGAGGGACGGTGCAGGGGAGCCCCCTGCGGCGCGGACGAGCTCGGTGATGCGGTCGAGCCAGTCCTCGTAAAGGTCGTCGACCAGGCAATAGCGCAGGAGCTCGTGCGCCATGAGGAGCACAGCCCATGCGTCCATGGGAGCGCGACGAGCATGGGACGAGGAACCGGCCGATGTCAGCAATGGAGTGGCGGTGCAGCCATCGCGCCGCACCGAGGGGTGCAGAGAGGACGCTTGCTGCTCGTTCCCCGTCGGGCCGGTGGCGGCGTTGGCGGTAGGCAACGGAGAACGACGAGGTGGCCCACCGACGGGAGCCGTCTGAGCGACGCGGGTGGCTAGGGCAGCCCGGCGGTCAGCACGAGCATGGCGAGCGTCGGCCATGGAGACGACGGAGTAACTAGAAGCGAGGCGACGGAAAGGAAGCTCCGGCGCAACCCTACCTAGCGCGCCAAATGTCGGACCACGGGTTCCGGCAAAACCCTTATGGTTCGAACACTGGGGTGCGCGCGGAGATTTCCTCCTACTGATCTACGCCCTAGCTCGCTAAGATCTCGCGGACGAACTCGACGAACACACAACACAAAGACACAAGATTTATACTGGTTCGGGTCACCGTTGTGGCGTAATACCCTACTCCATTGTGGTGGTGGTGGATTGCCTCTTGGGCTGATGATGAATAGTACGGGGGGAATAACAGCCTCCTGAGGTTGAGGTGTTCTTGTGCTCTGCGAGCTTGGGTATGTGGGAATGGGAGGTGGAGTCGATCCCCTTCCCAGTGGTGGCTAGTTCTACTTATATAGGCCCTGGTCCTCTCCCCAAATATTGAGCGGGAAGGGAGCCAACAATGGCCAATTTGAAAGGGGACAACTAGTACATCTTATCCTCAAAAAAGCGGTCTTCGCCTGCGAAAGGCTCTGTTGATGACGCCGTCTTGGGTTCCATGGTGACCTTCGTCCTGCCGTCCTGCTGGTCTTGGTCTCGTTGCACCGATATGGAAACCTTTGCTTGATGCCTCGGTACTCCGCGGCTGCGCCTGCCTCCTTAGCGCCAAAGAGGAAGCAAGAACGTTGCGCGCGCTGACGCCCGCCAGGCGCCCGCCTGGTCTTGATCGTCATGGCTCATGTCACGAGAGCCTCATGATGTTTGCCCTGCCTTGATTTCTCCGCTCCTTGTGAGGCAGCCTGGTGAGGCCACTCCTGAGGAGGTCTTCTGTCGTCCGCCCCACGAGGTTTGGTCCCTCGCGAGGGTCTTGAATGCCTTGTTGATGAAGATGGGCCGTAACGGCCTGCTAGCATAGCCACGCCGTGGGCCGCAGGCAGGCAAGTCTGGGGACCCCCATTCCCAGAACGCCGACAGCGGTGTTGCCGCTGGATGAATAGGACCCCGATTGATCGAGCCGGTGGAGGGGTGGATGAACAGGACACTGTGGAGAGCTGGATGAACAGGACGACCCCGTGGAGGCTGGTTGAACAGTAGCCGTTGGAGGGCTGGATGAAGAGTAGCTCAAGGAGGGGTGGTTGAACAGGACCCCGTGGAGAGAGCTGGTTGAACAGTAGCCGGTGGAGGAGCGGTGGAGGCTGGATGAACAGGAGCCTGTGGATGAGCGATCGCGGTGGAGGCTGGAGGAGGTCGACGGTGGATGAACAGTAGCCCGTGGAGGCAGTCGACGGTGGAGATGAACAATATCCCGTGGAGTCCCGTTTTGCGGTACGCCACACCCCTTCCGATGAACAGGACCCCCATTTCGACTGTAGGAGGTCTGTTTCGTCCATTTTGCGGTACACCACACCCCTCCCGATCAACAGGACCCCCGTTTCGACCGTAGGAGGTCCGTTTCCTCCGTTTTGCGGTACACCACACCCCTCCAGATCAACATGACCCCATTTCGACCATAGGAGGTCCGTTTCCTCCATTTTGCGGTACGCCAAACCCCTCCCGATGAACAGGATCCCGTTTTGACCGTGGCCGGTCGAACACAAGGCTGTTTCCTCCGTTCTGCAGTACGCCAGGGCTCGTTTCGATCGGCTGTTCCGTCCAAGCCGGTTGGCTCCCGGTGAACAGCACGCGTTCCGTTGCCTCCTGAAGAACACGACGCATTTCATTGCCTCACCATGAACACGACGACGACACAGTTTCTCCATTCCAAACCAGCAATGTACACGAGCGGTGGCCGTACGTTTGCGCGAGTAGGCGTTCAAAACCCCGCCCGTATGTACGTACGTGGCCATATTAACTTTCTTGCACCCTGGCCGCTGTACGTACGTGTACATGCTACATGCGTGCCTCTACTATGACACGTGCCCTTCCTTACACGGCCATGGTTCATCGCTGCAGCCTGCAGATAGACCGATCGTACGTACACGTTCACGACCAGAATGACAATGCTACGTACGCTTCGACCAGGTGGGTCCTGACTGTCAGACACTTCCTTGCGTGCGAATATGTAGCTGGTGGGTCCCAGCAGTCGGGGGGCGAATCATTTTTTTGCCCGTAATATGGATGTACTTCCTTGCATGCGAATATGTAGCTGCTCAGTCCTAGCAGTCGGGGGGCGAATCATTTTTCCCCCCGTAATATGGACGCACTTCCTTGCGTGCGAAGATGTGGCTGGTGGGTCCCAGCAGTCAGGGGGGCGAATCATTTTTTTGCCCATAATATGGACGCACTTCCTTGCGTGCGAAGATGTGGCTGGTGGGTCTCAACAGTCAGGGGGAGAAAACATTATTTTTTAGGGTAAAAAGGATGCAGTTGCATGCATGCGTCCATGGGCGTGGTGCGCCCCCACTATCAGCCTCTCATGTATAGTCATCTTCCGATGACTCTCGTTTGTTAACCACACCGTGTCGAGCACACCAAGGCCGGTGGACGATGGCGAGGCCCTAGACTGGAATGACCCGGAGATGGGTAAGACGCGGCAGTGGAGTCGCAGATGGAGAGGAGTGGGAAACTTGACTGGTTCAGGTGCGCGATAGCACTGCCGACCACGGGAGACAGGAGAAAAAACAGAGGTTGAAGAAGGAACACGGCCGTTGGATTAACATCCAACGGTCCAGCTTCTAGAATCAATTGTTGATTAAGTTGACAAAGCCCTGCATACACGTCCTCTTAGTAGGCCCACAAGTCATCCACCAAATCTGACGGGTCCCAGCTGTCAACGGGAGGAATTGTTTTTTCGCATAACAAGGAGGCACTTCCTTCCGTGCGAAGATACAACCGGTGGGTCCCAGCTGTCAGGGGGAGGAAACATTTTTTCAGCTTAATAAGGAGGAACTTTCCTTGCGTGCGACCATGGACCTCGTGGGTCCCAGCCGTCAGGCTCTCCACGTACAGTCCTCTTCCGATGACACTCGTTTGTAGACCATGATGCGCCGAGCGCAGCGAGGCGGTGGACGACGGCGAGGCCCCGGACGGGAGCGACCCAGAGATGGGAAGACATGGGAATGGACTCGCAGATTGAGAGGAGTACAAGGTTTATAACTGGTTCTGGTGCGGCATGGGGATGTAGTCGATGGAGAATAACAGGAGGTGTGGAGGGGTGGAGGGATAGTCTGGCCGGCGGTGGGGTAGCGCTTCACAAAGATGCGTGCCAAGCAGAACCGCTAGCCGCCGGAGGCTGGACCAGGCGGTCCGGGCGATGCTGGAGGAAGAAGACGAGAGATTGAAGTTGCATGCCGGCCGTTGGATATAAATTCATTGGCTGTGGATGTCATAATCATTTGTTGACCAAGTTGACAACGCCCTACGTAGGCTTCGACCTATTGGCCCACATGTCAGCCTGCAAAAATGTGGCATATATTTAACCCATGTTTTCTAGAATGTACAGTCCATTTGCTGGGCTGGGTGAACAAATAATTTCGCGTCAATGCGGCCCATTTAATATTTTCTAAGAAATCCCAGCCCATTTGCACTTTCTTGAAACACACAAATTAGCTGGGCTCATTCTATATATAATGTCAGGTTAGAAGGAGCAATTAATATAAAAAAATAAACCGTTGCGACACATTATATATATATATATATGTAATTAACAAATTAGTGAGTTATTTCTCAAAATAAAAATGAGTACGTTATTATTATATTGGTCCTTAAAATCTTCGCAAGCTTTTGTACGCAATCACCAGGATTTTCCTACCTGTGAGTCAAAAACAACCAGGATTTTCCTTGCCAACTTCTGTTAAACATTTACTTATATAAGTTAATAACACGTGGGATGTTTTTATAATGTATATATAAGTCTCTATAAAATATACGATAATAGTAATAATATAAATACATATAATGTGGTTAGAAGGGAAAATATAAATTGGACACAGCATTATTATTCTTATATATAGATAAATAGAACAGAGATCTGCGTTTATTAAGAAAATACATTGGGCTGCCGATCTTAAAGAAAAAGTAAACCTACGCTGGGAGGCCCATAGGCTGGTATGGACCTCAAAAAATAAGTTGAAACCACTGTCTCCGTATGTCGTGGGCTACGCATATCTAGGCCTAGCTAATACTTGTTCGCCCTCTGGAAAAAATGATACCTGCTAGATCCCCGAGCGAACTGGATTAAAGAGGGGCCCGGCGGCGCGACTGAAGAAGCACATCAGACGTGAGTTTTTTTGTTCAGTGGATGGCTCTCGATGGCATTTTTTACTTGCTTCTGCACCATACAACTTGTATTTTTAGCCTCCCAGTCCATCGTGGACCAGCAGCCCATTTGCTGGGTAGGCCAACCTACAGAAACCAGCACTCGATTTTTTATCAAGCCCCAAAAACAAACGTAGTACTATGCTTGTTTTGAGGCTAAAAACATTATGGCAGGGGTTGAGTGGGGGAGGGGGGAAGACAGAGCAAAAATATTAAGAAGAGCTGATGCGCCGTTGCTATCCTAACAAAGCAGGTGCAATTCTTCTCGGGAAGAAGGTGTGCCGTTGACACCCACACGTCACAAATCCCACAGTAGAGATACTAACAAGTTCACACACAAGTACAACAGAACAGGTAAACATTCGTATCAAACTCGGATTCACAGGACATTTTCATATTCATAGACAACATTCACAATCAACAACTCAAAGATTCATATATTCACAAGTTCAACATGTCTATGCATCCAAATGATTGATAGATCACACGACAATATTCATAGATAATTCACAAAAAGATTCAGATATACACATGTTCAGTATGTTTATGCAACCAAATGATTGAGATCACAACCAATATCATCCATGGAAGAACTTTAATTACGTATGGTACAGACTGGAAAATGGTGTTCAGTTGGAGGTACTTCTTGCTAAAATTAATGCTTGCACGAGTAAACTTTCGAGTACATAAGAGGCATCACAGACAATCTGAACTTTGCTTGTAGGTTTATCCTCAAATAGTGGCCTCGTGCCAAGGGAGGTTTGAGCAACTTGGCCACTAATTTCATCCAACTAGTTTACTGGCTCATCTTGGTCCTGTAGCTTGCCAAAATTCTACATTGCAGACAAGAAAGGAGGCGGTTGATAAAATGAACCACCCAATTTTTTTTGTGTAGTTCAACTGAAATGGAGCATCCCCGACATGGAGATTGATTAAGTGCCAGATGAATATACGCGTGAACCAACTTGTCTGGAATCTTTAGACTCCATGCCATACAGTTCGCTATCATATGTGCCGATAACCAAAAGGCACAAGTTGGGACCAAAGACCAGACTGCGTTTTTCTGTGCTATGCGCCAAGCAATATTTTTGGCATTCACTCTCCTAATACTTGGAGTTTGACAACTGGTTGACGCCGGTTGATACTCGAACGAATATAGGAACTTCTTCTTGTCAACATCAATGCTTGTCTGAGTGAACTTTGGAGTACATAGCAGCAGCATAAGTACCTGTGCATCTGATATTTTTGTACAGTTCTACTGAAATCGCCCAATGTAATGATTTGCCTGCGAGTTCATGCTCCAAGTTACTCCTTTATGAAATCGGCAAATAGTAGCACAATACCAAATTAGCAATACATATGACAAGCACAATAATCAAGATAAAGACCAGTACCAACCTGTGTGAGGTACGTAGCATATCAATTACTATTTCCTTTGACTGGAAGCCGAGATAAGCCAAGCGACTGACAACAAAGGAAGGAAGCAAGCCCATATTAGCGACTAACAGGAAAGGAAGGAAGCTGTCGAGGCAATGAAGCACCCAAAGTTTTTGTGCAGTTCCACCAAAAGCGAGCATCCCTGTTGGCACATATATTGAGAGAGTGGGATTACTGTAATAGTGGGACTAGTTGATGAAACGTACACTAACAAATAGAAGCACCCTCGTTATCTTAATGGGTAAAGTTAGCAACATAGTAGTCTTGCTTAAAGAGAGGTATTAGTTTATTTAATCAGTGCCAATTAGCTCAACACTCAATGCATTGCCATGTATCATAGGTCGCAAAACTTTAACGTGCAAAGATAAAGGAGTTTCTTATGACAGTAGCACGATATAAATAGAGATGATAGCTAACTAATATGGATGACTGTACCAACCTAAGCAAAAAAGCTTATTCATGTAGTCCCAGAAGAGATGATAAAGCACTCACTGGAATCACTCAATAGTATATATTTTTGTGCACTTCAAATGTATGGTTGAAATCACTCTTGTTTACCACTGCTGAGATTATATCAAAAGATTATCAAGAACTTCCAGCAGAGTTAAAGCACTGGCTGGGATAGAGTTCACTGTATTGTCTTGTGTAGTTCCACTAAAATGTATGATTGGCACAACATGATCCCTGTTTGCACAAGTAGGAACAAGGTGAAACCTTCATTAGCTTAGTGAGAAAGGATGGAAAGACATTAGCATATTAATCTAACAGTAGCATCAAATTCATCATGGACAATACGCAGAAGTGGAAGGTCTCCCTGGAGGATCGTCTCACATGTAAGGTAGACATTGCCGGAGCCCTTGAATGGCCTCGACTAAGGCCTCGGCTTCAGCAAGATCACCTTGGCACTGTTTATTATTCTTCTTCTTCCTCTTCATGCTCTCTTTCTCCTCACCATTTGGTGAAACCAACTACATGATTGTCCTTCAATTTCAGAATTGGTTTTGTTAGTGAGGGAGTACAAGTGTACTAGTAAACAATAGCATTATTTTATCATGGCAGTCGCAAAATGGAGATGACCACATGCATTAAATATCATTCTTACCTAAAGGAATGTTATGATGCCAATATGGATGATGAGGATTAGAACACAGATCTCCCTTTGTGCTGTTACACCGAAATGAAGCAATTGTTCCATTCTGACATTCGAGTTAAATAGCACAAAAGTCACTTCTTTTAAGAAATGTTTTGTGCAGTGCACCAAAAGGTCACAACAGCAACCAGGTGAAATGGATATCCCTGTTTGCACAAATAGCTACAGAGAAAATAGTCAGAGTCTCAAACAATTACAGGAAAAAACATTTGGCTAAACTTGTCATGGCTTATAACAATGGCATGGCTTCATTTTACCAGGGGCGTTAGATTGAGAACTGCTAAATATTTGGTATAAGGGCATGGGACAGTGGATGCACTAGCAGTCCAGCACCATGTACCTAAACTGGGGCATGAAGTGGCGATTCAGAGTTTGTTGCCCCGAGAAACAAACATCCAAGAAACATATCTTGGTTGGTCCCATTTTTGTTCACTCTAGCCACCTACTCCTATGTTTTTTTTGTAAATGGAGGCGTGCCCCCGGCCTCTGCATCATAATGATGCATGCAGCCATCTTATGTGTGGATAACAAATCTAGTCGTGGTCATACCACTGTGTACAACGTGTCCCCTGTATTTCTCTTTTCGACCAAGAGACCGGTTGGATGACCAGTCTGTACTACTTTCACCCCCTTACCTTCCTGTTTGTACCAAGTCCGATGTACATACTAAATTCCCCCACCTCCACTTTATTTCTTGTTTGAACCAAGTACAAGATTCCACTCCATGAAGTAAGTTTACCTCTAACAATTGAAGAAAAAAAAATGTGACATTGGACCATCCGATCAAGAGGGGCTGAGAGGTAGAAAATGATGCACAAGCAACGACGTAGCAAGCTGGGGAAGTAGAGCTAGGGCAGTTTTGAAGGAAGATATACATGAAGGTCGTCGGGATGTGGATAGGTGGGCGGCGGGAGGCCGGATCCGCCCACACTAGGGGAATGACGAAGGGTTCAGAGGACCTTCCGCGCCGGCGCTCGGCCAGAGATAACGGTGTGGCCGGCAGTGGATCTCCTCCCTCGCTGTCGAAGATGGCCTTAACGCTGCCCCTCCTCCCCTTCACCAGCGGAGGGGGATACGCCCGGATCTGTAACAAGCGGTGAGGACAAAAATATAGTGTTTTTTGAAGGGAGAAAGACAGTGTTACCACCGCTATATTGTTTAGATCTGGAGAGGATGAGTGTGTGTGAATAGAGCAACGCTAGCAAGCAAGGGCGGGGGCACCGGCCTATATATACGTAGTGGGGTAGTTTTCCTTTTTCACTCCATCAAAACAATCGTTTAAAATTGTGTACGTGCCAAGTCGCCTTTTTTTAGTTGTTTATTGTTTTTTGAGATAGCTACCCGCTTATTCCTAGTGGTGTTACGGTGTGCCAGGTCGCACTTTGTATCGTTCAAGTCTGGTACAAGGCCCTCCATTAAATGAACAACCACCCCCTCGTAAAATTTGTGAAGAAACCCACGGGTAAAATTATCGGAAACGTGGGCTGCCCCAACATGCATTATTATTTATATTTTCTACGTGGTAGTATCCTCAAAACAAAATGTGAGAGTACACTATTTATTGGGCCCCTTTGTAACTGGTGCGAAATTTTGACCAAAGATTTAACTCACGAAATGTTAGTGCATGTTAACAAAAATTATATCGTTTGATTCATATTTGAACATAGTTTTCAATTATGTAATTTTTGTGACATGCATTAACATTTGGTTAGGTAAATTTATAGTCAAAATTTGGCAAGGTGCATTAAATCAACACATGCAAGTATCAAAAGGAGAGTCATGGCATGCATGCATGCATGCATGCGTTCTAATTCATTCATCAGTAAACGCAAATTATTGAAATATATTGAGTGCAGTGCTTTGATGTGTCGTGTCAACTCGTACAACAAGAAGTTTAATTACTACAATGCCCTCTCGCCTTAATCGCACCTCCCTTTGGCTGCATGACAGGTGGGCCACCCACCTATTGGGCCCACCTGTCATACACGCAAAGGTAGGAGCAGTAAGTCACTAAAGCTGCGTCCCTCTCTCGCCCATGAGCGTGGTAGCTGGCAGGACTAGGAGAAGCTTTCGTTTGCTACACACTCTCCCACCCACACGCGGTAGACATGCAACAGTTCAATCGGTCTCAGATGGCCAGAAGCATACTGTAGTACTCCTCCACTGCAGTAGTACGCCAACATTGTTCGACTTCCTGAAGAGGCAAAGAGCCAAGCGCGGCCCGCACGCTCGTGTGGCAGTTTCATGTGTAGAGTAGGCTAAGATAGCGTGTACCGTGCCTGTAAGCTTAAAATCGTTGGGGTCGGCTCCATGCTTTTTTATTTAAATAATCTTCTGGCTCTACCTGTCATCCTGGTGATTGTAGCTTGCATGCTCATCTGGTCAAGACAAGAATGTATATTTTAATTTGTAGTGGGGTAAATGTTAGAGGTTGCAGCAAATATATTGTACACTGCGGGTCTTTCAGCCAAGTATAGAGGCAACCATGTGGGGCCAGTGCTATGATGTGTCGCGTCAACTTGTACAACGAGGAGAAGCTTGATTTTACTACTACATGCCTTCTCCCTCCCCCATGCGCGCGATGGTTCGCATACAAGGACGGGATTTTACTTAGGCTGGTCGTAATGTAATACTAGTATCATGCATATGATACTAGTGTATGATACTACACATCAGTAGTGCATAGTATCATATGTTAGTATCATCGATGACTTCATTTATTAGCATGCATGACACATAGTAGCACAACATTTAGTATGATACTCAACCCTCTCTTTCTTCATATACTTCTATGCCACCTCATCAAATTTGCCTAGTTGGCATGCATGATACTCCCTTCGTTCCTAAATATTTGTCTTTTTAGATATTTCAAATGGACTACCACATACGGATGTATATATACATATTTTAGATTGTAGATTCACTCATTTTGCAACCTATGTAGTCACTTGTTGAAATCTCTAGAGAGACAAATACTCCCTCCATTCCTAAATATAAGTCTTTTAAGAGATTCTACTATAGACTATATATGGAGGAAAATGAGTGAACCTATGCTCTAAAAGGTGTCTATATACATCCAAATGTAGTCTCTATAGTGGAATATCTAAAAAGACTTACATTTAGGAATGAAGGAAATATTTAGGAACAGAGGGAGTACTACCTATGATACTCCCATTACAACTAGCCTTATATAGTACTACAACAAGCTATCCCTCCCGCACGCGGTGGAGGGACATGCAGCAGTGGATTCGATATTGTAGAAGTAGTAGTAACATCATTGTTCGTCTTCTTGAAGAGGCGAAGAGACAAGCGCAACCCGAACGTGGCACTTCTGAATGCTCGCCATAGTGTGTTTGGTTGCATTCTCATCTCAGCATAGTTGTTCCCTCTTCGTGCATGCTCATCCTAGCACCCCTCTTCATGCATGCACTTCTCATGCATGCTCCTAGTGTATTTGTGTTAAGCTAGTCTGGACTCATGCACCCTTCATACACCCTACCAAACACCCAAAAGTGGGTCAAGAAGGGCTTGGGGCATGCATATAGCCAGGCTCTTGCATGAGACAAAATTGCTATTTGAGCCCACTATTGTAGTACTACTTGCTAGTATAGCCCTGTAAACCGGAAAGGAGTATTTGCCTTTCTAGAGATTTCAACAAGTGACTAGACTACACCCTAAATGAGTAGTAATAGAGCAAAATGAGTGAATCTAGATCGTAAATAAATGTGTAGTTCTCTTGTTTTCCTCTCCGCCTTGGTCGCGGTGCACAATATTGAGTACTCCTATATGACTAGCCGCTCTATCTACATGCGGGGCATCAAAGCATCCGTGCCTGCGTGCCATCCACCAAACACAGCGAGGTGCTATAGTCGAGACTCACCGGTCACCCCGGTGTGGCCGTCATGACCGATCATATCACAAAACCCACACCTTTACCAGCAATGGTAAAGTGGCCTCGAAGTGGCCTCGAAATTGGACTGGACGAAGCAACCATCATTTCACTGGAACGCTCGTTGAAGCCCTTTCTCCCCTTTCTTGAAGAAAACCTCACTCCAGGCTACTCACTTCTGCCATTTTTCTTCTGTACCTACGAAGGAAAGGTGGGCGAATCAGTGATGCTACTATATTTTCATTCCAAGAATCTTCTTTTTGCGTAGCACTGACCGATTCTCATAGCCTATTCTTTTCCCGTTTTCACTGCGATTGTGGTTTCCTTTCGATTGTTTTTGTTTTTCAGTTCATTGATGGATCCTGGAGCACTAGGCAAAGAGTTGTCGGTGGACAACCCACTGGAGACAGCGCTCTCCAGGAAGCGAGCACCGACCAACGAGTCAACCATGTTGGCGGGCCAACCCATGGAGACGAAGAACTCTAAGAAACAAGCACTGGCCAAAGAGTTGACGACATTGGCGGACGAACTCCTCAAAGAAAGTTGGAAGAACAGCAAGGGCCCCATAGTGCCTACCCCAGAAACTCTAATGGCCACCTATGCGAGGCTCAAGGCCGAGTTTGAGGAGATAGTCGCCGTTGAGAAAAAGTATTCTGCTAGCAAGGTGATGGCCCCCATCGAGGACGAGGAGATGGTCCCCGGAGGGATGGATCCCCCCGTGAGCTGCACGAGGTAAAAAATAATGGCTTACCGTAGTTGTGGTTTTTGATTATTTGCAATTTGCTTGCTAATATGTTAGGGTTGTGCAGGTGCCGGTGGACGTCCTTGATGATTTCGATGTCGCGGCCCGTCCTGTGGACAACGCCCCAGAGATCGTTTTCGATGCCGCGGTCCATCCTGTTGACATCGCCCTGGAGATTGATTCTGATGTCGCTGTCCATCCTGTGGACATCGCCCCAGAGATCGATTCTGATGTCGCGGTGGACATCGCCCCAGAAATCGATTCCCATGCCACTGTCCATGCTATGGTCATTGCCCGAGAGATTGATGACAAGAAATAGTTGGTCGCGCTAATCCTTCAGGGTAGTTTGCATTGTGTTTAATTACCAGAACGATGCGTGTTATCAAACCATCTTAGGGATAGTGCACTGTCTTGTGTGGGCGGTACTTGCTACTTTTGTTTGATAGTGAATCATGCGAAACCTCTCCGAGTTGTGGAAACGGATGTATCCTCACCAGCTTTTGATGTAATATATGGTATGCTTTGATGCAAGTTTGAAATATTTATCATATCAGCAGGGCTTGTTTGATGATTCGTGGTGTTAGTAGGCTAGCTACTGTGCGAGCTACAGTACTTGCAAAACACTCACCGAAGAGAAACGTGGGGGCTGATGAGCTCGTGGTACGCTTATACTGATCCGTCGTCGATCGTCCAATAGCCCAAGCTCCTAAAATTGTAGGCTTAGCAATCGATCAGACAATAGTCGACACAGATACATTGAGGCCTCATTTGGTTCATAGGGTAGGAAATCGTAGCAAAAGTACAGAGACATACAACAAAAAATCAAAGCAGTATAGAGACGTACTCCCTCCGATCCAAAATAGATGACTCAACTTTGTACTACTAACTTTGAAACAGAGGGAGTACAAATCCTAGGCGGGCTAGTTTGGCCTAGTGGGTTTCAGTGATATGACGTGGTATAGTGTCGTCCAGTCTTGGCGTGTGGTAGCGATCATGGGGTACAAAGAAGTTTTCTTGAAGAAGCGGAATTCAACAAAGTCATGATGGTTCCTTTGTCTGACCAACTTACAGTGGGAAAGGTTGGGCCTGCGCTATGACCGGGGTGGACCAGGATAATTTTGTGCATGGCAGGTGGACCAGGATGGTTGACGTCCCACATGTCGATGAATGAAAGTATTCTTTCCGATATAGTGGACGAGCAACGAGTATTCATTGTTTATTTTTATGAAATCTATTGTCTCTATCGTTATTCTGACGGAGGAGTGTGAAACACGGCAGCCCAGTGAACTTGGCATGTGCACCACTCCCTCCTTCCTCATGTAATACTACCATAGTGTTGACTATAAGGTTGTCTATAAGGTTACAACTTTTTCTCACTTTCTCTCTATCTATTTCCTCTCAAATGTTTTTTTCCTTTCTTTTTTAGATATAATTGTTTTTTATGCCACTTTTTTTTAGAATTAGTTGTTTATACCTAGGAGCATGTGTAGAGAAGGGCTCCTGCAGATCCCACTCCTCGACTTTGTTAATGCCTCTCTCTCCTCCACATAAGCGGGCTTAGGGCATGTACAATGTTTCTATTGTAGGGATGTCACATAGGATTACTGATGAGGTGGAGGAAAGAGAAATCATAAGAAAAGACTTGTCTTCTCTTATTTAAGAGAAGACAAGAGATGATCTCTTAGCACAATATGTTTCACCATGTTTTTAGGAATAACTAGTTATTGAAGATAAGGCTAAGAGATGATCCATCGTACACATGTTTTTTGTAATCTCTAAATTACATGCAAGACTTATGATAAGACTATCTTATCAACCATTGTACATGCCCTTATAGCCCAGAATTTTACTAGTACTACTTGCTATGAATGCGGGCAGCTGGCGTCTCAGGGGGGAGCGCGCGCGGGGAGGTGGTGGGGTGGGGGGGGTTCTGGTAGGCCAGGGCGGTCAGAAGTGGGCTTGGAACCTGTCCGGACTCCCGCATGGCCCACCTCACATTATCACCATATATTTCTTGGAGTCCAAGCGCAGCGGGTGGGCGATCTCTTCTCCCTCCCCCGTCTCTCTCTTCTTAGCCGACGCCCGCCGAGCGATTAGATTTCGGCTACCGATGGTTTATTCAATTGCAGTCCCACATGTCAGTGAAAATGCAACACAACGCATTTCCCCTCTGGTGAGCGGCGTGCTAGCTGGACTGTTGGGGGTGCGACGCGAACGCAATGCGTACGAGTTGTAAGTGTGCTGCCTTTTCCTTTTGAACTTGCAAAGCATAACATTTTTGTGCGATCAATCAATAGAAATCTAGAAGAAAATGACGAGGGCGGTGCTTTCCCATTCGTTAGGCGGGCTAGTTTGAGTGATATGACGTGCTACAGTGCCGTCCACTTGCTCCATTTTTATGTAAGCAAGAGTCTACACTCTTACGTGGGAGGAGTGCGAAACATGGTGGATCTGATTTTGATCGAGGGATAACTGTTCCTTGCGAAATAATGGAGCACTGTTAGCGATTATAGCATGATAGTTAGGGCATCTCCAGCGCTGGCCCTCAAATTTACACCGGCATCTGTCCAAGGAAACTGATGGATGCCATCCAATGCTGCCCGCATACCTTTCGACAACTATATAAACTGACCGGACAAAATTCATGCAAACAAAGCAAATTTCAAATTAACCGGATGAAATTCATTACATTTCGAAAACTTTTCCTATAAACTGGACGAAGTTCATTACATATTTCGCACAAACCGTACTAAAACCTACTGTAAACCTAATCTAAACGATCGCCGGCGCCCGACCACCATGTCCGGCCATGAACCAGAGAAAGTCGGCCATTGCCTTTGCCTCCTCCTCATCCGCCTCGATAACCTCCTCCTCTGGAGCACAAGGTTATGAAGATTTCCGCCTCCACGTCGCTGTCAAGCGGCTAATCGGCCGCCGATGATTATCCCACCAAGCTTGGCATCGACTGAGTGGAGGAGCGGCGGCCTTCCTGTGACCAGAGCGGCGGCGACCGACCATGTACTACTCTTCCTCGCTGCCAGCTGCATCCGTGCACGCGCGCTGGCTTCGTGGTCGTGGAGGCGGAGGGCGGTCGGGGGTGAGCCGGCGATCTCCTTCGCTCGCTTCCTCAGGATAAAGACGCCCAAGCGAAGCTTTGCGACGCCGAGCGGAAGCCACCTATATCCTTCTGGCTCGCTTCCTGCAATAGTACATCCAAGATTGCTTTGGAGCGCCAGGAGGCCATGGTTGGAGTGGTGCCGACAGAAGGAAGGGAACGGAGGAGAATGAGTGTGGGTCTTTGGCTATGGCTGGGAGCTAGGGCTCAAGTTAATATAGCGAGTGAATGGAAATGAGCCACGACAGACGGATGGACGGTTGGAGCTGGAGTAGGTTCATCGGCAGCCGCGTGTCATTAATGTGGGCGGCGGTCAGAAGGATGGCCGTGGTATCGTTAACGCCGAACAGTCGCTTGCACCGGGATGCCATGCGAGTGGCTCTCTCTCGGCCGTCGCGCTGCTGCAATGCCGGCGCCAGTGAGAGGTCGCGTCAAGCGTGAATGAGGACACTGCTTCAGTGACTTAACCGCAGGTGCGTTGGATCACTGACATGTGGGCCCAACGGGCATCTGTCCTGCATGTCAGTGACACAAACAACTGCACCTGCAGTTAAGTCCGGTGAATGTGGCATTTGACGTTCTGGAGAGAGGGTGTGCGCTAATGTGTGCATCACGTATAATATTAAAAAATTCATTTGTGCATTTAACGCAAAGTATTTCATTTTCATTTGGCTGACGAGTGTGCGTTGTAGCGACGAGCCCGTGGTTTGATTCCTCACATGCGCAAAATTTTGGTTTTTATTTCTTTCTCCACTGACAGGTAGGCCCGCATAGATAGATAGATAAAGAACACGAGCTGATGAGGCGCATGCGGACTGTTTGACTGGTCAACCAAACAAATACGGAGCTATACACTGAGCCAGTGAGCATAGAATCACCAGATCTCATATACAATGATCAAAGTGAGCTATCAAGACAAGTTCGATGACCGCCAATGCATTTTACTCAGTAATAAATGACCAGGATTGAAGGGGAACCCAAATTTCCTTCGTCTTCTGTCCTTGAGCTCTTGACAAACCAATGCACTATACGGTTGTCCGGCCACACCACCCCAGAGCTGTCACCAAGCGTCGTTCATGCCACTGCGCCGCACACTAACTGGTAAGGAAGCGATGGCATCCCGCTGCACCGAGTTCCTCGCCGCCCACGACCGCACACAGAATGGTAGGGAAGCGACGGCATCCCGTCGTGCCGAGTTCATCGCCGCTCGCGACCTCACACCTATGTGGGCGGAATTTGAAGCTGCCAAGGCCTAATGGGCGGTAGAGCAAGAGGCGGCCATAGCCGCACAGAGGGAGCGGAAAAGTCAGAAAGCACTCAAGAAAAGAGAGGCCCGCCGCCGCAAGAAAGAAGAGGACCCACGCGCTGCTGCAGATAGGTCGGTGGAGATCCAAGCACGGTGGGGTGTCGCCGACAAAGCCGGGAAGGAGAACAACGACGTCTGGCTAGCATGTGAGAAGTAGTAGTACTAGTAGTTAGTGTGTGTGTCTGTGTCGCCCGTACGTTTGTTTAACTAATTATGAGCATGTACCAGTACTAGTTACGACTGTAGTTTTTAGAGCAAATTACCAGTACATTAGCCTAGACTCAATGGAAACATTCCTATCCTATGCATCAAATGGCATCTCTTTCTCTATAGGAATTGAGATGCATGTCATCTCACTTCCTATGATTTCCATATTCCTATAAAATTCCTATCCTATGAACCAAAGGAGGCCTCTGCTGGAGTAACTTCATCAGCTATCAAGATCACCGGTACAGTAGTTTTCTTCAAGAAGCGGAATTCAACGAAGTCATGATGGTTCCTTCGTCTGAGCAACTTCACAGTGGGAAAGGTTGGCCATGTGATTTGATGGCTTATTATTAATTACTGCGGCGCGACGACCAGGGTGACTCTCCCTTGGAGTTCCGTGGGCATGGAAAGTGGACCAAGATGGTTGACGTCCCACATGTCGGCGAACGAAAGTATTCTTTCTGACATCGAGGAGCAAGGAAACCGCGTGGTATAGTGTCACTGCTGATTTATATTTATTTTTTATTTTTGATGAATGCTAGTGTTTCAACTCTTACGACGAAGGAGTGCCAAACACGGCAAGTGCTAGATGTCCCACACGTCAGCGGAAGGAGTGAGACATGAACAGCGCGGTAGAGCTTCTCCACTTCTGGGTCGGAGACCACACGTAGTAGTACTAGTGGTATGAACGATACAAAGTGCAACTCGGAGAGAAAGACACGTCTAGTTGGAAGGTCTCGGTGCATACACGTAAACAAATATAAAACCTAATATGTGCCTCCAATTAATATAGTAGTAGTAGAGTACTTAGGCACACAATCCATAACATCACCGGGCATTGCACGTACCACATTTAGTGGTAGTAAGAGACAAATGCCTATATGTCATGCATGTTCATACTATTTGTGCCTTTCTACTTCACTTACTGTGCTACATTACTCAGGTCCGTACGTCCACTCCTGGGTACATGTCCGTCTCGTAGTTCCAGTCCCACGTTTTTTCATAGATGGAACGATCCACAACTGTGGGCAACGAGAGTCCATATCATCGTGGTTAGTGCGGTTCCCCGTGATGGAGACTCATCCAAACTATGGCCAGCCTCGACGCGGAGCAGTCACATGCACCGAGAAGAGGCGCTCTCTCGGCCGTCGTGCTGCTTCAAAGCCGACGCCTGTGAGAGGTCGTCTCCGCTCTGGCCGGGCATTAATGCGACACTGATGTTCCGCGGTGACGCTGACCGTTTCATGCAGGAAGCACGCCGTCAAGGGAGGGGGTTGGGTCGGCAAGGTCGGTCAGACGCGGGCGTGGTGGTGGTGTTGGTTTTGAACCGTTTCAGGTCTAGTACTGGTAGTTTCCAAAACTACTCAATTATTGCACTCAGTTTCCTAAGAAAATGTGGTAAAAAAATGATACAACACAACCCGCTTCCCTTCTCCTTCCTCTTCCACCGCCCGCGCACGTCCGCGAGAAGCGACCGATCAACCCTTATATAGGAGTCCTTGCACAAAAAGATGCATGCGTGACCAATAAAATTTCCAGATTAATGCGCCGCTCCAGCGGTACTATGGCGTATGTCATTACCTTCGGCCAGGCCATGGCTACCGGGCTACGGCGACTAGAGAAGAGGCGGTGGGAGGGGAATGAATGCAGCTACTGTTTGGATTCGCCGTCCGGCTTAAATAAATGCGCACCATCACCTGTACCCGCGGGTGCACAAATTTTAACATACGTGGCTGCTTAATTGGGCGTCACGTAACTGGTGTGTGTGAGAGATTCTGAGAGACAGGTTGTGTGTGTGCGACTCTACTCTTCGGACATGTACTCAACCTTTTGCATCGGGATATAAGGATAACTAGATCATTGATGGCGCGCGTTTCTGCGCCCGTTTATTTTTACTTAAAAGAGTTGTTAGAGATATGAAGTAACTTGTATACATTTGTTTGCAATGCTTTTATATATTGTATTTGTCTCTCCATTTTATAGAATATGATGGGATGTAACTAAAGAGAGAAATCAAGAATATAATGCTATGTAACTCAAGAGAAATCCAGTCCGATTGATCTGCAAAAAAGTACTCCCTCCGTCTCAAAATAAGTGTCTCAACTTTAATAATCTTTGTACTAAAGTTAGTACATAGTCGAGACACTTATTATGGGAGAGGGAGTAGTATTTTGATTTTTCTCCTTAGGTCTAATGTTTGAGTTCTGGTATTAAGCGCGGAGATATAAATTATGATTGATATGGAACATGACCTCTTTTTGCCTCCTAAAAAGACTCCCGCAAAGACTAACATCATGATAACTAAAAAAGATATCGAGGAAAGACATGAGAGAGAGAGAGAGAAAAAAGGCAGTTCAAATATTTCAAAACTTCGGGGTGATATTTATTATCTTAAAATATCTCAATGCGTTCTGGCCAGTAATACAAGTACACATTGTGGTCTAAGGGACAAATATTCTGCACTGCGTCATGATAGATGACCGAATGTGTACTTGCTCATATTTGAGGTTGTAGAATACCATTGATCCACAATAATAAAAAAAATTCTCAAACTCAATATCAAATGCCAGTGGGTTGTTGTGAAATAATGGCTCAAGCTGTGTTACATCTTAACCAACTTATAAAATTGCTTACACTGATGTATAAACAAAATACTTGTTAGCAAGGAAAATCAATTGAGAAATAACTACATAAGTAGTGTGCCAAGGAGAAGTGCACAACAGTTATAATTTCTCCGTAAATAACATGGTGTATGTTGATGAAAAAAATAATAATAACAACATTACCTACAGAACATTTTTGCTAGTATCTGTAAGGGAACATTTTTGCTAGTATCATGTGTTCCATGGATCTTACCTTGCTTTCTGTGCAGGTCTTGAGGGCATTGTTAAGTAATAAACTAATTAAGATGGAGACTGCAGGTCTGAATATATTACTCACTAATTAGACTTGCTAGCTAGTACCTCCATCCAGGTTTATTAGGCCCCCCACTATTTTGAGCCAAACTTTGACCATCCATATTCCCAGTAAAATATAAAATATATGGTACAAAAAGTACACGGTTGGATTTGTATTTGAAAGAGCTTTCCGATGATATAATTTTTGTGACATACTTAAATTTATTGGTCGGCCTAATAAACCCGGATGGAGGGAGTTGCTAGCTATGAGAAAACTTGGGAATCAATATGAGGCCCTAATAAAGAAACTCATTGATCTAATTAGTTAGCCGATCGATGCAGCCCTGATTCACACGTTGGCAAAAGGTAGAGCTGGCCGCTAGCATGTCTTCTTCTCGTGGGATTTCAACCTTCTCGGTTACTATATTCCGTTGAGACATATATTTTGCAACTGGAACAGTAAAAAGTAGTCTAGCAGTGAACCCAGGCTACGAGATAATGGAAAGGGATTGAACAATCACATCCGAAACCGTGGGAGTAAATGAGTCTCACCTTTGTTTGAAGACAGCCATTCTAGAATGCATGTCTACAGATTCAAAGATTTTACTACAACTTCTTGTCGATGAGAAAGTCAAAATAAATGGAGTTAGTAATGAACACCTATTCTAGGCCTAGACTACAAATGTGTGGGCTGGGTTGTTCAAGAAGATAGAACATAAGAGCACAAAAAGAAACAGTTTTGAGCATCTTGGATGAATCTGCTTGATTTGCCTAATCAACATGTTTGTAAGCAATATCAATGGTACTGAAAATGACTTCTCACAAATGATGACATGCATGTCAATAAAGCGATGAGCCCAATCTCTGTATTATGATGTTTATTAAAGACTTGCAAAGCTAGAGAAGCCAAGTCCTTTTCTTTAAGAACACAACAGGTGGTACACTTGCAAGCAAGACTGCTTCATTCATTAACTAATTGGTTTTTCCAATTGCTAGCTAGACATCGCAGCACAGATCCAATGAAATTAATACTCGGCCATTCAATGAATCTGCACCGTGCAAAACTATTCTAAACCGGGGTGAACAAGGAAGGATGCTAACCATTGTTTTGTTTGAACGTCGACCATTTCATAATATGTGTATGTCAGGCTAAGGTTATGGCAAACACAATAATTTTCTTCACGACATTGTATTCCAAGTGCAGTAAAACTATTGCAAGTGCAGTCCAAATATTGTAGTTTGCATAGTGAAATATTTTTGCATATGTACGTAGATTCAGTTTGTTCAACTTACAATCAAGAAACTAAATGAAATTAGTGGTGGGAAGCTATAGTATGTAACATCTACCTAGATGGAGCCTTGCAGGCATGTCTGAACTCTGAACATGATGCATATACATTACTAAAGGCAACTTGGCAGCCATACCGAGGTAGCGATGAAGGTTCAGGTTAGTCGAACGTGGAGTTGGCTTCTAGCACGTTTCTTCAATGGGGTTTTGCTGCATCCATCTTGAGATTAATAAAATCATAATTTTAGTAGTAATCAACAGTCTAGCTAGCAGCTACATAGAGGCGGGTTGAACAGTCAAGGATTTACAAACCACGGGGGTGAATGAGGAAGGATGCCTCACTTTTGTTGAGCGATGACCACTCGAGATCATGGCTTCCTGACATGGTTGTTGTTTTCGAAGTGAAACAATTGTGCATCCAATCCACGGCTGGTGGCGAAAAGAGGAGAAATTAGCATGGAGTACCTGTGGAGAGTGAGGTGATTACTCCACTGGGCAGGAAAGTGTATGGCACCTGGGTAGACAGAGCCATTGGGGTCGGCTCCTCGGGCACCTCCCCTCCGCTGTATAAGCATTAGACAGCAGCATATACTGAAAATATACATTGGGCAGCATCATTTTGACTACACAAATATATGGCCAACAATCAAGAAAATCGGACATATAGGAGAGAAGAGAGCAACGAAATTTAACAGAGAGGAGACAAAATTTGTCCATCGCTCCTATCTGAACCTCCTATCTGTCTCTGCTAGAACATACACAAGGGGAGGAGGCTAGGATCTGTAGCACTTTCGCCGTTGCATCAAGATTATTTGCCACTGCCCCACCTCTAGAAGAAATTTTCTTCACCCGTCAATGATGAGGAGAGAGTCGAGGTCGGAGTGCATGCGATCGAGGGTCAGGGATAGCGCACTAGTCTTTGTGGAGTCGTCGTGGCCTTGTGCACGGCTTGTGCACCCTCGCCGGCCCCGCCTCCTCCTCAGTCACCAATTCCAACCCCTAGGCTGATTCCCTCGTGCACTTCGGCTGGATCCACCAAGATGAACACGCGCCGCTGGATCGCCTCGATCCCCTCGCGCGGGATCCCGTCGCGTGCCTCAGCTGGATCCACCAAGAAGACCGCGCACCTAGGCAGGATCTCACCGCAGATAGCCTGCATCAACGTGGGGATGAAGCAGAGTGGGAGGAGCTCTAGGCCGCCGTCGCCATGGGATGTAGTGCCTCCGCCGCATCTGGGAAGGTGCCTCGACCCCGCCTCGGATGATGCAATCGCCTTGGAGGGAGGGAGGCCTCGCAGAGGCAGCGAAATCAGTGGGGAGCGGCGGCGGCAAGGAAGACAGCGGCCGACGGGGTCGACCTCGCCATTGGAGCGGCCCAGCAGAGCACCAGCCGAGTCGTCTCCTCAGCCGCCAGCTTCGTTAGGTTTCTCGAGGGCTGAGAGAGCAAAGGGGAAGGGGATAGGAAAAATGGGCCAGACAGCCCAATACGAGCCCGATCAACCACGCGGCTCCAATTTTGCCACGGGAGCAGCTGCGCAGCTCAGATTGCGGGAGGTGATGCACGAGAGTTTTATCCAACGGCCGAAAACTTTAAACCTGAAGATCTAGCGGCTGTGAATGCTAATGGCCCGAGAGAGCTCCTAAGGTGCACAGTTATAATGTATTAAAAAGGTATTACACTTTAGCTAGTGATTTATGTGGCCATGTTAACGTGGTTGTGTAAAAAAATGTCACTTCCTGCTCGTGATTTGTGTTATATAATTACTAGCAAGATGCTCATGCATTGCACGGAACATCAATATGCATTTTTTACAAAACACCTGTTGTGATTGACCAATGCAGGAGTAATCCATGTGCAAAAACTAATTATATCTCGAGAATTTTATCGGAAAACTGGTATCTCGATAATTTCATCAAAAAAATGAAAGAGGAGAGATAAGGTGTGGAGGAGTGGAGCATGGTGGTGACTGGTGGTCGGACTGGGCGGAGGCATGGGGATGGACTGCGCCGGCAGGCGACAGCGGCCACCATGCTAGATTGTTCCAGAGACTTCCTTTTTTAATTTCTCAGCAATGAGGTTTTTGGAGATAAGGACGATGAACGAGGCAAGGCCTTATCTGTAAATGTGGACAGACGTGCGGGTATCTTTTGTAAAATTGTCACAGTTTGCTTTCCATCCATCAGATATAGATCAGACGATCTATATTACAAGATGGCAGGCACACCATCATCACCAACTCGTTTTTTTATAAGAGTAGAGATGATAAGTTTGCTAACTACTAAAGTAAAGTGGAATTTGTCCATGTTATACAAATAAATTAAGGTGATTGCTTATCATACGGGTAAGGTTGGACGAAGGGTGGTAGGAACAAATGCTCCGCTTAGAGCATGTGTGTGTGAGATGGAGTCTTAGTGTGTGTGGGGGGTGGGGGTGGGTGCATGTGTGTGTGTGACATGGGGTCCTCGGTGGCGGATGTAATTTAAGTGTGTGTGGCTTCATCATAGTGTATGACAAAGGCCACCAACGAGGGGGTGCGAGAGAGAAAATGCTCCTAGAGAGGGAAGAGAAGGCTTGTGCACGTGAGAGGAGTCGACATCGAGTGAACGTTTTTGTTTGAGAGACACCGAGGAATACTACTATATATCGATGGTGCATGTAGGCGGAAATTAAATGAAGGGATGGTCTTATTGGTTTCAGGGATATAGGGGAAGAGTGAGAGAAGGGGGGTAGCTAGAAGGAGATTGTTAAGTGTGAGTGTGTGTTTTACCCATCCAGGCGGAAGTTATGTGCACACAAGAAGAGAACGATTCGATGTGGCGTTAGGGTTGAGGGTAATTAACTATGTATGGAGACATAGAAGACCTTGAACGTGCATGTGCGAGAGGTATACATGTATACGTGGGATGTGTGTGTGCGCGCGAGCATGATCGAGATAAAAGAAAGAAGACATAAGTCATAAGATCAACGATATGGGAGAGATCGGTATGACAATATGCATGCATGTGAGAGTGCATGGAAGAAGGCTCGATAATTGATCATGTGTTTTTGTCTTTAAGAGATAGTGGCATGGGCTGGAGCATGCATCTATGGCAAGCAGAGGGAGCGAGACACAAAGGTTGTGCAAAAGAGATCAACCTATAAATGCATGTATGGAGAGACATATATAGTGTGGGTTATAGGAAGCAAGAGTGCGTGCGAGAAAGAAATGTTGACAGAGAAACTACATATATATATACAGAGATAGAGATGCTAGCTAGAAGGCATCGGCTAGTTTGAGTGTTGGAGGTGACCGCCGGGTGCTTCGTTATGTGTGTGTGAGAGAAAGATAAAAGGAGGACACTTGACTGCATGTAGAGAGAAACATATATAGTGTGCGTGATAGGAAGCCAGAGTGAGGGCGAGAAATAAGGTTGATTGAGAAACAGATAAATAGAAAGATAAAGATGCTAGCTAGTGTGTGTTAGAGATAGGAGTCGAGTGGATCAGAAGGCTGAGTTATGTGCGTGGGTGTGAGAGAGATAGAGAGAGTGTGCATGTGAGTCACATACAAACAAATATCAGAGAGAAATGAGATCCCGAGAGACGGAGTTTTGTGTCTGCGAGAGAAAAAAATATTTCACAGCGAGAGTGATAGCTAGAGAGACACATGAGGGAACACAAGATATCTCTAGGGAGAGAGAGTGTGTGTGAGCGACATACAAGAGAATGGTGGAGAGATATGAGACCCTGGGAGACAGAGTTTGTGTTTGTGTGTGAGTAAGAGATATTTAAGAGGAAGAGTCGTAGATTCCAATATCTAAGGAGAAAAAGACATCTCTGTGTGAGAGGGGGTGTGCGAGTGGCACACAGGGGAATAGTAGAGAGAAATGAGACCCCGAGAGACGAAGTTTGTGTTTGTGTGGGAGAAGAGATTTCACATGGAGAATCATAGTTAGAGACATATAGCAGGGAGCGAGATATACTTAGAGAGAGATAGAGTGATGAAGGTCGAGGGAGAAAGTATCGTCAGTGTGTTGCGAAGATAAAAGATCATTGTCGACATACAGATAGCATGAGAGATACCCGAGAGACGATGAACGTGTATAGGTCTAGAGAGATACTCCTATATAAGCATTAGTGATAGCTATATGAGACGAATATCTGGATTAAAGGGGATTCAAATATTTAAACTGGAGACCACAACATCGATAATATCATAATGCAAATTGGTGTATCACACATGCATATTCATTTGAATTTGGGGACACATGTAATGTTATATAGTTTATAAATATTAGTGATCCATAGATTCTTTAATTAGAGAGAATGCATGATTTATATGCAATTAATGTCTAAACGGGATTACACCATATGTTGCGTGTGTGAAACACATTATATATGTTTGAGAAGTAAAAAAACGCATGAAACACACATTAATTGGAGACAGTTAGCGAGGAATGCATACATTTGATTTCAACATAAAGTGGTTTCAAATATTTGAAAATCCAAATTAAGTTGGATACAACCTTATGAATCTGAGATCATGCCATTTGTAAACAATATTTATGTATAAAGGGTGTTGTGCTTTTGAAAGTATATATGAAAAATGATGTATATATAATTTTATTCCAATCGCAAATGGATCCTTCACGAACAAAAATAGAATACAAACTGGATTCGAATTGAGTTGGCACGGTAAACGTGCACTCTTGCTCTGCAAAAAATTGAACGAAGCGGGGAAAGTCGCAGTAACCGCCCGAGACCAAAATATGCGAGATGGAAATTACTGCCTATCCCTGACACGCAAAGCCTATCGGCTCGATTTCTATAGGTTTTGATAGGGGTAGGTTTGTAATTTCAGTCAAATGTGACATAACCGCCTCTCACCCGGATTCATACACGGTGGGCGCCAAAACACTGTGTCTCCTCGGCCAAAATCGACTCCCTCCCCGATTCATACACGGTGGGCGCCAAAAACAAACTCTAAATCGGCAAATATTCGGTGTATGCGAGATTACCGTCCTATCCCCAACCGACTAATATTGCTGTGATGTAGGAAATTTTAAACGGGGGCTAAGTTTGTAAATTTCCTCGCATTTGAGACAAGCGCGCCCTGAAGACATGGTTCCCCCTTCCTCTCTCCCTCCATTTCCCCATTCGTGCCAAAACACCCTCTCCACCCTAGCCTCCTCCGTCCACTACCCCATCCACCGCCGTCCTCCTCTAGCATGCCAGAGCTGACACCCCGATGCCGTCGTCCATTACAAGAGATCGACCTCTCTCATCCACGGCTTCGGACCGGGATCCTTGCATCCCGTCCTCTTGCTTCATCCCCGCCGTCGTCCACCTTGCCGGCGCCGCTCCTATGACCGTCATGTCCACTGCACCCTGCCGCCACCGTCTACCCTCCTAGATCTGCTTCCACGCCGCTGACAGACGTCGCACCAGAGGCGGTACTCTTTCGTATCTGCTCAACTTATTTATCGCAGCAAGAAAATATATCGCCACTACTTTACTCTGATTTCTTGTCCATCACTTACTTGCTAGTTGAAAGCAAACATTGGTTGCAAAGTTGCCTTTGTCCGGTTTGCACCTTCAGATCAGCCATGGCACGCTCAACACTATACTCAAAATGCTTATGGTTTTCCCTTTTAGATTCCACACTAGTTAAATGACAGTAGACTAAATTTCAAAATTGGGCCATTCGATTTTTTAGAGCTCGGGTTGGGACGGTGGTTGTGGGGGCGGTGGTGGGACCTCGCCGAACGAAGAAAACTCGACGCGGGTGGGGTGGGGGTGGGGGTGGGGGTGGTGGAGGAACATAGACGATGGGGGCCGGTGGTTCGGCCGGCAGCCCGTGCAGTGTTCTGTATGGGAAGAATCCGAGACAAGGAAGAAGAAGGGTTAGGAGACGTAGGATCTTCATCCAACTGCCTGAAATGTTTGACGGACCCAAATGACAAAAGTCACGCGACTTGCATGCAGACATGTAGAATATGCTTCCTCTTCTGTTCTTTAACATGTTCCTCTTCTGTTCTTCTTTAGTAAGCACAGTATGTTCCTTGTCAGGAAGGGGAGCAGGGACGTCTGCAATCGACACCTCTATTGGGCCGGTTCTGCTAAATGATTTCGCACTTCGAGTTGGTCTGCCATAATACCCCGGAATTGGTGGAGCCTCACGGTCTTTGATAGACTAAACTGATAGTAACAGTTGTGCGCCTTCAGATGAATAGAGCTGGCATGTAGTCTATTGATACGCTGCATATTAGTAGCGGCAAAACCCTATGTTTTCCATCCAGTTCCGCTTTCCCGATTTATTTATGGTGGTTATGGTGTACCCCTATTATCTACACTACGATCTGCCTACAAGCTCTACGCTCTCATTATCATGGTTCGGCAATAAACTTTCTATACAATATATTATGACCCTATCGTCTGCCAACTATCCTTACATCTGGGGCCCCCAACATGGGGCTTATTTTTTGTGTGTAGTTGTGCCAAATTATATTAATCTACTCACCATCTTACATCACACATGGGTTCTCTCATCAGAATCCAGTGATAGCACACAAGGGTGTACAGGGAGCCTCCATTATATTACAATATCATCTGCATTACAAAGATAATCTCAATACTATTTGTGTTTTCATGCTTTACAGATATCGTACGTAATCACAATGAATATAAGAATGCGCGCATCAGAAGAATATTGCGGAACAGTTCAATGGGTAACAAACTTGTCATCAAGGGATTGAGGTCCATTGTGGATGCAATGAAACCCACATGCTCCCGACCTAAAGATTCGTATTCAGAATATGATCCTAATGACTATTCTGAGCTCAAGGAGTCAAAGGCAGATGGCCTATCCTGTTCACCCAATAAGGTGCCTGTTGTAAATTGGCATGGTTTTATTGGTTGCACATATCTTGTATAAGGTGTCTTGCATTTCTTTTGCTTCGTTGCACCACCATCTGCTTAGTTTACTCATGATATATGTGAAGATTCCATGCCCATCCATTATCAACACCTATTCCATTTGTCGTCATACCATGTTTTTCCATTCAAATGTTGTTCTTATGTTTCAGACATCCAAAAGGAAGAGGGTGATTGCAGAACCTGAAGGAGTACAAGCAAAGTCCTTGAAAAAGGTGGTGCTACCGGAGAAATCACATAGCACCCGACGTATATTGGCGATAGAACCAGCGCCGAAAAACCTAGGATATCACAAATATGCTTGTCGCTGCTTTGCTCTTGTGAGTACCTATTGTCCTATCGTTGTCCTTACATTCATACCTGGTGGATTATGTGACATCATTGTGCATTATAGCTTGCTTATCCACTGTTCGCTCCAAATTATCAGATCTATATTAATGCTTAAATTAATGTAGAATAAACCCAATGCCTATGAAGAAATTTAGTTCCGCATTTTTCTTGTAAGTATCTGTTGTCCTTCATCACTGTACTTATATTTGTCAGCTTGTTCTTCATGTACACTTTGCAGCTTATTTTCCCTTGTCTTCCATTTTTCTACACATCAGATCTACATTTACTCTTGCCAAAATATTGAATAAAACCAATGTTATTGAAGAACTTTAGCTCCGCATTGCTCTTGTCAGTGCCTTCTGCCTGTATGATGTATTTACATTTGTACTCTGCATCTTAAGTTAAATAATCGCCATTTGTTCCTATATTTTCACATCTATATTTACTCTTAACAAAATGTAGAATAAAGGCAATACTCTTGAAGAAGAGTGTGCGGTAAACTTCTTGAATTGCCCCCTCCCCCATCAATATGGACAAGGCCTTTATAGAGCCTGTCTTCACTACTAATGTAAGTTTGTCCTCCTAGAGCATTCAAACTTTGTTGTTTATATTTGGATAGCTATGAGTGCAAATGATGTTTATTTTTTTGTCTGCATCAAATTGCTTGTTCAAAGTTTATAAAGTAGAAGTACATAAACATAAGTTTGTCCTCAATTTCAGTGTTTAGTTGTACAATCTAGTTCCTTATTCGTACCATGTAAATTAAACTAAACATAGCAAGTTATCTTCTTTAGCACTATGTGTATGCTTGTGTTCTTGATCTATAATCCAGTGGTGTGGTGAGACTACCAACAACAGCACAATGTCATATCCTGCTATGTCTCAACTATGAACAATGCCATAATATATTAATGTTAAAATCGTGTCTCTTTATTTACCAATCTGAAATGGTATAAATTGACAATGCACTCACCATTCATGCTTATATGTTGTTTAGAACTACATCTATGCTTGTGTTCTTGATCTGTAATCCAGTGGTCTGGTGAAGCTGGCCGCTCCTGCACAATGCCATTTCCTGCCATCTTAACTATGAACAATGCATATTATGTTAATGCTATTTTATACCGTGTCTCTTTATTTCTGACAAAGAAATTAGATGAATTGACAGCGCTGATGCTTATACGTGCAAAACCTGTTATCAACCTACTTGTTTCTCTTTCAGGGTGACAACACTGCTGCTAGGAAGAACTGCCACAATGATAGTGAGGCAGAACCCATTGTTTGTCCCTCTAACACATATTCCAGAGGAGAAGGCAACACATATTGAGGGTAGGGATACAACCACGAAGTCACATCTTGATGTAGTGTCAAACTTACTCAGTGACACAAGCTCGGTGAAGTCGCTGCCTGAATCTGTTCGACTTCTTCAGTTTGAAATTCAAGCAGAAATACATGCTTTCGCTCAAATACGACTGGAACTCCAATCTCTATGCAAGATTAACCGTAAGTACATGACGTTTATTGATGCTATTCAGCTTAAGTTTGTGGATATGAGCAACAAAGAAGCGCAGCCTCATCAGGTTGCTAAGCTGCTAGCGCTGCAGCTCCTGGGCCGGGCTAACCTTTCTTGAACTGTGCTGGAGTGCTGTCGTTTCTGTCTATTATTTTGTCCGCCTGTTAACTTCCACTAGTGGCGACCTTCCCAGTTTATGTAATATGCTGTCTAGTTTCCCTTTATTATCACTGGTGGCGAACTTTGATGCCGAGGGGATGTAATATGCTATAATTTCTTTGTTATATAGTCTAGGTTTATTCTTGGTCTGTATGCTGTAATTTAGGCCGGAAGGTTCAGTGGATCTCAGTGTTGTCGGTCTTCAGGCCGGCCCGTTACTTATATGGGCTAAAACCTGGGCCTATAATCATCTTTGGCCATTAGCAGGTATAAACCTATAGTTGTTTCTCGCCTTTAACAGGCCGAGTAAAGTTCTGTCCAGCTGGACCAGAGAATACCATGGGCTTTTAATAGGCTAAAACCTAGATTGGGCTAGCGTTGAGCCGAAAAATTCACGGGCCAATGCAGGCCGAAACTTCCTAAGGCCCATGTTTGGCCCAAATAGGACGAGAAGTTAACAGGCCAAAATATATCTCGGGCCTGTTTGGCCCAATATAATTATGGGCTTTAAGCAGGCCGGTATCAAAGCGGGCCATAGGCCTAAAAGTGTCACGGGTCATTATTAGATGGGCTGTAAGCAGGCCAGATTCAACGCGGGCTATAATTAGGCCCAACTGTTACACGGGCCACTAACAGGCCGATAGGCCAGTTGGGCTGAAATTTATCCACGAAGACTACAGGCCGTTAAGAGACCTAAAGTTACTTCGGACAAGAAATAGCCCAGTTTCTGCATGGGCCGTTAAATGGCCTAAAGTTAAACCGGGACGACAACGTCCTAGATGCACCATGGGCCGCTACAGGCCAAAACTATTATCGGGCCGAACTGGTAAACGGGCATTTAATAGGCTGAAAATACAAACGTGTCTTAGTATGGGCTCAAAAGAACAGTGGCATGTTAACGGGCCTGATCCGATATGGGCCATAATTAGGCCCAAAACACGGCAGGCTGTGAACGGTCCTGATCTGGTATGGGCCTCAATTTGACCCAAATCATGTCAGGCTGTTAACGGGCCAGCTCACTAGTGTCTGAAAAAACATGGTGGGCCTTTAGCTGGGCCGGCCTTTTCATCGGAATGGGCCTCTGTTGGGTCGTGCCATGTGTCGACGTATTATAGGCGCCTCCTGTCCAATGAGTGGATGACATCTGTCCGAACGTTGAGCCAACACGTGTTTCCTCCAGCCAATGAGAATTTTACACATGAAAAAACCCCATTGGTCCGAGCTGTTAACGGGTTATCGGATCCAAAAACAAACCCGATAGCTTAACGGCGACCCGTTACGGTCGATGCCACATGTTGGTCACCCTTGATGAAAGCACTTCTATGACGCGCGATTTATCGTCATGGAAGTGGACACTTCCGTGATTATAATTTTGGTATTGTCATGGAACACTTCTACGACAGCACAGGTATGACTATCTTGATTCCGTCATAAAATCGTCATAGATGTACATGCATGATAGAAAACATGACCTACTGTGACAAACACGTATCATCACGGAAGTGTATTTTTTCGTAGTGTTTGTTTGGCCAACTAGATTGGTTTTTCTTGCAATGGGAGAGGTGCTTAGTTTTGGGTTCAATCTTGTGTGATTTCACCCAGTGACAAAGTAGGGGTAGCGAGACACGTATTGCATTGTTGCCATCGAGGATAAAAAGATGGGGTTTTCATCATATTGCATGAGTTTATCCCTCTACATCACGTGTTACTCTGTTCTTTATGAACTTAATACTCTAGATGCATGCTAGATAGCGGTCGATGTGTGGAGTAATAGTAGTAGATGAAGGAAGGAGTCGGTCTACTTGACACGGACGTGATGCCTATGTTCATAATCATTTCCTTGGATATCGTCATAACTTTGTGCTTTTCTATAAAATGCTCGATAGTAATTTGTTCACCCAACGTATTATTTGCCTTCATGAGAGAAGCCTCTAGTGAAACCTATGGCCCCAGGGTCTATTTTCCATCATATTTTTTTCTGATCTACTATTTTGCAATCTTTTATTTTCAGATCTATAAACCAAAAAAACCCAAAAATATTTAGTTATCGTTTATTTAGTTTTATCTATCTCCATCATATCTCACCTTTATAAGTGACCGTGAAGGGATTGACAACCCCTTTATCGTGTTGGGTGCAAGTGTTTGATTGTTTATGTCGGTGCATCTATTGGGGACTTGTGTGTTTCTCCTACTGGATTGATACCTTGGTTCTTAATTGAGGGAAATACTTATCTCCACCTTGTTGTATCATACTCTCCTCTTCAAGGGAAGACCAACGCAAGCTCAAGAAGTAGCAGCAAGCGGAACTGGCGAAATGCGGTGGGGTTTGGTAGCAGCCTGGTGGAGGAAGGCGTCGAGCTAAGTGGTTGCCACGTCGATAGGCGGTGCCATGCATAGACACGGAGGAGCTTGTGCAGTTGTGATTGGGGACCGGAGGGGGCGGCGGGCGGGGTGGCGGTTTTTGTTACATGGTGATGGTGAGAGTTTTCTTTTTTATTTTTTGAATTGGGTGGCGAGGGTTTTCTGTCCGAAATGAAAGTCATGGCACACGGTTCCAATTTTGGGAACCGTGTGTGATTGACGTACTACTTCCGTCCTGGTTTATTGGTCTCCTTTGTAATTTGTACCAAATTTTGACCAAAGATTTAACTAACAAATGTTTACGCATGTCACAAAAAATTATATCATTGAACACTATGTTCAAATACGCATCCAACGATATAATTTTTGCAAACCTACACTAACATTTTCTGAGTTAAATATTTGGTCAAAATTTAACACAAATTACAAAGGGGACCAATAAACTAGGACGGAGGTAGATTCCATCAACTGAGCTGATTGCATCCATATCCCACATTTCGACATATGTAAACATAGATTAAACATACCCAGACATAGATAATAAGCGTACAGAAGCAGAGTTCAACCATAAGTACATAGTTCAACCAACATTAAGCATTCTTAAGCATACATAGTTCGATCCCACATCTCATCTCATCTGCCGGCACAATCCCGAAGCTTCTCCAGGTACTCGGCGTACGCGGCATGCGCTACCCTGCGAGAATACTTCTGCTTGAAGGAGCCAATGGCTCGTCCTCTTGCATGCGCCAGAACACTTTGATACGTGTCATGAAGCTTTTGGTTGCCAAATGGGCATCAATAGCCGCCGTCCTAGGTCCTAATACGCCTGTTATGCATTCCCGCATAAAGCTCCCTCATGATTTGCCTCTTGTACTTCCTCTGACCATCTTCATCCTTGCTGTCCACATCGTCAGACATCACCTATACAAATAGTAAAAAAATGTGGCGCCAAATTAATGTTTACAAACTAATCTCTAGCGAACATTTGGCAGTTGCCAAAATTTGGCATCAAATCAATGTTTACATGCCTTGAAGTAGGATAAGGAATTTATGGCTATTTTTTATACATATCCAGAGATTATGGTTCAACTTTTAAGCACAATCATCTATGTAGAGACCAATCTTGAACAAAATAATGGTACAAACATATATGTACGTCATTCAAAATCAATTGTCAAGTCCTGGCTAGGAATTATTAGCACGAACACTAACCCTAGTCGGATTACTAGCATAAATCATTTGCACAGATGAAACAACTAAACACTTATGACTTGTACCATGCAAACAATAAATACACTACACGGATCTAACGAAACTTACTCAGATTTCATGGATTGAGAGAAAATAACAATAGTATTTCTATTCCAAAAAGGGGGAGGCAGGAGTAACCAGAGAAACCCTAGGATCTATTTGACACCTAAATGGGTATAGATGACTAAGCGGTTTTACAGTCAACATCAGAGTCATTGCCGGAGTGGTCGTCGGAGTCATCGCCGGGGTCGTCACCCTAGTCGTCACCGGAGTTGGTGTGGACCTCCAGCTCCAGCTGTGGAAGCACGACGCCGTCGACGATGTCAGGGTGCAGCGATACCTCATCGGCGGTGACGGCAACCTCCATCTCCCTCTCCACGCCATGCACCGGTGCTTCAGTAGCCCCGGTGTCGCCACTCGCTTCGATGGGGCGCTTTGGCAGCATCCTCATACACTGAAGGCTTTGAGGACCGAGAGCAGCGTGGAGGATGCAAGCGGAGAGAGAGGATTGTGTGTGTGGCGAGGATGGGGGTGCGGCCGCTCAGGCACGCCATTAATATGGATTAGTGGGAGAGAGGCGGGCGGCGGGCAAACCGCCGGCTCGCCTCCCGGTGAGCCTGGACACCAGACTGCTGGCATGCCTACCGTCGTTTCACACAGCTACTCGCATGCTTCCCGTTGACACTGTGCAGCGAGCATGCCTCCCGTCAATTCACACACCTGCAGGCATGCCTCCCGTTCTGCCTGCATGGCGGACTGCTCGCATGCGTCCCATCAACTCACGCCTGCTTGCACAGCACATGGGTCGTGTGGCGGCACATATATTGTTTTTCTATTTGGATGATTAATGCTGCCGCTTTATTTCTTAACCGAAGCATGGCACATATCCATTGTTGGTCTAACGCTCATGGTTAGAATGAATAATCCGTTTGCGATATTGGTTCCCAATTATTAATAATCTCCCGTTTGTAAGAAGATAAAGATTACATTAAAACTGGTCTCAAATTTGACAACAAAAAAGTACAATGCCACTTTGTATTGGTGTCCATATGACAACACAATAAGTTTCATGAATTTCAAATAAGTTTTGGATGTACTAGAATTTAAAAATCAAGATTCTCAATGTTTGAAATTTCTTACACTGGGAGTAAACATGCACGCAGTGAGGAACATGTGTTTTTGCAATCCATTTAGATGCACTGTCACGTGTGCATGTAGCTCAAATTTGATTTTTGTACATTATATCGCTAGAAAATCAATCAATGTACTAAAACATCTTAAGATTTATGGTTTTTTGAAAATTGAAACGTCCCTCCTTTGGTAACATATGTTCACTGCGGGATAATTTAACATGCATTGCAGTTGCGGTGGATTCGCGGTCTGTGTGTATGCGTCTGGGGGGTGGGGGTGGCTGGCAGTACACTACGAGTCGTGAGCCACAGTGTGGGTTGGCCGTTTTGTGAGGCAGGTGCCACATCAGAATCATGAATTTTTTATTTAAAACATTACACAACACTTTCATACATACATGTTTTGGCCACATGCAGTCGATGGTTGTCTTTGACCAACAGCCGGCAGAGAGGTTAATTTGACTAGCAAGGTGAATCTTTTTTATTTGTGATATGGTGGGAGTATATAGTACGCGTCGAAGAGGTGGGAGGTGACTAGCATATATGCTATGTGTACGCGTCCGTGAACAAGTATACCTCACTCAGTGTCGGGACTTTTCGGTTTCCGAGGCACATGCCACATCAAAGTTGTGAAATTGGCTATTCAAACATCACATAACACCTCTTTGGCCACATGCATGCAGGCAGTGGTTATCCTAGGACACTCACGTGTGACGCTTCCATATGTGGGCCCGCGAGGCCGTCGTCGATGCATGCATCGCTTTGACCTACATCGGGAGAGGTTAATTAATTTCACCATCAAGGAGGATTCTTTTTGGGTTGTATTATGGTAGGGGTATATAGTATGCGTCAAAGAGGGGGAAGGGGACCATCGTATGTAGTACGGTTTTGTCGTGGGAAACCACGGCCACCTATGGGGCCATGAGCCCCTTTTGGTTCGGCAGGGGGAATGGGCACGTTGCACAAGGAGCGGAGAAGCGCACACAGAACGACAGAGATCACACGGGCAGTTTTACCCAGGATCGGGCCGCCGCGAGGCATAAAACCCTACTCCTGCTTCGGTGGATTGATGGTGGATAATGGTGGAGAACGCGGCGCTCTTGCCCGGCAGGGTTGCCTTGGGGCGAGAGTGGCTACGCGCGTATGATTGTGCGAGGGTCTGAATCCTTTCTACGATTGCCATGGGCCTCCTTTTATAGAAGAAGAGGTCTCCACATTGGCAAATTAGTCTTTACATACTGATTAGGTAGCAAACAGTGCTATCATACCTAACTCTGCAGGCACACAGAGCGCATTAAATGCACCACTCGATGTCACATCACAGTGTGCCCGGCAAGCCTTGCGGGGTTGTTTTTCCAGCTTTGCGCCTGCTTGCTTGACACGCCTCAGGAAGGGTGTCATTTGGAGGTGTTTTTCGTAGGAAGTGGCTGCCATGTGGCAGAAGCAGCCACTAAATCACTTAGGAGCTTGACAACGCACTAAGCCATGACTTGCATCACTTCAAGGTGGTGTGGTGGAGTAGTTTTCCTCCGCAAACCCCGGCATGCCTGCCGGGACTATCTGGAGGATTGCTTTCGGGGTAACCCCAACCTTGCTAGGCTCGCCTGCCCAACAAAGGAGGTTTTCCCCTTAGTGATATCTTGCTTGTCTGGCTAGTCTTGGTCTCCTTGATCTACACTTCGATCCTTCAAAGAACTGATTCATTCGTGCTTGATCTGATATTGGTGCTGCAATCTTGTTCTTGGGCCTATGCATAGTATGGGCAACGGACCCGGGGTTTGTTGCGCCGACAGCTTCATGAACCTTGCTCTGTGTGGGGAGTTTACGGTTTTTGAGGCATGTGCCACATCAAAGTTGTGCTGGTATTCAACATATGTTTGGCCCACATGCAAAGCGATGGGGGTTGTCCTCTCGCACCCACTTAAGCGGTTATCAGCGATATCGATGCTTTCCATCTCTAGGCCCACTTGGTCCATCACTACTTTGCCTGACAACGAGAGAGGTTAATTTGACTTAGGAGGAGATTATTTTTTTATTTGTAATACGATATATATACAGGTCATGCTCTATGATGACATGATACAGTTTGAGCACACACATGTATGTGTACGCATGAATCCCTCCCATTGAGTCGAAGTGGCTACTACCATGACACGTCATGAACCGATCTTCCTCTGTGTGGGGATAGTACAATTTTCGATGCAAGTGCCACATCAATGCTGTGAAATGATATTCAAACATGCATGCATGCATGCAACCTCCATACATATGCATGTAGTGGTTATCTTCGAACGGTACACTCCCTCACATGGTTATCGGCGACAAGCTTATATATTCGTGGGCCAGCGTGGACATCCATGGTCACCTTGACCGACAACAAGATAGGTTACCATGGCAGATTCTTCCTTTGGTTCGTGTTATCGTAGTATAATTCATGCTGAGATTCATACCTAATTAAGTTTGAGTGCATACTATGCACGCATGCATGCATGAATCCCCGTCATCAGCTTAAAGTGTGGTGTTCTATACATATGCATCGTCAACTAACCCTCACTCAGTTTGGGGATTTCTGGTTCGAAAGCATGGTGCCACATCAAAGTTGTTCCATTGTGTATTCAAACACACCTCTCCATACAAATGTTTGGGCCACACACATGCAGTGGTTTTCTTCGGGGACTAGCTACTTGCATGATTATTGGCGAGCTAGCCCATCTCTGGGGTTGCATGGACGGCCATCACTTTGACCAACAACAAGAGAGAGGTTGTAAGACCAAGGTGGATTATTCTTGGTCCGTTTTACGATCCATCTTGGTGAGATGCCCTCTCCGGCCCGCCGACTAAAAGTGTGTGTGTGTGTGGGGGGGGGGGACTGCTACTTTGCACATTGCTAGGTGAACCTCCATGGAGGCATGCATTCATAGCTTAGGATGTTGGGGAACGTAGTAATTCAAAAAAATTCCTACGATCATGCAAGATCTATCTAGGAGGTGCATAGCAACGAGAGGGGAGAGTGCGTCCACGTACCCTCGTAGACCGAAAGCGGAAGCGTTATGTTAATGCGGTTGACGTAGTCGAAGCTCTTCACGATCCAACCGATCCAAGTATCGAACGTACGACACCTCCGTGTTCAGCACACGTTCAGCTCGATGACGTCCCTCGAGCTCTGGATCCATTAGAGGGTCGAAGGAGAGTCCCTTCAGCACGACGGCGTGGCGATGGTGTTGGTGATGTGATCTGCGCAGGGCTTCGCCTAAGCACTACGATGCTATGACCGGAGGATTAAACTATGGAGGGGGGCACAACACATGGCTAAGAAACAACTGTTGTGTCTTTGGGTTGTCCCCCTGCCCATGTATATAAAGAAGGGGGGAGGAGGAGGCCGGCCAATGGGGGCGCGCCAAGAGGGGGGAGTCCTACTAGGACTCCGTTCCTAGTAGGATTCTCCCTCGCCCCTCCTTCCTTCCAATGGAGAGGGGAAAGGGGAAAGGGGGGAGAGGGAGAAGGAAAGGGGGCCGCTCCCCCAAACCTTGTCCAATTCGGATTGGGCTTGGGGGATGCGCGCCACCTCTTGTGGCAGCCTCCCTCTCTCCTCTATTGCCCAATAGGACCATTAACTTTCCGGGGGGCGGGGGGGGGGGGGGGGGCTCCGGTAACCTCCCGGTACTCCGAAAAATTCCCGATCTTCTTCGGAACCATTCTGGTGTCCATATTTAACCATCCAATATATGAGTCTTTACCTCTCGACCATTTAGAGACTCCTTGTCATGTCTGTGATCTCATTCCGGACTCCGAACACACTTCACTCACTAAAACACATAACTCATAATACAAATCGCCATCAAATGTTAAGCGTGCTGACCCTACGGGTTCGAGAACTATGTAGACATGACCGAGACACATCTCCGGTCAATAACCAATAGCGGAATCTGGATGCTCATATTGGCTCCTACATATTCTACGAAGATCTTTATCGGTCAAACCGCATAACAAGATACATTATTCTCTTTGTCATTGGTATGTTACTTGCCCGAGATTCGATCGTCGGTATCATCATACCTAGTTCAATCTCGTTACCGGCAAGTCTCTTTACTTGTTCTGTAATGCATCATCCCGTAACTAACTCATTAGTCACATTGTTTGCAAGGCTTATAGTGATGTGCATTACCGAGAGGGCCTAGAGAAACCGCTCCGATACTCAGAGTGACAAATGCTAATCTTGATCTATGCCAACCCAACAAACACCTTCGGAGACACCTATAGAGCATCTTTATAATCACCCAGTTACATTGTGCCATTTTATAGCACACTAAGTGTTGCTCCAGTATTCGGGAGTTGATAAGCTCATAGTCAAAGGAATATGTATAAGTCATTAAGAAAGTAATAGCAATAAAAGTTAATGATCATAATGCTAATCTAACGGATGGGTCTTGTCCATCACATCACTCTCTAATGATGTGATCACGTTCATCAAATGACCACACATGTCTATGGTCAGGAAACTTGACCATCTTTGATTAACGAGCTAGTCGAGTAGAGGCAGACTAGGGACACTTTGTTTTGTCTATTTATTCCCACATGTATCAAGTTTTCGGTTAATAAAATTCTAGCATGAATAATAAACATTTATCATGATATAAGAAAATATAAATAAAAACTTTATTATTGCCTCTAGGGCATATTTCCTTCATAGGATTCCCCTCCTGCCGACACGAGGGGGGGGGGGGGAGGCAATACCATACGTTTGCGAGATAGGTGCCACATCGAAGTTGCATTTGGTATTTGAACATCAAACCACCCTTTTCGTACATATATTTGGTCTACATGCAAGTGTGTTCGTGTTCTGACCCTCTCTCGCGTCATTTTCGCCAAATTTATGAACATTAGAAAAGTCGAATGACGCAACAGACACGGTTCACTCACACTATGCCGGTGCCCTTGTCACACACGTCCACACAGTACATTGGGCTCCATGAGGCTTCCCCTCTCAAAAATATCTACCCACCTATAGGTTTTTTCATGTTTGATAACACACGGTTATTATGTTTCGACCGTGTGTGGTGTTTTTTGTTCCCGCTCCCGCCTGCATCCCTTGAAAATGTCTGCCCGCTTTGAGGGTTTTTATATTTGGACCGTGTGTGATGCACCATCATCCAAATTTTCAATAGCCCCGGCATTTCACTCCCATGTTCGACTCCCGCGTAGTAAAATTTTCAATAGCCGCATCATTTCCTCAAACACCCCCCCTCCCCGCCTCCAAACATACACACACACACACACACCAAAACTTCCTCGGGCGCGCGCGCACACAGACACCCCTCCCTCGCTCGAAACCCTAGCAAGGTCGTCCTCGCCGCCTCCGCAAGGCCTCCATTGCCAAGATCTGCCGGTTTGACCGTGCAGCTTACCCACCGATCTCCATACCCAGGCCGCCCTAAGTTTCTTAGATGATGCCTATCGAATTCCCCCTTTCCCACAGATCCCCATCCCCATCCCCCACTCTAGAGCGTCACAGCCTAAGTCCGGCTACGCTTCTCGTGGAGCTAGAGGAGTGATTGGCCCAAAAGAGGTGCATTGCGGTCTCTTCGCCCGATGTCGCCAAGGTGGCCACCGAGGAGGCTGACGACCATTACTGTCCGCAGGCACTCAATCAGCGAGCTAAAGTATGCGGGTATGTCGCAGACTCCGGCTACGACATCGAGGTCGTCGATAGCGACGGTCTAATGTGGGCTATGTCATAGGTTAAGTGGCCCACCCCCAACCCCTTGGGTTCAACCACCATCAATCTCATCCATGGGCCTGCCAATGATCTCCTCTAGCTCGCTGTCAAGAATTTGCCATCCTACATCGCCATCGAGCCCCTTTTATCATTTCTGAAGGACCCGTTCTGCGAAGCTGGCTTGGGATCCCCGGCTTCCAACTCAGACCTCATCAATGCCGACCATCAGGAGGGCACCCTCTCCGGCTCTTCCAAGGCAAAAGAGCCCATCTGCTCTTCCAAGGGGAAAGAGCCCATCTGCGACATCAGGGAGGGAACCCTACAGTCCTGCCCTTCCAAGGGGAAGGAGCCCATGTGAGTGCATCTAGGGTCAGTGCTCTTCCCACAGGAATGAGCCCATCAGTGACAAGTTAGGAAACCCATGATTTTTTTGCCGTGCCTCTTCACAGGGGGAACCCATGATTTGTTTTGTCGAGTCTCTTTTGTAGTGTAGTGAGAATATGTCCAGTTTTGAATGCTATATTTGGTTGTTTGCAGTATGCCTTGTTTATTTCAGTTGTTCACAATGTGATGCTCTATATGTGCAACTATTTACAATGTGTTACATTTCATCAATCTAGTTTTAAACATACATATCGGAATGCATATATTTGCTTGCTGTTAAGCCTGTTCTCGCTAGCATATGCCTCTTAAAGTTTTTGATTGTTCAGTTGTTTGTAGTTAGCATATGTCCAGTTTCAAATGCTATATTTGGTTATTCGTAGTATGCCTTGTTTATTCCAGTTATTCACAACATGCTGTTCTATATGTGCAAGTATGAAATGTGAAGTTCAATTTCATCAATACTAGTTTCAACAATACCGCTATGAATGACTACATTTGGTTGCTGCATCTTGTAGTTAACACACCTTTCCATTTTTATTTAACAGTAACCAGTGTACTTAGACCGACACAATACCAGTTTAAATGACTATGTTTGCTTGTTGTTAAATGTTAGGACTGTCGCAGTTAACACACCTTTCCACTTGTTTTGCTTTACTAGCGTGCTTAAACCTGCACACTGAAGCTATCTTTTGGAGATTATTTTGTCTGCCATGGATATATTTGGTTGATGTTTAGCCTGTTGTGCTTAACATGCCTCTCGATGTACTTACATAGAACAATTTTGGGAACGACTGTTGTTTTCCATCGAGGTTAGTTTCATCCCATGGCTTATATATACTCACTGTTCGGGATATCGGTAGCTGGTACCATATAGGCCGGGGGCTGATAAGCGACTAATCGGTGAATCGGACTTTTAACTTAATATATCTGTAACCCATTTATTGTTAGGTTAAATAGTGCCATATTAATATATCTGAGGCTAAATAGCAACTGCACTGTACTTAACGGCTAAATATGCAATCCTAGGCTACATAGCACAATGAAGAGTATTACCTTAATGTTCTGATGATGTCTAGATATACGTAGAAGAGCAGCAGCAACAACAACAACACAACCCTATTTGGATACTCAACTTAGCTAGAGGATAGAGTTAGTTTCTAAATCATGACTAACCCGGAACTAACTCCCTCCAAAGAGGTGTTCGGATGACAGAGTTAGTGTAGCGACCCGACCCGAATGGATCAAGTCTCTGTGCTCAGGTGTCATCCCTGGATCGATGTCTGACACCTCACAAGATTTGAAGGATTTATAGCAGAGTAGCAATCACACACTTATTACATCGTTGTCTAAAAGAGGACTTATTACAATAAATCTGGCTTAAGGCCATCTAATGATGATAATAGCGGAAGACTTGGAAGATAAGTGAGTCCATCAACTCCAGCGGCATCACTGAGTATAGAACCACGACCTAAACAACTTACTCGTCGTCTGAAAAGTCTACAACATGAACGTTGCAGCCCGAAAGCGAATTGACACATGGAATATCTTGGCAATGTAACACATAGAGAGCAATGAAGCAATAAGCCTATACTACATGCATATATGGCTAGTGGTAAAGCTCTCTGATTCTGATTTTGCATAAAGCCAGTTTTCCCTCTCTGCAAAGGAATAAATTTGTTTAACTATCATGGTGGTTGTTAAACATTGAGAATGGTTGATGACATCCTCAATCCCAATTAAAGTTCTCATTAAAAACCCAACAATATTAATTAGGGTAACATGTTGAGATTCACATGATATTCAAGTACTAGATACTCAAGATGTCCATAACCGGGGACACGGCTAATCATGATTAGTTTATACACTCTGCAGAGGTTTAGCACTTTTCCCCACAAGACTCGATCGCCTCCATTTGGTTCTCGCACTACATGGTGTTTGAGAGACGGATGAACGAGACACATTATTTAAGAAGCACTAGCACCTTACATGTGGGTAGACCGTACCAACCTACATCCCCTACATCGCTAGCCTACCCGTAAGAGTTCGCACAACTTAGTCAACTATGCCAGAGCCCATAATGGCTTGTGGTTGCACACGGAAGTTTCTAGTTTGAATAACCTTATGATCCCTTTGAGCCTGGGTGGCGGTCCGAAGAAATACAGGCAAGTCCTGATAGAAACCAGGTGCCTCAATCCACCCAGATGTGTGTTTAAGTTGCCACCTTAAATAAACCATTAATTAACAATCTCACATCTGATATCACTCACCCAATCCACGTCTACTAGCATAGCATGGCATAATAAGCAAACGTAGAAGTAACTCCCAAGGTTTCATAAGTAAAACAGGTAATAGGTACTACCTCAATCTACTTCCCATCCCACAATTTAATTAGATCCTAATCATGCAAGTGTTTCAGGATTGATCTAATGCATAAAAACTGGGTAGTAGAAAAGGTATGATCAAGTGTTACTTGCCTTGCTGACGATCCACGAAACCTAGAGATTCGAAATAACAAGCGGCGCACTCCGGATGATCTATCACAGACAAACAACAAGCATACAATAAGTACTCATCTAATGCACGGGTAAATCTCGAATAAAAGATCTAACCAGAAAGTTCAACTTAAGAACCCTGGTTGCAAAAAGAATCAAATCAAATAAAGCAACGAAAGTCAAGCGTCGAAGAAAACAACTCGGTTCTAGCAATTTGAAACTAGGTCAAATTTTACAGTAGAAAAACTTTGTTTAAGTTGATTAGTCGGGCGGCAGTTTGAAAGCGAAACTCGAGCGCTTGAATCACTGATTACGATAAGCGGCGAGAAAATAAACTAAAAGCGAAGATTGGATGCGAAATCGAGATCGGAAATAACGGATTAAATCCGATTAAAAGAAAAACGACGAGCGGTTAAGCGAGCGGACGTTCGTTAACAGAAAACTAACGGTGAACACATTACGTTAAAAGCGAGCGGGTCGGTGAACGTTCACTAATTAGCTAAACCGAAAAAATAAAACCGATCTAGGGTTGAAAAAAACCGAACAACGGAAAGAAAACCGGAGCGGTTTTTAAAAAAACCGAACCGGGAAGGGTTGCTGGCGCAGCTATACCTCGGCGAGGTCTCCGCGGCGGACGGGCTCGGCGGGTCGGCGGCGCGGCGGGGCTTGGCGGGGTCGGTGGCGGGCGGCGGTGGCGGCGGCAAGACGGCAGCGACGGGCGGCGTCAGGCGGCTCGGGTGGCGGCGGGCGGCTCGGCGACTCGGGCGGCGGCGGGGTGAGTCGAGGCGGCGGGTCGGCGGGTTTAAGGAGAGGGGTGCTGCCTTGGGAAGGGACCACGGCGGTGAGGCGGCGATCCTCGGCGGGACTCGAGGCGGGCGGCCAGTCTCCCAGGCGGGAGGCGGCGGAGGTGGGCCGTCAGGTGGGCCTTAGCCCGATCGGCTGTGTATGAGACTCTTTTTTTTTAAACAAATATAGTGTGCGGAAAAACAAATAAAAATATAATCTAATGAACTCCAAAATTAATAAAGTAAATTTTTCCCGACTCCTAAAAATGAGTCGAACAAAATGAACTTTTACTCGGGGCCTAAAATGCATTTTTTTTAAAATACGTGAATTTTTCCTAAGGCAATAAACTCCGAGAAAATCCAAAATTTGATTTATTTATTAAATCTTCATTTTCCTAAATTTTGGGAAAGTCATATTATTCCCTCTCTTATTTTTTTGGAACAATATTTGAAGATAAAATAAATAAATCCAAATGATCCTATTTTCAAAATTTGAGAAAACTCAAATATGAAAATTATGAAATCTCCAACTCTCTCCGAGGGTCCTTGAGTTGCGTGAAATTTCTAGGATCGGCAAAATGCAAGAAAATATGATATGCATGATGACTTTATGTATAACATTCCAAATTGAAAATTTGGGATGTTACAGTTAGATTGACAATAAATGCACTAGGAGAACTAGCTCCAATTAGCACCTCTTGGGTGGGATAGTTTTTTTGGGTGGGTTAGATCCAACTAGCTCAAACTAGCCCTCATGTTTGGATATACTTTAGGGGTATTTGAGCCCAAACTAGCTCAAACTAACTCTAACCCATGGATACAGCAGAAGTTAATTAACCGATAATTTGAAAAAATGCAATAAACTCCTTCCGGCCCATAATATAAGATGTTAATTTGTCTAATACGTGAGTATATTGGACGTTATACTCCCTCCTTTCCGGTTTATAGGGCTCATCTCAACTTTTTAGTTTTCCAATTTAAAGGGCTCATCTCCATCTCCTATTGAGATTCCAAGGTGCATTAAATCTTTGCATGCAATAATTAAAAAGGAACTCCCCAATGCATGTGACTTTCCTACTCGTCTAGTGGTCAAGCATGCATGCACTGCAATTAATCCAGATTAATGCATCATTTTAATTTGGTTAGTTTTGTAGAGTACGAGATACATTCCTCCATTCACCAAGTTCCTTGGTTGATGAGATTTTAGATTTGAGCCTTATAAACCAGAAAGGAGGGAGTAACATATTATAAAAGAGTGTTGTACTACATCATTGTGCAATTGCTGTTTAGCTTCTAATATTAACTTGGTGCTTTTAGGTACATATGTCATTGGTAAAGATCCGCGCTTCAACCCTTTCTGCATATGGGGCTATGAGATATCGATGAACCAGCATCAAGTGAGGAAGCTGATAAATATTGTTAGTAAAATAGGTTAAAAGATGGCAATTAAACTATTTGTTTACACTTTTTCCAAGACAACAGCGAACTGCAGGATGATAAATAAGAACTCTGCAGCCTTCTTTTACTACCCATAATAAGTTGTGTTAGATGACAATGTCTAAATCTTTATCCTTTGCAGTGCTTCCCAAAGCAGTTTACTATAGATTACCTCTCAAGCTACATGATTAGTGGGCATGCAAAGGTTAAAGTATTTCTACCAGAACACGATGATTATCTAGATGTTTTCATGAAGAATGTGAAGGATGGGCGGTCGACCATCACAAGGGGTTGGACTAGAGTCGTGTGTGCCTTCTGCATGGAGGAGGGCACAATATGGGCATTCTGCTTCATCTTATTCAGCAACCTGGATGTATTTCGCCTCTTTCTTTACCGTCTTTAATAGTACAAGTATACAACTGCGGTTCATCATTCTTTATTTGGTTCTTATGTAATTCTTGAACATATGTACCTATGAATCGAATAATGCATTGGTATTTTGCACCTGATGGATATGAATAAAGCTATAGAATACATTCAAATTCAAATTTGGTACAATTTGAATAGCAGCAATTAAATTACAGTGAAACTACACTAAGCAGGTCGTTACGGCGCACACGGTTGGTAAAACACAAACGTTTGTAATATACACCATAATCCGACACAGTTCATAGAGAGGAAACGTTTTCAAGCATGCACACAGTTACCGTTTGCAAAGCGTGTGCGATGTCAGACAATATCACAAATGGTGTGGGCAAAATAAACATTTGTGATAGTTGCTTTATCGTACATGATTTGCAACCATGAACTGTTTCTGATGTGGTATGCATCGTAAACGTTGCACCAGAGAATAGTGTGTGCGATAGTTGTCATGTATGCTGATGTTACGACGGTCCGACGTTTCGTAATTCTATCCGACACTCATACGATGATTAGATAATCTTCTTAATTAGTTACCGCATATGGTTTGGTAAAACTGAATGTGTGTTATTGTCTTCTTATCATACATGTTCTATAATCGTGAACCGTTTATGATGGGCCGCGCATCATAAACGTAGCACCCTAGAATGCAGACTGTGATGGCAATGCGAGCACAAACGAATAGCAAGGATGCATCATCTGGATGACTCCCTCTCCCCGACGGTTTCTGGGTGTGTGGGAAGGACCCCCCCTATCACAGTCACTCACTTGGCGACGGTTCTAAATGTCATCATGGAAAGGCATTAAAACCCGTTTGTATAGCACCTCGTTATACCAGTGATTCAATCGTCCTATCATGCGGTCGCCTTACATTAAAGTAGTGCTCGTCAGCATCATGTATCAATGAGTTCTGAAAAGTGAAATTTTATTCATTTTTCTTGTGGGTTTGACTTGCCAATGCAATAAAATTAAATAAGAGGAAGGAAAAAATTAAGGCAAGGACTGATGTTGTTCTTCCGGCGGAACCGGCATCCCAGGAGCTTTCTCTAGCTTGGCAGTGTGATATTTGCTTGCATGTTGCATATAGTGTCTAACTTGTATTGCTTCTAATTTGATTAAATTACATCTGCTTAGTTTACACATTATACATGTGAATATGGCATGTCTTCCTTATTTTGCATATACTACATCTCTGTAATACATGTTTTAACATCAAAGTATTGTTTGTGTCTATCCTGCATCAATCACTTATGACAAGACACCTTTAACTTGGTAGTATGGTGTTGCTGGCATCTTGCATATGATTTATTTCTTGTACTTCTTCACATTTCTTTAAATGCCAGTTATGACGAGATACTGTTAACTTGGCAGAGTACTAATTGTAGCATCTTTCATATGGTGTCTACCTTCCATTACATTGCGTTTAATTTATTGAAATGCCTTCTGCTTAGTTTACACATCATAGGTATGATTATCTCATGGCGCCCTGTTTTTCGTAGATATTACATCCTCCTATCATGCGCATGTCTAACATCAAAGTTCAGTTCGTCTGTATCGCGCATCAATTTGTTCTGAAGAACTAAATTTTTATTCCTTTTTTGTGTCGGCTTGACTTGACATGGCAGCGAAAAAGACTCAGGAACACAAAATGGTAGGGGATGGTGTTCGTACTCGGGACGCACGGAAACGAAAGCAGAAGAATTATGTAGATTCTATTGGTACTAATAGTGCAATACAAGGTCGAAGTGCATCGGAAAATTGTACAAACACGGTATCCGCTGCTACACCAGCTGCAAAACAATCCAAACTCAGACGAAAAGCTGCCACCAAACAAGGAATGACATCCCAAGTTGTTGCAGTACCTTCTTCCACAGTACCAACATCTACATGAGTTAGTCGTTCGACAACTCTACTAGCGGCAAGTTCCCAAGCTCCCTTGCCACCTGGCATTACTTCCAAAGCACTCTTGACACAAGATGACTTAGCAAGATCAGATGAACCTTGTGAGCTTCAACAGCAAGAAGGTAGTTGCTCGCGTCAACTTACAGTTGCATGCTTCTTTATATGTAGTCTCACAGTTTGATGTACACTAACACTTCCCATGTTTGTTGTTGAACTAGAACCTAAGCACAAAAGGAAACAGACATCAGGGACAGGTTAACTAAATCTAGAGGAGGAGGAAATGGAGATCCATTTTGAGGCAGGTTTAAAAAGGCCAGATGATGAACTAGAACCTAGGCACAAGAGGAAACAGACATCAGGGATAATGCTTGACAGGTTAACTAAATCTAGAGGTGGAAGAAATGGAGATCCATTTTGAGGGAGGTTTTAAAAGGCCAGATGATGCTACAGAGTCAGCCAAGTTAGTATCAGAGGCAGTCGTTGCCGTTAGGTGTCATGCAAGTATCCTCCCAACATGGATTTCGTACAGGAATGACAAATATGAAACCCAGTTTAACACCTTCTCGACCATTATATGTGGTTGAATGTTATGTATGATATCTAGTTTGTATTGCTTCTAATTTTGTTGAATTCCATCTAGTTACTTTACGCATTATACTTGTGAATAAGACATGTGTTCCTATTTTTAGAACATAAAATATCTGTCTACCACACCATGTTCTTACATCAAAGTACTACTGTTGTGTCACATACAACAGTCACTTATCAGAAGACATGTTTAACTTGGGAGTGTGATATAGGTTACATCTCGCATTTTTTCTAGCTTTTACTACTAATTTGTTGAAATGGCACTAATGATGGGACAATTTTAACTTGGTAGAGTGATATTCGTTGCGTCTTACATATGGTGTCTAGCTTTCATTGCTTATAATTTGTTGAAATGCCTTCAGCTTAGTTTACATATCGTAGTTGTGAATATGCAATGTTGTCCTTTTTTCTTACACATTCAATCGTCCTATCATGCATTCGCCTTACATTAAAGTAGTGCTCGTCAGCATCGTGCATCAATGAGTTCTAAAAAGCAAAGTTTTATTCATTTTTCTTGTGGGTTTGACTTGACAAGGCAATAAAATTAAGTAAGAGGAAGGAAAAAAATTAAGGCCGGGACTGATGGCGTTCTTCCGGCAGAACCGACATCCCAGGTGCTTTCTGTAGCTTGTAGTGTGATATTTGCTTGGATGTTGCATACAGTATCTAGCTTGTATTGCTTCTAATTTGATTAAATTACATATGCTTAGTTTACACATTATACATGTGAATACGGCATGTCTTCCTTATTTTGCATATACTACATCTGTATTACATGTTCTAACATCAAAGTATTGTTTGTGTCTATCCTGCATCAATCACTTATGACGAGACACCTTTAACTTGGTAGTATGATGTTTTTTGCATCTAGCAGATGAATTATTTCTTGTACTGCTTCACATTTGTTTAAATGCCAGTTATGACAAGACACTGTTAACTTGGCAGAGTATTATTTGTACCATCTTTCATATCGTGTCTATCTTCCATGGCATTGCTTTTCATTTATTGAAATGCCTTCTGCTTAGTTTACACATCATAGGTCTGATTATCTCCTGCCATGGCATGGCTTCCTTGTTTTTCATATACTACATCTCTGTACTACATGTTCTAACATCGAAGTATAGGTCGTGTCTATCCTGCATCAATCACTTATGATGAGACACCTTTAACTTGGTAGTATGATGTTGTTTTCATCTTGCATATGGTTTATTTCTTATACTGCTTCACATTTGTTTAAATGCCAGTTATGACGAGACACTGTTAACTTGGCAGAGTACTATTTGTAGCATCTTTCATATGGTGTCTACCTTCCATTACATTGCTTCTAATTTATTGAAATGCCTTCTGCTTAGTTTACACATCATTGGTCAGATTATCTCATGGCATCATGTCTTTCGTACATATTACATCCTCCCATAATGCGGTTGTCTAACATCAAAGTTCAGTTCGTATGTATCAGGCATCAATTTGTTATGAAGATCTAAATTTTTACTCCTTTTTTCTTATCGGCTTGACTTGACATGGCCATGAAAAAGACTTAGGAACACAGAATGGTAGGGGATGGTGTTAGTACTCGGGACGCACGAAAACGGAAGGGGAAGAATTATGTAGATTCTGCTGGTACTGATAGTGCAATAGAAGGTCGAAGTCCACCTAAAAATTGTATAAACACGGTATCCGTGTTGGGGAACGTAGTATTTCAAAAAAAAACCTACAATCACGCAAGATTTATCTAGGAGAAAGCATAGCAACGAGCGGGGAGAGTGTGTCCACGTACCCTCGTAGACCGAAAGTGGAAGCGTTTAGTAACGTGGTTGATGTTGTCAAACGTCTTCGCAATCCAACAGATCAAGTACCGTACACACGGCACCTCCGCGATCTGCACACGTTCAACTTGGTGACGTCCCTCGAACTCTTGATCCAGTTGAGGCCGAGGGAGAGTTCCATCAGAACGACGGTGTGGTGACGGTGATGATGAAGTTATCGGCGTAAGGCGTCGCCTAAGCACTACGACGATATGAATGAGGTGTGAAACTATGGAGGGGGCACCACACACAGCTAAAAGATCAACTTGTGTGTTCTAGGGTGCTCCCCTCCCCACGTATATAAAGGAGAGAGGGAGGAGGAGGCCGGCTAGGGGTGGCGCGCTCAAGGGGGGGAGACCTACTCCAAATAGGATTCGCCCCCCCTTTCCTATTCCCACAAGGAGAAGGGGGGAAAGAGGAGGAGAAGAGAAGGAAAGGGGGTCCGTTTCCCTAGCTCTAGTCCAATTCTGTTTGGGCTCGAGGGGGGGCGCCACACTTTGGCCTGCCTCCTCTCTTCCACTAATAGGCCCATCAGGCCCAATAACTTCCGGGGGGGGGGGGGGGTTCCGGTAACCCCCGGTACTCCGAAACGACCCAAACCATTCCGGTGTCCGAATTAACCTTCCAATATATGAATATTTATGTCTCGCCATTTCGAGACTCCACGTCACGTCTGTGATCTCATCTGGGACTCCGAACAACCTTCGATCATCATCACATAAACTCATAATACAAATCGTCATCGAATGTTAAGTGTGTGGACCCTACGGATTTGAGAACTATTTAGACATGACCGAGACACATCTTCTGTCAAACCAATAGTGGAACCTGGATGATCATATTGGCTCCTACATATTCTACGAAGATCTTTATCGGTAAAACCACATAACTATATACGTTGTTCCCTTTGTCATCGGTATGTTATTTGCCCGAGATTCGATCGTCAGTATCATCATACCTAGTTCAATCCCATTACCGGCAAGTCTCTTTACTCATTAGTCACATTGCTTGCAAGGCTTATAGTGGTGAGCATTAGCGAGAGGGCCCAGAGATACCTCTCCGACAATCGGAGTGACAAATCATAATCTTGATCTATGCCAACTCAGCAAACACCATCGGAGACACCTGTAGAGCATCTTTATAATCACCTAGTTATGTTGTGACGTTTGATAGCACACTAAGTGTTCCTCCGGTATTCGGGAGTTGAATAATCCCATAGTCATAGGAACATGTATAAGTCATGAAGAAAGCAATAGAAATAAACTAAACGATCATAGTGCTAAGCTAATGGATGGGTCTTGTCCATCACATCATTCTCTAATGATGTGATCCCGTTCATCAAATGACAACACATGTGTATGGTGAGGAAACTTAACCATCTTTGATTAACGAGCTAGTCTAGTAGAGGCATACTAGGGACACTCTGTTTGTCTATGTATTCACACATGTACTAAGTTTCCGGTTAATGCAATTCTAGCATGAATAATAAACATTTATCATGATATAAGGAAATATAAATATTAACTTTATTATTGCCTCTAGGTCATATTTCCTTCAGTCTCCCACTTGCACTAGAGTCAATAATCTAGATTACATAGTAATGATTCTAACACCCATGGAGTCTTGGTGCTGATCATGTTTTGCTGGTGAGACAGGCTTAGTCAATGGGTCTGCAACATTCAGATCCGTATGCATCTTGCAAATTTCTAGGTCTCCCTCTTTGACTTGATTGCGGATGGAATTGAAGCATCTCTTGATGTGCTTCGTTCTCCTGTGAAATCTGGATTTCTTTGCCAAGGCAATTGCACCAGTATTGTCACAAAAGATTTTCATTGGACCCGATGCACTAGGTATGACACCTAGATTGGATATGAACTCCTTCATCCACACTCCTTCATTTGCTGCTTCCGAAGCAGCTATGTACTCTGGTTCACACGTAGATCCTGCCACGATGCTCTGCTTGGAACTTCACCAACTGACAGCTCCACCATTCAATATAAATACGTATCCGGTTTGTGACTTAGAGTCATCCGGATCAGTGTCAAAGCTTGCATCGACGTAATCGTTCTGACGAGCTCTTTGTCACCTCCATAAACGCGAAACATATCCTTAGTGCTTTTCGGTATTTCGGGATGTTCTTGACATTTGTCAAGTGATCCACTCTGGATTACTTTGGCACCTCCTGCTAAAGTAATAGCAAGGCACACATCAGGTCTGGTACACATCATTGCATACATGATAGAACCTATGGCTGGGGCATAGGGAATGACTTTCATTTTCTCTCTATCTTCTGAAGTGGTCGGGTATTGAGTCTGACTCAACTTCACACCTTGTAACACTGGCAAGAGCCTTTTCTTTGCTTGATCCATTTCGAACTTCTTCAAAAATTTATCAAGGTATGTGCTTTGTGAAAGTCCAATTAAGCATCTTGATCTATCTCTATAGATATTGATGCCTAATATATAAGCAGCTTCACCGAGGTCTTTCATTGAAAAATACTTATTCAAGTATCCTTTTATGCTATCCATTGAAAAATACTTATTGAAGTATCCTTTTATGCTATCCAGAAATTCAGTATCATTTCTGATCAACAATATGTCATCCACATATAAAATCAGAAATTCTACCGAGCTCCCACTCACTTTATTTTAAATACAAGCTTCTCCAAAAGTCTGTATAAAACCATATGCTTTGATCACACTATCAAAGCGTATATTCCAACTCCGAGAGGCTTGCACTAGTCCATAAATGGATCGCTGGAGCTTGCATACTTTGTTAGCACCTTTTGGATCGACAAAACCTTCTGGTTGCTTCATATACAACTCTTCTTTAAGATATCTATTAAGGAATGTGATTTTGACATCCATTTGCCAAATATCATAATCATAAAATGCAGCAATTGCTAATATGATTCAGACAGACTTAAGCATCGCTACGGGTGAGAAGGTCTCATCGTAGTCAACTCCTTGAACTTGTCAAAAACCTTTCGCAACAAGTCAAGCTTTGTAGACAGTAATATTACCGTCAGCGTCAGTCTTCTTCTTGAAGATCCATTTATTCTCTATGGCTTGCCGATCATCGGGCAAGTCAACCAAAGTCCACACTTTGTTCTCATACATGGATCCCATCTCAGATTTCATGGCCTCAAGCCATTTCGTGGAATCTGGGCTCATCATCGCTTCCTGATAGTTTGTAGGTTCGTCATGGTCAAGTAACATGACCTCCAGAACAGGATTACCGTACCACTCTGGTGCGGATCTTACTATGGTTGGCCTACGAGGTTCGGTAGTAACTTGATCAGAAGTTTCATGATCATCATCATTAGCTTCCCCACTAATTGGTGTAGGAATCACTGGAACTGATTTCTATGATGAACTACTTTCTAATAAGGGGGCATGTACAATTACCTCATCAAGTTCTACTTTCTTCCCACTCACTTCTTTCGAGAAAAACTCCTTCTCTAGAAAGGATCCATTTTTAGCAACAAATATCTTGCCTTTTGATCTGTGATAGAAGGTGTACCCAACAGTCTCCTTCAGGTATCCTATGAAGACACATTTCTCCGATTTGGGGTCGAGCTTATTAGGTTGAAGCTTTTTCACATAAGCATCCCAGCCCCAAAGTTTGAGAAACGACAACTTGGGTTTCTTGCCAAACCACAATTCATATGGTGTCGTCTCAAAGGATTTAGATGGTGCCCTATTTAACATGAATGCATCCGTCTCTAAAGCATAACCCAAAAACGATAGTGGTAAATAAGTAAGAGACATCATAGATCGCACCATATCTAATAAAGTGCGGTTACGACGTTCAGAAACACCGTTGCCGATCAAGTGATTCATAATCAAGTGATTCCAAAAGCCCATCAGCATGGAGTTTCTTCATGCACTTTACACCAATATGACCTAAACGGTTGTACCACAAATAAATGGTATATCTTTTGGCTTCAATACTATGAATATGTGTATCACTACTATCGAGATTCAACAAAAATAGACCACTCATCAAGGGTGCATGACCATAAAAGATATTACTCATATAAATAGAACAAGCATTATTCTCTGATTTTAAATGAATAACCGTCTCGCATCAAACAAGATCCAGATATAATGTTCATGCTTAACGCTGGCACCAAATAACAATTATTCAGGTCTAAAACTAATCCCGAAGGTAGATGTAGAGATAGCGTGCCGATGGCGATAACATCGACTTTGGAACCATTTCCCACGCGCATCGTTACCTTGTCCTTAGCCAATCTTCTCTTAATCCGTAGCCCCTGTTTCGAGTTGCAAATATGAGCAATAGAACCAGTATCAAATACCCAAGTGCTAGTACGAGCATTAGTAAGGTACACATCAATAACATGTATATCAAATATACCTTTCACTTTGCCATCCTTCTTATCTGCCAAATACTTGGGGCAATTCCGCTTCCAGTGACCAGTCCCTTTGCAGTAGAAGCACTCAGTCTCAAGCTTAGATCCAGACTTTGGCTTCTTCACTTGAGCAGCAACTTGCTTGCCGTTCTTCTTGAAGTTCCACTTCCTCCCTTTGCCCTTTTTCTTGAAACTAGCGGTCTTGTTAACCATTAATACTTGATGCTACTTCTTGATTTGTACCTCTGCACCCTTTAGCATCGCGAAGAGCTCGGGAATCATCTTATCCATCCCTTGCATATTATAGTTCATCACGAAGCTTTTGTAGCTTAGTGGCTGTGATTGAAGAACTCTATCAATGATACTATCAACCGGAAGATTAACTCCCAGCTGAGTCAAGTGATTGTGGTACCCAGACATTCTGAGTATATGTTCACTGTTAGAACTATTCTCCTCCAATTTGTAGCTGTAGAACTTATTGGAGACTTCATATCTCTCAATCCAGGCATTTTCTTGAAATATTAACTTCAACTCTTGGAACATCTCATACGCTCCATAACGTTCAAAACGTCGTTGAAGTCTCAGTTCTAAGCCGTAAAGCATGGCACACTGAACTATCGAGTAGTCATCAACTTTGCTTTGCCAGGCGTTCATAACGTCCGGTGTTGCTCCTGCAGCGGGTCTTGCACCTAGCGGTGCTTCCAGGACATAATTCTTCTGTGCAACAATAAGGATAATCCTTAAGTTACGGACCCAGTCCGTGTAGTTGCTACCATCATCTTTCAACTTAGCTTTCTCTAGGAACGCATTAAAATTCAAAGGAACAGTAGCATGGGCCATTTATCTACAACAACGTAGACATGCAAAATACGATCATGTACTAAGTTCATGATAAATTAAAGTTCAATTAATCATATTACTTAAGAATTCCCACTTAGATAGACATCCCTCTAATCATCTAAGTGATCACGTGATCCATATCAACTAAACCATGTCCGATCATCACGTGAGATGGAGTAGTTTTCAATGGTGAACATCACTATGTTGATCATATCGACTATATGATTCACACTCGACCTTTCGGTCTCAGTGTTCCAAGGCCATATCTGCATATGCTAGGATCGTCAAGTTTAACCCGAGTATTCTGCGTGTGCAAAACTAGCTTGCACCCGTTGTATGTGAACATAGAGCTTATCACAACCGATCATCACGTGGTGTCTCGGCACGACGAACTCTAGCAACGGTGCATACTCAGGGAGAACACTTGTACCTTGAAATTTAGTGAGAGATCATCTTATAATGCTACCGTCGTACTAAGCAAAATAAGATGCATAAAAAGATAAACATCACATGCAACCAAATAAGTGATATGATATAGCCATCATCATCTTATGCCTTTGATCTCCATCTCCAAAGCACCGTCATGATCACCATCGTCACCGGCTTGACACCCACTGGTGCGCGTCGGTCCTAAACAAACGGTTTTAACCCCTTTCTGCAACGACATTTGGAACCGTTGCCAAGTGAGTGTAGGCGATAGGGGGGTCCTTCCAGAAACTATCGGGGATATGCCCTCCTGGCACACACGTTCGGCAAAATGAGGTCGTGTGCGACCGGCGAGCGCTCAAATACGGAAATACATACATTAGAGCTAAAAATACAATTATACGGCAAAATTGTTTCCGGTCGCAAGTACATCCCACACAGTCAGTCCCCGCTAAACGTTTCCGTTCGCATGTACATCCCACACAGTCGCTCCAACGAAAACGTTTCCGTTCACAGGTACATCACACACAATTTTTCTCGTTAAATCGTTTGTGATAGCGTTGCCATTGCACACGATATTAATAATTTTATCATTTTTGTTATTGAATGCATCACACATGGTGCGTAGAAAAAACTGTGTGGCAAAGGTTGTCCATCGCACCGACTTTTTGTGTGATAAACGTTTGCGCAAGGTGGCCTAACGCAAATAGTTTTCAAGAGAAAGTCGTGTGTGCACTGGAGATTGATCGCACACGTGGTTGATCCTAGAAACGTTTCTGATCTCCATGTATATCGCAGAAGTTTCACTTTTGCAAACCGTGTGTAGTGTAATCCCTATTTAATCCATAATTAATCCAATTAATCCCTAATTTAAAAATCACATGTTATGAATTTGAAAGTAGGCAATCGTAAAGAATGATGAACCACATTTGTACTAAAGACTGTAAAGAGAGAGGCGGAAGACATTCTGGTTGCTGGAGAGGGTGAAGCGGAATGCCCATATTGTGCCCTCCTCCATGCGTAAGGCATGCACGACTATAGGCCAACCCCTTGTGATGGCTGCCCGTCCATCCTTCACTATCTTCATTAGGACTTCTCGATGCTCGTTGTAGTCCTGATGACATACTTTAACCTTCATTGCGCGTCCACCGATCATGTACTTTGCGAGGTAATCTTGAGTGAACTGCTTCGGGAACCACTGGGAACAAAAAAGATTCAGACATTGTTGTCTAACAACTCATTATGGGCAGTAAAAAGAGAAGGCTTCAGAGTTTGTAGTTACCATCCTACAGCTCACTGTTGTGTTGGATAGAGCATAAACAAATAATTTGCTAGCCACCATTCTTATCTTTTTGCTAATAATCCTTATCAATTTCCTCACTTGATGCTTGTTCATCAATATCTCATTGCCCCATACGCGAAAAGGGTCGATGCGTGCATCCTTGCCAACGGCTTATGTACCTACAAGCAACAAGTCAATATTACAAGCTAACTAATGTCCAGGCCTGGATCTATATGCACTACATTATGGAACGATGGGGGGAGTACAAGCCGAGGGATAAAGCTAACCTCGGCGGAAAATGGTGGCCACTCCCGTTGTTGTCCTGCATAAGTAGTGGAATGATAGCTTGAATGTGTTGGTTTCAGCATGCTGTTAAAGCAGATATAAAATGGAAGGCAATGTTACCAGCAGCAGGCTTAACAACCATCAAATATTGCAATTCAAACTTGTATTGTTGAAAATGAATAGAACGTAGGTAATGCTTAAACATCACACTGGATAAATGTGTAAAACTGAAATAAATGGCATTTGTTAACTACACCAGGAATAACTGGAACCAAATATAGCCATTCAAACTGGTATTGATTTAGTCGAGAGGCACAGTTCTGACTTGCACATAATGAACCACACATTGTGAATGACTGAAATAAACAAGGCATAAATGACCAGTATAACAACCAAATATAGCCATTGAAAACTGGACAGAGTCTCACTGCAACTAACCTAACAAGCAAATAAAGATAAATAGGGTATATGCTTGAAAACTGGACAAATGCTCACTGCAACCAACCTAACAAGAAGATAAAGATAAACAAGGCATCTGCTTGATAACTGGAGAAATGCTAAAGAAAAAGCAACCTAACAACCAAATACAGATAAACAAGGCATCTGCTTAATAACTGGACAAATGCTAAAAAAACAACCTAAGTACCAAATACAGATAAGCAAGGTGTCATGCCCAAGATGCGACCCTATTGTCGTGTAATTGTCACGGCAGACGTCCTTAGTGCCAGGACTTAGTCGTGAGGCCAACGCATCTATGTGGTAGCTTGAGAGGGGTTGAGCGGAATCAAGAGACGCAACACACGACAAGGATTTAGACAGCTTCGGGCCCCGGGAAACATCATCCGGAATAGCCCTACATGATGTTTGTGGCTAGGTCTCATTATGCTCATGAGGGAGTCGCCGCATAAGCCGGCTCCCCTTGTCCCTCTTGGGGTGCCCTGCCCCTCCTTATATAAATTGAATGGGCGGGTTACATGTGAAGTCCTATTAGGATTAGGACTAGTCTATTACAAGTGGAATCCTAGTTTTCCCCCTTAAGGGAAAACTCCTTATGCCTTTCCTCGTAAACCGGCCCACCATAACATGAGTCGGCCTTCTAGGCCTTGGGCCTAGTCTTCTATCTGACCCGCCGTTAGGGCCATCCGTGAGTCGCCAAGCTCGTGAGTCGCCACTCCGGCGGGTTACCAATGAAAACGCCAAGCCCGGCCGGGTCATACTTCCGGCCGGGTCATACCGCGGTGTATATCCCCGACATTAGCCCCTAGTTAAATTTGGATTTATCCATGTTAAACTGATCCTGTAAAATAAACACAAGAACAAACTTGACAGGTTGTGCTCCGGGTTAAATATTTTCCTGAACCGGAACCTGATCATCTTTTAAGTCCTTGTCATCTCCTCCTGGATGCATACTCAAGATCTTATAGCAAATCTCTTTTAACAGATATGTCCAAACCTTGCCAATGCAAAAAAAGTCCAGGTACTTCTTCTACAAAATCCAGGTCAATAGGCCAGCTTCATAACCAATTTGCTGACATTGGATCTTGTAGAAAAATATTATAAGAAATAATCCATTTGAGTTGGCCTTCAATGCTCTGACTTGACAAAAATATTGGTCTTGAATTATTCAACTGATATTCAGCCGGCTTAAAGATGTAGATCTTGCCGATTTATCATTGCCAAAATTGTCGGGTTATAAATAAATGGTGCCGGGTCATGATTGTTGCAGACACCGGGTTAATCAGGTCTACTCCAAACTGAGAATTTGAAGTTTTTTTCTCCCTTATATGCATATCACCTGTAGCCCCCAAGTGCCGGGTTGTCATGCTTGCAGCAACCTGGGAATTGTAATTGGCTTATGCTCATGACAAATTCAACTAGTGTAGCCCCCAAGGGCCGGGTCATTATGCAATAATGAGCAGGGACTTTGTAGATATAACCATGTAAACTTGAACATCAACGTGTAGCCCCCAAGGGCCGGCTTAGTAAGATAATACTGAGCTGGGACGTTGTATATGATTCATTGATAATAACATCATATGATGTAATCTCCACCATGGGGCTTGAACCCACGTCCACAAGGTTAAGAGCTTTGTACTCTACCAACTGAGTAGTGGATCTTTCAATATAATGGATTAAGGCTTGTGTACCTTGAATTTTCGACTGGAGCAATTGGTAGCCCCTAAGGGCCGGCTCATTACAATGTGATGAGTCGGGTCTTCAATAAGATGAGCAAAAAATGACTTTGCATTAGCCCCCAAGTGCCATGGTGCATGCTGGCAGTGACATGGGACTTGCAATTTGATGTAATCTCAATTTGAATAATGTAGCCCCCAAGTGCCGGGTCGTAAGCCTGCAGCGACTCGGGACTATTCCTTCCATTGTAGAATAAATCGTATCCATTGATAAAATAATATCCATTGCGACAAAGCGACTTTGAATACCTCATCTATTGGTAAGTAAATCTGGAGTTTAAATACCCGGCGGCTCTTGGCCGATGGCGATTTAATATGCCTCCATCGTAAGCCAGAATTTTTATAACCCGGCGGTTTATAGCCTTTGAGAAAACCAAGAATTGATAACCCTTTTGAGACCCCAATTTCAATATTTGATGATGGGCTTGAACTTAATCATTTATGTAAGTCATAGCTTTGTAAATCCTGCACAAATTTTAAACAGCATATGTCTTGGCGACTTAACGTCAAAAGCCAGGGCGAGTAACCACCCAAATGTAGTCTTAACCTGCACACAAGTAGATCACAAGGTCCCTTGGCGGTTTACTGCAGGGAGGCTCATAATATCTCACATACAACCACTGTGATATTGAATTTGTACTGCCGGTTTACATGACATGTGCAGTAAGGGTGATAACCCAATCCTTAGAAGCCAAACCTTCCAAGTATTAATATTGTTATATCTTTGGCGACTTGTCGTCGAAAGCCTGGCAAGTTAATAGAAACCACATATATGCTTCAGATATGAGAAAAAAGTCTCAAGACAAAGTCGAAAAATTGTGATTGCAAAAAACTTACAGGAAACAAACAAAGATTTGAGGCTTCTAATTCGAATACGATCAGAAAACCGTTCTAAATGGGTTAAGATAAGATTTGAATACGATCATATAGCCCCCAGTGGCTTTGGCATTGCCGATCAAGAGGGTACCGACAACTATGTTCTCTTTGGTTCGAATACGACCTATGTTTGAACAGGAAGCCCCCAAATGACATTGAGAGTTGTTTAATGACGCTGATTCGAATACGATCCATGTTAGACCCAAAGGGGTTGAGCTATGATTCGGTTACGATCAAGAAGCCCCCTAGTAGGTTTGGCAGCGTGCCAATCAAAAGGGTATCGACAGCTATGTTCTCTTTGGTTCGAATACGACCTATGTTTGAACAGGAAGCCCCCTAGTGATCATGATAAGATAAGTCGTAAGGCGGGATACCCATGTTTGAACCGCGCATCATGGCAGCAAGCTCTTTGGCACCCTTTAATCTTTCTGAGAACTCGAACTTGCGAGAGATTAATTCTTTTTGAACCGGAACTTTAAACCGGATTCGAAAGCTTCAAAACTTTGTGAGAGATAAATTTACCTTGAGCCGGATTTTGAACCGGATTTGAGAGCTTCAAAGCTTTGTGGTAAACAAATTTCCCTTGAACCGGATTTTGAACCTGAATCCTTCTTTTTAAGCTGGAAATTTCTGACGGCCTTTAAATATTTGCCAATAAGGCAGTAGCCTCCGGGGCCGGGTTATTTTTCCCTCCAACAATCCGGAGTTCTTGAATCTGCTTTAAATTGGCTATCATTTACTGAGTAATGTCATCGTAGCCCTCAAGTCTCAAGGCGACTCGAGGAGTTGTCTTGAGATTCTCCATATTTGACTGTGATATAAACCAGTATGAATCAGTCAACAACTCAGTGATATAACTTGTCCTGCATTGGAGAACTTGCAAGCCAGCGTAATTGCTCTTTTAAAGAAAAGCAATATATAATATAATAATATACTGGATGGATTTCACCTGTTATGTTAAACCAGAAATTATCCACCGCGGAGTTGATGATCACCATGGTGAAGCTGAAATCAATTACGAGCGAGTCAGCCGCAGGAAACAGACAGATGAGTTGGCTGCAACGTTGTAAGCCGGTGCAGACGAGCAAGTTGTCCTCCTCGTTGTAAGACGGCATGGAAGCGTGAACCGGCCGCGAGAGCGGGCGGGCGAATCGGCCATGGGCACAAACAATGAGTCAGTCGCGTGTGTTGATGTAGCTGGGGTGGCAACTTGCACAGGTCGAGCACTAGTGCAAAAATAATATTTTCTCATGCCCCTTTTGCGACACCTTTTTGTAAGGGATAATGGTCCTGATGCATCTATACGGCAAATGGTCCATACGCAATGTCTGTAAGTAACCATGTAATGGTGCATCCCATCCAGTGTTAACATAACACTTTGACGATCAGTGGCCTCTTCATATGAGAACGTCACTTTTCAACATCATTTACTGAATGCCTTTTGACCATTATACTACGAATATTTGTGTTAATCCTCCGAGGGCTGGCGAGTTTGCGGCAACTCCTCTGTAGACCACCTTCTGACCAGAGCATTCATTAGCACAGCAAGTGTCAGCACTACAATTTATCTTGTCTATGCTGCATTTGGATCATAGAAGGCCCTGAATCTTTTCTTTCACCAGCACTAGCCTAGTTAAATATGCACACCAGCTCAACATTTGGCATCCTTTATCTATTGACTGTCAAAAGGAAACTGCTCATCAGTTGTATGGCTAGTAAACTTAACCAAACCATATCCCTAAAGTTGTCCAATTTGGCTTCAAACCGTGCAGAACGGTAACGGCGACTTAGGAGACGGGCGCGCAGGCAGCTACGGCGTGGCAGAGCAAGCGGTAGGTCAGCGCATGGGTGCCAGGTTGGAACCGGAGGCGGCGTGACGCGGCGGCGACTTGACCTGGCCGCAGCAAAGTTGGTCCGCAGTGAGGCGGCTCAGCATCGGAGGAGCGCCTAAGGAGGCCGGTGACTCACCGTGAGGCCTGTGGGAGGGCGGCTCATACTAAAAGTGGAGCGGCGACTCAGCAGCGGAGGAAGAGGACGGCGGCGCCCGACCACTCGGTCTGCACAGGGGCGGCTCAAAGGGTAACGGTAGTCAGCGGTGGCTCGACGTGAGGGCCCGCGCAGGCGGTTCAGAGGCGAAGAGGGCCACAACAACAGCTCAGCACGCTGACAAAGGAGGTTTAGGCAAGGCTGAGGCGAACAGTTTGACACGCCAAAGACGAAGCGAACAAAGTTCCAGGTGCTCCGTGACGCAACGGAAGCAAGGCGACAAGGGCGAGCTCGCAGCGGCAGAAACAGATGCGCAACCCGGAACGACGGAGTGTCACTGGCACGCGGCCGTATGGGAGTCCGTGGGAGAACCGGTCGACGGGGGTGCACAAGGGCAGCCGAACCCGATGCTGCTGTAGAGGGGAAGTGCGGGCTGAGCTGGCACAGAGTGGAGAGGTTCGGCGGCTCACCGATGAAGTGAGGCTACGACAGCGAGGCGGAGCAAAGCCGGCGGCGGCTTGGCCAGATGGAATCTCATCCGAGGAGGCGGAGTTGCTCAAGTGGCGATGAAGAGTTCAGGTCGTGGTCAGTTGACTCGCGTCCGAGTCCTTTCTTCCTTTCCTGCCTTCTCTTCCTTCGTAAATCGGATCGCCGCTGACCATTAATTCTATTTTCCCGTGCTGATGAGTCAATGGATGGATTGCTTTTTTTCACACGGTTTTAGCACCAAGACTATGAGTTGATGCCTCTGGATTTGAAAATAGCATAACAGTGTATGGGCAACCAAATTTTGACCATCTCGGCGGCCTGGCAATCTCGACGGCGGCTTGCGTGCTGCGGGGGACTCGGCAATGAAACAGAGTCCGAGTCATGACTGAATCCTGAATCCGGGTCGAGACTGTCGGCGTTCTGGGAACGGGGGTACCCAGACTTGCCTGCCTGCGGCCTGCGGCATGGCTCAAGGGGTGGCCCATCACGTCCCATCTTCATCAGCACAAGCTCAAGACCCTCGCGAGGGGCCAATCTCGCGGGTCGGATGACAGGAAGCTTCCTCAGGCACGGCCTCGTCAGGCTGGCTCGCGAGGAGGTGGAGATATCAAGGCGGGGTACCTCACGAGGTGCCCATGACGCAAGCCATGACGACCGAGGGCGCCAGGAGGGTGCCAGCCCGCGCAGTGTCCTCATTTCCTCTTTGGTGCAAAGGAGGCAAGCGCAGGCGAGAGCATCAAGCAAAGGCAACCATTTCGGTGCAACAAGACCAAGACCAACACAACGGCAGGAAGGAGGTCATCATGGAGCCCAAGCCGGCGTCATCATCAGAGCCTTTGACATGCGAGGACCAACTTTAGTCAGGATAAGTGTACTAGATGTTCCCCTTCAAAATGGCCAATTGTTGGCGCCCTTCCGCTCAATATTTGGGAAGAGGCCCAGGGCCTTTGCCTAGAAATAGGACTAGCCACCCACAGGGTAGAGAGAGGTTGAATCTAGAGAGAGAGAGAGAGAGAGAGAGAGTGAGAGAGCGATCGAACTCCCCCTAGCAGTTCGTCGCACCGGCCAAGAACAGACCCTCGCGAGGCTGTTCTTCCCTGTACTGTTCATCATCAGCCCCCGAGGCAATCCACCACACCACACTGGAGTAGGGTATTACACCACAATGGTGGCCCGAACCAGTATAAACCTTGTGTCCCTTGTGTTGCTCTTTGTGTAGTTTAGATCCTTGCGAGGCGACGAGGTGCAGGTTGATAGGGGGTGAGATCTCCGCGTGCACCCCAGAGTTCGAACCTAGAGGGTCTGCCGGAACCCGAAATCCGACATTTGGCGCGCCAGGTAGGGGTGCGCCGGAATCCGCCTTCTGCCGCTTCGCGCCCCGTCGCATCGTCATCATCATGTCCGGCGACCCAGCGGGCAACCCTGATCCCTGGGCGGCCTGGCCCGCCCACGCAGAGCCGCTTGCCCCGGGCGACCCCATGCCCCAGGCAGCTCGCGGTCCGCAGGGCGCTGCGGGCCGCGGGCGACGCGGTCAGGCAACGTCAGCTCTCACGCCACGGCAGGCACGGTCGGCGGCGAGGGCCTCGAACCACGCTTGGCCACGGCGCGTACACCCGACGGGCGAGGCGAACTCAAGGGCCGCGCTCACGGTGGCCCGAGAGCTGCTGCAATGCAGGCTGCTGGAGGGCGGCCGCGACGTGCCACTGGAGCGGGTGGCAGAGCTCCTGGGCTTCGCCGCATCGGGTGGCAGAGCTCCTGGGCTGCTCACCCCTTCTGCACCCAACTGCCACCTCAGGTCCAGGGCGGGCCACGCAGAGGCCCCACGCACGCCCGCGCAGCTCCGAGAGGACTCCAAGGCCACTCCAACGCCAACCAGGCCGTTAGAACCGGGCTAGCAGCGGTGCTGCTTCTGACCCGGCCAGCGAAGGAGGACTCGCCACAGCCCGCGGCCCTAGTGGGCCACCACACAACCACCCCCAGGTGGGCGCCTCAAGCAGGGATGCATGGCACATGGGGCACTACGGTGAAGCATTCGGGATGGCGGCCCCGGAAGAGTACGTGCCCCACATGATGGATCAAGAGCACGCGCAGGAGGATGAACATGGCTCGCTGCTCGGCCCAAGCTGGGGGGACGAGGCACCCGAGGCTGAGCTCTTCCAGGAGCCCCGGGAAAGCCCCGTCGACCGCGCCGGAAGCAACGGTTATCGGGTACCGCTAATTCCTCAGGAGCAGGCATACGCTAACCATGGATCGCAGGAGGTAAAGGTCGTCGCAGCGCACGGCTGCTCCAATCCCGAAGTTTCCTACCCCTCAGGAGGAGGTCGTAGGGGGCTGCAGGAGTGGGGCCGAGATCCGGCATCACCACCGCGGCGTTCGGAGCAAGGCGTCCTCAGGAGGTAGGCCCTCTGCCGGGGAGGTGCCTCAGGGCCTACCCCCGGCAGAGGGCCCGTGGTCGTCGGGGGAACCGCTGGCGACCGCTCTACCCCATCGGCGGCGGCCTCGGTCTCCGTCATCGATGGCACTAGAGTGTGGCGCAAGGCGGGGCCCTCGTCTGGCGATATGAAGCAAGGCCTGTACCTGTGAGGAAGGCCCAGTGCCTGTGAAGCTCGCCGCCCCGTGACACTCTCACGTAATAATGAGTGGGGCTGTACACGCCCGAGTCTCGAGAGCGCCCGGCCTCGGGCCACAGGCTCCCTCCCACGCCCAGTGGCAGCACTTAGCTCCGCGCTGGTGAGAAGACGTCCAAGACTAGACTAGGTGCCGGACGCGACTTTTCCTACTTTTCTTGCTTTTTCCCTTGGCTGTCGCTTTTTCCCCCTTTTGGATTTAAGTTGGATTTGAGCTTGCGATTTGTGTATGTTCGGGGAAGGGGTGTTTAGTCTCGTTCGAGCAATCTCAAGCATTCCGGTTACCACTTTGCCTCAACTGCCTCCCCTCGTGAGCCCCTCGCGAGCCGGGCCAGGCCTAGCATGCGTGCATCCAGGACCGCCATCACCGTGCCTTCTCAGGAGGTTCTCATCATAGGTTCAATGGGCTCGTTCGGGGAGCACTCGGAACACCACAGCCTTCCGCAGGCTATCTCGGGGCCCATGTGGGTCGAAGGTAAACAAGCCAGCTAGCTCGTCGCAAGGCCAGCTACTTGGCGCAGGCGTACGGGTGATACCCATCTACTAATACGCTAACTGCAAGTTTGTACACGAGGGGCTCCCGCTCCCAAAATGCTCTTACAACCTTCAGGGCCAAGCCCAAACTCTATCTGCGCAGGATAAGAAAGCAGGAGCAGCCCGCGGTCAATCGGATAAATCCCCCAATGCATCCTCAAGGTCACCTGCTGAATCGACGCTGGCGTCGCTGGCCTCGCCATCGCCCTCCGCGTCGCCGTTAGCAGCGTTAGGGCCGTTCACCACGCCGCCTTCATCAGCAGCCACGACCGCGCCGTCGTCGTCAGTAGCGAAGGCCCTGACAAGGGCATCCACGTTGTCTTCAACCCAATGCGCCAGGTCGTCCCGGACGGCTCGGGTCTTGAAAATGGCGGCATCAAATTCGAAGTTGGGATCCATGTCCCGAAGATGGCTGAAGACGCGAGAAAAGGCACGCCCGAGCAGGGCGCGACTCCTCTCCTCCGCCAACCTGTTGGCTCTGCCCGACTGCACCTTAGCTGCGCCACCACATCAGTGAAGAACTAGAGGTTACCAGCACAGTTAGCTGCATGAGGCTCGCCAACGGCCGCCTCGCAGATGTTGCCCAAGGCCGTGTTAGCTCTTTCCCGGAGCGTGCGGAGCATAGGGCCATGCTCGTGCTCGAGATCTGCGCTGGCGTATCTCGTCCTCGTTCCGCGCAAGAACGGCCTCGGTCGCGTCCACCTGGCGTAGAAGAAGCACCTCGGCGCGGGAGGAAGTCAGCTCCTCCTGCACCACGCCAAGGGCGGACCGGGAAGCGTCAGCCCGCCGCGTCACTTCATCCAGCTTGGCCCTCAGGGCGGCGGTCCTGCCCTCCGCTTCGGCCCTGATCAACCCTAGCCTCTCCTCGAACTCGCGCTCGAGGTTCAAGCGGGCCACCGCCACCCGGCGATAAACCTCTTCTCGGACTCGGGCCTCCCACCTAACGACATCGTCCTCCGCCTGCGTCACCAAGCGCTCCCTCATCTCCAGCTGCTCAAGATCGCGGGCGCGCTCGGCAGCTTCCAGCGTCAGTGCCTCCTCACGTCTCTGGAGCTCCGCCTGGTCGACCAAAGCCCCCTTCACCGGCGCAAGGGCCATCTCACGCAGCTCCACCTGCTGCTCCAGGGAATCTCTCCAGGCCTGGAGCTTCTGTGCCCGCTCCTCCGCCGCCTCACGCCGCCGGTCAGCCTCCCGGGCCTCCTCGGCGCCGGAGGCAGGCCTCCCGTGAAGCCGCCAGCGACACCTCGGCTTTCTCATTGTCGAGGTCACGGTGGTGGCGCGCAAGGGCAACAGCCACCTTCAGCTTGCGCCTCTCTTCAGCTAGGCACAGGCCCTCAGCTTCAAGGCGCGCGTCTTTGTCAGCGAGCTCTACACCAAGTTGGCTCACTGCATCAGCCGCCCTCTAGAGAAATCCTAGGCGAAGGGCACGACGCTCCCGGGCGCGCTCGAGCACGTCTTCCGCGTCGTCCTCTGCCCCAAGTGTGCGCGGGGTGCCGCGAATCAGCACTCCCCCTCTGGGCAGGGGGCTGGGGGCTGGCGCCCTCGCGATGGCCGGGCACGCCTTGTCAGAAGCCCGGCCTAGAGCAGTCTTTCTCCCCAAATAAAGAACGAAGGGCCGACCTCAGCCAATAACCGTCCACGACCAGTCAAAGAGCCCAAGGCAGGCTGGCTATACCCCGCGAAGGCTCGCGAAGGAGGGTCGCGAGGTGCGCAGAACCATGATGCGCCACAGGATGGCTCACCTCTCCGTCCGGCCTCACCACGAGGGCAGTGCTTGAGCTTGGAGCGCTTGGGGACGGTGGAGAGGGCGAGGCCTGGGGGATAGCTCCTCAGCCATCTCCGTGAGCTCGGTAGGAAGGGCCCTGCAGAGCGAGAATCAGCCGAAGCAACGGGAAAATAAGGAACTAGGAAAGGAGAAAGCTTACTCATCAATGGCGAAATATTTCCTGCGCTTCAGCAGGCGACAAGGGTAATCATCACCCAAGGCCTCCTTTCTCTTCCGGAGAGCCTCGAAGTCCACGCGGAAGCGGATCAGGAGCTCGGTGCAGGGGTCAGCCTGCGGTGAGGAAGAAGCACCAAGGTGACCAGCGTCAGGGGCGAGTCCTGGCGCACGCTGCCAGTCGCCTCACCAAGAAGGGTAGCCGGGGCCTCAGGGGCCTCTGCCATGGGAGCCACGGGCCGCGGCTCAACGCCTTCAGCCGCAGCAGTGCGGGCCTCAGGAGTTGCCCCCTCAGGAGTGCCACCTGGCGTCGTCATCCCGGCGGAGGCCCCCTCAGCCTCCGATGGCCCTTGCCTCCCTGCTCCACCACTCGAGGAAGGACCGCCGTGAGCAACTGGAAGGCGATCCACCACAACTGGGTTCTCACGAGGTCCCATGAGGCCGGCGGGGCGCAGCCCCCATTCGTCGAAGCTGGGCATCTGCTTCACGAAATCACCCCTGTTCGAGCAAAGGTACAACAGAGCACCCCCTTGCCGGATGCTGCCAGAGGAAGGGTCCCCAATCAGGATCATGAGAACCTTCCTCAGCACTTCGGGCATCAGGTCCTCCTCCTGGAGCCTCATGCGGTCCTCACGCCCACCGAAGGCCCACATCTGGCGGGAATGGCGCTGGAGAGGGGCAATGCGGCATAGGAGGAACTCATTCATGGTAAATAAAAAGAATAAGTTTACACGCCGGGTGCATACTTCAGTGCCACTAATTAGCGACTTTTTTTGCCCTTTACCTACACCATGTAGACCGGAGGATTACACAGAATCCCATTGGCCAGTTTCAGATAGATAGGTTATTCAAGAAACTTGGAATACCAACTCCAATGCTTGGCTTGCTGAATCAACATATGGATTACTTCATTGAATTTCTCAGCCCGAGCTCTTGTGATTGGTCCACTTGGCAGGTGGAGTGGATCCTTAGCAGGTTCATGTGTTCCTTGTTTACGTAGCTCTTCTGTTGGATCATGTAACCCCTCCGTTGGATTACGTTGCTCTGCCCTTGGATTACTTGAGTCATTTCTGGGTTTACTTGGCTGCTCCGCAACATGTTGGTTACTTGATCCTTCGCTTTGTTTACTTGGGAGCCCAATACTTGAAATACTTCCTGCGCTTCAGCAGGCGGCAAGGGTAATCATCACCCAAGGCCTCCTTTCTCTTCCGGAGAGCCTTGAGGTCCATTCGGAAGCGGCCCAGGAGCTCGGCGCAGGGGTCAACCTGCGATGAGGAAGAAGCACCAAGGTGACCAGCGTCAGGGGCGAGTCCTGCCGCACGCCACCAGTCGCCTCACCAAGAAGGGTAGCCGGGGCCTCAGGGGCCTCTGCCACGGGAGCCGCGGGCCGCAGCTCAACGCCTTCAGCCGCAGCAGTGCGGGCCTCAGGAGTTGCCACCTCAGGAGTGCCACCTGGCATCGTCATCCCGGCGGAGGCCCCCTCAGCCTCCGATGGCCCTTGCCTCCCTGCTCCACCACTCGAGGAAGGACCGCCGTGAGCAACTGGAAGGGCAGTCACCACAACTGGGTTCTCACGAGGTCCCATGAGGCCTGCGGGGCGCAGCCCCCATTCGTCGAAGCTGGGCATCTGCTTCACGAAATCACCCCTGTTCGAGCAAAGGTACAACAGAGCACCCCCTTGCCGGATGCTGCCGGGGGAAGGGTCCCCAGTCAGGATCATGAGAACCTTCCTCAGCACTTCGGGCATCAGGTCCTCCTCCTGGAACCTCATGCGGTCCTCACGCCCACCGAAGGCCCATATCCGGCGGGAATGGCGCTGGAGAGGGGCAATGCGGCATAGGAGGAACTCATTCACCACCTTGGGCACCGTCATGCCGAGCGCCCTCAAGTACGCGAAGCGATGCCAGACGAAGACGAGCCGGGGGCTCGTGAGCATCTCCTGGCCCCAGCCTGAGTTGGGGATAACGGGTAATGTTGGCTCCGAAAGCAGGGGGCTGGGCACCCCGACATCCACATACAGCCACCTCATGGAACCCAAAGCGCCGGGCGGAGGAAGGCTGAAATCAATCCACAAGCCGCTGTTTACAGTGCGTGATGAAGCTCACGCACTTTAACATTGGGTGGGGTCGCTGAGGCGCAAAGAGAAGAAGTGGCGCAGCAAGGCAACTGAAGGAGGGATGCCCATCATCGCCTCACAGACAAAGGCAAAAACGGCAAGAAGAGTAATGGATTCGGGACCCAAATGCATCATATGGATCTGGTTATGGGAAAGCACAGCGTTTTGAAGATATTGGAAAAGGGGGGAACCAATCCTGCCCACAGGGCGTCGGTGAAGTACCGCACCTCGGTGACTATTCTGTCAATGGAGAAGTGAGACGCGGGCCAGACCGTCGTCCTCCCACACTCGTTGAAGATAGTGGCGAGGGCAGAACTGACCTTGTTCAAGCCTTCTCGGTTGAGTATGATCGACCGATCGACAGTAGGAGCCGTCGGCGACGGCGAGCGGGACAGAGGCACATGCTTTTTCCCTTTCCCCTTCTTCGTCGGAGCCATGGAGACAGGAAGGGGGAGGATTCGAGATTGGATTGGAAGCAGAGACTGGAGCTCGAGAGGAGGAAGAGCAGGAGACGCTCGAGCGGCGAGAAGAGGGATGACTGTGTGCAACCACGGGTCCACGTCGAATCAACCGCCATGCGGCGCCCAAGGCCGCAGGCTGTTAGGGACCGCGGCGCTTCGCACTTGCCCCTTCGCTTCTCCGCTAAGCCAAGTCCAGGCGTGCCTTGGGCCCGGGGGCTACTGTCGGCGTTCTGGGAATGGAGTTACCCAGACTTGCCTGCCTGCGACCTGCGGCGTGGCTCAAGGGATGGCCCAGCACGGCCCATCTTCATCAGCACAAGCTCAAGACCCTCGCGAGGGGCCAAGCCTCGCGGGGCGGACGACATGAAGCTTCCTCAGGCACGGCCTCGTCAGGCTGGCTCGCGAGGAGGCGGAGAGATCAAGGCGGGGTACCTCACGAGGTGCCCATGACGCAAGCCATGACGACCGAGGGCGCCAGGAGGGCGCCAACCCGTGCAGTGTCCTCATTTCCTCTTTAGTGCAAAGGAGGCAAGCGCAGGCGAGAGCATCAAGCAAAGGCAACCATTTCGGTGCAACAAGACCAAGACGAACACAAAGGCAGGAAGGAGGTCATCGTGGAGCCCAAGCCGCCGGCATCGGCAGTGCCTTTGATAGGCGAGGACCAACTTTAGTCAGGATAAGTGTACTAGATGTTCCCCTTCAAAATGGCCAATTGTTGGCGCCCTTCCCGCTCAATATTTGGGAAGAGGCCCAGGGCCTTTGCCTATAAATAGGACTATCCACCCACAGGGTAGAGAGAGGTTGAATCTAGAAAGAGAGAGAGAGAGAGAGCGATCGAACTCCCCCTAGCAGTTCGTCGCACCGGCCAAGAACAGACCCTCACGAGGCTGTTCTTCCCTATACTGTTCATCATCAGCCCCCGAGGCAATCCACCACACCACACACTGGAGTAGGGTATTACACCACAATGGTGGCCCGAACCAGTATAAACCTTGTGTCCCTTGAGTTGCTCTTTGTGTAGTTTAGATCCTTGAGAGGCGACAAGGTGCAGGTTGGTAGGGGGTGAGATCTCCGCGTGCACCCTAGAGTTCGAACCTAGAGGGTCTGCCGAAACCCGAAATCCGACAGAGACCGTTCCCTTCTCCTAATAGTAATTTTCCCTTGAGGACCTGAGTACCGACACTTACATCTACTAGTACCCTGTCAATTTGGTGCGGTGTCTTATTTCCATCTTGGCTTCCGTCCAACATGTTTGGAAGTACTAGTTGAATTAGTCCTTTGACTTGGGTAATTCACGTGATGACATGGTAACTGGTCAGATTGTTTGCTCCCCAATTCCTGGGATTTGAAGCGATCCAGCATACGTCAGCTGCTCAGGATGCGATCTGTCTCGCGTAGTTTCCTTCCGAAAACAAATAACGAGGATATGACTTGTAACAACTAAATGGCCGCGAGTGAGTTATTGCAGCAGAAATTTTTTGTCCGACTCGGCTTCAAACAGCGACACGGCGAAAATCGATCTAGTTTTGATGGATCATCCGGTCGTGACGGCGTGCACTGCAACCCTAATTTTCTCTTGACCGAAAATCTTGTATATTTTATTCTGATTATTCATCGGCGGTGACATCTTTTGCGTCAGCTCTTTTTCATGCAACACATCGCGAGCTTCTCGATCCCTGAGATAGATCCCTCCAAGAACTCAACACCACCGTGTGCGTGCCCCACGGTGGGCGCCAACTGTCGTGGAATTGTCACGGCAGATGTCCTTAGTGCGAGGACTTAGTCGTGAGGCCAACGCATCTATGTGGTAGCTTGAGAGGGGTTGAGCGGAATCGAGAGACGCAACACACGACAAGGATTTAGACAACTTCGGGCCCGGGAAACATCATCCGGAATAGCCCTACATGCTGTTTGTGGCTAGGTCTCATTATGCTCATGAGGGAGTGGCCGCATAAGCCGGCTCCCCTTTTGTTGTGTTTAGCCTTGGAGATTATTACTTTTTGCTTGTCCCTCTTGGGGTGCCCTGCCCCTCCTTATATAAGTTGAAGGGGGGGGGTTACATGTGGAGTCCTATTAGGATTAGGACTAGTCTATTACAAGTGGAATCCTAGTTTGCCCCCTTAAGGCAAAACTCCTTATGCCTTTCCTCGTAAACTGGCCACCATAACATGAGCCGACCTCCTGGGCCTTGGGCCTAGTCTTCTATCTGACCCGCCGTTAGGGCCATCCGTGAGTCGCTAGGCTTGTGAGTCGCCACTCTGGCGGGTTACCAATGAAAACACCAAGCCCGGCCGGGTCATACTTCCGGTCGGGTCATACCGCGGGGTATATCCCCGACACCTATCCTAAAGGAACTCAAAGGTCCCGCCAAGGATAGAAGCGCATCTTGAAGACGCTTTTGCAAGGTGGATATCATTACATCGACATTACATAATAAATGGGGATACATACATAAGGCACAAGCGCCCCAAGAATACAACAACATCCATGAGAACAACATCCGGCTACGGATGAAACATAAACAGAAACTCAAACGACATCCACCCTGCTAGCCCAGGCTGCCGACCAGGAACCCAACCCAAGATCGACGAAGAAGAAGAAGAACTCCAACACAAATAAACATCGCTCTCGCGTCATGATCATCGCATAACCTGTACCTGCAACTGTTGGTGTAGTAATCTGTGAGCCACGAGGACTCAGAAATCCCATTACCATGGGTATCAAGACTAGCAAAGCTTAATGGGTAAGGAAGGGGTAAAGTGGTAAGGTTGCAGCAGCGACTAAGCATGTATGGTGGCTAACTTACGAATACAAGAGCGAGAAGAGGAGCTGAACAAGCGGGCGTCAACTAGTAATGATCAAGAAGTGATCCTGAACTCCTACTTACGTCAAACATAACCCAAAAACCGTGTTCTCCTCTCGAACAACCCCGAAAATAGACAATCACGGTTACGCTTTACGGTTGGTGTATTTTAGAAGAGTTTACTTCAAGTTTACTACAATCGGATATTAACAAATTCCCATACGCCACATAACCGGGCACGGCTCTCGAAAGTTTATACCTGCAGGGTGTCCCAACTTAGCCCATGATAAGCTCTCACGATCAACGAAGGATATTCCTTCTCCCGGGAAGATCCGATCAGTCTCGGAATCCCGGTTACAAGGCATTTCGACAATGCTAAAACAAGACCAGCAAGACCGCCCGAATGTGCCGACAAATCCCGATAGGAGCTGCACATATCTCGTTCTCAGGGCACACCGGATGAGAAATACGTCGGGTTGGCATAGACCCTGGTTGCCCAGGGGTAGCCGGACATCGCTCGGTTTGGACCAGCACTCAGAGGAGCACTGGCCCGGGGGGGTGGGGGGGGGGCTAAAATAAAGATGACCCTCAGGCTCCGGAAACCCAAGGGAAAAAGGCTTACGTTGTTAGGCAAATGTAAAACCAATGTTGGGCCTTGCTGGAAGAGTTTTATTCAAGGAGAACTGTCAAGGGGTTCCCATAACACCCAACCGCGTTAGGGACGCAGAAATCCGGGAACATAATACCGATATGATGGAAACTAGGGCGACAAGAGTGGAACCAAACACCAGGCATAAGGCCGAGCCTTCCACCCTTTACCAAGTATATAGATGCATTAAAAATATAAGAGATATTGTGATATCCCAACATAAACATAATCCAACATGGAGCAATCTTCATCTTCACCTGCAACTATCTGTTGGAAATATGCCCTAGAGGCAATAATAAAATGGTTATTATTATATTTCTTTGTTCATGATAATTGTCTATTTTTCATGCTATAATTGTGTTATCCGGAAATCGTAATACATGTGTGAATACATAGACCACAACATGTCCCTAGTGAGCCTCTAGTTGACTAGCTCGTTGATCAACAGATAGTCATGGTTTCCTGACTATGGACATTGGATGTCATTGATAACGGGATCACATCATTAGGAGAATGATGTGATGGACAAGAACCAATCCTAAGCATAGCACAAGATCGTGTAGTTCGTTTGCTAGAGCTTTTCCACATGTCAAGTATCATTTCCTTAGACCATGAGATTGTGCAACTCCCGGATACCGCAGGAGTGCTTTGGGTGTGCCGAACGTCACAACGTAACTGGGTGACTATAAAGGTGCACTACTGGTATCTCCGAAACTGTCTGTTGGGTTGGCACGAATCGAGACTGGGATTTGTCACTCCGTATAAAGGAGAGGTATCTCTGGGCCCACTCGGTAATGCATCATCATAATGAGCTCAATGTGACCAAGTGGTTGATCACGGGATCATGCATTACGGTACGAGTAAAGTGACTTGCTGGTAACGAGATTGAACGAGGTATTGGGATACCGACGATCGAGTCTCGGGCAAGTAACGTACCGATTGACAAATGGAATTGTATACGGGATTGATTGAGTCCTCGACATCGTGGTTCATCTGATGAGATCATCGAGGAGCATGTGGGAGCCAAAATGGGTATCCAGATCCCGCTGTTGGTTATTGACCGGAGAGTCGTCTCGGTCATGTCTGCGTGTCTCCCGAACCCGTAGGGTCTACACACTTAAGGGTCGGTGACGCTAGGGTTGTTGAGATATTAGTATGTGGTAACCCGAAAGTTGTTCGGAGTCTTGGATGAGATCCCGGACGTCACGAGGAGTTCCGGAATGGTCCGGAGGTGAAGAATTATATATAGGAAGTCAAGTTTCGGCTATCGGGAAAGTTTCGGGGGTAATCGGTATTGTACCGGGACCACCTGAAGGGTCCAGGGGGGTCCAACGGGTGGGGCCACCTATCCCGGAGGGCCCCATGGGCTGAAGTGGGAGGGGAACCAGCCCCTGGTGGGCTGGTGCGCCCCCCTTGGGCCTCCCCTGCGCCTAGGGTTGGAAACCCTGGGGGTGGGGGCGGGCCCACTTGGCTTGGGGGGCAAGCCACCCCCCTTGGCTGCCGCCCCCCCCCCCCCCATCTAGATGGGATCTAGAGGGGCCGGCGCCCCCCCTTGGCCATTATATATAGTGGGGGGAGGGAGGGCAGCCGCACCCTAGCCCCTGGCGCCTCCCTCTCCCTCTCGTGACACCTCTCCCTCTCGTAGAGCTTGGCGAAGCTCTACCGAGGTCGCCGCTACTTCCACCACCACGCCGTCGTGCTGCTGGATCTCCATCAACCTCTCCCTCCCCTTGCTGGATCAAGAAGGAGGAGACGTCTTCCCCAACCGTACGTGTGTTGAACGCGGAGGTGCCGTCCGTTCGGCGCTCGGTCATCGGTGATTTGGATCACGACGAGTACGACTCCATCAACCCGTTCTCTTGAACGCTTCCGCTCGCGATCTACAAGGGTATGTAGATGCACTCCTTTTCCCCCGTTGCTAGATAACTCGATAGATTGATCTTGGTGATGCGTAGAAAATTTTAAAATTCTGCTACGTTCCCCAACAGTGGCATCATGAGCTAGGTCTATGCGTAGTTTCTATGCACGAGTAGAACACAAAGCATTTGTGGACGTAGATGTTGTCAATTTTCTTGCCACTACTAGTCTTATCTTGCTTCGGCGGCATCGTGGGATGAAGCGGCCTGGACCGACCATACACGTACTCTTACGTGAGACAGGTTCCACCGACTGACATGCACTAGTTGCATAAGGTGGCTAGCGTGTGTCTGTCTCTCCCACTTTAGTTAGAGCGCATTCAATGAAAAGGGTCCTTATGAAGGGTAAATAGAAATTGGCATATCACGTTGTGGTTTTACGTAGGTAAGAAACGTTCTTGATAGAAACCTATAGAAGCCACGTAAAAACATGCAACAACAATTAGAGGATGTCTAACTTGTTTTTGCAGCATATGTCTTGTGATGTTATATGGCCAAAAGATGTGATGAATGATATATGTGATGTATGAGATTGATCATGTTCTTGTAATAGGAATCACGACTTGCATGTCGATGAGTATGACAACCGGCAGGAGCCATAGGAGTTGTCTTTATTTTTTGCATGCCCTGCGTATCATTGTATAACGCCATGTAAATTACTTTACTTTGTTGCTAAAGCGTTAGCCATAGAAGTAGAAGTAATCATTGGCGTGACAACTTCATGAAGAAACGATGATGGAGATCATGGTGTCATGCCGGTGATGAAGATGATCATGGCGCCCCGAAGATGGAGATCAAAGGAGCAATATAATATTGGCCATATCAGGTCACTATTTGATTGCATGTGATGTTTATCATGTTTTGCTTGTTATTTGCTTAGAACGACGGTAGTAAATAAGATGATCCCTTATAATAATTTCAAGAAAGTGTTCCTCCTAACTGTGCACCGCTGCGAAGGTTCGTTGTTTCAAAGCACCACGTGATGATCGGGTGTGATAGATTCTAACGTTCGAATACAACGGGTGCAAGCCAGATTTACACACGCAATACACTTAGGTTGACTTGAAAAGCCTAGCATGTACAGACATGGCCTCGGAACACGGAAGACCGAAAGGTCGAGCATGAGTCGTATAGAAGATACGATCAACATGAAGATGTTCACCGACGTTGACTAGTCTGTCTCACGTGATGATCGGACACGGCCTAGTTGACTCGGATCATGTTTTCACTTAGATGACAAGAGGGATGTCTATCTGAGTGGGATTTCATTGAATAATTTGATTAGATGAAAAACTTAATTATCATGAACTTAGTCCAAAATCTTTACAATATGTCTTGTAGATCAAATGGCCCACGCTAATGTTGCCCTCAACTTCAACGCGTTCCTAGAGAAAACCAAGCTGAAAGATGACGGCAGCAACTATACGGACTGGGTCCGGAATCTGAGGATCATCCTCATAGCTGCCAAGAAAAATTATGTCCTAGAAGCACCGCTAAGTGAAGCACCCATCTGAGAGAACCAAGACGTTATGAACGCTTGGCAGTCTCGTGCTGATGATTACTCCCTCGTTCAGTGTGGCATGCTTTACAGCTTAGAACCGGGTCTCCAAAAGCGTTTTGAGCAACACGGAGCATATGAGATGTTCGAAGAGCTGAAAATGGTTTTCCAAGCTCATGCCCGGGTCGAGAGATATGAAGTCTCCGACAAGTTCTTCAGTTGTAAGATGGAGGAAAATAGTTCTGTCAGTGAGCACATACTCAAAATGTCTGGTTTGCACAACCGCTTGACTCAGCTGGGAGTTAATATCCCGGATGACGCGGTCATTGACAGGATCCTTCAGTCGCTTCCACTGAGCTACAAGAGCTTTGTGATGAACTTCAATATGCAGGGGATGGAAAAGACCATTCCTGAGGTATATTCAATGCTGAAATCAGTGGAGGTGGTAATCAAAAAGGAACATCAAGTGTTGATGGTGAGTAAAACCACTAAGTTTAAGAAAGGCAAGTGTAAGAAGAACTTCAAGAAGGACAGCAAGGGAGTTGCCGCGCCCGGTAAGCCAGTTGCCGGGAAGAAGCCAAAGAATGGACCCAAGCCTGAGACTGAGTGCTTTTATGGCAAGGGAAGTGGTCACTGTAGCGACCAGACCTCAAAAAGTCTGATCCCTATGCTCAGTGTCATCCCTGGATCAGTAATGCTGACACCACACAGTACTCGGAGGATTTATAACAGAGTAGCAATCACACACTTATTACAATCGAATGTCTCAAGAGAGAACTTTATAAAATAAATATGGCTTAAGGCCATCTAATAACGATAACTGCGGAAGGCTTGGAAGAATAACCGAGTCCATCAACTCCAACGGCATCACTGAGTATAGAACCACGACCTAAGCACCTTACTCGTCGTCTGAAAATTCTGCAACATGAAACGTTGCAGCCCGAAAACGGGTCAGCACATGTAATATGCTGGCAATGTAACACATACAGAATAATAATGGATTAACCTATACTACATGCATATTTGGCTGGTGGACAGCTCTATGGTTACAGTTTTGCGTAAAGCCAATTTTTCCCTACTGCAAAGGAATAAATTTATTTAACTATCATGGTGGTTGTTAAACATTGAGAATGGTTGACAACATTCTCAATCCCAATTAAAAGTACTCATTAAAAACCCAACAACATTAATTAGAAGTAACATGATGAGATTCACATGATATCCAAGTACTAGATACTCAAGATGTCCATAACCGGGGACACGGCTAACCATGATTAGTTTATACACTCTTCAGAGGTTTGTGCACTTGTCCCCACAAGACTCGATCGCCTCCGATGGATTTCTCGCACTACATGATGTTTGAGAAACGGATGATCGAGACATAGTCTTCGAGCGCTTAGCACCTTACATAGGGTAGACCGGTACACCTACTTTCCCTACATCCGCTAGTCTACCCGTAAGAGTTCGCACGACTTAATCAACTATGCGAGCCCATAATGGCTTGTGGCTGCACACGTAAGTTTCTAGTTTGAATAATCTCATGATCCCTTTGAGCCTGGGTGGCGGTCCGAAGAAATACAAGCAAGTCCTGATGGAAACCAGGTGCCTCAATCCACCCAGATGTTTGTTTAAGTTGCCACCTTAAATAAACCATTAATTAACACTCTCACATCTGTCATGGAATACACTCACCCAATCCACGTCTACTAGCATAGCATGGCAATATTAGCAAACGTAGATGTAACTCCCAAAGGTTTGATAATAAAACAGGTAATAGGTACTACCTCAACTAATTCCCATCCCACAATTTAATTAGATCCTAATCATGCAATGTTTTAGGATTGATCTAGTGCAATAAAACTGGGTATGAGAAAAGGTATGATCAAACTGTTACTTGCCTTGCTGATGATCCGCGAAACCTAGAGACTCGAAGTAATAGGCGGCGCACTCCGGGTATTCTATCGCAGACAAACAAACAAGCATAAAATAAGTACTCATCTAATGCACAGCTAAAACTCAAATAGATCTAACCAGATAGTTCAACTTAAGAACTCCGTTTTGCAAAAAGAATCAAATCAAACGAAGCAACGAAAGTCAAACGGCGAAAGAAAACAGCTTTGTTTTACTAATCTGGATCTAGGTCAAATTTTAGAGTAGCAAAAACTTGTTTAAGTTGGTTATTCGGAAATAGGGTTTCGAGACGAAACTCTAGGCGCTTGAATCGCCTGATTCCGATAAACGAGCGAAAAGTTATACTAAAACGAAAATCGGATCAGGAATCACGATCAGAAAAATCGCGGATTAAATCCGAGAAAAAGAAAAATGACGAACGGGTTAACGAACGACATTCGTTAACTAAACTAATCTGACGAACTCGTTCGTTAAAACGAACAAACGAACGAACGTTCGCTAATTAACCGAACCGGAAAAAAAACTGATCTAAAACAAAAAAAACTAAAAAAACCGAAGAAAAACCCCCCGTTTTTTTAAAAGAAACCTGCGGCATGGTTTACGAGGCGGCGGCGAACCTCGGCGAGCATGCGGCGGTGGGGTCAGGCGAGGTCGGCGGTGGCTGACTCCGTGGCGGCGGCGACGGACTAGGGTTAGGGTTAGGGTTTAAGGTGTGTGGCGGGGCGTGTGGCGGTGGCGGCGCGGTGGGCGGCGGCTCGGTGGGCTGGCGGCGGCGGGGCGGTGCTTTATATAGTGCCCCCCGAGTGGAGTCCCGCTCGGGCACGGACCAAGGTCGGTTACGCTTTTTTTTAATAATTCCGCGCAGTAGAAAAATAAAAAGAAATACTAAACGGACTCCAAAATTCCCGAAATAAATTTTCCCCGGCTCCTAAAATCAAGCCGGACTAGATGAACATTTATTTGGGGCCTAAATGCAATTTTGAAAAACACGCATTTTTCCTAAATTCAAATAAAAGGCGAAAAACTCCAAAATAAAATCTTATTTGATTTTATTATTAAATCTTAATTATTTCTTTCTTTTGGGAAATTCATTTTATTCCCTCTCTCTTATTTTGATAGAAGAAATAATTGAAGATAAAATAATTAAAATCAAATGATCCTATTTTCGAAATTTGAGAAAACTCAAATATGAAAATAACGAAACCCCCAACTCTCTCCATGGGTCCTTGAGTTGCACAGGATTTCTAGGATCGAGCCAACAATGCAATAAAATATGATATGCATGATGATCTATGTATAACATTCCAAATTGAAAATTTGGGATGTTACAAACCTACCCCCTTAAGATGAATCTCGCCCTCGAGATTCGGGTTGGCTAGAAAATAGGTGAGGGTGGGCCTTAAGCAGATCTTCCTCTCGCTCCCAGGTGGCTTTTTCCTCGGTGTGGTGGCTCCCCTGAACTTTGCAAAACTTGATAACCTTGCTGCGAGTAACTCGACTAGCAAACTCGAGAATCTTAACTGGTTTCTCCTCGTAGGTCAAATCATCATTCAACTGAATCGCCTCTAGTGGCACAGTATCTCTCAGTGGTATATCAGCCATCTCCGCGTGACACTTCTTCAACTGAGATACATGGAACACATCATGAACTCCTGACAATCCTTCGGGTAGTTCCAACTTGTACGCAACTTCTCCCATACGTTCCAAAACATGATATGGTCCTACAAATCGGGGTGCTAGATTTCCCTTTGCTCATTTTCTCCTTTATAGAGTCAATCTCTTTGTCAGTCTTCTGAGCTTCCCTGATTCTATCCATCAAAGTTGACTGAATCTCCAATGCTTCTACATAGCCTCTCGGAACTATTTCCAAACATAGCTCTCGAAGATCCTCGGCTAACTCCTTTGGTATTTCTCCCGTCATTAGTGTGTTGACATGACTCTTACGGCTCAACGCGTCTGCTACCACGTTAGCCTTTCCGGGGTGATAATGTAATCTCATATCGTAATATTTAATAAGCTCCAACCATCTCCTCTGCCTGAGATTTAACTCCTTCTGCGTGAAGATGTACTTTAAACTCTTATGATCTGTATACACCTCACAGTGGTTCCCAATAAGAAAATGTCTCCAAGTCTTCAACGCATGCACTACGGCTGCTAACTCCAAATCATGAGTAGCATAGTTTAGCTCATGAGTCTTAAGCTGTCGTGAAGCATACGAAACAACTCTTCCCTCCTGCATAAGCACTGCTCCAAGTCCTCGACGTGAAGCGTCGCAAGAAACTTCGTAATCCTTGCTTTGATGCAGCGGGATTAATACTGGTGAGGTAACCAAACGCTTCTTCAACTCTTGGAAACTAGCCTCACACTCCTCGGTCCAAATAAACTTGGTATCCTTCTTCAACAATTCTGTCATAGGCTTCGCAATCCTCGAGAAATTCTCAATGAATCTCCGGTAGTATCCTGCGAGTCCAAGGAAACTCCGGATCTCTCCAACTGTTGTTGGTGCTTCCCAGTTTGTCACCATGGCAACTTTAGTGGGGTCTACTGCTATACATTCTCCGGATATAACATGTCCGAGAAATCCAACTTCCTTCAACCAAAACTCACACTTGCTGAACATGGCATACAACTGATGTTCTCTGAGCTTCTCGAGTACCAAACGTAAATGCTCCTTATGTTCTTCTTCATTCTTCGAGTAAACCAAAATATCATCAATGAACACCACGCATTTAACTTATCCAAAAACTCCATAAACACTTTGTTCATCATGTTCATAAATTAGGCAGGTGCGTTAGTCGGACCAAATGACATAACGGTATACTCATACAGCCCGTGCACAGTGGTAAAAGTCATCTTAGGTATATCCTGCTCTCGAATCTTCAACTGATGGTACCCTGATCGCAAATCGATCTTGGAAAACACCTTAGCTCCTTGCAATTGGTCAAACAAGTCATTGATCATCGGGAACGGGTACTTATTCTTGATTGTTACTTCATTCAATCCTCGATAATCAACAACCATTCTTAAAGATCCATCCTTCTTCTCCACTAGAAGTACAGGTGATCCCCAAGGCGAAGAACTTGGGAGAATGAAACCTTTATGCTGTAACTCCTTAATCTGCTTCTTAATTTCCTCCAAATCTTGGGATGGCATCCTATACGGTCTCTTAGATATCGGCCCAGTGCCTGGCAGTAGTTCAATCAGAAATTCGATGTCTCTATCCGGTGGCATGCCTGGCAACTCTTCTGGAAATACAAAGGGGAAATCCCTTACCACTGGTACATCCTCCTGCACAACTCCTGATAATGAATTTACATGTGCCCTTCTCGGCTCATGCCGTGATACATACTTGATTCTCCTTCCTTCTGGTGTCGTAAGCAAAATTGTCTTATTGGCGCAATCGATGTTTCCTCCATACATCGACAACCAATCCATACCAAGAATTACATCCAAACCTTGGGATTCCAATATAATTAAATCCGTTGGGAAAACATGCCTCCCTATACTTAATGGCACTTGAAAACATCCTTGACTGGCCGTATACTCCGCTCCTGGCGAGCTTACTAGCATGGGTCTCTTAAGAGTCCTAATGGGCAGGCTAAACTTATCCACAAATCCCCTTGATATGTATGAATGTGATGCACCAGTATCAAAAAGAACAATTGCAGTAAATGACTTAACCAAAAACTTACCTATTACTGCATCTGGCTGAACTTCAACCTCCTCCACGGTAACGTGGTTCACTTGTCCTATGTTGAAAGGATTCGGCTTCTTTCCTGAGCTTCCATTGCCATTTCCATTCTGGGCTTCTGGACATTCATTTGCATAATGCCCGGTCTTTCCTTGGTTGGGGTTGACGGGTTGGTGCGGTTTTGTCTGTTGCTTCCTCCATTCCCGTTTCCATTCTTTGTGCCATTATGATTGTGCGAGCTGCCTCCTCCATGAGTATGTGGAAATTGTCCTCCTCTCTTCGGGGTAAGGCGTAGCTTCTGCTGAGCTCCAGAGTTATACTTCCCCTGTCCATACTTTCTCTCACGATTGTCAATCTGCTGCTGCGTCCCTTAAATCATAAGAGCACGATCTACTAACTCCTGGTAGTTATTGAAAGTGGCTACCATCAACTGCATGCTCAGCTCATCATTCAGTCCTTCTAGAAACTTCTCTTGCTTAGCTGCATCCGTAGCAACGTCATCTGGAGCATAACGTGCTAACTTACTAAAATCATCCACATACTGGCCAACTGTCCGTCCTCCTTGGCGCAAGTTGCGAAACTCACGCTTCTTCTTGGCCATAGCTCCTGCTGAAACATGGGCAGTACGGAAGGCTTCTTGGCCCGACCCCATGTGGCGGTGTCTCTGGTAAGTGGCTGTAAAATTCTCCCACCATGCTACTGCGGGTCCTTCGAGCTGATGTGCTGCAAACTTCACCCTTTCTCCATCTGTGCATCCTGCAGTGGTCAACTCCCTCCCTATCTTACGGAGCCATCATCTGCTACTATCGGCTCGGTGCTACTGGAAAACACTGGCGGATTCAGTCTTAAGAAACGTGTCAGATGGTCAACAGGTGGTGGTGGTGGGTTGTTGTTGTTGTTGTTGTTGCCTTGGTTCTGTACCAATGTTTGAATCAAGGCATTCTGCTGCTGAATCAACTGAGTGATCTCTGGCGGGAAAACAAATCCGAGTCGGCGTCTCGGAGGCATCCGAGGGGTTTAAAGAAAAGACGAGAGTTAAGAATAGAATGAGGTCTAGGGAGAAAACACTACCCATATGCACAATGAGACAAATCACACAATATCACTCCAATCAATTCAAACAAGGGCATACAACGGTCTATCTATCGTTACAAAGTGCTGGGACTAAAACTAATTTAAAATGGGGGAAATCTACTACTGTTATGGTGGTCAACTAGAAAAACTGCTCCGATGAAGACTCCATGATATCTGCTCCAGCTTCATCTTCGAAATCATCATCACTAGGATCGGAATCGGTGTCATCGATGATGATGTAGTTCTCTGGACAGGTGCAATCTTCATCTTCTCCTCCGGGTGCTGAATTTCCCATGAGTCCTTAAGATCGCCGTTTTGTCCCACTAGGGCTACAATCTCCTCCATGTAGTCCTTGCGAGTGGCCTTCAGTTCTCCTTCTAGTTCAATAATCTTGGCTTTTGCTGTCTTCAACTCCATCATGTCTGCGCACATCTGGTTCTCTTGGCGTCGAATGTACTGGTTTAACTCCTGGATGAAAGCTGCAATGGATTGATCCTTCTTAGTGCCCGCAAATCTGGTAGATAGTATCCTTGAGGTCTTCTTTGTAAACTTCTCCAATGCGTCCCATGGTTATGTGAGCTTCCATGCTCTTTCCCAGACTCCAGGTTGGTGCATTGAAAACACACTCTATGGGTTCCGTGATTGGTGCAAACGTCCTTCCGGGAACTTGAGCTTGAATCTTCCAGCGCTCTTCTTCGGGCAAAGTGGAATTGTAGGTCCCGGTGAAGCTTGGTATTCTGATGTTCAGGTACTTTGTGACTTCCTTCAGGTGTCGTCCAAAGGGTGTATCTTCATCCGGCAGGGTGAACTTGATCCTCGCTTCCGTCATCCTAAAAGAGTAGAAAAGATGAGGAGTCAGAAATGAGAAGAGAGTGGTGATCTAGGGCTTTAGCTTAGTGGTCGTGTCCTACAGTCAACCTGGCTTTGATACCACCTTCGTAGCGACCAGACCTCAAACAGTCTGATCTCTGTGCTCAATGTCATCCCTGGATCAGTAATGCTGACACCACACAGTACTCGGAGGATTTATAACAGAGTAGCAATCACACACTTATTACAATCGAATTTCTCAAGAGATAACTTAATAAAATAAATATGGCTTAAGGCCATCTAATAACGATAACAGCGGAAGGCTTGAAGAATAAGCGAGTCCATCAACTCCAACGGCATCACTGAGTATAGAACCACGACCTAAGCACCTTACTCATCGTCTGAAAAGTCTGCAACATGAAACGTTGCAGCCCGAAAACGGGTCAAAGACATGGAATATCTTTGGCAATGTAACACATAGAGAATAATAATGGACTAAGCTATACTATATGCATATTTGGCTGGTGGAAAGCTCTATGGTTACAATTTTGCGTAAAGCCAATTTTTCCCTACTGCAAAGGAATAAATTTATTTAACTATCATGGTGGTTGTTAAACATTGAGAATGGTTGACAGCATTCTCAATCCCAATTAAAAGTACTCAATAAAAACCCAACAACATTAATTAGAAGTAACATGATAAGATTCACATGATATCCAAGTACTAGATACTCAAGATGTCCATAACCGGGGACACGGCTAACCATGATTAGTTTATACACTCTGCAGAGGTTTGCGCACTTTTCCCCACAAGACTCGATCGCCTCCGTTGGATTTCTCGCACTACATGATGTTTGAGAAGCGGATGACCGAGACATAGTCTTCGGAAGCGCTTAGCACCTTACATAGGGTAGACCGGTACACCTACTTTCCCCTACATACGCTAGTCTACCCGTAAGAGTTCGCACGACTTAATCAACTATGCGAGCCCATAGTGGCTTGTGGCTGCACACGTAAGTTTCTAGTTTGAATAATATCATGATCCCTTTGAGCACGGGTGGCGGTCCAAGAAATACAGTAAGTCTGATGGAAACCAGGTGCCTCAATCCACCCAGATGTGTGTTTAAGTTGCCACCTTAAATAAACCATTAATTAACACTCTCACATCTGTCATGGAATACACTCACCCAATCCACGTCTACTAGCATAGCATGGCAATATAAGCAAACGTAGATGTAACTCCCAAAGGTTTGATAATAAAACAGGTAATAGGTACTACCTCAAGTAATTCCCATCCTACAATTTAATTAGATCCTAATCATGCAATGTTTGAGGATTGATCTAATGCAATAAAACTGGGTATGAGAAAAGGTATGATCAAAGTGTTACTTGCCTTGCTGATGATCCGCGAAACCTAGAGACTTCAAGTAACAAAGCGGCGCACTCGGGTATTCTATCACAGACAAACAAACAAGCATAAAATAAGTACTCATCTAATGCACAGGTAAAACTCAAGTAGATCTAACCAGATAGTTCAACTTAAGAACTCCGGTTTGCAAAAAGAATCAAATCAAACGAAGCAACGAAAGTCAAACGGCGAAAGAAAACAGCTTCGTTTTACTAATCTGGATCTAGGTCAAATTTTAGAGTAGCAAAAACTTGTTTAAGTTGGTTATTATGAAAGAGGGTTTCGAGGCGAAACTCTAGGCTCTTGAATCGCCTGATGCCGATAAACAAGCGAAAAGTTATACTAAAACGAAAATCGGATCAGGAATCGCGATCAGAAAAATCGCGGATTAAATCCGAGAAAAAGAAAAACGACGAATGGGTTAACGAATGAGCATTCGTTAACTAAACTAATCTGACAAACTCGTTCGTTAAAACGAACAAACGAACGAACGTTCGCTAATTAACCGAACCTAAAAAAAAAACGATCTAAAAAACTAAAAAAACCGAAGATAAACCGCCAGGTTTTTTAAAAAACCGGCGGCACGGTTTACGCAGGCGGCGGCGGGGCCGGGCGAGGTCGGCGGCGGCGGCGGGTCCGACGGCGGCATGACTAGGGTTAGGGTTAGGTTTGGGCGGTGTGGGTCATGGGCGGCGGGCGGTGAAATTTGGCCGGGCGGCGACGCTTTATAGTGCCCTTCGAGTGAGTCCCGCCGGTATGGCCCAAGGTCGGTTATGCTTTTTCTTTAATAATTCCGCGCAGAAGAAAAATAAAAATAAATACTAAACGGACTCCAAAATTCCCGAAATAAATTTTCCCCGGCTCCTAAAATCAAGCCGGACTAGATGAACATTTATTTGGGGCCTAAATGCAATTTTGAAAATGCGCATTTTTCCTAAATTCAAATAAAAGGCGAAAAACTCCAAAATAAAATCTTATTTGATTTTATTACTAAATCTTCATTATTTCTTTGTTTTGGGAAAGTCATTTTGTTCCCTCTCTCATATTTTGATAGAAGAAATAATTGAAGATAAAATAATTAAAATCAAATGATCCTATTTTCAAAATTTGAGAAAACTCAAATATGAAAATAAGAAAACCCCCAACTCTCTCCATGGGTCCTTGAGTTGCATAGGATTTCTAGGATCGAGCCAACAATGCAATAAAATATGATATGCATGATGATCTATGTATAACATTCCAAATTGAAAATTTGGGATGTTACAGTCACTGGAAGCGGAACTGCCCAAAATACTTAGCGGACAAGAAGGCCGGCAACACCAAAGGTATATGTGATATACATGTAATTGATGTGTACCTTACCAGTACTCTTAGTAGCTCCTGGGTATTCTATACCGGTGCCGTTGCTCATATTTGTAACTCAAAACAGGAACTGCGGAATAAGCGGAGACTGGCGAAGGACGAGGTGACGATGCGCGTCGGGAATGGTTCCAAGGTCGATGTGATCGCCGTCGGCACGCTGTCTCTACATTTACCTACGGGATTAGTTTTAAACCTCAATAATTGTTATTTAGTGCCAGCTTTGAGCACGAACATTGTATTAGGATCTTGTTTAATTCGAGATGGCTACTCATTTAAATCCGAGAATAATGGTTGTTCTATTTATATGAGAGATATGTTTTATGGTCATGCCCCTCTGGTGAATGGTTTATTCTTAATGAATTTCGAGCATAATGTTACACATGTTCATAGTGTGAATACCAAAAGGATGTAAGGTTCACAATGATAGTCCCACATACTTGTGGCACTGCCGCCTTGGTCACATAGGTGTCAAACGCATGAAGAAGCTCAATGCAGATGGACTTTTGGAGTCTCTTGATTACAAATCATTTGACACGTGCGAACCATGCCGAATGGGCAAAATGACCAAGACTCAGTTCTCCGGAACAATGGAGCGAGCAACCAACTTATTGGATATCATACATACTGATGTGTGCGGTCCAATGAGTGTTGAGGCTCGCGGTGGCTATCGTTATGTTCTCACTCTCACTAATGACTTGAGAAGATATGGGTATGTCTACTTAATGAAATACAAGTCTGAGACCTTTGAAAAGTTCTAGGAATTTCAGAGTGAGGTTGAGAATCAACGTGACAGGAAAATAAAGTTCTTACGATCAGATCGTGGAGGGGAATATTTGAGTCACGAATTTGGCACACACTTAAGGAAATGTGGAATCGTTTCACAACTCACGCCACCGGAACACCTCAAATAAATGGTGTGTTCGAGCGTCAGAATCGCACTCTATTAGATATGGTGCGATCTATGATGTCTCTTACCGATCTACCGCTCTCATTTTGGGGCTATGCTTTAGAGATGCCGCATTAACTTTAAATAGGGCTCCGTCAAAATCTGTTGAGACGACACCGTATGAATTATGGTTTGGGAAGAAACCTAAGCTGTCGTCTCTATAAGTTTGGGGATGCGATGCTTATGTCAAGAAACTTCAACCTGAAAAGCTTGAACCCAAGTCGGAAAAATGCGTCTTCATAGGATACCCTAAGGAAACCATTGGGTATACCTTCTACCTCAGATCCGAAGGCAAGATCTTTGTTGCTAAGAACGGATCCTTTCTGGAGAAAGAGTTTCTCTTGAAAGAAGTAAGTGGGAGGAAAGTAGAGCTTGATGAAGTACTACCTCTTGAAACGGAAAGTAGCGCAGCTCAGGAAGATGTTCCTATGGTGCCTGCTCCGACTAGAGAGGAGGTTAATGATGATGATCAAGGTACTTGGATCAAGCTCCCATCGAACTTCAGAGGTCCACAAGGACACGTTCCGCACTGCAGTGGTACGGCAACCTGTCTTGGAAATCATGTTGTTAGACAACGGTGAACCTTGAACTATGAAGAAGCGATGGCGGGCCCAGATTCCGACAAATGGCTAGAAGCCATGAAATCCGAGATAGGATCCATGTATGAAAGCGAAGTATGGACTTTGGTGACTTGCACGATGATCGGCGAGCCGAGAAAATAAATGGATCTTTAAGAAGAAGATGACGCGGATGGTAATGTGACCATCTATAAGGCTCGACTTGTCGCTAAGGGTTATCGACAAGTTCAAGGGGTTGACTATGATGAGACTTTCTCACCCGTAGCGAAGCTGAAGTCAGTCCGAATCATGTTAGCAATTGCCGCATTCTATGATTATAAGATATGGCAAATGGACGTCAAAACGGCATTCCTTAACGACTTTCTTAAGGAAGAATTGTATATGATGCAGCCGGAAGGTTTTGTTGATCCTGAGAATGCTAACAAGGTGTGCAAGCTCCAATGCTCAATCTATGGGCTGGTGCAAGCATCTCGGACTTGGAACATTCGATTTTATGAGATTATCAAAGCGTTTGGGTTTACACAGACTTATGGAGAAGCCTGTGTTAACAAGAAAGTGAGTGGGAGCTCTGTAGCATTTCTCATATTATATGTGGATGACATACTGTTGATGGGAAATGATATATAGTTCTTGGAAAGCATAAAGGCCTACTTGAACAAGTGTTTTTCAATGAAGGACCTTGGAGAAGCTGCTTATATATTAGGCATCAAGATCTATAGAGATAGATCGAGACGCCTCATTGGTCTTTACGAAGTACGTACCTTGACAAGATATTGAAGAAGTTGAATATGGATCAGTCCAAGAAGGGGTTCTTACCTGTATTGCAAGGTGTACGATTGAGCACGGCTCAATGCCCGACCACGATAGAAGATAGAGAAAAGATGAGTATCGTCCCCTATGCCTCGGCCATAGGGTCTATTATGTATGCCATGCTGTGTACCAGACCTGATGTAAACCTTGTCGTAAGTTTGGTAGGAAGGTACCAAAGTAATCCCGGCATGGAACACTGGAAAGCGGTCAAGAATATCCTGAAGTGCCTGAAAAGGACTAAGGACATGTTTCTCGTGTATGGAGATGACGAAGAGCTCGTCGTAAAGGGTTACGTCGATGCTAGTTTCGACACAGATCTAGATGACTCTAAGTTACAAACCGGATACGTGTTTATTTTGAATGGTAAGGCAGTAAGCTGGTGTAGTTGCAAGCAAAGCGTCGTGGCGGGATCTACATGTGAAGCGGAGTACATGGCAGCCTCGGAGGAAGCATGAAGCAATCTGGATGAAGGAGTTCATCACTGACCTATGAGTCATACCCAATGCGTCGGGTCCAGTCACTCTGTTCTGTGACAACACTGGAGCTATTGCCCTTGCCAAGGAGCCCAGGTTTCACAAGAAGACCAGGCACATCAAGCGTCGCTTCAACTCCATTCGTGAAAATGTTCAAGATGGAGACATAGATATTTGTGAAGTACATATGGACCTGAATGTAGCAAATCCGTTGACTACACCTCTCCCTAGAGCAAAACATGATCAACACCAGAACTCTATGGGTGTTCGATTCATCACAATGTAACTAGATTATTGACTCTAGTGCAAGTGGGAGACTGTTGGAAATATGCCCTAGAGGAAATAATAAAATGATTATTATTATATTTCTTTGTTCATGATAATTGTCTATTGTTCATGCTATAATTGTGTTATCCGGAAATCTTAGTACATGTGTGAATACATAGACCACAACATGTCCCTAGTGAGCCTCTAGTTGACTAGCTCGTTGATCAACAGATAGTCATGGTTTCCTGACTATGGACATTGGATGTCATTGATAACGGGATCACGTCATTAGGAGAATGATGTGATGGACAAGACCCAATCCTAAGCATAGCACAAGATCGTGTAGTTCGCTTTGCTAGAGCTTTTCCAAATGTCAAGTATCATTTCCTTAGACCATGAGATTGTGCAACTCCGGATACCGTAGGAGTGCTTTGGGTGTGCCAAACGTCACAACGTAATCGGGTGACTATAAAGTTGCACTACGGGTATCTCCGAAAGTGTACATTGGGTTGGCACGAATCGAGACTGGGATTTGTCACTCCGTATGACATAGAGGTATCTCCGGGCCCACTCGGTAATGCATCATCGTAATGAGCTCAATGTGACCAAGTGGTTGATCACGGGATCATGCATTATGGTATGCAGTAAAGTGACTTGCCGGTAACGAGATTGAACGAGGTATTGGGATACCGACGATCGAGTCTCGGACAAGTAATGTATCGATTGACAAAGGGAATTGTATACGGGATTGATTGAATCATCGACAACGTGGTTCATCCGATGGGATCATCGAGGAGCATGTGGGAGCCAACATGGGTATCCAGATCCCGCTGTTGGTTATTGACCGGAGAGTCGTCTCGGCCATGTCTGCGTGTCTCCCGAACCCGTAGGGTCTACACACTTAAGGTTCGGTGACGCTAGGGTTGTTGAGATATTAGTATGCGGTAAGCCGAAAGTTGTTCGGAGTCCCGGATGAGAACCCGGACGTCACGAGGAGTTAGGAATGGTCGGTGGTGAAGAATTATATATAGGAAGTCAAGTTTCGTCCATCGGGAAAGATTTGGGGGTAATCGGTATTGTACCGGGACCACCGGAAGGGTCCCGCGGGGTCCACCGGGTGGGGCCACCTATCCCGGAGGGCCCCATGGGCTGAAGTGGGAGGGTAACTGGTGCGCCCCCGTTGGGCCTCCCCTGCGCCTAGGGTTGGAAACCCTGGGGGTGGGGGGCGCCCACTTGGCTTGGGGGGCAAGCCACCCCACTTGCCCCCCATCTAGATGGGATCTAGAGGGGCCGCCCCCCCTTGGCCCTTGTATATAGTGGGGGGAGGGAGGGCAGCCGCACCCTAGCCCCTGGCGCCTCCCACTCCCTCCCGTGACACCTCTCCCTCTCGTAGAGCTTGGCGAAGCCATACCGAGATCGCCGCTACTTCCACCACCACACCGTCTTGCTGCTGGATCTCCATCAACCTCTCCCTCCCCTTGCTTGATCAAGAAGGAGGAGACGTCTTCCCCAACCGTACGTGTGTTGAACGCGGAGGTGCCGTCCGTTCGGCGCTGGGTCATTGGTGATTTGGATCACGATGAGTATGACTCCATCAACCCCGTTCTCTTGAACGCTTCCGCTCGCGATCTACAAGGGTATGTAGATGCACTCCTTTTCCCCTCATTGCTTGATAACTCCATAGATTGATCTTGGCGATGCGTAGAAAATTTTAAAATTCTTCTATGTTCCCCAACACTATCACCGCCATAAGAGGGGCTGAGCAAAGCGGTAACATAGCCAAACAACGGTTTACTAGGAAGGGTGACAAAGGTTAGAGGTTCATGGCAATTTGGGAGGCTTGATAAGCAAGTGGTAGGTAACGCGGCATAGCGATAGAACGAAGCAACTAGCATAGCAATGATAGTAGTGAGATCCAAGGTGACGGTCATCTTGCCTGAAATCCCGCAAGGAAGAAGAACGAGTCCATGAAGAAGATGAAGCCACGAAGACGAACCAAGCGTAGATTTAACGAATCCTCACGATCGCAACGAAACGGGAACTATCTAGAAGAAGCACACAACATGGTAAACACACCACACATGAACAAGGCATGTTGCTCAACCAAGTATGATGCATGACAAGGATACATGGAGCTACTCATGGCAAGACATGATGCATACAAGAACAACACATCAAAGCAAGTTTAAATGAGGCCGGAGACAACATATACCAATTCCGCTAAGTCCTCATATGCAAATTTTGAAATTGATCCAGATCTGAATAAATCTTATTTTCAAATTGTTGAACAGCAAGTTAAGATGCACCACATGATCTACACGAATTTCTAGTCAAGTTCATTATAAAGTTCATTAAATTTGGAGCTACGGCACGGAAGATATGAGCAAAACAAGTTAAACATGGCATTGATGCAAAATGCATTCAAACATCAAGCACACACCTCAAAACATGGATGCAACAAGGTAACATGAAACTACATGCAAAACTAAGCAAGTTTCATATAGAGCACACTCAAAATGGAGCAACGGTTCAACACATACACATGAAACAAGTTTAAAGGGCATGCTGTCCAAAACAGCAACTAGGCATATTACAAGCACAAAAACAACATTCTACGACACCACAAAATGAAATAAAAAGGCATGTACATGATGTAATGGTGAAGCATAACAAAACATGAACACTGAGCTATCTCCAGAATTCACTAGAACATGCTCAAAAGGACATGGCAAGATTGCAAATAATAATAGTTCATAGACTTGGTGGAAATCACTGGACACGGCAGAAATAACATCAGGTTACAAAGTTTAGAGCTATCAAACAACATGCTACAGGAACTGATCATAGCAAACAAAGGCATGTCATGAATCTACTACTTGCATACAACAAAAGTCCCTTAATGATAACGAGCGAAAAAGGCACAGAAGATAGGATGGTAACCATGTAAACATAGCAAGTTTGATAAACAGATTCAGGCAGCAGAAAAACTGAGCATGGCATAAACAGAATTATGAAGGCATCTTTGAGAGCTCGAATCACTCATCACAAAGCATTGCATGATAAGACAAGCATACCTACAGAAAGATGACATGTTCATGAAGCTAAGCATGGCAATAGGAAGTTCATAGCATGCTTGGGTTACTAACAAAAACCATGGCAAAATTGATTAACTCGTAAACAATCTGTGAGGAACATTTTGTAGCAAAAGTGGAGCAAGATTAACACATTCTAGATCACTCCATAAATGCAAAAAGGGGCATGGATTGATCGAGCATAACATGTGTAACAAAACATCCCTAGTTAACATCTCCAGATTATGAATAGAGTGACTTGTAGAAGCAGGTTAACATGGCATCACAAAGTTACAGCTACAGACTTAGCAGAAATGACAGTCACAGAAATCAGCAACATCACAGAGGCTATTTTGCAAGCTTGTATCAACCAACACAAGGCATATCATGAAGAGTGGATTTCACCACAGAAAAGATGGAGTGTTGTAGCTCGTAACACATGTAGACATCGTACTCAAAAGAAAAACGCACAAAAAGATACAAAAATGACAAATGAGCAAGTACTGTTAAACTACAACAGACAACATCACTTAGCTGTATTGTGACGATGATTTGGGCATCCAGATGGACACAAACAAGCATGATCCAATGGAAAAAAATGGATATCATCTCGCAATGAACATTTCGATATATCATATACGCAAAACGGAGCAACATGCACGAAGTTATGGCATGGCAAAGTAGCACACATAATATGAGTTTTTTAGGGACTTGAGTACACGGGGCAACGGGGCAAAGTAGCACACATAATATGAGTTTTTCAAGGACTTGAGTACACGGGGCAACATTACATAACTCCGGCGAGACGGCAACGGGCGGATCCGGCCACGGGGCTCCTCCTCTGGCCGGATCCCGCTGGATCCGGCGCGGGGCGACGCGGCAAGGACGCCGGAGGAGGTTTCGCCAACATGATGCGGCGGGCGCACATGGAGGCGGCGGCGCTGCGTGGCGGGCGGCGGAGCGGGCACTGCAGCAGCGGCGGCGCTGGCGCGGGCGCGGGCCGAGGCGACGCAGCCGGGGCGAAGCGGGCGGGCCGGGCGAAGCAAGGTGAGGCGCGCAGCGGCGCGCGGGCGCGATGGGTTGGCGGGCACCGGCGAGGCTGGCGTGCAAGCGGGCGGAGGCGGCCGGGCAACGACGTGAGGCGCGGTTGGCTCGGGTGGCGGGCGGATGCATCCGGTCGCCGGGCGGACATGTCCGGCAACGCGAGGAGGAGGGGGCTAGGGTTTCGTCCGCGAAAATGGAGGGGGGGACCTATTTATAGGTAGAGGGAGCTAGGAGTGTCCAAATGGGGAGCGGTTTTCGCCCACACGATTGTGATCGAACGACCGAGAGAATGGAGGAGGTTTGGATGGGCTCATGGGCTGTGGTGAAGGGGTGCTGGGCTGCAAAGAAAGAGGGATTACGGGGTTACACGGTTAACCGTTGGAGTATCAAACGGACTCCAAGTGGCACGAAACTTGACAGGCGGTCTGCCGGTGGTATACGAATGCCGCTTGGAAAATCTCGTTCCATTCCGAGAATGTTTAACACCCGCTCACAACAAGAGACAAAAGGGGATGCGGAGGACATAGGAGTGTCGGATTGCAAAATGGACAACGAGGAAAAGGACCAGATGCAAGTTTTGAAAACATGAGGATGCAATGCAGATGATGACATGGCAAAGTGCTACACGCAGGCACATGACATGGCAACGACAGCGAATAACTGGGAAACACCTGGCGCATCGAATCCGGGGCGTTATACAAGGAATCTGCTTGATAACTGGACAAATACTCACTTCAACCAAACTAAGAACGAAATACAGATAAACAAGGCATCTGCTCAATAACTGAAAAATGCTGACTCCAAGCAACCTAACAACCAAATACAGATAAACAAGGCATCTACTCACTATAAACAACCAAATATAGCCATTCATGAAACTAAAGTGGACAATACATTTTTGCATAACTGAAATAATTAAACACGACACAGTTAAAGCACCGCATGGCAAATGCTACTACAACAAAGGGTAAGGGTTGGCAAGCTAGAAAAGGTAATATTTGCTGATAGAATGTTGCCTCACATTTCATGGACGGGATCCTTCCAGTTGGAAGAGCACAGACCCATGGTGCGCTCTCTGATGTCATAGATGGGTTGTTTCACCTTGGAAGAACCTTCGTGGGTGGCCTCCTCGTGGTCGTGGTCATGGTCGATGAGATCTGACTTGGCAATTGAGGATCCCAAGCCGCCGCCATAGGACGTGTCCTTCAGAAGTGACAAAATGGGCTCGATGGCGTATAAAGCTCACAAATCCTTGACCGCTTGGCGGTGGCGATCAGCGGTAGGGCCGTCAAAGAGATCGACGGCGGTTGAACCAGAGGGATTGGGGATGGACCACTTAACCTGTGACATGGCCCGCGTGAAGCCGTCTGTGTGGACGAGCTTGATGTCGTAGCCCGCTGACATGAAGCCTTCGGCATGGCAACATAGTCAACGTCTTCGCCGGCTTCCGCGGCGACGTGTTGCTCCAGGATCGACAGGTCGGGGCGAATGACGGCCACCTCGCCAACGTCCGTCGGAGAGACCATGATAAACCTCTTCTTGGCCGAACGCTCGTTGGGCTCCCCGGGATACGTGGTCGAGCTTAAGCTGTGACATTCTTGAGCAGGGGATGTGGATCTGGCGGGGAGGGACACCGCATGCCTCAACTAAAAACTCAGGGGAGTGGGGCTACGGTATGGGAATCGCTGGATGACCTGAACTTTATTATCTAAGCTAGGAGGAGCAGGCGGACCCGGCAGGGTTGGCGTGACATGAGCTAGGGTTCGAAGGGGAGGCGGGTGGGGGACTGTGGAGGGGGTGTTTGAGGAGATGCATGACTCTTGAAATTTTTAGTAATGGTGGGTGGAGATGGTGGTGGATGAGGGAGGGCGACGGTTCAAATGCCTCGGCTACTGCAATTTTACTATAAGGTCGGGTGCTGGAGGAGTGTGGGTGATGGTTGAAGTACGAAGGCTACTAAAATTTGGGTAAAGGAATTGATACGGGGCGGGAGTGCCCAAGATCACGCATGGTCCAATAACAATATGCGTGTGTGATAATAAGGAAAAGTGGCGCGGATCCGCCGATTTTTGCAACGCTCAAGGCGGGTAGTTTGTTTTTTATATTTCTAGCTAGCTAGTCTATCGCACACGGTTCATACTAATTTCCAAATAAACTTACCCGCCTTTAGATTCCACAGGTGGTGGTTTTACAACACACTTGCATCGCACACGGTTAAGCCAGTACCTCCACCCTTTGCTCGCGCTTGCGCAATTGTGGTCATTTCAGCGCACTTGCATCGCACACGGTTGAGCCAGTACCTCCACCATTTGCTCGCACTTGCACGGTCATGGTGATTTCAGCGCACTTGCATCGCACACGGTTGAGCCAGTACCTCCACCCTTTGCTCGCGCCATGCCGGTCGCAGTGATTTCAACAAGACTTGCATCGCACATGGTTGAGCCAGTACCTCCACCCTTTGCTTGCGCTTGCGCGGTCGTGGTGATTTCAGTGCACTTGCATTGCACATGGTTGAGCCAGTACCTCCACCTTAATTTGCTCGCGCTTGCGCGTTCGTGGTGATTCACATCGCACTTGTATCGCACACGGCTTAGATATCATACCCCATGTACTTTGAGGATCGTCAGAGTCTTTGCAGCAAAAAAACGTTAGGGAGGGTCAAAAGACAGCCACACCAGCTTGTGGCCCAAATATATATGAGTGAAAAGGGTGGTATGTGATGTTCAAAATTCCAATGCACAAATTAGACCACGCGGGCCCACGGTTGGGCGCATCATTGAAGATCGATGAGAGTGGCAAGAAGTCAAGAACCACCTGGAAGTGGCCAAATATATGTACGAATATTGGGAATGTTTAAAACTTTAAATACACAATGCATAACTTTGGTGGCACCTGCCTCGCAAACCCGAAAGCACCCTAACAACCACCTAAATAGGATATATATAATGACATAATGTCGTACCTAGTTAGGATGCTTGGCCCACCACCTCCCACTTCGTGTCAACGGGCGGATGCATGTAATGATCGATACTTTGGTTATACATGCATGTCACCATGACCTACCATAAGACGGACCAATGAATCTTTCATTTGGTCAACTGGCAGTTGTTGTTGTCGATAAAGCGCTTGGGCCAATAGATTGAACCATCATAAACATCGCATGAGAAGGACCACAAAACCAGCACCTCTTCCATGTGGCCCAAAATCATCTACGTTGGGAAGGGGTGATGTGTGTATTCAATATAGAATAATGTACAATTTAGATGTGGTGCCAACCTCTCGATACAGACAACAACCATGAAGGCAAGGTAGTTAAGGACGAGATACATATGTAGGGTTTGATGTAGGTCGAACCCAGCAATCTGAGCATCTGGGAGGGAATCCTGGCAATGCATGAGCTCGAGCTTTCGTTGACCGATGTTTGAAGGTGACCGGCTCTAACATGAACTAGGAGGAATACATTCATTGCAACACATACCCCTCATTATCGGTCAAAGGGATGATATATATACACTCGTGGAGCCCACAGATATCCGCGTCGTCTCAAAAAACCACACAAGGGAGACGTGGTCGATCAGAAGACCCCGTATACACTGCATGCGGCCCGAAAATATGTATGGGTATGATGGTGTATGATGTGTTTAAATCCCAAATGCACAACTTCGATGGGCCATGCCAAGTACATTGCAAGCCTGGTTCAATACCTATGATGTCAGTTTCCCAACTTCGAGGCGGCAGGGGGGGGGGGGTCGTCCCACGCATGCGCTCGAACATTATTTTGTCTAGCATGGGCCACATCTATATATATATATATATATATATATATATATATATATATATATATATAAATCTATACATCTATACACCTATATAGTGTGCGAATAACTGTGAAAGTTGCTCGTTGGATGAAGCCAATCCGACTGTACAGAGATGGCAAATCCGAGCACTACTAGCCATTGGATATCATCTACATTCCACCAAATTATACCACACGTACAGTCTAGAAGACTCCATGGTTGAACTTAAGCATAATGCACAAACCTCAAAACACAAGCACTTCTCCTTTGTTCTCTAAAATCTTCCATATCTTAATTTCCCAAACCTTTTTTTCTAAATTAATTGTCACTTTTTTTACCTTTACAATGCACAATTCCATGAATCTTCAAATAGTTTTTTTATAAAACTAATTGAATTTGGATGAGATGAACTATAAGAATTAAATGAACATCTACATCGTGCATATCTGGGAGAAGAGGCGGGAAACCGATGAGAGGAGTGGTGAGCAACGGTAGCCTGTTTTGAATGAAAACGTAGTAGAGAAGGAAGCGTGAGCTACAGCGCCTTGTCTTGCAGTGCTTACCCATGTACTGCATGTGCTGTCAAAAGGGCTCGGGGTTGCCGCTTGATCTGCGAGCATCCAACGGTGCACACGTATGATCCGTGGGTTTTGGGTTCTAGCCAGTTAGAACGCAGGACTCAGATCGCGCGCGCAGCGGGGGGGATATCATACGGAAACCAACATTCGGTGGAAACCAGTGAAAACCACGAGAAAAAGACGTTTTGAAGTTTCAAAAAAACGTGGATGTTAAGAGGATGATGTTTTATTGGCACACAAAATTTCAAATCGAAACACATTAAGAGATGTGAGCTATGAAAAAGACAAAATCAGTGTTGAATAGTGCCGAATAGTAATGTCACTATTCAGGGCGGAATTTGTCTTTTTCATAGCAAACATCTCGTAATGTTTTTCAACTTGAAATTTTGTGTCGCACTAAAACATCACCTTCTTAACATCCCACATTTTTCAGTTTTTTATGAAACTTTAAAATATGGTTTCCACGAAGTTTTCATCGAATATCAGCTTTCGTGAGTGAACTGTGTGCTATTTGAAAACATTTTGTGAGAAGAATCTTGGTTTTTAAATCCCTGTAAATGCAAAACTAAGATGATAATCGTGAAACCTGCCATGGTGTCACGACATCGCACTTATATGTCGAGGAATTTTTTTCGTCCATCGAGGCGCAAGTTTTATTACAAGCCTCTTACAAACCGGAGCTTCTCTCAAAGAAGCCTCGTGGTTCCGATAGGGAAATGTGTCCCCCTTGTGGGCGAAGCGTAATCACTGCCTATTTTCACCTTTTATTTTCTTCTACGGGCAAGATGGAACGACAGGATATCCGTGCTGAAATTTAAGCTTATTCAAGGCTCGTTTGGCCTTTTTGTACACTAATTGAGTTTCCTAGGCATTTAATGTCCATAATTCAAATCCGAACTACAAATACATGCTCCAGTTCACCAAAATGGCTAGAAAAATTATACATGTGTCCTTGGGTGCATGTTTAGGTCCCATGAGAGGAACGGGAACGAATTACAACCGTACTGGTGTCCTGACTCGTACTCAAACATTTAGAATCTCGGTTTTTAGGTCCCCGTAAACCCTAACCTCACCAGAAAGTCATCAAAGGTGGCATGGTGTCACCTCATGGCACATATATGTCGTGGTAAAAACATTGTCCAATTTGGGCGAAGCTTTATTACAAACCTCTTACAAAAACTGGAGCTTCTCTCAAAGAAGCCTCTTGGTTCTGATAGGGAAACGTGTTCCCCTTGTGGGCGAAACATAATCACTTCCTGTTTTCGCCTTGTATTTTCTTCCACGGGCAACATGGAACCACAGGATAACCGTGCTGAAATTTAAACTTATTCAGGGTTCGTTTGGCCTTTTTTATACACTAATTGAGTTTCCTAGGCATTTAATGTTCATAATTCAAATCTGAACTACAAATACATGCTCTAGTTCACCAAAATGCCTAGAAAATTATACATGTGTCCTTGGGTGCATGTTTAGCTCTCATGCTAGGAATGGGAATGAATTACAACCGTACCGGTGTCCTGGCATGTCCTCAAACATTTTGAATCTCGGTTTTTAAGTCCCCATAAATCCTAAACTCACCAGAAAGTCATCAAAGGTGGCATGGTGTCAGGTCATGGCACATATATGTCGTGGTAAAAACATTGCCAATTTGGGCCAAGCTTTACTACAAACCTCTTACAAACCGGAGCTTGTCGCAAGAACCCTCGTGGTTTTGATAGGGAAATGTGTCCCCTTGTGGGCCAAACTATAATCACTCCCTCTTCTAGCCTTGTATTTTCTTCTACACGCAACACGGAAAAACTGGAGATTCGCGCTGAACTTTGAAATTATTCAGGGTTCGTTTGACCTTTTTTATTCACTAATTGAGTTTTTTAGGCATTTAATGTCCATCATTCAAATCCGAACTACAAATACATGCTCCAGTGCACCAAAATGGCTAGAAAAAACGTACATGCTTCCTTGGGGTGCATGTTTTGGCCCCATGGAACGAATGGGAACGAATTCAACCATCTCGCGGTCCTGGCCTGGCCACAAACATTGCGAATCTTGGTTTTTAAATGACTGTAAATCCAAAACTCACCAGGAAATCATGAAACTTGGCATGGTGTCACTACATGGTATATATAATTGTCCAATTTTGGCGAAGCTATATTACAAGCCTTTTACAAACCAGATCCTGTCGCAACCCTCATGGTTCCGGTAGGGAAACATGCCCCTCTTATGGGTGAAACAATAATCGATGCCTCTTCTCGCCTTGAACTTTGTTTTCTACAGGCAACATAGAATAACAGGAGTGTCAGGCTGAAAATTGAAACTGTTCAGGGTTCGTTTGGCCATTGTTTATATATTACTAATTACTAAGTTTTCTATGCATTTAATGTAGTCCATAATTCAAATTTGAACTACAGCCACATGCTCAAGTGAAGAAAAATGGGTGGGAAATCATACATGTGTCATTGGGTGTATGTTTAGGTCTCGTTTAAGGAATGAGAATGAATTACAAACTTGTCGTAAATCACGAAACAATGAGAATCTCGGTTTTAAATCGATAAATAAAAAGTCACCCCAAAAACATGAAACTTGGCATGGTTTCATGACATGGCACATATAGGCCGTGGTAAAAAAATCGTCCAGTTTGAGAAGAGGTGCACACATTAGTAGCCAACGAAGTCCTTTTTGAAACAAAAAGCTGACAGGTTAATATCGCAAACGGTTGTATTATATTTACTATGTCGAAATTTAACCATAGTCGGTGGCGTGCGTGCAGCTGTTTTATTAGACGGGACGAGCGCGAGAAGTCCGCCGTGCAGGTTCGATGGGACGCGTGCATCCTGTCCACCTCACAGGCTCGACGGGACACGTGTGAGCAGCAAGGCCGCCCATGCTCACCGGGAAGCGAGATATTTGACCTCCATGCACCAGCCGCCGCCCGCCTCACTCACAACTTCTCCATTAATGGGTTAATTAAAGCACCTGGACGGAGGGTGTTTGCCTGTGATCCCATGGCAGCATTTGCTTTGCTCGTGTTTTCAACTCGTATTCTGCCCTAATTTAAATTGCCACATAGGGCAACGGATAATATGACCACAAAGAAAATGGTAATGGATAATACGACGAAAAATTTACAATTGCGCAGATAATAATTGTCTTACATATTCTAGATAATTTAAAATGCCACATGCGGCAAAGCCCAGAAGACACGGGGGCAAGAGAAGAAGGAAATTGCAGACAACGATCCGGGTCGCTACTGTCTCTACTCGTTGATGGATCGCCGGGCGGTGAAATCCTTCAGCTCCTTCTTCAATTCCTCACAACTTTGCTTGAAAGCAGCCACGGATTCCTCCACCTCCTGCTCGCGCTCGATTCGGAGCTTCCTCAAGCCACCCATCAGTTCCTTGACGACCGCTTCTAGTGTCATCTCCGAGGCACTGCTCTGCTCATGCAACAACTCCCAGCCGACGGCCTCCTCCTCCTTCTTGGCGACCAACTTGAGCAGCTTCGCATTGTCATCCATGAGTTGTTCGACGAGGCTGGTCGCCTTGTCAACCGAGGCATCGCTGATCTTGAGCACCTTCATCAAGCCGTCGACCAGCTCTTGCTACGTAGTGACGCCAGCGAGAATGTCGGCGGCGGCAAAGGACTTCAGGAACGCCAGCTCATCGTGATGGCCGACACCGTGAATGCGCTTGTGAGAGCCCTCGCGTGCCCGTGAGAGCTCGCGGCGCGCCAGGACATCTCTGATGCGGCCGTGGCTAGGCGGCGGGACCTCTCTAGTGCTTCCGCGGCCTTGGTATTACCTGCCTTGTTATATGTCCTCCCTAAACTCCTCCTACTGGTCATGGCAGAACGACTTGATAGAAAAACCAGTTTTGTGGGTGCTGAGGAGAGGAACTGTGAAGTAATTTTTGAGTGGGTAGTTTATATAGCCCGGTGCTAAGTGTGAACACATATTAGTCTGATAGTTGCGAACAGATTTGCAATTACTTATTGCGTTGTAATCAGCAATCTGACGAGAAACAAGGTCAAAATTTATTGATGGTAGAAGGTTGACCACATGGTTGCTCGCTGTTGAGGCGGCCGCAGCACGCTCCTCTCTGGCGTCCCTGCGCGTGCTCTCCTCACCGTTGAGGCAATGTTACAATGGAAACTGTTAATAATTCTTAATAATTGTCTTACATATTCAGGGTAATTTAAAGTGACAAATGCGGCAAGGCCGAGAACACTCATGACCTACATATGTGTACAATTATAATAATATATAAGCTAAAAGGCTGAGCTGGCGGCCTTCTGACGATGGTCTTCTCGGACTCCATGATCAGCATAGCACCCTTGCGGCCGTTCACTCCGAGTGTCCCGACCCGCCTCCGCCTATGAAGCTGCTGGCGCTGGGAGGCTCTTGGGGCTGCTGGGCCTCTTCCAGAAGAGCTCGACAGCGTGCAATCGCACACATGACAACTCCACGGAATCACTCCATTTCCATGTCTCTGGCCTGGTAACAAGTTCCGTCGATCACCTGCATCCTCAAGATATCACGTTGGCGATGTTCTACTTCGTCGGAGACATCAACTCCACCAAGGATGCACTTGAGCCTGGCCAACTCATCATCGGGATCGAGGTTGACACGGCCGCCGCGGGCAATGATGAATCCATAGGCTTCCATTGTCTTGACTGAATGCAGAGGGCCTCTGCCCATTCCTCGCGGGGCATCAGGCTCTCGATGAGCACTGGCGACGCGGCTCTTCGGGTGGGTCGTCGATCATGCCGCCGAGCAGCTCTGGATCTATTGCACGGTGGATGGCAAACTGCTCATCACAACTCCTCTGCAATATGTCGATTTTGCTCCCAAGGACTGTGACGCCGATATCGCTGCCGATGGGCCATGGTGCCTGCACCAGCTGATGAAGCTCTTGCTACCCGACCTGCTCCGACTCGTTCTCCTCGCCGAAGATGTAACGCAGGTAGGCGTCGACATCAAAGCTTTGGTCGTTGCCTGGCATGCTTGGAATAACAAATGGTAGATGGGTGAGGACTAGATCTCACAGAGTGTCACGGCGGTGCGTTGCCGCCTGGGTTATATGTAGAAAGTCGTTAGCTGGTGGTGGGCAACCGGTGAGGGAATAGGCGTGGATTTTACAATTCATCCATGTGGAGCGCGGGAAGCATTCGCTGGAGCGCAGGAAGACTAAGTGGAGCACACACACAACCCGAATACCGTATCCGGTGCCATGTGTTATTTATCACACAAGTGTTAACATAAGGAAATGTATGTGTAACTTACTAATCATCGCACACGAGAACTCGCAGATGCATTGTGTGCGATATTCCTAGCCACCACAAGCAACTAGTGTGCATTTTTCAAAGTTTTTTGTACACACAGAATCGCAGACGAACTAACTGTACTAACCGTCTGTGTTGTAATTTCTCATCGCAAATAGTTCATCCGAGTCGGCTATTTGCCACGTATCACATACATCTTGTTAAGTTGAACCGTTTCTGTTGCGTTCGCTAATCGAAAATAGTTCGTCCGAGTGAACCGTATGCCCTATATCACACACACCTTGATCTGGATAACCGTTTATGTTGCACTCCCTAATAGCAAACGGTTCATCGGAGCGAACTTTATGCGGTATATCACACACACGTTGATATGGCTGCCCATTTCTGTTGTTCTGCCTCATCGCAAATAGTTCGAACGTGTTAACCGTGTGGCCTGAATCGCACACGCGACTAAAATATGAACCATGTTTGATGCCTCCGCCATCGAAAACGTTTTACACCTTTTTGACGGTTTTTTTACATCCCCGTTTGTGATTAATGCATCGCACACAGTTTCGTCAAAGGGTCTCTGATCGTAGTGTCGCGTTAGCAGCATGCTGCAGTAGTGACCTTAATCTCCATCGAAGCATCATTCTCGTCTCGCCAACTATTGCTTCTATGACTATCACTACTGCTTAGTGATAAAGTAAAGCAATTACATGGCGGTTGCATTTCATACAATAAAGCGACAAACATATGGCTCCTGCTAGTTGCCGATAACTGTTACAAAACATGATCATCTCATGCAACAATTTATATATCATCACGTCTTGACCATATCACATCACAGCAAGCCGTGCAGAAACAAGTTAGACATCCTCTACTTTGTTGTTGCAAGTTTTACGTGGCTGCTACGGGCTTCTAGCCAGAACCGTTCTTACCTACGCATAAAAACCACAACAATTTTTCGTCAAGTGTGTTGTTTTAACCTTCAACAAGGACCAGGTGTAGTCAAACTCGATTCAACTAAAGCCGGAGAAATAGGCACCCACTAGCCACCTGTGTGCGAAGCACGGCGGTAGAACCAGTCTCATGAATGCAGTCATGTAATCTCGGTCTGAGCCGCTTCATCCAACAATATCGCCGAATCAATGTATGACATGCTGGTAAGTAGTATGACTATCATCGCCCACAACTCTTTGTGTTCTACTCGTGCATATAACATCTACACATAGATCTGGCTCTAATACCACTGTTGGGGAACGTAGTATTTCAAAAAAATCCTACGATAATGCAAGATCTATCTAGGAGAAGCATAGAAACGAGCGGGGAGAGTGTGTCGACGTACCCTCGTAGACCGGAAGCTGAAGTGTTTAGTAACGCGGTTGATGTAGTCGAACGTCTTCGCGATCCAACCGAAGAAGTACCGAACGCACGACACCTCCGTGATCTGCACACGTTCAGCTCGGCGACGTCCCACGAACTCTTGATCCAGTTGAGGCCGAGGGAGAGTTCTGTTAGCACGACGGTGTGGTGATGGTGATGATGAAGTTATCGGCGCAGGGCTTCGCCTTAGCACTATGACGATATGACCGAGGTGTGAAACTGTGGAGGGGGCACCGCACACAACTAAAAGATCAACTTGTGTGTTCTGGGGTGCCCCCCTCCCCACGTATATAAAGGTGGGAGGGAGGAGGAGGCCGGCCAGGGATGGTGCGCCCAAGGGGGGGAGTCCTACTCCAAGTAGGATTCGCCCCCCCCCCTTCCTATTACCACAATGAGAAGGGGGGGAGGAGGAGGAGAAGAGAAGGATAGGGGGGCCGGCCCCCTAGCTCTAGTCGAATTAGGTTTGGGCTAGGGGGCGCACGCCACACCTTAGCCTGCCTCCTCTCTTCCACTAATAGGCCCATAAGGCCCAATAACTTCCCGGGGGGGGTTCAGTAACCCCGGGTACTCCGAAACTTATCCGAAACGACCCAAACCATTCCGGTGTCCGAATCTAACCTTCCAATTTATGAATCTTTATGTCTCGAAAATTTGAGACTCCTCGTCACGTCTGTGATCTCATCCGGTACTCCAAACAACCTTCGGTCATCAAATCACAAAAACTCATAATACAAATCGTCAGAGAACGTTAAGCGTGCGGACCCTACGGGTTCGAGAACTATGTAGACATGAACGAGACACATCTCCGGTAAATAACCAATAGCCGATCCTGGATGCTCATATTGGCTCCTACATATTCTATGAAGATCTTTATCGGTGAAACCGCATAACAACATACGTTGTTTCCTTTGTCATCGGTATGTTACTTACCCGAGATTCTATCGTCGGTATCATCATACCTAGTTCAATCTTGTTACCGGCAAGTATCTTTACTCGTTTTGTAATGCATCATCCTTCAACTAACTCATTAGTCACATTGCTTCCAAGGCTTATAGTGATGAGTGAGGGAGTCCTGGATTAGGGGGTGTCCGGATAGCCGGACTATGACCTTTGGCCGGACTCCTGTACTATGAAGATACAAGATTGAAGACTTCGTCCCATGTCCGGATGGGACTTTCCTTGGCGTGGAAGGAAAGCTTGGTGATACGGATATGTAGATCTCCTCCCATTGTAACCGACTCTGTGTAACCCTAGCCCTCTCCGGTGTCTATATAAACCGGATGGTTTTAGTCCGTAGGAGGAACAACAATCATTCCATAGGCTAGCTTCTAGGGTTTAGCCTCTTTGATCTCTTGGTAGATCTACTCTTGCACTACCCATATCATCAATATTAATCAAGAAGGAGTAGGGTTTTACCTCCATCGAGAGGGCCCGAACCTGGGTAAAAACATTGTGTCCCTTGTCTCCTGTAACCATCCGCCTAGACCCACAGTTCGGGACCCCCTACCCGAGATCTGCCGGTTTTGACACCGACATTGGTGCTTTCATTGAGAGTTCCTACGTATGCGTCATCTTTAGGCCCGATGGCTCCTCCGATCATCAACAACGATGCGGTCCAGGGTGAGACTTTTCTCCCGGACAGATCTCCGTATTCGGTGGCTTTGCCTTTGCGGGCCAATTAAACAGCCATCTGGAGCAGATCGAAAGCTATGCCCCTGGCCATCAGTTCAGATTTGGAAGTTTGAACTGCATGGCTGACGTCCGCGGAGACTTGATCTTCGACGGGTTCGAGCCACAGCAGAGCGTGCCGCACTGTCACGACGGGCATGATCTAGCTCTACCGCCAAACAGTGCCCTGGAGGCCGCACCCCTGTCCGCTCCGACCCCTAGCTCGGAGCCGACTGCGCCAATCGAGGACGGGTGGCTGGACACCGCCTCGGGGGCTGCAATCTCGACGGTGATCGAGCCGAACACCAGCCTTGTCCTCTGCGAAGCTCGTGACTCCAAGGTGCCGGCCTCCTCTCCGGACTCCGAACCTTCCGCTCCCCTGCCGATCGAATCCGATTGGGCGCCGATCATGGAGTTCGCCTCCGCGGACATCTTTCAGCACTCGCCCTTCGGCAACATTATGAATTCACTGAAGTCTCTCTCTTTATCAGGAAAGCCCTGGCCGGACTATGGTCAGCAAGGTTGGGATGCGGATGACAAAGAAATTCAAAGCCCACCCACCACCCACTTCATAGCCATTGTCGATGATTTAACCGACATGCTCGACTTCGACTCCGAAGACATCGACGATATGGACGACGATGTAGGAGACGAACAGGAACCAGCGCCTATAGGGCACTGGACAACCACCTCATCTCACGATGTATACATGGTGGACATACCTAAACGAAACGATAACGAGGAACAAAGGGACGCAACGAGGGATCGTTCCTCGAAAAGTAGTCAAAGCGGCGGCGTAAGCGCCGCTCCAAACCCCACCTCGATAGAGACAGCAGCCATACAGACCCAACCATAGAGCAGGGCGAACCGGCGGACGACGAACATGCAATCGAGCAACCGTCCGAACAGGGCAACTTGGATAACAAAGCCGAACAACCCGTCCCCGGCGAAGATAACAGTCCGGACGACCTCACGCCGGACAAGCTGCTGGAGCAGAAGAACCTCCACGAAAGGCCCGTCGCCACTGCGTGTAGCCTGAAAAAGCAGAAGCGGAATCTCAAAACAGCGGAAGATGCACTCAGAATTAGATGGAGCAAAGTACTCAACACCACAGACAAATAAGGCGACAGTCGCCACACAAAGAGCTATCCGAAGCGAAAATTGCTACCGGAATTTGATGAGGAGGACTTAGAGCCCCTGCAATCAAAAAATAAGGAAGCCACCCGGTCGGATAAACAACCCCATGGCCAAAATAGAGCGGCAAACGGCGCCGCACAAAAGCCGGCACGCAATCCGCACAAGGATTCACATCAAAAAGATGGCCCAGCCAGATCTATCTACGGGCCAAGAAAGCAAGCTCTAGTAAGCAATGCAACGCAACAAGTATCCGAACATCACGGAACACCCAGATATAGGGGTGCCGCACACCCCCTATGTTTCACCGATAAGGTGCTGGACCATGAATTTCCAGCGGGATTCAAGCCCGTAAACATAGAGGCATACGACGGAACAACAGACCACAGATGCGGATTCAGGATTATATCCTCCACATACACATGGCTAGAGGAGATGACCTCCACGCCATAAAATACTTACCCCTCAAGCTCAAAGGGCCAGCCCGGCATTGGCTTAAAAGCGTTTCCGAAAACACCATTGGAAGTTGGGAAGAGCTCGAGGATGCTTTTCGGGCAAATTTTCAAGGGACCTATGTCCGACCTCCAGATGCAGACGATTTAAGTCATATTACTCAACAACCCGGAGAGTCAGCCCGGAAACTCTGGAACAGATTTCTTACTAAAAGGAACCAGATAGTCGACTGCCCGGACGCCGAAGCCTTAGCAGCTTTCAAACACAGCGTTCGAGACGAATGGCTCGCCAGACACCTCGGCCAAGAAAAGCAAAGAACAATGGCTGCATTAACAAGCCTCATGACCCGCTTTTGTGCAGGAGAGGATAGCTGGTTGGAAAGATGCAGTACCAGCGACCCAAGTACATCCGAAGTTAGGGATGGAAACAGGAAACCGCGACGCAGCAAGGACCAGCGCCGAACCAAGGGAAACAGCCCGAAGAGCACGACAGTCAACGCCAGTTTCAAAAGCTCTCGGCAGAGTCAGAAAAAGCTATCCCTCAAGGATAACAGGGACGAGCTATCTAACCTAAAGAAAATCTTGGACAAGATATGCCAAATCCACAGTACTCCCGGGAAGCCTACAAACCATACCCATAGGGATTGTTGGGTCTTCAAGCAATCTGGCAAACTCAACACCGAACACAAGGGGCTTGACACACCAAGCGAGGACGATGATGAACCCCACAAGAAGAGCACCGGAAAACAAAAGAATTTCCCACAATAAGTCAAAACAGTAAACTCACTTCACATGACAAAAGGGAAAAACAGAGTGGCGCCTATAGAGATATGCGCCATAAGGCCTATCGAGAGGAGTCCGCCCTTTGGTTGTTAAAACCAATCACCTTCGACCATCAGGATTACTGTAGAAGTATCCGGAACGCAGGCTGGACTGCCTTGATATTAGATCCGATAATTGACGGACTCCACTTTACACAAGTCCTAATGGACGGCGGCAGTGGTCTAAACCTGTTATACCAGGACACAATCCGCAAAATGGGGAGAAACCCAACAAAAATTCGCCATAGCAACACTTCCTTTCAAGGGGTAACGCCAGGCCCAGATGCCCATTGTACGGGTTCTCTCCTGCTAGAAGTTATGTTCGGCTCCCCCGACAACTTCCGCCGCGAAAACTTAACCTTCCACATCGCCCCATTTACAAGTAGCTATCAAGCACTACTGGGACGCGAAGCTTTCGCCCGCTTTAACGCAATACCGCATTATGCATCCCTTACGCTTAAAATGCCCGGTCCGCGAGGCATCATCTCATTAAAGGGAAGCTGCGCGTGTCCCTCAAGGAAAGAATGTGAGACTGCCTTAACAGCCTCACACTAATACGGCCTTGCTGGCCAAAAGCGTCTAAAGCAGGTCGTTCAGACCCCGGACACGGTTAGGCGAATCCGGCATAAATAAACATGATGCTTACTAGCCGCGTACCCCCCTTATAAGGGGCTCCACGCATGTACAACAAGAGACAATAAAGCTCAATTTTACTCATTTTTTAATCATACTCTATTTTATTTCCAATTACATTTTAGCGCGATCTTTTTCAAACTAAGTTCCTCTCTTTTACAGATGAACGCCGTGCTATACCCGTCCAGGATATGGCACAATGGAGACACAGGCGCAGACGTGCAGCAGGGACCCGTTGCAAGGATTCTTTTCAGATTAAGACCCTGCGTAAACCTTTTTCACTGTCTCTTGTTGTTACTCATCCCCCGGTCTCTTATTATAACCGAGGAGGAGGTTGGCGTTTTGGCATCGGCCGCGTCAGAAGTTTGCACGTGCACTGGACACGGGGCTTGTTACCAAGGGCATTGTTCGCCCGCTTTATAAAAGACCGAATACCTTAGGGAGTGTTCGGTGTCTCGAAGTTAGGCCTTATATGCATCAGCTCGAATCATGTCTTTGGTCAAATGTTGGGTTTGCCGGCTCACGTGTTTTGCTGCCTTACGTTCCGTTCTATCGGCTAACGCGGCACCAGGAGAACTACTGCGATTGTGCCCTGATTCGACCGGGCGAGCACCTCAGTAGAGAAAGCCGAAAACTGACTGTCATGATATAGCGAGAGACTGGTCAACCAATCGATGACTCACCGGAATGTTTAGAATTCCTCCGCATTAACGAAGGACCATTTTCCGGTCAGGCACATACGCACCCCGAATTCGGGAGAGTGCGGTGCCCCCAGGGGCTATATAGTAGCCCCACCATCGAACTCCTATGGCTAAGTGAAAGTGATAAAGCATTATAGTCTGGTTGCCTAGTTTGCTACTCCGCCACCTCCTTTATAGGACCAATACATTGGATTAAGTGTGAAAGCACGACTTCTTTGCAAACACCCCCGCACTATGTGCGTGGGGGCTGAAGCCGAGGACTGCCATCTTTCAGGTTATATACATATATACATCAACGGCCGCACAGGAGGTAGTTTGCTACTTGAAGGCACAAGTATAAAAAGCTCTTACATTAAATTGAAACGTTGTTTCACAAAATTATACATGTCATTCAAACATAACATCCTTCGAGCCTTTGCGTCTCTATTAAACGAGCGCCCGGAAGAACTTCCTCAAAATAGCACTCGACTGGTACTCGGCTGTCGTCCGAATCTGGGGACGCAATATCGGTGGCCTTCATCTCAGCCCAGTATGGCTTGACACGGGCAAGAGCCATCCGCGCCCCCTCAATACACGCCGACCGCTTCATTGCTTCGATATGCGGTACCGAACCAAGGAACTGCCGCACTAAGCCAAAATAACTCTTCGGCTGGGGTCCGCCTGGCCACAAATGAGTCATGACATGCTTCACGGCAAGTCCGGATAATCGATTCAGCTCGGCCCACTCGGCCAACCGATCGGTCAACGGAAGAGGACGCTCCAGACTATGGAATTGCGACCAAAATAGCTCTTCCCTCCTGTGCCCCTTCTGGCCTCGGAAGTGCTCAATCGCGTCCGCAGCGCTCGCCGCTAAGTCCAGATAAGCATCCTTCAAACTCCACAGCTTGTCCAACTGAGCATACTTCAGATCCGTATATTTCCTCCGCAGCAGAAACGGTTTTCCAGCCGCAATATCCCCGGCCTGACTCAGCTCCTCCTTGGCAGCTCTCATAGCGGAACAGGCATCCTTGGATTCGGCGGTGGCCTTTTTCAGGCCCTCTTGTTCCGCTTGACATTCTTTTTCAAGAACCTCGTAGCGGTCGGTAGTATTCTTCAGTTTCAGGGCCAAATCAGCCATTTCCTCTTTGCTTCGACAGTGAGCAGCCCGTTCGGCTTTCAGCTCTTCGGCCGCCTTTAAAGCGCCCGACATTACTCTTTTCGGGCTTGCTCTTTAGCTCGGGCAAGTTCCGCCCAGCCTCTCCACAAAGCGGCACCGTCGCATCAAAGCATCCAAGTAGTATGGCATGGGCGTCAAGCTCCCTTACCGGTGTCCGCCGAGAAGTCGCATACCTTGTGACTCGTCAAACCGTTTATTGACCAACGCGATGTCCGTGATCCGCCTCGTCAAGTTGCCGCTTTAGTTCGGCAAATTCATCGATCCGGCTAGCCACGGGACGCCCGCCACCTACATAGGAACGGCGACATGTTAGTCTTGAGATTATGATCACGGCAAGTATCGGTTGTGACAGACATATCGATTCTCGGGGCTACTATCTATACTGAGCGCATTCTATATGCATAATCGCCGAAGGTACATCATTTTTTTCGTACCTCAAACCCCGTCGATAAACTGGCGGTTTCATGCAATCCGCTCTCGGCGGATGCAATTCTTTCAATTACCGTAGCCATTAGCGCACGGTGATCTTCGAGATATCGCCGCCCGAGCAGGTCCTTCAGCTCCTCCGACCGCACGCCCGATTGGCGCGGACCGTCCGCCCCGCCGGACTCGGGGAAACTCTCCGTGACGACACTTCAGGGTCGCCCGCCTTGCACGAAGGCGCGATAGGTGGAGGCGTTTCGCTCTCTGTCATCTCCGGACGAAGATCCCCCGAAGACGAGCTCTGCTGAGAAGGGCTGAGATCCGAACTACAAGGTACAATTTCGGTTATCTTCAGAAATAAATACATGTATGTTCTTTATTCACATGACCCCTTCTTTTTACTTATGGCTCGCTGGAGGGCTGATCCCCTTGGGGAAATAGTGCGGCTGGGGTACTTCCCGGCGCCGCACTTTCTGACGAAGACTTTTTCCCCGTTTTGAGGCCTTGGCTTCCGGGTCTTCGGTAGCGGTCCTCTTCTCCCCTTGGAGGGGAGGATCCCTGATCCCCTCTTCCTTGAAAGCCTCCTTCGCGGAGGCGGTTGCTTCCCTGCTCCCCCCTTCGCCTTCTTTAAAAGGCGCAGCCTTCAACATCTTGGTCAGCATGGGATCCGGCGTGGTCTCTGGGAGGGGAGCCGGACAACTTATCAACTTTGCCTTGGCTATCCACTCCTGTTCAAGAAACGGCTCCCTTAAAGGGCATATATATGATACATGAATGAACAGCCTGTCCGGTTACAGGGTTACTTACTTGAGTATCTGGCTGATTGCAGCTTAGACCCGCGTCCTCGATCAAGTCCGGACACTTCTCTTGTGATCCGAAGAACAGTTTGTACATCTCCTTGGGCGTCGCGCCCATAAAATGTTGGAGAGCTCGTGGTCCCTCCGGATTAAACTCCCACAGACGGAGGGGGCGATGTTTGCAGGGCAGAAGGCGCCGAATCAGCATAACCTGCACCCCCACGACCAGATTGATCTCTCTTTCTTGGAGGTCTCGAATACGACACTACAATAGAGGAACGTCCTTGGACGGCCCCCAGTCGAGCCCCCGGTTGACCCATGATGCCAGCCGCTGTGGTGGACTGGCGGAAGGCGGGTGGCGCCACCCATTTGGTGCCCACAGGAGCGGTGATATAAAACCACTCCCGTTGCCGCAAACCAAGCTCCTCTTGAAAAGAGCCCTCGGGCCACGGAGCATCAGCACACTTGCTTATGACCGCCCCTCCGCACTCTGCTTGTTGCCCCTCGATTATCTTCGGCTCCACCTTGAAGGTCTTGAGCCACAATCCAAAGTGAGGGGTAATATGGAGGAAGGCTTCACATACGTCAATGAATGACGAGATATGGAGGATGGACTTAGGATTCAAGTCATGGAAATCCAGCCCATAATAAAACATGAGCCGCCGCACAAAGGGATCCGTCGGGAAGCCTAAATCCCGAAGGAAGTGAGACAGGAACACCACGCTCTCGCCGGGCTCGGGAGTGGGAATGACCTGCCCTGGAGCTGGCAGCCTATGCGAAATCTCGCCGGTTAGATACCTGGCGTCTCGCAACTTTAGCACATCTTCTTACGTGACGGAAGAAGACATCCATCGGCCGAGCTGGTCGGAGCCGGACATCGTCGAAGGTCCGGCGCCTAAATCTGAAGCTTTGGGTGTTAGAACTTCGAGCGAGGCGAATTCGATGGAGGGTGGAAAAAAGAAGAGGGCCTTGGTCTCATTATAAAGAGGTTGAATACCAAGAGCAATCCCCGTGGTCGATTCGAACTCGCCTTCGATAGAGGAGGCGTGCCAACGGGCACGGTTGGGTTACCCACGTTCGTATTGATGGGAATCCCGGAATAAGGTGGCATGATCCCCGCTTTGATAAGACGTGCCAAGAAAACCGCCTCGCTAAACGCGCTGAGGTGGATTAGTAAAAACGACTCATATAAAGGCCTGGCCGTGGTGTGATGTCACGCCGCGGAATACGTCAGCAGATCTGTGCAAAAAATGATTCTCTCTACGGTGGTATGTGGAACTTGTTTTGCAGAGCCGGACACTATTCTTGTGTTCAAAACCTTCTATGAAGTATTCGGAGGAGGAACCCGCCTTGCAATGCTGAAGACAATATGCGCGCCGGACTCGTCGTCATTGAAGCCTGGTTCAGGGGCTACTGAGGAGTCCTGGACTAGGGGTGTCCGGATAGCGAACTATCATCTTTGGCGGACTCCTAGACTATGAAGATACAAGATTGAAGGCTTCGTCCCGTGTCCGCATGGGAATTTCCTTGGCGTGTAAGGAAAGCTTGGCGATCCGGATATGTAGATTACCTACCATTGTAACCGACTCTGTGTAACCCTAACCCTATTCGGTGTCTATATAAATCGAAGGGTTTTAGTCCATAGGATGAACAACAATCATACCATAGGCTAGCTTCTAGGGTTTAGCCTCTCTGATCTCGTGGTAGATCTACTCTTGTACTACCCATATCATCAATATTAATCAGCGGAGTAGGGTATTACCTCCATCGAGAGGGCCCGAACCTGGGTAAAAACATCGTGTCCCTTGTCTCCTGTTACCATCCGCCTAGACGCACAGTTCGGGACGCCCTACCCGAGATCCGCCGGTTTTGACACCGACAGTGACTCTACCGAAGAAAAAGATCTTTCCTGACAGAAAGGTCATGCCGCAGCCGACTCCATCGTCGATCTGAAGGTGCGCCATCGAACTACTCTGACTACTGAAAGCCACCCGCATGGGCCACCAATGATGGAGTCAAACTAGTAGATATCGAGTGGGGGGCCCCAAGCTACTAACCTTAGTGCGATGGTAACAAACACACGGTTTTTTACCCAGGTTCTGACTCTCTCGAAGAGATAACACCTTACGTCCTACTTTGGTTGTATTGATTGAGGGGGTACAGAGTACAGGGTGATCTACCATGAGATCGTGTATGAATGAGTTGGCATCTACGGTCCCACCCCTTAGTTTATATAGATACCGGGGGTACCTACTGATAAACGCGCCAAAGATTGCCTCTAAGTCTTGGAGTACACGCCGGAAGATTCCGTCTTGGCTCTCCATGGTTCTGACGAATGTGGCCCATGGGATGGTTATTTTGGGGGCCCTCGTGTCACATCCTAGCTAGTCCATGCATTAGAGTGTGCATCATGTCTACTTCTCATCAGAAATTTGAATTGGGGAAGACAGAAACCCCAGAACCCCTTTGAATTCAACTAGGGTTCACTAAAAATATTTTCAATGAACCTGAAATGCCCTCTAAAAATGTTCATCACCTCTGCCTTGGTCCTAAACCACTGTTAGACGTGATGCACAAATTTCTAGGTCACTCTAAGGTCACTGGATTAAATCTTTAGCTATTTGAGTTTGGGCATTTAAATTATATAAAATATTTCAAATGCTCAAATAACCCCAAACTAAAATGTTCCATGATGGATATATTCCAACTAGGGACCATGTGCAGTTTGGTGAATTGTGGAGTTGCCTAGGTATTTTTAGAAATGCAACAAACCTACAGAAATAATTAAAAACAGAAACAAATGGGAAAACCTCTTACCTGGCCGAACCCAAGCCCCGGCCCACCTGGTGGCCCAACCTTTGTGGCCCATGCCCGACCATTGCCGTCTTTCGCCACGCAAGCACAGAGTGACATCGGCGAGCCTTGAGCTCGCCAGTGCCGGCAACTTACTTGCCGCCAGCCTTTGGATCTTTGGTCAGGCTCCACATCGCCACCCCGACCTCGTGGAAACCTCACTCGCCCCCTGCCTCTCTCCCTCGCTCTCCCGCACCATGGCCAACGCACCTGCCGCCGCACCGCCGACGTAGTTGCGCCCTCCGTTGTCCCCGTGCTGCACCAGCCGTCGTCGACTACATCGAGCAGGCCGAGCCCTGAGCGCTCGCACGCCCTGCAACACCTTCACCGACCTCGTCCCCGTCGATCACCGCTGGAGATCCCCATCGCCGTCGCCATGGCATCACCTCGTCCCCGACCTGGCCGACTGCTTCACCGTACTCGCCGTGAGCCCATCTACCTTCCCATCCCTCTCGTTCATGCTCTCGAGCCCCGCACCGACTGCACCAAGCTCGGCCGCACCCGCCGCCGCCACCACACGTCGTCGTCGTGGCCACAGCAACGTTGGCTCGATTCCGAGCACACCACCGCACTCACCGCACTCCCCGGAGCCCAACGCACCTCACCCCGTGCCTTGCCGTGCTCCGTAGCCATGGGTTCATCCTCACCCGACTCCGGCGACCGCCAAGCTCGTCGCCGGCGACGTTTCCGGCCACCCCGAGCTCAACCACCGCCACCAAACGCCGCGGCTTGTCTACGGCTACACGTAGATGCCCTCCGCCACCCATTTGGTCGCCGGAACGCGAAAACACACTCTCGCCGCCGCGTCTGGCTTTGCCGGCGGCTAAATATCGGCGGGTTTGACCCCGTTGACGGAGTTGACTAGTGGGCCCCCCTCTGCTAATTAACCTAGTTTAGGTTTAATTAAAATTAGTTAGTTTAATTAACTACTGACATGCGGGACCCATTGGTCAGGTTGACCTGGACGCCCCCGTTGACCCCTGACGTCACCCTGACGCACTGCTGACGCAATAATTAATTTCTGGATTTATTTGTATTCAGGAAATTCCAGAAATTGTTGCAAATTTCAAAAATTCATAGAAATTAATCTATAACTCCAAATGCAAAGTTTTATATATGAATTTTGATCAGAAAAATTAAATATATCCATTGGTAATGGTTTCATGCACGATAGAACAATTTAACCTTGCTGTTTAAGAAGAATAAGATAATGCACCATTATGGCTATGTTAAATGAGCTAACATTTGAATCTTTGATTCAAATGAGTTCATTCCTTTACATTCTAGCTTGCATTAGGCCAACACACATTCATATTGCCATGTCATAGCATGCATCATATTGTTGCATATCGTCATGTGTTGTTTATGTTCGGTGTGTCTTTCGTGATAGGTTACGCCTCCGAGGATAACCCGAATATCCGTCAAGGCGAAAGCGGTGTCCTACTACCACTACGTCAGTGCAAGCAACCCATTGATCATTCCGATACAAACCCATGTTCTCGCTTCTGCTCTTGTTTACTGCATTAAGACAACGCGATTCAAACTGTTGTGTGTTGCGGTAGTTGAACCCACTTCCTTTGCATGACCTGTCATTGCCACAGTAACTAGATGAAACCCACTATTATGTGTAGGAGTTGATTGAGCCATATTTGTGTTTCCTACCATGCTATGCTTGCTATGCTTAGAGTTGTGTCAGTTATGGCTCATCGGGATGATGAACTAGAGTGAAAGGTTGTGTTGGTAACGAGAGTGAAGTGTTGAACACGATTTGGTAAAGGTATCGATGAGAGGCCATGTAGGAGTACATGGTGGGTTGTTTCATTGAAGCCGTCCCTAAGAACTGAGATATGTGTGTGTGATTTAAGACTCAGCTACTACCACGCATTGGGATCCTTAATTGACCCTATCGATTTATTAACCACTCTTGTCCTCTGTCCGGGAGTTGCAAAGTAGTTTCTGGTGTTTGTAGCATGCTGGGGGCCGTACGCAGCGCTGACCTTAGGGGTGGGGTGTGTTGCGGTAGGCACGTGGCCCGGTGTACCGATTCGCCCGTTTGGTGTCTCGGGAACCCTGCACACATCGTTCGGGGCTGTTAGTGGAAACCACGGCGGACTCCTGCGGATGGAACCCGAATAGGCGATAAACACGGACTAGGGACTCGTGTGTTTAGTCAGGTCATGGCCGACACCCTCATGGGCTTCCGCTTGAAGGTTGTCGAGTACATTTCGTGTAGCGGCGATAAGTGGTGAGAGCGTGTGTGAAGAAGTACACCCTGCGGGGTAAAAACTATTCGAATAGCCGCGTCATGATAAGGACTACTTGGTCACCTATCCAGTTCATAGACAAGTAAATGGATACTACTAAAAGCCTCAAGATAAGTGTGAGTACCGCAGATGGCCCTCTCGTGGGTTGATGAGAGAGGATCCACGGTGGAGTATTGTGATGGTGATTAGTGGACTCGTGTGCGACAAATGCTTTTCAAGTGGTGTCACGTAGGATAGCTTAGCCAAGAGTCAAAGCTGGCTTGCTGCAATAACTCCACTACCTTCTTGAGAATGTGCATGTATAATAGGATTCTCTTGTAAGACTTGCTGAGTACCCCCGTACTCATGTTTGTTTAATTAATGTTTTCAGACGACAACACCGCCCACAACGATGGGTTCTATGTAGACCTTGACGTCGACGAGTGAACTAGCCACCCAGGTGGTGATCCAAGGCTTGTGAAGGGCCACTGTAGATAGAAGGGCTTCGTCAAGCCTTCTTTCTTTTTAGTGTCTGTACTCAGACTAGTTTGCTTCCGCATGTGCTTGTATGTTTGTATGACTTGAGTGTTGGGTCATGTGACCCCTATCTGTATGGATATGTTATGTATGGCTCTTCGGAGCCTCTTAAATAAAGTACATTGAGTTGTAGAGTTTTGTTGTGATGCCATGTTGTATGTACTCATATCGGGCATATTGTGTGTATGATTGAAATGCTTGGTATGAGTGGGATCCGACAATCTAGTTGTTTATCCTTGGCAGCCTCTCATATGGGGAAATGTAGTCTAGTGCTTCCTGAGCGATAGTAGTCCGCTTCTGCCCGGTTCACTGAGTCCTGCTAGCCCAGCACTACTGCTTTCTGGACACTTGACTGGCGACATGTGTTTCACTTCGTTCTGTGGTTCTGTCCCTTTAGGGAAATGTCACGCTTGGTGACATCCGGAGTCCTGCCTAGCCTGGTACAGCCGGGTTGCGGAGTCTGTTAGCCCAGTGCTGGCCCGGATTCATACGTTGATGACCGACATGCTCGATGTGATTCATGTATGCTGTCCCCATGGGTTAGCGCCGCTTTGGGTTCACGACTAGCCATGTCGGCCTGGTTCTCTGTCATGTGGATGCTAGCGACACTATCATATCGTGAGCCAAAAGGCAAAGCGGTCCCGGGCCATGGTAAGGCGACACCAGTGGGAATACCGTGCGTGAGGCCGCAAAGTGATATGAGGTGTTACCGGCTAGGTCGATGTGACTTGGAATCGGGGTCCTGATAGCGTTGGCATCAGAGCCGGACTGCCTATAGGTTCGCTAAGACAAACTTGTCGATGTCGAGTCTAGAAATGCTTTAGTTATATATAGGGGAATTGATTATGGGAGGGACGTAAGGCTCTTTTTACTCCTTTACCTTATGCCCTCTGATCTGAGTCATCCTCTTCTCATTCTACGTGTGTAACGCCCCGGATTCGATGCGCCAGGTGTCCGTCAGTTATTCGCCGTCTTTGCCATGTCATGTGCTTGCGTGTTGCACTTTGCCATGTCATCATCTGCTTTTCATATCATGTCATCATGTGCATTTCATTTTGCATACGTGTTCGTCTCATGCATCCGAGCATTTTCCCCGTTGTCCGTTTTGCAATCCGGCACTCCTATGTTCCCCGGCGCTCCCTTTTACCTCTTTTAGGTATGCGGGTGTTAAGCGGTCTCGGAATGGACCGAGGTTTGTCAAGCGGCCTTGGTATAGCACCGGTGAACCGCTGTCAAGTTTCGGGTCATTTGGAGGTCGTTTGATACCCCATCGGTTAGCAAGGGTAACATAAAGCCTCCTTCTCTTTGCAGCCCAACACCCTTCCAAGTGGCCCAAAACCCAGCAAACTCCTTTCCATGCTCTCGGTCGTTCGATCACGATCGGCGTGGTAACCGCACCTCATTTGGACTCTCCTAGCTCCCTATGCCTATATAAACACCTCCCTCCGAAATTCGCGGTCTAAGCCCTAACCCTAAAATCGTCCTGCGCTGCGCCGGGCGTGTCCGCCGCCGCCCGGACACCCGCGCGCCGCCCGCAGCCACTCGGGCGTGCCACGTGGCGCCTCCGTCCTTCCGGCCGCCCGCCCAGCCGGTAAACCCGCCCGGGCAGCGGCCGCCAGCCGCGCCGCGCCTCCCGCCACTTTGGCCGGCCGCCCGCCGCCCGGCGCCTCCCGCCGGCGACCGCGCGCCCGCCGCCGCCTCGCCCGGCAAGAACGCCCGGCCAGCGCCCGGCCCGCCGCGCGGAAACCCGCCTCGGCCGCCCGTCGCGGCGCCTCCTCGGCGCCGCCCGCCTCCTCCTCCTCCTCCTCCGCACACGCCTCTCCGGCCTCCTCCCCGGCCGGATCCGCCCAGCTCCAGCGAGAGCTCCGGGATCGGCCTCGGTTCCCGTGCCCCGATCCAGATCCAAAGGTTGACTCCCCCCCTCCGAAAATTCCTCCAAGTCCCAGATTTTTTTCATATTATCTTGCCATATTCATTATGTCATAACTGTGCATCTGTAGCTCCGTTTCGTCCGTGTATTATGTCAAATTGTTCGCCCCAATGAGTAGATCGCTTCATCTCATTGCATAATTTTCATTTGAGCTCATCTTGATCCCAGAAATACTGTTGGAAGAGTGCTATGTTATGTTAGTTTCAGATTCTTATCAGAACATGCACTTTTGTCATTTTTGCCATGATTGATGTGTGCACCCTATGGACTTGAGTCCTACATGTGTTTTGTAATATGCCATGCCATCTTTACAGGGGTGTATGCCATGTATTTGTGTGATCTCTTTGGTGACTAGCACAAGCATGAAAACTGGGCTTCATGATGTTGCTGATTTCAGCCCCTGTTTTGATGATATTTTTATGCCATGTTAACTTGATGCTAACGAGAGTTCCATGCTTATTTTGAGATACTTCAGTAAGGATGTTTTGTTACAAATGCCTTTATATATCCATCCATGTCCTTGTTTGCAATTATGGAGTGCCATAGCTTGAGTCAATCGAGCTCTACTTTTGCTATAAAATGTTTCCTGGCAGGTTGTTTACATGTTATTCAATTTTGCCAAGGTTGTTGTAGTTGATCCTTGCATGATATGATGTTGTTCTTGTCTTGTATAGCTTCTATGCCACGTCTTCCTACTGTTGGTTGCATTTCCATGCCATGTATTGCTCTGTGGTGAGTGGTTCAAGCTCACCAACATGCCTACTTATTGTTCCTGCCATGTATGAATCTGTAATATAACTTGCTATGTTTACATGAGTGCCATCATATTTTCTAATCCTTTTTGGCTCATGGTCAGTAAAGGACTTTTATTCTATACATTCAATAGTATCATGCCATGCCTTTATTTGCCATGACAAGGTCCTATAACATGTTGTTTGATAGCTCTAAAGATTGCAACCTGATGTTACTTCTGCAAAGTATGAAACTGTTATTATTTGCAATCTTGCCATGTGTTTTTGAGCATGTTCTATTGATTTCTGGAGATAGCTCAGTGTTCATGTTTTGTAATGCTTTACCTGTACATCATGTCCATGCCTTTTGTTTTCAAATTGAGGTCCTTTAGCATATTGTGTTGATGCTTGCAATATGCCTAGTTGCTGTTTTGGACAGTTTGTTGTTATGTCTTGTATAGGGTGTATGTGTTGCACCGTTGCTCCGTTTTGAGTGTGCTCTATATGAAACTTGCTTGATTTTGCATATAGTTTCATATTATCATGTTGCATCTTTTTTTGAGGTGTTTGCTTGATGTTTGTATGCATTTTGCATCAATGCCATGCTTAACTTGTTTTGCTCATATCTTCTAGGCCGTAGCTCCAAATCTAATGAACTTTATATGTAACTTGACTAGAATTTCGTGTAGATCATCGTGGTGCATCTAAACTTGCTGTTTAACAACTCGAACATAAGGTTTATTCAGATTGGACCAATTTCGAAATTTGCATATGAGGACTTACCGGAATTGTTCTATGTTGTTTCCGGCCTCATTTAAACTTGCCTTGATGTGTTTCTCTTGTTTGCATCATCCCTTGCCATGAGTAACTTCATGTAGCCGTGTCGTGCATCATGCTTGTTGTGCATCATGTCTTGTCTATGTGTGGTGTGTTTACTATGTTGTGTGCTTCTTCTTATTAGTTCCTGTTTCGTTGCGATCGTGAGGATTCGTTCGTCTACGCTTGGTTCGGCTTCATCCGTTCGTCTTCTTCATGGACTCGTTCTTCTTCCTTGCGGGATTTCAGGCAAGATGACCGCTACCCTGGATCTCATTTCTATCATTGCTATGCTAGTTGCTTCTTTCTATCGCTATGCTGCGCTACCTATTACCTGTTTATCAAGCCATCCCAAATTGCCATGTCAGCCTCTAACCTTTTGCACCCTTCCTAGCAAACCGTTGTTTGGCTATGTTACCGCTTTGCTCAGACCCTCTTATACCGTTGTTAGTTGCAGGTGAAGATGAAGTTTGTTCCTTGTTGGAACATGGAGATGTTGTTCATTGTTGGAACATGTTTACTTGTTGGGATATCACAATATATCTTATATTATTAATGCATCTATATACTTGGTAAAGGGTGGAAGGCTCGACCTTATGCACAGTGTTTTGTTCGATCTTGCTGCCCTAGTTTTCCGTCATATCGGTATTATTTTCCCGGATTTTGCGTCCCCTAACGCGGTCGGGTGATTTATGGGACCCCCTTGACAGTTCGCTTTGAATAAGACTCCTTGACAAGGCCCAACATTGGTTTTACCATTTGCCTCACCTATGCCCTTTTTCCATTGGGTTTCGAGCCCAAGGGTCATCTTTATTTTAGCCCCCGGGCGGTGCTTCTCTAAGTGCTGGCCTAAAAAGCTACTGCAGGGCCCCTCGGAGCAACTCGAGGTCTGGTTTACTCGTAGCTAGTCTCATCCGGTGTTGCCACGAGAACGAAGTGCGTGCGACTCCTATCGGGATTTGTCGGCACATCGGGCGGCTTTGCTGGTCTTGTTTTATTGTTGTCGAAATGTCTTGTGGCCGGGATTCGAGACTGATCGGGTCATCCCGGGGAGAAGGAATATCCTTCGTTGATCGCGAGAGCTTATCATGGGCTAAGTTGGGACACCCCTGCAGGGTATAAACTTTCGAGAGCCGTGCCCGCGGTTATGTTGGGAATTTTTTAATATCCGGTTGTAGTAAACTTGAAGCAAACTCTTCTAATATCCACCAACCGTGTGCGTGACCGTGAGTGTCTCTTTTCGGGGTTGATCGAGAGGAGAACACGGTTTCTGGGTTATGATTGACGTAAGTAGGAGTTCAGGATCACTTCTTGATCATTACTAGTTGACGACCGTTCCTTTGTTTCTCTTCTCGCTCTCATTTGCGTATGTTAGCCACCATATCATGCTTAGTCGCTGCTGCAACCTCACCATCTTACCCCTTCCTTTCCCTTTAAGCTTTGCTAGTCTTGATACCCATGGTAATGGGATTGCTGAGTCCTCGTGGCTCACAGATTACTACACCACCCGATTGCTTGGTACAGGTTTTGTGATGATCATGGCCGAGGAAGCGATGTTTACTTGTGTTGGATTTCTTCTTACGCTTCTTCTTGATCAGGGGATAGGTTCGGTCGGCAGCCTGGGCTAGCGAGGGTGGATGTCGTTTGAGCTTACATTTATGTTTCATCCGTAGACGGATGTTGTTCTCATGTATGATGTTGATGTATTCTTGTGGCATTTGTGCCTTATGTATGTATCCCCATCTATTATATAATGTTGATGTAATGATATCCACCTTGCAAAAGCGTTTCAGTATGCGGTTCTATCCTTGGTGGGACCTTCGAGTCTCTTTTGGATAGTATCGCATATTGGGCGTGACAAGTTGGTATCAGAGCCTCGACCGACCCTAGGATCCCCCTTGATTGATCGTGTAGTTTGGCCGTAGTTGAGTCTAGAATAAAACTTTTCGGAGTCTAGTTATATCGGAGAGCAGGAATTCTTTTTACTCCTCAGTACCTTCGTCTCTCTGGTAAGGAATCTTGACGTAGGTATTTTGAATTACTCCTCTTCCCCTTCAAATTTTTCTTTAGGTTCACGCAGTTGGTTTTCCGGTAGTTGTTCCTCAGCTCTTTTCATCCGGTGCATTTCTCGTCAAGTTGACTCGAACCTCTTCATCTTTGCCAAGTTCAATCCTCAGTTGTCTTCTTTTCCCACCCGCCCTCCCTGTTCTTCTTCTCGGAACCGGAGCCCGTAATCGAGTACCCATCCTACTTATGCGAAGTCTTTGCTTTTTTTTTCCTCAATGATTTCAACCGGTGTTTTCTCTTGAAGTTATTCGTCGGTTCCCCCTTCCAAGTTGTCTTTGTTTTCCCGCCCTCCCGCCCTCTTCTTCCCGGAGTCTGAACCTTTATTCCAGTAATCTATTTCATTCGTACGGAGCCTCTTCAGTCTTCCCTCAATTATTTCAACCGGTGAATTCTCGTCTTGTTTGTCATTCTTCATCCCTTTCTTCTCCGGTGGATTCAATTCAAGTTTTTCATTGTCAATCGTATTCTTTCCCTCAGCTCAAATATTTCTCTTTGCTCGTTCGCCTCTCGCCAGTTTATCCTTCCGGAGTGTTCAAGACATCTCATAAGATTCGTCTGTGTTCGAATTAATTCGAGGTTGTCACTTTATTCAAATATTTAATTGTTCCGGTGCATCGTCTATCTGTTCAACAATTCTTTCCAACGGTGTTTTTCTCTTCAGTGGGCCCTAACCCACAGGTCTTTCCCCAGGATCTTACCTGACTCTTCTAATTTCCCCGGAGTTATTCCCAAATTGTTTTCAAGTGTGACGTAAGTATGAATTTCATCAGTCAGATGCCATCTCCAACATCGCTTTCAAATTCTTTTCATCTCGGGTTCTACTTTTCCTCTTTTTCATTATTCCGGAGTTTCTTAACAATTTTGGTGATGTTTATCGTCGTCATTTGAAGACCGAAGAAGATTTTCCTCTAAATCTTGTCCATTCTCCGGAGATTCATGGTGCTAGCTTCGATGTTATCCTATCTAATTGTTTCTAGTCATGCAAATTCTTTTCATCCATCCGAATCGCAGGTCTTGCTTTCGCTCTCGATCATCCGGAGGCCATCTTTTGGATTATTTCTTCGTTTCAAGTTCTCAGCTCCGTTCGTTCCTATATTTGTACGGTGCCTAGTTCAGTTCTCTTTTCCCCAAATCCCCTCAAGTATCTTCGTGCTTTTCTAATTCTTCGGTGATTCATTCTCTTTCATCAGTCATTTGAATTCTTACGGTGGTTCGTTCAAGAGTATTTTCTTTGATTATCACACTAATCCATTCGTTCTTTTCAATCCTACGGTGGTTCATGAAGACCTTCTCAAGTTTGCGATATGTCACTTCTCAATTCCTTTCAAGAAGAATAAGTAATATGCAAAATCCATTGCTTGTCATCAATTTAATTTGATGAAGGATAAGCATACAATAAATCTTATTCTTATTTCATCCGGTGGTTAATCTTTTCTTCGGAGTTTGTTCTTGATGAATTAATTCTAGTTCCAAGTGTTTTCATCTTTTCTTTTCCGGAGTTCAAATGCCCTCGGCCATTTAGTCGGAACATCCATCTAAATCATCGCAACGCTCATCTTATTCCTTCTTTCTTCATTCTATCTCATCATCCTTTTGTTGCCGGAGTTCTTCATGGTGGTTCTTCATGATTTAATTCATTCTCTAAAGAGTTCATCAAGATTCTTGTTGGTGGAGTTCAAGTATCTTTTCTTCTCGCATCTTGAAGTGTAATTAATTCTCCATATTCTTTTGAAGTGGAGTTTTGCATTTCTTCATTATTGTCAGCTATCCAATCATTTCCGTTTGTGGCCGGTTATCACCTTATGTTCTTGAGATGTTACCTATAAGACCACAACAAGCTTATTCTTTCGTTGTTGATTTTCTCAACAACTCCATTCAATCCTTCCTTCTAAGTTCTTTAAATTTCTATTTCATTCTTCCGGAGGTTTTGTGTCATGTCTTCATCAAGTGTCATTCCATCTTCTGAAGCTCATGTTCTTTTCTTTCCTTGTTCAATCGGTGTGTTGCCTAAATCCTTTCAGTCCTATTCGTTTCTTTTCTCATTCTAACCACTCCGGTTAGAACGAGTGCTTTCATAGTCTTTCTGATTCCGTGAGCTTTTGATTCTCGTCATTCTCGTCGTTCCCCTCTTTTCTCGAACGCTCTCGATTCTTTGCTTCTTCTCTTCAGTTCTTGTTTCACCTCTTCCTTTTCCCTTCCGTCTCGGTCCTAAGATCTCGGGACGAGATCTCTTGTTAGTGGAGGAGTGTTGTAACGCCCGGATTCGATCGCGGGTGTCCGTCGGTTATTAAATCGTCTTTGCCATGTCATGTGCTTGCGTGTTGCACTTTGCCATGTCATCATCCCTTTTCATATCATGACATCATGTGCATTCCATTTTGCATACGTGTTCGTCTCATGCATCCGAGCATTTTCCCCGTTGTCCGTTTTGCAATCCGGCACTCCTATGTCTCCCGGCGCCCCCTTTTACCTCTTTTCGTGTGCGGGTGTTAAACGGTCTCGGAATGGACCGAGCTTTGTCAAGCGGCATTGGTATAGCACCGGTAGACCGCCTGTCAAGTTTCGGGTCATTTGTAGGTCGTTTGATACCCCATCGGTTAACCGGGTAACCCCAAAACCTCCTTCTCTTTGCAGCCCAACACCCCTTCCAAGTGGCCCAAAACCTAGCAAAGTCCTCTCCATGCTCTCGGTCGTTCCATCACGATCGCGTGGGCGAAAACCGCACCTCATTTGGACTCTCCTAGCTCCCTATGCCTATATAAACACCTCCCCCTCCGAAATTCGCGGTCTAATCCCCCCCCTAACCCTAAAAATCGTCCCTGCGCTCGCCGCACGTGTCCGCCCGCCCGCCGGACTACCCCGCGCCGCCACCCGCAGCCACTCCGGGCGTGCCACGTGGCGCCTCCGTCCTTCCGCCGCCCGCGGCTCATGGCCAGGCAAACCCGCCCGGGCAGCCGCCATTGCGCCCGCGCCTCCCGCCGCCCGGCGCCTCCCGCCGGCGACCGCGCGCCCGCCGCCGCCTCCGCCCGCCCGGCCGCGGCGCCTCCTCCGGCCGCCGCCCGCGCCTCCTCCTCCGCACACGCCTCTCCGGCCTCCTCCCCGGCCGGATCCGCCCAGCTCCGGCGAGAACTCCGGATCGGCCTCGGTTCCCGTGCCCCGATCCAGATGCAAAGGTTGACTTCCCCTCCTCCGAAAATTCCTCTTTAAGTCCCAGATTTTTTTCATATTATCTTGCCATATTCATCATGTCATAACTCTGCATCTGTAGCTCCGTTTCGTGCGTGTAATACTTCAAGTTGTTCGCCTCAATGAGTAGATCATTTCATAGCATTGCATCATTTTCATTTGATCTCATCTTGATGCCCGAAATGCTGTTGGAAGAGTGTTATGTGATGTTAGTTTCAGATTCTTATCAGAACATGCACTTTTGTCATTTTTGCCATGATTGATGTGTACACCCTATGGACTTGAGTCCTACATGTGTTTTGTAATATTCCATGCCATCTTTACAGGGGTGTATGCCATGTATTTTTGTGATCTATGTGCTGACTAGCACAAGCATGCAAACTAGACTTCATGATGTTGCTGATTTTAGCGCCTGTTTTGCTGATATTTTTATGCCATGTTAACTTGATGCTAACGAGAGTTCCATGCTTATTTTGAGATACTTCAGTAAGGATGTTTTGTTATTCATGCCTTTCTATATCCATCCATGCCCTTGTTTGCAATTATGAAGTGCCGTAGCTTGAGTCAATCGAGATCTACTTTTGCTATAAAATGTTTCCTGGCAGGTTGTTTACATGTTATTCAATTTTGCCAAGGTTGTTGTAGTTGAACTTTGCATGATATGATGTTGTTCTTTCCATGTATAGCTTCTATGCCATGTCTTCTTACTGTTGGTTGCATTTCCATACCATGTGTTGCTCTGTTGTGAGTGGTTCAAGCTCACTAACATGCCTAATTGTTGTTCCTGCCATGTATGAATCTGTAATATAACTTGCTATGTTTACATGGGTGCCATCATATTTTCTGATCCTTTTTGGCTCATGGTCAGTAAAGGACTTTTATTCTATGCATTTAGTAGTATTATGCCATGCCTTTGTTTGCCATGATAAGTTCCTGTAACATGTTTTTTGGTAGCTTTAAACATTGCAACCTGATGTTATTTCTGCAAAGTCTGAAACTGCTACTATTTGCAATCTTGCCATGTGTTTTTGAGCATGTTCTAGTGATTTCTGGAGATAGCTTTGTGTTCATGTTTTGTAATTCTTTACCTGTACATCATGTCCATCCCTTTTGTTTTCATATTGAGGTCCTGTAGCATATTGTTTTGATGCTTGCAATATGCCTAGTAGCTGTTTTGGACAGTTTGTTGTTATGTCTTGTATAGGATGTATGTGTTGCACCGTTGCTCCGTTTTGAGTGTGCTCTATATGAAACTTGCTTGATTTTGCATGTAGTTTCATATTATCATGTTGCATCCTTGTTTTGAGGTGTTTGCTTGATGTTTGTATGCATTTTGCATCAATGCCATGCTTAACTTGTTTTGCTCATATCTTCTAGGCCGTAGCTCCGAATCTAATGAACTTTATATGTAACTTGACTAGAATTTTGTGTAGATCATCGTGGTGCATCTAAACTTGCTGTTTAACAACTCGAACATAAGGTTTATTCAGATCTGAACCAATTTCGAAATTTGCATATGAGGACTTATCGGAATTGTTCTATGTTGTTTCCGGCCTCATTTAAACTTGCCTTGATGTGTTGCTCTTGTTTGCATCATCCCTTGCCATGAGTAGCTTCATGTAGCCGTGTCGTGCATCATGCTTGTTGTGCATCATGTCTTGTCTATGTGTGGTGTGTTTATTATGTTGTGTGCTTCTTCTTGTTAGTTCATGTTTCGTTGCGATCGTGAGGATTCGTTCGTCTACGCTTGGTTCGGCTTCATCCGTTCGTCTTCTTCATGGACTCGTTCTTCTTCCTTGCGGGATTTCAGGCAAGATGACCGCTACCCAGGATCTCACTACTATCATTGCTATGCTAGTTGTGTCGTTCTATCGCTATCTTTGCGCTACCTATTACACCATTTATCAAGCCATCCCAAATTGCCATGTCAGCCTCTAACCTTTTGCACCCTTTGTAGCAAACCGTTGTTTGGCTATGTTACCGCTTTGCTCAGCTCCTCTTATAGCGTTGTTAGTTGCAGGTGAAGATGAAGTTTGTTCCTTGTTGGAACATGGAGATGTTGTTCCTTGTTGGAACATGTTTACTTGTTGGGATATCACAATATATATTATATCATTAATGCATCTATATACTTGGTAAAGGGTGGAAGGCTCGGCCTTATGCCTGGTGTTTTGTTCCACTCTTGCCGCCCTAGTTTTCCGTCATATCGGTATTATGTTCCCGGATTTTGCGTCCCTAACGCGGTCGGGTGATTTATGGGACCCCCTTGACAGTTCGCTTTGAATAAGACTCCTCCAGCAAGGCCCAACAATGGTTTTACCATTTGCCTCACCTATGCCCTTTTTCCCTTGGGTTTCCGGAGCCCAAGGGTCATCTTTATTTTAGCCCCCTCCCCCCCGGGCCAGTGCTTCTCTAAGTGGTGGCCTGAACCGACTGCCTGCGGGGCCCCCTCGGAGCAACTCGAGGTTTGGTTTTACTCGTAGCTAGTCTCATCCGTTGTTGCCCTGAGAACGAGGTACGTGCGACTCCTATCGGGATTTGTCGGCACATCGGGCGGATTTGCTGGTCTTGTTTTATTCTTTGTCGAAATGTCTTGTGGCCGGGATTCGAGGCCGACCGGGTCTTTCGGGGAGAAGGAATATCCTTCGTTGATCGCGAGCTTATCATGGGCTAAGTTGGGACACCCTGCAGGGTATAAACTTTCGAGAGCCGTGCACGCGGTTATGTGGCAGATGGGAATTTGTTAATATCCTGTTGTAGTAAACTTGAAGCAAACTCTTCTAAAATCCACCAACCGTTAATGCGTTAGTGAGTGTCTCTTTTCGGGGTTGATCGAGAGGAGAACACGGTTTACGGAGTTATGATTGACGTAAGTAGGAGTTCAGGATCACTTCTTGATCATTACTAGTTGACGACCGTTCCTTTGTTTCTCTTCTCGCTCTCATTTGCGTATGTTAGCCACCATATCATTCTTAGTCGCTGCTGCAACCTCACCACCTTACCCCTTCCTTTCCCTTTAAGCTTTGCTAGTCTTGATACCCATGGTAATGGGATTGCTGAGTCCTCGTGGCTCACAGATTACTACACCACCGATTCTGGTACAGGTTATGCGATGATCATGACGCGAGAGCGATGTTTACTTGTTTTGGAGTTCTTCTTCTTCTTCTTCGATCAGGGGATAGGTTCCAGGTCGGCAGCCTGGGCTAGCAGGGTGGATGTCGTTTGAGCTTCTGTTTATGTTTCATCCGTAGACGGATGTTGTTCTCATGTATGATGTTGATGTATTCTTGTGGCATTTGTGCCTTATGTATGTATCCCCATCTATTATGTAATGTTGATGTAATGATATCCACCTTGCAAAAGTGTTTCAATATGCGGTTCAATCCTCAGTTGTCTTCTTTTCCCACCCGCCCTCCCTGTTCTTCTTCTCGAAACCGGAGCCCGTAATCGAGTACCCATCCTACTCATGCGAAGTCTTTGCTTTTTTTTCCTCAATGATTTCAACCGGTGTTTCCTCTTGAAGTTATTCGTCGGTTCCCCCTTCCAAGTTGTCTTTGTTTTCCCGCCCTCCCGCCATCTTCTTCCCGAAGTCTGAACCTTTATTCAAGTAATCTATTTCATTCGTACGGAGCCTCTTCAGTCTTCCCTCAATTATTTCAACCGGTGAATTCTCGTCTTGTTCGTCATTCTTCATCCCTTTCTTCTCCGGTGGATTCAATTCAAGTTTTTCGTTGTCCATCGTATTCTTTCCCTCAGCTCAAATATGTCTCTTTGCTCGTTCGCCTCTCGCCAGTTTATCCTTCCGGAGTGTTCAAGACATCTCAGAAGATTCGTCTGTGCTCGAATTAATTCGAGGTTGTCACTTCATTCAAATATTTAATTGTTCCGGTGCATCGTCTATCTGTTCAACAATTCTTTCCAACGGTGTTTTTCTCTTCAGTGGGTCCTAACCCACAGGTCTTTTCCCAGGATCTTACCTGACTCTTCTAATTTCCCCGGAGTTATTCCCAAATTCTTTTCAAGTGTGACGTAAGTATGAATTTCATCGATCGGATGCCATCTCCAACATCGCTTTCAAATTCTTTTCATCTCGGGTTCTACTTTTCCTCTTTTTCATTATTCCGGAGTTTCTTAACAATTTTGGTGATGTTTATCGTCGTCATTTGAAGACCGAAGAAGATTTTTCCTCTAAATCTTGTCCATTCTCCCGGAGATTCATGGTGCTAGCTCGATGTTATCCTATCTAATTGTTTCTAGTCATGCAAATTCTTTTCATCCATCCGGAGTACTGCAGGTCTTGCTTTCGCTCTCGATCATCCGGAGGCCATCTTTTGGATTATTTCTTCGTTTCAAGTTCTCAGCTCCGTTCGTTCCTATATTTGTACCGGTGCCTAGTTCAGTTCTCTTTTCCCCAAATCCCCTCAAGTATCTTCGTGCTTTTCTAATTCTTCCCGGTGATTCATTCTCTTTCATCAGTCATTTTCGAATTCTTACGGTGGTTCGTTCAAGAGTATTTTTCTTTGATTATAACACTAATCCATTCGTTCTTTTCAATCCTACCGGTGGTTCATGAAGACCTTCTCAAGTTTGCGATATGTCACTTCTCAATTCCTTTCAAGAAGAATAAGTAATATGCAAAATCCATTGCTTGTCATCAATTTAATTTGATGAAGGATAAGCATACAATAAATCTTATTCTTATTTCATCCAGGTGGTTAATCTTTTTCTTCGGAGTTTGTTCTTGATGAATAAATTCTAGTTCCAAGTGTTTTCATCTTTTCTTTTCCGGAGTTCAAATGCCCTCGGCCATTTTGTCGGAACATCCATCTAAATCATCGCAGCGCTCATCTTATTCTTTCTTCCTTCATTCTATCTCATCATCCTTTTGTTACCGGAGTTCTTCATGGTGGTTCTTCATGATTTAATTCATTCTCTAAAGAGTTCATCAAGATTCTTGTTGGTGGAGTTCAAGTATCTTTTCTTCTCGCATCTTGAAGTGTAATTAATTCTCCATATTCTTTTGAAGTGGAGTTTTGCATTTCTTCTTTATTCTCAGCTATCCAATCATTTCCGTTTGTGGCCGGTTATCACCTTATGTTCTTGAGATGTTACCTATAAGACCACAACAAGCTCATTCTTTCGTTGTTGATTTTCTCAACAACTCCATTCAATCCTTCCTTCTAAGTTCTTTAAATTTCTATTTCATTCTTCCGGAGGTTTTGTGTCATGTCTTCATCAAGTGTCATTCCATCTTCTGAAGCTCATGTTCTTTTCTTTCCTTGTTCAACCGGTGTGTTGCCTAAATCCTTTCAGTCCTATTCGTTTCTTTTCTCATTCTAACAACTCCGGTTAGAACGAGTGCTTTCATAGTCTTTCTGATTCCGTGAGCTTTTGATTCTCGTCATTCTCGTCGTTCCTCTCTTTTCTCGAGCGCTCTCGATTCTTTGCTACTTCTCTTCACTTCTTGTTTCACCTCTTCCTTTTCCCTTCCGTCTCGGTCCTAAGATCTCGGGACGAGATCTCTTGTCAGTGGAGGAGTGTTGTAACGCCCCGGATTCGATGCGCCAGGTGTCCGTCAGTTATTCGCCGTCTTTTCCATGTCATGTGCTTGCGTGTTGCACTTTGCCATGCCATCATCTGCTTTTCATATCATGTCATCATGTGCATTTCATTTTGCATACGTGTTCGTCTCATGTATCCGAGCATTTTCCCCGTTGTCCGTTTTGCAATCCGGCACTCCTATGTCTCCCGGCGCCCCCTTTTACCTCTTTTCGTGTGCGGGTGTTAAACAGTCTCGGAATGGACCGAGGTTTGTCAATGACCTTGGTATAGCACCGGTAGACCGCCTGTCAAGTTTCGGGTCATTTGGAGGTCGTTTGATACCCCATCGGTTAACCGGGTAACCGCAAAGCCTCCTCTTTGCAGCCCAACACCCCTTCCAAGTGGCCCAAAACCCAGCAAACTCCTATCCGTGCTCTCGGTCGTTCGATCACGATCGCGTGGGCGAAAATCGCACCTCATTTGGACTCTACTAGCTCCCTATGCCTATATAAACACCTCCCCCTCTGAAATTCGCGGTCAAATCCCCCCCTAACCCTAAAAATCGTCCCTGCGCTTTCATGGGACGTGTCCGCCCATGCCGGACACCCAGCGCCGTCGCCGCAGCCACTCCGGGCGTGCCATGTGGCGCCTCCGTCCATTCGCCGCCTTGACCAGGCAGAGGCTCGCCGGGCTCGGCCGCCGCCGCCTTGCGCCTCCCGCCGCCCCAGCCCGGCCGCCGCCGGCGCCTCCCGCCGGCGACCGTCGCCCGCCACACCTACGCCCAAGCCGCGGCCGGCGCCCGGCCGCCCGATCGCCGGCGCCTCCTCGGCCGCCGCCACGCCTCCTCCTCCTCCGCACACGCCTCTCGGCCTCCTCCCCGGCGGATCTGCCCAGCTCGGCGAGGCTCCGGATCGGCCTCGGTTCCCGTGCCCCGATCCAGATCCAAAGGTTGACTTCCCCCCCTCCGAAAATTCCTCCAAGTCCCAGATTTTTTTCATATTATCTTGCCATATTCATCATGTCATAACTCTGCATCTGTAGCTCCGTTTAGATCATTTCATCTCATTGCATCATTTTCATTTGAGCTCATCTTGATGCCCGAAATGCTGTTGGAAGAGTGCTATGTGATGTTAGTTTGATTCTTATCGAACATGCACTTTTGTCATTTTTGCCATGATTGATGTGTACACCCTATGGACTTGAGTCCTACATGTGTTTTGTAATATGCCATGCCATCTTTACAGGGGTGTATGCCATGTATTTTTGTGATCTCTGTGGTGACTAGCACAAGCATTCAAACTAGGCTTCATGATGTTGCTGATTTTAGCCCCTGTTTTGCTGATATTTTTATGCCATGTTAACTTGATGCTAACGAGAGTTCCATGCTTATTTTTGAGATACTTCAGTAAGGATGTTTTGTTATACATGCCTTTCTCTATCCATCCATGCCCTTGTTTGCAATTATGGAGTGCCATAGCTTGAGTCAATCGAGCTCTACTTTTGCTATAAAATGTTTCCTGGCAGGTTGTTTACATGTTATTAAATTTTGCCAAGGTTGTTGTAGTTGATCCTTGCATGATATGATGTTGTTCTTGCCATGTATAGCTTCTATGCCATATCTTCTTACTGTTGGTTGCATTTCCATGCCATGTATTGATCTGTGGTGAGTGGTTCAAGCTCACTAACATGCCTACTTATTGTTGTTCCTGCCATGTATGAATCTGTAACATAACTTGCTATGTTTACATGGGTGCCATCATATTTTCTGATCCTTTTTGGCTCATGGTCAGTAAAGGACTTTTATTCTATGCATTTAGTAGTATCATGCCATGCCTTTGTTTTCCATGATAATTTCCTGTAACATGATGTTTGATAGGTATAAACATTGCAACCTGATGTTATTTCTGCAAAGTCTGAAACTGTTATTATTTGCAATCTTGCCATGTGTTTTTGAGCATGTTCGAGTGATTTCTGGAGATAGCTCAGTGTTCATGTTTTGTAATTCTTTACCCTTACATCATGTCCATGCCTTTTGTTTTCATATTGAGGTCCTGTACCATATTGTTTTGATGCTTGCAATATGCCTAGTTGCTGTTTTGGAGAGTTTGTTGTTATGTCTTGTATAGGGTGTATGTGTTGCACCGTTGCACCGTTTTGAGTGTGCTCTATATGAAACTTGCTTGATTTTGCATGTAGTTTCATATTATCATGTTGCATCCTTGTTTTGAGGTGTTTTCTTGATGTTTGTATGCATTTTGCATCAATGCCATGCTTAACTTGTTTTGCTCATATCTTCTAGGTCGTAGCTCCGAATCTAATGAACTTTATATGTAACTTGACTAGAATTTTCGTGTAGATCATCGTGGTGCATCTTAACTTGCTGTTTAACAACTCGAACATAAGGTTTATTCAGACCTGAACCAATTTCGAAATTTGCATATGAGGACTTATCGGAATTGTTCTATGTTGTTTCCGGCCTCATTTAAACTTGCCTTGATGTGTTGCTCTTGTTTGCATCATCCCTTGCCATGAGTAGCTTCATGTAGCCGTGTCGTGCATCATGCTTGTTGTGCATCATATCTTGTCTATGTGTGGTGTGTTTATTATGTTGTGTGCTTCTTCTTGTTAGTTCATGTTTCGTTGCGATCGTGAGGATTCGTTCGTCTACGCTTGGTTCGGCTTCATCCGTTCGTCTTCTTCATGGACTCGTTCTTCTTCCTTGCGGGATTTCAGGCAAGATGACCGCTACCCAGGATCTCACTACTATCATTGCTATGCTAGTTGTGTCGTTCTATCGCTATGCTGCGCTACCTATTACATGTTTATCAAGCCATCCCAAATTGCCATGTCAGCCTCTAACCTTTTGCACCCTTTGTAGCAAACCGTTGTTTGGCTATGTTACCGCTTTGCTCAGCTCCTCTTATAGCGTTGTTAGTTGCAGGTGAAGATGAAGTTTGTTCCTTGTTGGAACATGGAGATGTTGTTCCTTGTTGGAACATGTTTACTTGTTGGGATATCACAATATATATTATATCATTAATGCATCTATATACTTGGTAAAGGGTGGAAGGCTCGGCCTTATGCCTGGTGTTTTGTTCCACTCTTGCCGCCCTAGTTTTCCGTCATATCGGTATTATGTTCCCGGATTTTGCGTCCCTAACGCGGTCGGGTGATTTATGGGACCCCCTTGACGGTTCGCTTTGAATAAGACTCCTCCAGCAAGGCCCAACAATGGTTTTACCATTTGCCTCACCTATGCCCTTTTTCCCTTGGGTTTCCGGAGCCCAAGGGTCATCTTTATTTTAGCCCCCGCCGGGCGGTGCTTCTCTAAGTGCTGGCCTGAACAGCTACTGCGGGGCCCCTCGAGCAACTCGAGGTCTGGTTTTACTCGTAGCTAGTCTCATCCGGTGTTGCCACGAGAGCGAAGTGCGTGCGACTCATATCGGGATTTGTCGGCACATCAGGCGGCTTTGTTGGTCTTGTTTTATTGCTTTGTCGAAATGTCTTGTAGCCGGATTCCGAGACTGATCGGGTCTTCCGGGAGAAGGAATATCCTTCGTTGATCGCGAGAGCTTATCATGGGCTAAGTTGGGACACCCTGCAGGTATAAACTTTTCGAGAGCCGTGCGCGGTTATGTGGCGAGATGGGAATTTGTTAATATCCGGTTGTAGTAAACTTGAAGCAAACTCTTCTAAAATACACCAACCGTGTGCGTAACCGTGAGTGTCTCTTTTCGGGGTTGATCGAGAGGAGAACACGGTTTAGGGTTATGATTGGCGTAAGTAGGAGTTCAGGATCACTTCTTGATCATTACTAGTTGACGACCGTTCCTTTGTTTCTCTTCTCGCTCTCATTTGCGTATGTTAGCCACCATATCATGCTTAGTCGCTGCTGCAACCTCACCACCTTACCCCTTCCTTTCCCTTTAAGCTTTGCTAGTCTTGATACCCATGGTAATGGGATTCTTTGAGTCCTCGTGGCTCACAGATTACTACACCACCGATTCTGGTACAGGTTTTGCGATGATCATGGCCTTGAGAGCGATGTTTACTTGTGTTGGAGTTCTTCTTCTGCTTCTTCTTGATCGGGGATAGGTTCGTGTCGGCAGCTTTGGGCTAGCAGGGCGGATGTCGTTTGAGCTTCTGTTTATGTTTCATCCGTAGACGGATGTTGTTCTCATGTATGATGTTGATGTATTCTTGTGGCATTTGTGCCTTATGTATGCATCCCCATCTATTATGTAATGTTGATGTAATGATATCCACCTTGCAAAAGCATTTAAATATGCGGTTCTATCCTTGGTGGGACCTTCGAGTCTCTTTTGGATAGTATCGCATATTGGGCGTGACAACGTGGGTGTAGGAGTAGGCTCTCTTCTCTCTATCAGGTTCACGTGTTACTAATCCGTAGTAACTTATAGGATTGTTGGTTACCAGCCTCAGTTCAGTTTCTACTACTTTTAGTATGCTATCAGTTGAACAGGAACCTTGATATGATGTTGTTGAGTGGTTTTGCAATCTGATTTTGAATGTCTCAAATCTGTTCTTGAGCATTCTGAGATGTTATGCTGTCCGATTTTCCCTAGAAATTCTAATGTCTTTGCATTGTGGTTGTGCTTTCAGATGGCCACTCGTGCTCAAAACCAAGTGGTTCGCCTGACCAGGTGCATCGATGTGCCCGGTCATACGGCTATGTTAGTCTGGGTTATTCTTGAGACGGGTTACCGTTGGTATCCCGAATACACCGTCGAAGAGCAATTCCGAGACTTTAATCAAAGCCAATACCTCTGCACTGTCAGGATATTTCCTTCTTATCCTGGATCGACTAAGCCTCTTCACCAGAACTATGGACTCGGGGTCACTATCGAGATGGCTGTGCAGGATGCTGCATACTCTATGATGACCATCACGCGAGTCAGGACTGGCCTGCTTCGGAACACCGACTTCCGATATATGCCAGCTTCGCTCCCAGGGGCCCAAGGGTATCTTCAGGCCATCTATGCTGATTCCAGTCAGGAGGACTCACTAACCCGCACCACTGTTGAGATGCTCGAGGATAAGGACCGAGAGAATCGGGCCTTGAGAATGGAGCTTTTCAACACCCTGACGATCATTGGGCCACTTTGACTCGGTTTGCACCGGCTGTGCAAGCTGGATGTATGGATATGAGGGATCTGTATCCTGTGAGATCTGCCCTGCCAGACATGATGGATTGGCGTGATGTGGGAGGCATCACCCCACCCCATGGTCCCCGCAGGCCACCGTTTGTTGGTCCAAGACCTCATCCTAGCCCCTATGGTCGACAAGCTCCTCAGGACCGTCTGTTTCCGGATAATCATGTTGAGCTTCCAGGCTATGGAGGTGACTTCTATGAGGACTACTACGGAGCTGTCTGAGTTAGTAGTAGTATCTCTAGTATTGTTATAGTTGTATTTCCACCGTCCTGTGTGACCTGTGGAATATGACTTAGTGTGTATCAATTCCGGTAGTGTAGAAAAATAATGTATAGGAGTTTGGAATGCTTCCGATGAGATGTAACGCCTTTCACCGTAGTTGTACTCTAGCCGGGCTTGTACTAAACTATGAATGGTGTGTATGACCGTTGGTATATATATGCAGTTTCTATATTACCATGTCATACAGATGAACATCTCTGCATTCCGTGTTATCCATTACATTCCGCACTTCCTTGCCAAATTTTTCCATCCTTGTCTAAACCGTTGTTTTGTTTCCTAGGATGGTCAACACCCATAGCGACCCTGCTGCTCCGGGCAGGGGAGAAGCCAGCCTTGATTAGGAATGTAAATCTGCCTCAACCGCCTTCTCGGCGAAGTTATGATGGAGGCGAGCATAACAAGCGTGAGACCAACCGCTTCTTTGGGCGGATTGAGTAGAATACCGCCACGCTTGACCAAGGAATGACCTGGTGTCACTCAATGACGTTGTCAAGCTGTATCCACCGAAGTTTAAACATTCTGTTGAGCCTCTCGATGCGGATGACTGGCTTCGCAGCATTACCCACAAGCTACATTCTGCCAACGTGGCTGAAGTTGATAAGGTTACCTTTGCTGCCTATCACCTCGAAGGCCCTGCTAGCCTTTGGTGGGAGAATTTTGAGGCTATGCGCCCAGTTGGCCAAATCACTACCTGGGCTGAGTTCAGTGCGGCTTGCCGTGAGCATCACATCCCAGAAGGTCTAATGGATCGCAAGAGGGAAGAGTTCTGCAATTTCACCCAGGGTAGACTGACTGTGGATGCATACAGTCGCGAGTTTGGAAATCTAGCACGTTATGCTCCTGAAGAGGTATCTACCGACGCCAAGAAGCAGGCAAGGTTCCGCAAGGGACTTAGCCCCGAGCTTCGCCGTGATCTTCGTCTGCACGAGTGCACCTCCTTCGAAGTTAGTCAACAAGGCTATCGGTCTTTGGCTGGACATTACGACTTTGAAGCTTCACATAAGCACTCCGTGACTTTGGTTCTTCATCCGGCTCTGGATCTCGAAGCGGCAGTGCGGATCCCAAGCACCGCTCTACCACCCAGATTCACTCCAAGGCCATCCTTTGAGGCGCCTCGCCCCAACCAGCAGTTTGCACCGCCCAAGGCCTATGGTGGCCCGCCGCTAATCTTTGCTCCACGTCCCAATGTGATAACTTGTTTCAAGTGTGGGGAGACGGGTCACTACATCCGTGAGTGTCCCCAGAACAACCCCAGTCAGATCGGAAAGTCTGTTGGCCGTGGTAAGTCAGCAGGGAAGGTGCTCTACGCCAAACCAGCCGCCACTGCTCATGGCCATGTCAACTATGTTTAGCTGACGAGACCCATGAGGATCCCAACGTCGTTCTCGGTACGCTCCTTGTTAATTGCCATCCGGCAACTGTTCTCTTTGATACTGGAGCATCTCATTCATTTATTTCTGAGAGCTATGCTCGATTGCACAACACCACATTTAGTGACATGCACACCTCCATGGAAATTCAGACTCCTGGTTCTAGATGGCAAACCTCTAGAAATAGTCATGGGAATGAAATCCTTGTCGATAGATTAGTCTTCCTTGCATCACTAATAGCTCTCAAGTCCTCGGACATAAACATTATCTTGGGTATGGACTGGATGTCAGCCCATCATGCTAAGATTGATTGCTCTACTAGAACTGTTCAACTCACCCATCCTTCGGGCAAGACAGTTAATGTTTTAACCCGAATGTCTAAGCGTCAGCTCTACTCCTTAAATTGCCAACCCCCTTCCAGACCTTGAAGATATTCTGGTAGTCCGTGACTTCCCGGATGTCTTTCCAGAAGAACTGCCAGGTGTTCCACCTGACAGGGATGTCGAGTTCGTGATAGACCTTGTTCCAGGAACCGTCCCAATCTCTAGAAGACCTTATAAGATGGCACCCCTAGAACTAGCCGAGCTTAAGAAACAACTTGATGAGTCCTTGCAAAAGGGTTTCATCCATCCTAGTTATTCTCCATGGGCTTGCCCCGTCCTCTTCGTCAAGAAGAAGGATGGAACAGATCGGATGGTTGTAGATTACCGACCTGTCAACTTGGTCACTATCAAGAACAAGTATCCGCTCCCGAGGTCAACGACACCGTATGATCAGCTTCATTTGGATCCTCGATCTTTTCCGAGATGGATTTGAGGTTGGGCTACCACCAAATCAAAATTAAGAAGGCGGACATTCCTAAAGCGGCCTTTGTTACTCGTTATGGCCAATCTGAGTACCTTTGTCATGTCCTTCGGGTTAACCAATGCTCGACCACCTTCTCTCGGTTAATGAACTCGATCTTCATGGAGTATTTGGATAAATTCGTCGTGGTATACCTCGATGATATACTCATCTACTCCAAGAATGATGAAGAACATGCCGAACATCTAAGGCTAGTGTTGATGAAACTTCAAGAGCATCACCTTTATGCCAAATTCTCTAAGTGTGAGTTTTGGTTGCCAGAAGTAAACTATCTAGGCCATGTAATCTCTGGTAATGGCATTGCTGTCAATCCCGAGCAAGTTCAAGCCGTCCTTGACTGGACTCCACCTGAATCGGTCAAGCAAGTTCGGAGTTTCATCGGTTTAGCGAGCTATTGCCGCCGCTTCGTCGAGAATTTCTCCAAGGTTGCTAAGCCTCTAACTGAACTCCTCAAGAAAGATAAAAAGTTCGAGTGGACCCCACAGTGCGAGTTCAGCTTTCAGGAACTGAAAAGACGCCTGACATCTGGACCCGTACTTGTACCACCAGATTTTTCTAAGGACTTTGTTATCTATTGCGACACCTCGCGACAAGGACTAGGTTGCATACTCATGCAAGATCGTCATGTGATTGACTACGCTTCTCGACAGTTGCGTCCACATGAGGATAACTATCCCACACACAATCTAGAGCTTGCAGCAGTGGTCCATGCACTCAAAACATGGCGACATTACCTTCTTGGTAATCATTGCGAAATTTACATCGATCACCAAAGTCTGAAATACATCTTCATCCAACCGGATTTGAATCTCAGGCAAAGACGTTGGGTCGAGTTGATTACGGATTACGACTTAGGAATATCTTACACCCCAGGCAAAGCCAATGTCATGGCTGATGCACTAAGTCGTAAATCTTATTGTAACAACCTGATGTTACAACAAAGTCAACCACTTCTCCACGAGGAATTACGTAAGCTTAACCTTCACATTGTTCCTCGAGGATTCCTTTCCACCCTGGTGGCGAAACCCAACCTTATGGATGAAATCATAACCGCTCAGCGGTATGATAGAAGAATATCTCGGATCAAGGAGAACATTGCTAGCGGAGTTGCTAAGTGTTTCTCCATAGATGAGCGAGGTGTTGTTTTCTTTGAGAACCGCTTGGTGGTTCCCAAGAAACAACAACTACGGCAATTGATCCTTAAAGAAGCTCATGAATCCCCTCTCACCATTCATCCCGGTAGTACTAAAATGTATCAAGACCTACGCGGAGGTTTTGGTGGACTAGGATGAAGAGAGAAATCGCTCAATACATTGCTAATTGCGACGTCTGTCGTCGAGTTAAAGCAGGGCATCAACGGCCTGCTGGCACCCTTCAACCTTTGGCTATTCCTTAATGGAAATGGGATAAAATCGGTATGGATTTCATTACCGGGTTTCCCAGGACCAAGAGAGGGAATAATGCTATCTTCGTTGTTGTCAATCGTCTTTCCAAAGTAGCCCACTTCCTACCCGTTAATGAGAGTATAACCGCTAGCCAGCTAGCTGATTTGTACATCTCCCGAATAGTGTCTCTTCATGGTGTTCCATTGGAGATTAACTCAGACCGTGGAAGTCTCTTCACCTCTCGATTTTGGGAAAGTTTCCAAAATGCTATGGGAACTCGTCTCTCCTTTAGCACCGCCTTCCATCCTCAATCAAGTGGTCAAGTAGAACGAGTCAATCAAATTTTGGAGGATATGCTTTGAGCTTCTGTCATCTCTTTCGGTATGAATTGGGAGAAATGCCTTCCATTCGCCGAGTTCGCTTATAACAATAGCTATCAAGCTAGCTTGGGCAAAGCTCCTTTCGAAGTTCTCTATGGACGGAAATGTCGAACGCCTCTTAACTGGTCAGAAACCGGGGAAAGACAACTATTTGGCCTGGATATGATCCAGGAAGCAGAAGAGTAGGTTCACGTTATTCGTGAGAAATTGAAAACAGCCCAATCTCGTCAAAAGAGCCAATATGACCGCAAGCATAAGCCTATGGCTTATGAAGTTGGCGAGAAGGCTTACCTTCGGGTTACTCCTTTGAAGGGAACCCATCGATTCGGTATCAAAGGCAAATTGGCTCCTTGTTACATTGGACCTTTTCGCATTCTTGCCAAGCGAGGAGAAGTTGCCTACCGGTGGAACTACCTTCGCATCTTTCGAGTTCATGATGTCTTCCACGTTTCTCAACTCAGGCGTTGCTTCTCGGATCCTATCCGTGGAGTGGACCATGAAACGCTTGATCTCCAAGATAATCTTACCTATCGAGAATATCCCGTTCGTGTCCTTGATCAAGCCGAGCGTACCACTCGACGCAAGAATATCAAGTTTCTCAAGGTTCAATGGTCAAACCACTCCGAGCAAGAAGCTATTTGGGAAAGGGAGGATCGTCTTCGACTTGAGTACCCCACCTTCTTTCCGACGGATCCAAAATCTTGGGACGAGATTCTTTTGAGTGGGGGTGAGTTGTCACATCCTAGCTAGTCCATGCATTAGAGTGTGCATCATGTCTACTTCTCATCAGAAATTTGAATTGGGGAAGACAGAAACCCAGAACCCCTTTGAATTCAACTAGGGTTCACTAAAAATATTTTCAATGAACCTGAAATGCCCTTTAAAATGTTCATCACCTACGCCTTGGTTCTAAACCACTGTCAGAAGTGATGCACAAATTTCTAGGTCACTCTAAGGTCACTGGATTAAATCTTTAACTATTTGAGTTTGGGCATTTAAATTATATAAAATATTTCAAATGCTCAAATAACCCCAAACTAAAATGTTCCATGCTGGATATATTCCAACTAGGGACCATGTGCAGTTTGGTGAATTTTGGAGTTGTCTAGGTATTTTTAGAAATGCAACAAACCTACAGAAATAATTAAAAAGAGAAACAAATGGGAAAACCTCTTACCTGGCCGAACCCAAGCCCCGGCCCATCTGGCGGCCCAACCTTTGTCTTTGGCCCATGCCGACCAGTATGCTTCGCCACGCAGGCACCTTGAGTGGCCGCAGCCGGCCTTGAGCCGCCGCAGCGCCTTGACAGCTTGCCGCTTCACGCGCCTGGACGCTGGTCAGGCTCCACGTCGCCACCCCGACCTCGTGGACACCTCACTCGCCCTGCCTCTCTCCCTCGCTCTCCCGCACCATGGCCGACGCACCTGCCACCGCACCGCCGACATAGTTGCGCCCTCCGTCGTCCCCGTGCTGCACCACCGTGCCCGTTCGCTCCGCCGTCGTCGACTACATCGAGCAGTCCGAGCCCCGAGCGCTCGTACGCCCTGCAACACCTTCACCGACCTCGTCTCCGTCGATCACCGCCGGAGATCCCCATCGCCGTCGCCACCGCATCACCTCGTCCCCGACTTCGCCGACTGCTTCGCCGTACTCGCCGTGAACCCATCTACCTTCCCATCCCTCTCGTTCACGCTCTCGAGCCCCGCACCGACCGCACCGAGCTCGGCCGCACCCGCCGCCGCCACCGCAGGTCGCCGTCGTGGCCACAGCCACCTTGGCTCGACTCCGAGCACACCACCGCACTCACCGCACTCCCCGGAGCCCAACGCACCTCACCCCGTGCCTTGCTGTGCTCCGTAGCCACGGGTTCATCCTCACCCGACTCCGGCGACCGCCAAGCTCGTCGCCGACGACGTTTCCGGCCACCCCGAGCTCAACCACCGCCACCAAACGCCGCGGCTTGTCTCTGGCTACACGTAGATGGCCTCCGGCGCCCATTTGGTCGCCGGAACGCACAAACACACTCTCGCCGCCGCGTCTGGTTTCGCCGGCGGCTAAACGTCGGCGGGTTTGACCCCGTTGACGGAGTTGACTAGTGGGGCCCCCTCTGCTAATTAACCTAGTTTAGGTTTAATTAAAATTAGTTAGTTTAATTAACTACTGACATGCGGGACCCATTGGTCAGGTTGACCTGGACGCCCCCGTTGACCCCTGACGCACTGCTGACGCAATAATTAATTTCTGGATTTATTTGTATTCAGGAAATTCCAGAAATTGTTGCAAACTTCAAAAATTCATAGAAATTAATCTATAACTCCAAATGCAAAGTTTTATATATGAATTTTGATCAGAAAAATTCAATCTATCCATTGGTAATCGTTTAATGCATGATAGACAAGTTAACCTTGCTGTTTAAGCAGAATAAGATAATGCACCATTATGGCTATGTTAAATGAGCTAACATTTGAATCTTTGATTCAAATGAGTTCATTCCTTTCTGTTCTAGCTTGCATTAGGCCAACACACATTCATATTGCCATGTCATAGCTTGCATCATATTGTTGCATATCGTCATGTGTTGTTTATGTTCGGTGTGTCTTTCGTGATAGGTTTTGCCTCCGAGGATAACCCCGAACATCCGTCTGAAGGGCAGTATCCTACTACCACTACGGCAGGCAAGCAACCCATTGATCATTCCGATATAAACCCATGTTCTCGCTTCTGCTCTTGTTTACTGCATTAAGACAACGCGATTCAAACTGTTGTGTGTTGCGGTAGATGAACCCACTTCTTTTGCATGACCTGTCATTGCCACAGTAACTAGATGAAACCCATATGTGTAGGAGTTGATTGAGCCATATTTGTGTTTCCTACCATGCTATGCTTGCGATGCTTAGAGTTGTGTCAGGTCTGGCTCATCGGGATGATGAACTAGAGTGAAAGGTTGTGTTGGTAACGAGAGTGAAGTGTTGAACACGATTTGGTAAAGGTATCGATGAGAGGCCATGTAGGAGTACATGGTGGGTTGTTTCATTGAAGCCGTCCCTAAGAACTGAGATCCGGGTGTGTGATTTAAGACTCAGCTACTACCACGCATTGGGATCCTTAATTGACCCTCTTGACTTATTAACCACTCTTGTCCTCTGTCCGGGAGTTGCAAAGTAGTTTCTGGTGTTTGTAGCATGCTGGGGGCCGTACACAGCGCTGACCTTAGGGTTGTGCTGTGTTGCGGTAGGCACGTGGCCCGGTGTACCGATTTGCCCGTTTGGTGTCTCGTGAACCCTGCACACATCGTTCGGGGCCGTTAGTGGAAACCTCGGACGGACTCCCTGCTGATGGAACCCGAATAGGCGATAAACCTGGACTATGGACTCGTGTGTTTATTCAGGTCGTGGCCTAAACCCTCGCTGGGCTTCCGCTTGAAGGTTGCCAAGTACATGTCGTGTAGCGGTGATAAGTGGTGAGAGCGTGTGTGAACAAGTACACCCCTGCAGGCTATGAAACTATTCGAATAGCCGCGTCCGCGGTAAAGGACTACTTGGTCACCTATGCAGTTCATAGACAAGTAAATGGATACTACTAAAAGCCTCAAGATAAGTGTGAGTACCGCGGATGTCCCTCTCGTGGGTTGACGAGAGAGGATCCACGGTGGAGTATTGTGATGGTGAATAGTGGACTCGTGTGCGACAAATGCTTTTCAAGTGGTGTCACGTAGGATAGCTTAGCCAAGAGTCAAAGCTGGCTTGCTGCAATAACTCCACTACCTTCTTGAGAATGTGCATGTATAATAGGATTCTCTTGTAAGACTTGCTGAGTACCCCCGTACTCATGTTTGTTTAATTAATGTTTTCAGACGACAACACCGCTCCCTCCGATGGGTTCTATGTAGACCTTGACGTCGATGAGTGAACTAGCCACCCAGGTGGTGATCCAAGGCTTGTGAAGGGCCACTGTAGATAGAAGGGCTTCGTCAAGCCTTCTTTCTTTTTAGTGTCTGTACTCAGACTAGTTTGCTTTTGCATGTGCTTGTATGTTTGTATGACTTGGGTGTTGGGTCATGTGACCCCTATCTGTATGGATATGTTATGTATGGCTCTTCGGAGCCTCTTAAATAAAGTACTTTGAGTTGTAGAGTTTTGTTGTGATGCCATGTTGTATGTACTCATATCGGGCATATTGTGTGTATGATTGAAATGCTTGGTATGAGTGGGATCGACAATCTAGTTGTTTATCCTTGGCAGCCTCTCATACGGGAAATGTAGTCTAGTGCTTCTGAGCGATAGTAGTCCGCTTCTGACCGGTTCACTGGAGTCCCGCTTGCCCAAAGACTACTGCTCTGGACACTTGATCGGCCGCATGTATTTCACTTCATTCTGTGGTTCTGTCCCTTCGGGAAATGTCACGCGGTGACATCCGAGTCCTGCCTAGCCTGCTACAGCCCGGGTTACGAGTCTGTTAGCCAGATGCTACAGCCCGGATTCATACGTTGATGACCGACATGCTCGATGTGATTCATGTATGCCTGTCCCCATGGGTTAAGCGCCGCTTTGGGTTCACGACTAGCCATGTCGGCCGGGTTCTCTATCATGTGGATGCTAGCGACACTATCATATACGTGAGCCAAAAGGCGCAAACGGTCCCGAGCCATGGTAAGGCGACACCCGTGGGAATACCGTGCGTGAGGCCGCAAAGTGATATGAGGTGTTACCGGCTAGGTCGATGTGACTTGGAATCAGGGTCCTGACACCTCGCCTCGGCCGATATGCCCAGGAGCCAACATGGGTAGCATCCCCTTGTCCAGGACACCATCACCCGTCAGTCGGACGTGCCGGACACGTCTAAACGTCCTCATGTCTGCCCCACATATGGGTTGAGTTTAGGGGGTGTCGGACAGCCCAAACGTTAGGACCGGATGTTGGGGGTCCAGTTGTAGATGCTATAACCGTGTTACGGGGAAATCAATCATCATGGAAAACCTAGATAGTTGTGAGTAAAACCCAAGGAGGAAATCCTTCAACGTGGTACACACCTGGACCTGAAGGTCAAGACCCGCTGTCGGGCCGCTCACAAAACTTTAGAGCTAAAAAATCTGATAAAACTTCTATTAATTTTTTTAGATCAATAGGGAGGGCTCCCCGGCCCCATTGATAGAAGCCTGAAAAAACAAACGGGACTAGTTCACAATCTGTATAAAGACCCGGTGAGAATAGGAAAAACTCCACATCTTGGCTAAGACCCAGAGAACCTAAAAACTAGCTGTTACAGGCAGTACGATAGGCTGACATCTCCAGCCAGTCAAGACAACATTCAGTAACAGACATCTCTCTCAGCAGGGAAAACCACAACCAAAATACACTCAGGACAAGGTCTCTGCTTTTGGAACAGTCATTTTCATGCGCCGGTCGAACTAGACCAGAAGCCCACGCAGTACCGAAATTGTTGAGAAGACGCCTTCCAAAGTGGATGTTGGGCTTGCAGCAGTTTGGACACCATGCGTGCGAAGTTTGTGAAGATACAGGGTCCCATTGTCTTGACTCACCCCCACTCCAGCTCCTCTGTCCTGTGCACCGAAGCCTGAAGGTGCTGGCAGGATGAATATGTCTATTCTAGCATGTGCTCTTTGAAGATCAAGCGCCTCTTCTATCAGACACCAAATCTGTTTTAAAGATAGCCAAATGACACCATTAAACACCATGCTATTCTGAACTTCCACAAAGCCTAGAGGGTAGCAGCTACAATGGTATTAAAGGCGTCAAGTCTTTTTCCTGCTACCTAGAATGAAGAAACAGATTCAACATTAGTGTCATCTGGTTTGGAAAGGAAGAGGCTGACTTCTTTCCAAACCATCTTGGAAATCACACAATCAAATAGAAGGTGTTGAACACTTCCATTTTCAGAACAGAAAACACATTCCAATGGCTTGTTCATCATTCTCTTCTGTAAGTTATCTCCAGTCATGATCTTGTTGTACGAAACTAGCCAGAGGAAAATATGAATCCTGGGGGGAACCACCAGCTTCCAGACAGCAGGAATAAAAACAGGTGTCACACCTATATAATTAATGATAGCATAAAGAGAGCTAGTAGTGTAAGTGCGTAAGGCAGTATATTGCCAAACAAGGTCATCAGTATCCTCAGAGTAAGTGATTCTCCTAGCAATAGCTTCTAGCTCATACCAAGAATTCATCAGGGTAGGAGGGAAGGTTCTTCTAAAAGTGAGATTCAAGCTCTCTCCATACCAGGCCTGATGAATTGTTTTTCCTTACTCTCTACAAATCACATATAGCTCCCAGAACTGGACTGAGAGAGGGGAGGATCCAAACCAACAATCCTCCCAAAACCTAATCTGCTTGCCATCCCGTAAGACCACCTGTAGCCAAACTTAACTGCCTTAGAAGCCCAAATCACACCTTTCCAGAAGACATAAGTCTTAGAGCTTTGGCTACAGAATATGTTCGGAGCTGGACTATACTTATTGTCCACAATAGTTTTCCAGATTTTGCCCTCATCACAACTATATCTCTTGATCTCTATCCCTAGAAGGCACATATTAAGATCTTGGATGTTAGGGATACCCAACCCTCCAAACTCCTTTCTCATACTAATCACCGGCCAATTTTCTAGACGGATCTTCTTGTGACCTTCATAGTCATTCCATAAGCAATTTTCCATTTGGGTATTAATCATATCTACTGCCCATTTTGGGAACTTGGAAAATGATAGAAGGTAAATGGGAATGCTTGCTAAACAAGATTTGATCAAAACAAGCCTAGCAGCATAAGAAAGAAGCTTCCCTCTCCAACCTGCAATTCTTCTCAGAATTTTGTCCACTAAAGGTTGTACATCCTCCCTAGAGAGCTTATCAAAATGAAGGGGGGTTCCTAGGTATTTTATGGGAAATTTACCTATAGGACATCCAAAAATATCAGTGAAAGAGTCAATTTTAGACTCATCTGGATTCGTAGGAATCATTTCACTCTTCAAATTGTTGATCTTCATCCTAGAGACTTGTTCAAAACAAGTTAATACCCATTTTAGATTGGCAGCCATAGCAGGGTTACCATCCACGAAGAGAATTGTGTCATCAGCATATTGAAGGCTGATGACACCTCCAAGGCAAGGATCAGACCCTAGCCCTCTAATAAACTGGCTATCAGAGGCTTTGACAAGCATCCTAGTCAGCACAACCACAACTAGATTAAAGAGCAAGGGGGACATGGGGTCCCCCTGCCTTAATTCTTTACCAGTGAGGAAGAAATGACTTTCTACATTGTTAATTTTGACTCCCATAGATCCTTTGTGAGTGATTCGGTCTAGCCAGTGCACCCACCGATCATTAAATCCTCTAACCTTAAGAAGGTTAAGTAGGAAATCTAGGTCTACCCTATCAAATGCCTTCTCATAATCAACCTTCAAGACCACCCCTTGTTGTTACATCTAGCTATGGAGTGAATAACAGCATGTGCTGTCACCACACTCTCAAGAATGTATCTTCCTTTAATAAATATAGATTGATTCTTAGACACCAATCTGTCCATGAATAGACCTGATCTATTAGTAAGAACCTTAGTAGAAATCTTAAACACACAATTGAGCAAGCTAATGGGTCTGAACTTACACATGACAGAAGCTTTAGGTTCCTTAAGGATTAGGGTAAGCATGGCAAAATTTAACCTATATATGTTAAGGTTCCCTAGATAAATACTAGAACTTATGATAGAAGAAGAAAGGAATACCATCAGGGCCTGGAGCTCCATGTGAATAAGAATCAAAAACTGCTTTTTTATTTCAACTTCAGTAAAAGGAGTAGAGAGTAAATCATTTTCATCAGCAGTAACTTTATCCTGGTCACTAAATAAATCATCAGACATATTGAAGCCAGAGTTGTCTTCCTTAATAAACAGATTCTTATAAAAGTTGGTTGCAATATCTAACATTTCTTTGGTGTCAGAGTTAGTTCCAGAGGTGCCTTGCAAGGAAATAATCCTAGTTTTCCTTCTCCTCTGGTTGGCCACTGCATTAAAGTAGGCACTATTCTCATCTCCCTCTTTAATTTCTCTATCCCTAGATCTATTCTTGGCTTTTGTCTCCTCTTTGATACAAATTTTGGTCATCTCATTTCTAATATGTTTAAGCCTATATATTTCTCAGTTGTGAGCTCCTCAGTTTCAGACTTGATATCTAAAGCATTATATTCAGACGTCATGTCCCTCTTATGCCTCCTAAGCTCAGCCACAATATTAATACTACAACCTTTTGTAACTTTCCTAAGATTTCTAGCCTTTGTTTGCCAGTTATCAAAAGAGGAAGAGTTTTTGACAGGAATGTTCCATACCTTCTCTACTACCTCTCTAGAATCTTCTGTAAGCAACCACCATTTCTCAAACATGAAGCTAGAGCGTCTGGGTTGGAGCCCAATCCCAGAGTCTCAAAGAATTGGAGTATGGTCACTTCCCAACCTAGGCAAGGCTTGGATAGAGCCAATAGGAAAAAGTCTATCTATGTAAGTAGAACAAAAAACACTATCAATTGTGGATATAATGAGATCAACCTGATTATTAGCCCAGTAAATTGTCTATTTCCTAGATTAATCTCTAATAAACTCCAAATCTCTATCCAGGCATTAAACTTGTCACACCATTTATGGTCAACTTTGCCATTGTTCTTATCTACATATACCTGACCAAGTTAAAATCCCCTCCAATTAAGGTAGGGGTATCACAAACAACAAAAAGGTTATGGAACTCAGAGATGAAGCACTCTTTCTCCTCTTCACAAGAGGAACCATATACTATGCTAATTCTATAGTTAACTCCTAAATTTTGAACTTTAATATGGCAGGTCACTGAGAATTGACCAATCTGCTAACTAAGAACATCACAAAGGTCAGAATCCGCACCCACCAGGACGCCTCTAGCAGAGCCTTTGGCAGGTAATGTGTTCCAAGAAAAATTCTACTACCAACAATAGACTTAAGAAAGGAGTCAAAATTTTCTCCTTGGTTTCTAAAAGACCTGTCACAACAGGTTTAGTTTTATTGATAAGCTCTATTAAGTTCTCCTTTCTATCGGGAGCATTAACACCCCTTATATTTCGAAAAAGTATATTCATTGGAAAATCCTCTTCCTAGGATGCTTGTCCCGTCTTTGCTTGTATGTTATAGTCCATTTAGATCCAATACTACCTTCATAGACATCCTGCAGATGCTTAGGTGTATGTGGGGATGAGCTAATAGAATTAATTTCATCTACTGGACTAGAATAAATCAAATCATCAGAAAAAAATCCTCACAGATATCTTGAGGGGTAAGCACTTGATGTACTTATGGGGTGACACACAGGCCCACAGCCTTTGGTGTGTGTCTCTCTAATCTAGGTACAATATTAACCCCTATATCACTAGCCATTCCTACTAAGTTATTGTTGGGGAACGTAGTATTTCAAAAAAAATTCCTACGATCACGCAAGACCTATCTAGGAGAAGCATAGCAACGAGCGGGGAGAGTGTGTCCATGTACCCTCATAGATCGAAAGCGGAGGCGTTTAGCACCGCGGTTGATGTAGTCGAACATCTTCGGGATCCAACCGATCAAGTACCAAACGCACGGCACCTCCGCAATCTGCACACGTTCAGCTCGGTGACGTCCCTCGAACTCTTGATCTAGTTGAGGCCGAGGGAGAGTTTCGTCAGCACGACAGCGTGGTGACAGTGATGATGAAGTTCACCGGCGCAGGGCTTCGCCTAAGCACTACGATGATAGGAATGAGGTGTGTAACTGTGGGGTGGGGCACCGCACACGTCTAAAAGATCCACTTGTGTGTTTTAGGGTGCCCCCTCCCCACGTATATAAAGGAGGGAGGGAGGAGGAGGCCGGCCAAGCGTGGCGCACCCAAAGGGGGGAAGTCCTACTCCAAGTAGGATTCACCCCCCTTTTTCTATTCCCATGAGGCCCAATTACTTCCCGGGGGGGTCCGGTAACCCCCGGTAATCCAAACACTACTAGGAAAAGTGCTATAGATGGGATGGACACTAATGGCGCACTGTACATGTGGTGCGCCATTACTAAATACTAATGGCGCACCATGTGTTGGTGCGCAATTAGTGTGCAACTACTAACGGCGCACCACATCCCAAGGTGCGCCATTAGTAAAAAAAAAATTTAATTTTTTCAAAACTACTAGTGGCGCACCGTGGGAGTGGTGCGCCATTACTAGTTGAAACTAGTAATGGCGCACCACTCCCATGGTCCGCCATTAGTATTTTGGCCCAAACATTCCCGAATGCACCCCGTGGATCGCCTTTTCAGTTTTTAAAAAAATAAAAGAAAATGATGAAAATGTCAAAAAAAAAGAAAATAATATTCCCATTTGATATGTGGTCTAGTTGTTAGCAAAATTTACAAACATGAATTTTCGACTTTTTTGCAAAATCTCGAGAATTTGTAAAAATGGGCATAACTTTTGCATACTAACTCGGATGAAAATGTTTTTTATATGAAAAATCATCTACTCGAAAAGTTACATCCAAATTTAAACAGGGGAACCCCGTTAAACATTTCCAAAATCCTCAAAAACCTAATAGAAAAAATTTACGGGCCTTTTAAGATCTGGAGAGGCAAAAAATTTCAAAAAAATTCAAACTTACTAATGGCGCACCTGCCCGTGGTGCGCCATTACTATCTTCCCGCCTTCAAAATTCAAAATAAATAAAAAAAAGTTATGAATGGCGCACCTACCCATGGTGCGCCATTACTATCTTCCCGCCTTCAAATTCAAAAAAAATAAAAAAATAAAAAAAAGTTACTAATGGCGCTTTTGCACAGTGCGCCATTAGTATTTTCCCGCCTTCAAAATTCAAAATAAATAAAAAATAAAAAATTTACTAATGGCGCACTTTTGCCTGGTGCGCCATTAGTATGCCGTATATATGGCTGGGTTTGTCCTCTCCTCCTTACCTCTTCATTCTTCTCCTCCACTCCACCTCTCCTCCACTCCACCTCTCCTCCACTCCACCTCTCCTCCACCATACTACCCTCCTCCTCTCCGGCGACCTCCTCCTCCTCCTCTCCGGCGACCTCCTCCTCCTCCTCTCCGGTGACCTCCTCCTCCTCCTCTCCGGTGACCTCTTCCTCCTCTCCGGCGACCTCCTCCTCCCTCCTCTCCTCTCCTCCCCTCCCCTACCCTCACGGTTTCTCCTCCCTCCTCTCCGGTGAGCTCCTCCTCCCTCATCTCCGTGAGCTCCTCCTCCCTCCTCTCATGTGAGCTCCTCCTCCCTCCTCTCCGGTGAGCTCCTCCTCCCTCCTCTCCTCCCATCCCCTCATGGTTTCTCCTTCCTCCTCTCCGATGCTCCGGTGAACTCCTCTCCGGCAACCTCGTCCTCCTCTCCGGCGATGCTGCGGTCACCTCCTCCTCCTCCTCTCCGGTGAACTCCTCTCTGGCAAAAGAAAATGGCAAAAGAACGTACAAGATCCAAAAACAGGAACAAAATTTGAAATAATATCGTGCAAAAAAACGAGCAAAAAACGAGCAAAAAATGGGCAAAAAAACCGCGATCCAGATCCAAATTCAAAATTCAGAAATAGCAATGGCGCACTGTGGGGGTTAGACGGTGCGCCACTACTATTTTCCCGCCTTCAAAATTCAAAAATACTAATGGCGCACCGTGGCCTATACTAATGGCGCACCGAGGCCTATACTAATGGCGCACCGAGGCCTATACTAATGGCGCACCAGTGGTGCGCCATTAGTATACCAGATACTAATGGCGCACCACTGGTGCGCCATTAGTAAAAAATACTAGTGGCGTGATACTAATGGCGCACCAGTAGTGCGCCATTAGTAGGCAAAATTGGTGCGCCATTAGTAGGCCTTTTTCTAGTAGTGGAAACTTATCCGAAATGACCCGAACCATTCCGGTGTCTGAATATAACCTTCCAATACATGAATCTTTATGTCTCAACCAATTCGAGACTCCTCGTCACGTCCGTTATCTCATCAAGGACTATGAACAAACTTCGGTACATCAAATCACATAACTCATAATACAAATCGTCATCGAATGTTAAGTGGGTGGACCCTACGGGTTCGAGAACTATGTAGACATGACCGAGACACATCTCCGATCAATAACCAATAGCGGAACCTGGGTGCTCATGATATGTCTCCAACGTATCTACTTTTTCTCACGCTTTTCCTCTTGTTTTGGACTCTAGTTTGCATGATTTGGATGAAACTAACCCCGGACTGACGATAAAAGATGGTTCTCTAGCGGAAACTAACCCCGGATGGTTCTCTATTAAAAGGAGGCCTTAATGTCCCTTAGTTTCCAATATGGACCCTACTACCACGGGAGTGTAGGATAAAAGATGACATGCAAGTTCTTTTAATAAAGCATGTATGCACTACAAAAAAAAACATCCGTGACATTTTGGGCCGACCAATTTTTTTTTCTGTCATACATATGACACTTCTATGACGATAATTGTGACAAAACCCGGTATCATCATAGATGTGGTGGGCTCCTATTTCTATGACAAAACATCATGACAGAAAATGGGCATTTCGTCTTGGGCGGCCGAAGACGCAGCTGCATGACATTCTTTGGGCCGTCCATGACGGAAAAAACCATGGTAGAAGCGAGGGGGAGGAAATTTCAGGGAGTTGCCGGTTATGGTGGGAGGTCGGGGGCCGAGCGATGCGCGTTTCTCTCGTACACGTGCGAGGCGTTGGCTCTAATCGAACTCGGCGAGGCGTTGGGCTCTAATCGAACCCGGCGACAGCACCGCAGTTACGCGTATCGAACCCGAGCGATCGATCGATGGCTGTTAATCGAACCCGATGGGCGATTCTTCGCCGCTGCTAATCAAGCCGATCGATTGGATGAATAGTGGGCGTTGCGGGGGGGTTGGATGAGCGATGGCGGTGGCGTTGCCTCTGGATGAATAGGACCCGTGGTGTGGAGGGCTGGATGAACAGATGAGCGGTGGAGGGTGGCCGTGGAGGGTAGTTGAACAGGACCCGTGGTGTGGAGGGCTGGATGAGCGATGAGACGGTGGAGGGTGCCCGTGGAGGGGTGGTTGAGCGATGGCGGTATAGTAGCGCGCGGTGAAGGCTGGATGAACAGGAGCCCGTGGAGGCTGGAGGAGGTCGACGGTAGCCCGTGGAGACTGGAGGAGGTCGACGGTGGAGATGAACAGTATTCCGTGGAGTCCCGTTTTGCGGTACGCCACACCCCTCCCAATGAATAGGACCCCTGTTTCGACCGTAGGAGGTCCGTTTAAATCCGTTCTTGATGCGTCACACCCTCTCGATCAAGGACCCGTTTCGACCGTGGGAGGTCTGTTTTGTCCGTTTCTTGATGCGCCACACCCCTCCCGATCAACAAGACCCCGTTTCGACCGTAGGAGGTTCGTTTCCTCCGTTTTTGCAGACGCCAGGCCCTCTCGATCATCAGGACCCGTTTGAGCGTGCCGGTCGAACACAAGGCCGTTTCCTCCGTTGTCGATACGCGCCAGCCTCGTTTCCATAACCTGTTCCGTCCAAGCCCTCCCGATGAACACGACCACGCATTCCGTTCCGACCCAGCTGGTTGGCTCCCCATGAACACGACGACGACGCTGATTCTCCGTTCCGACCCAGCCATGTACGTATGCGCGATAGGCGTTCGAGACCCTTCCCGTATGTACGTACGTGGCCATATTTTCTTTCTTGCACCCTCGCCGTTATGCGACGTGTACATGCTATGTCGCGGCGCCTCTAATACGACATGTGCGGCGCCTCTACATCCACCAATATATATGTACGCATTACGTTCGCGGCAGAATGACAACATCAAGGCCCGCTTCGACCAGTGGGTCGCGTATCGAGCACTTCCTTGTGTGCGAAGATGTAGCTGGTGGGTCCCAGCAGTCAGGGGGGCGAATCATTTTTTTTTGGACGCACTTCCTTGCGTACGAAGATGGTGGGTCCCAGAAGACAGGGGGAAACGTTTTTTTTGCTAAATACGTTGGCCCGTCCGGTGGGTCCCCGCTGTCAGGTGGAGGAATAATTATTTTGCACGTAATAAGGAGGCACTTCCTTGCTGCGGCCGTGGACCCAGCTGTCAGCCTCTCCACGTACAGTCCATGTCCGATGGAAGCCATTCCTTGACCACGTTGACCACGCCGCGCCGAGAGCACCAGGACGGTAGACGACAGCGAGGCCCAGTAAGGGGACGACGCGGAGCCGGGGAAGACACGGCAGTGGATGCCCACGCGTAGAGGAGTATGAGGGTTCACTTGTTCGGCTGTGTGAGGCTGCCGTCGCCACAGAATAACAGGGGGTGTGGGTGCGTAGAGGGATGGCCTGGCCAGCGGTGGGAGTAGTAGGGGGCGGTGAGGCCTCCGTGTCATCACAACCGGCCACGGGCGACAGGAGCAGGAGGCACGACCGGCGCTGCTTTGGGCGGCTGGAGCAAGAAGACCATAGGTTGAAGAAGCACTACGGCCGTTGGATGGACATCATACGGTCACTGGAGCTAGAATCGTTCATATATTGACTAAAGTTGACAATGGCCTTTGTCCCAGTCAACTTAGTAGGCCCATAAGTCAGCCTCCCACCAAGGTTGGTCCCAGCTAGCAGGGGGTATTCATTTTTTTTGTGCGTAATAAGGAGGCACTTCCGGTGGGTCCGAGCTGACAGCGGGGGGAACGTTTTTTTCGCGAAATACGGTGGCCTGTCCTGTGGGTCCCAGCAGTTAGGGGGAAAGGTTTTTTTCGCGAAATACTGCTGGCCCGTCCGGTGGGTCCCTGCTGTCAGGTGGAGGAATAATTATTTTCCACGTAATAAGGAGGCACTTCCTTGCGGCTGCCGTGGACCCAGCTGTCAGCCTCTCCACGTACAATACTCTTCAGATGGAAGTCGGTAGTTGACCACATTGACCATGCCACGCCGAGAGCACCACAGCGGTGTGCGATGGCGAGGCCTAGGAAGGGGACGACGGGGAGACGGGAAAGGCAGCGGCGATGGAAGCCAGCGAAGAGAATCTGAGGGTTCACTTTATTTCGGCTGCGGTGTGAGGCTGCCGTCGGCTGCAGGTCCGCGGCGGTGGGAATAGTAGGGGGCGGTGAGGCCTCCGCGGCAGCACAACCGGCCATGGGAGGCAGGAGCATGCGGCACGACCGGCGCTGCTTTGGGCGGCTGGAGCAAGAACACCAGAGGTTGAGGAAGCACTACGGCCGTTGGATGGCCATCGTACGGTCACTGGAGCTAGAACCGTTCATATTGACTAAAGTTGACAAAGGCACCCGTCCTAGTCAACTTAGTAGGCCCACAAGTCAGCCTCCCACCATGGTGAGTCCCAGCTAGCAGGGGGAGTATTAATTTTTTTGTGCGTAATAAGGAGGCACTTCCCGGTGGGTCCAAGCTGAGAGCGCGGGGAACATTTTTTCACGAAATACGCTGGCCCATCCGGTGGGTCCCAGGAGTCAGGGGGAAACTTTTTTTCACGAAATATGGTGGCCCGTCCGGTGGGTCCCTGCTGTCAGGTGGAGGAATAATTATTTTGCGCGTAATAAGGAGGCACTTCCTTGCGGCCGCCTGGACCCAGCTGTCAGCCTCTCCACATACAGTACTCTTCCGATGGAAGTCGGTCGTTGACCATGTTGACCACGCCGCGCCGAGAGCACCATGGCGGTGGACGACGGCGAGGCATAGGAAGGGAACGACACGGAGCCGGGAAGACGCAGTGTAGCCCGCGCAGAGAGGAGTACGAGGGTTCACTGGTTCGGCTGCGGTGTGAGGCTGCCGTCGCCGCAGAATAACAGGGGGTGTGGGTGAGTAGAGGGATGGCCTGGCAAGTGGTGGGAGTAGTACAGGGTGGTGAGGCCTTCGCGGCATCACAGCCGGCCACGGGAGGCAGGAGCACGCGACACGACCGACACTGCTTTGGGCGGCTGGAGCGAGAAGACCAGAGGTTAAAGAAGCACTACGGCCATTGGATGGACATACGATCACTGCAGCTAGAATCATTTATATTGACTAAGTTGACAAAGCCCTTGGTACGCGTCAACTTAGTAGCCCACAGCTCGGATTTGGCAGAGAACATATAGCCCATTTGTGATTTGTAAGAATGTACAACCCATTTTTCAATTCTAATGGAATTTACTACAGCCCATTTACGGGTTTGTTAAAAGTACAGCCCAACTTCTAGCTAGGACAATGATTAATAATTTCAAACAACCGCTCAAAACAGAATTAAAAAAAATTCCCACATTTTGATGGGATCTAAAATATTTTTATCCGAAATTTCTAGTCAGGTTAAATATAATTGCAAAATAAAGTTGTATCACGTTAAAATCCAACGAAATATTGCGCGCGCAACAAGTAATGAAATTAAAATTTCCAAATTCGAAAAATAATATATTTTTCAAACTAATTACGTGTTTGGTGCATAGTAATTGCCCTGTTATTATAATTACATCCCATTTATTATTTCTTAAAGTCCATTTTCTTGTTAAGCCTAATGGATACCTCCTAGGAAACTTTGCAGCCCAGCGGGGCGGATAACAAGTTGACCCGAATATTGTGTACAACTGTCGGCCTAGTTGCATTCTTTGGTGTTGAAAAAAAGGCACATGTACAAAGACAACCTAACATGGTTACTCGACCCACATTCAGGGACGCCGGAAAGGCCCAAACAAGGCTTGTGTACAACTTTTTGAATTTACTGAGGTCAATTAATAATTTAAGAAAAAAGTTAGATTACAGTGGAACCTAATTAAAAGCTGTCACGAGCAAAAAAAATAATTCAACGGGTCCCACTTGTGTGTGTGCGTCTGTGTGTGTGTGTGTGTGATAGAGAGAGAGACCCATCGGTCGATGCTCGTAAATACATCTTTCAGCCATATGCATTGTCGATGCTCAGTAAAAACTTATATAGTTGACACAATCATATAGAACATCATAGCACACTGAACTTGCATACAAAAATTTCACGCAGGCGGCACAATCAGGATGGAAGCAGTGGATCGCTACGGGAAGGGCTATGTTAAAACCAACGAAGTCGTACATAATGCTTCCCCGTCATCGTCTTTGCACAACATTCAAGATATTTCCCCGTCATCGTCTTTATAAATGACGGGGAAATATCTTGAATGTTGTGCAAAGAAAACAGACAGACAACACAATAAGTTCTGCTAGCACATTAAGTTGACGTACAACCCTTTCTAAAAAAAGTTCAGGTACACTATTAGAACAGGTCACAATCAAATGTACTGGCATATCAGTGCTTCGGACCCATAGCTCGGATTTAACTAGTACTATCTGACAAGATTCAGTTGTTACCTCAAATTAGAGCACATCCAGGCAGCCAGCCCTGCCTATTCTCCCCAAAGAAGCAGTGGCCTCCACCGCGCGATGGAGTAGGCCCTGTGCCATCCATCGTTCTGAGCAACACGGGGAAATTCTAACGTTGACTCCTGTAATGGGCGTCGTCGATGGACCCGGGAACCAGCGGCGGCGGCAGGACTTCGATTGATGGATTGACCACTTCTTCGACATGCATGAACACTCGATATAGGTACATCCCTAATGTGGTCCGCGGCGGCCTTGGTGGCGACGAATAGTACAACCCCAGTTCCTGCACCGGTATCTCAACACCAATCACCTTCGGTATGGAGGACGGCTTCTTCATCCATGCCATAACCGTCAGAGCCCAGCTATGCGGAGGAACAAACATACTTACGAGCTCACCTCCAAGGTCGTTGATAAGCTCGTTCATGGACTCACCGTTCCAAGCACGCCGAGGCATGCCGTGGAAGGTAAGCTTTGTTAAAAACTCAAGCTCAGAGGGCACCGAGCCCCATCCTAGGTGCCACCGATCAAAGCTCACCAGCGCGCCATCGCAGAACAAACGCCGGGAAGATTCGAACACACGACTGCAGTCGAAAGTTGTTCGGAACCTGACGAAGAAATCAGCCGGTGGTGGGCCAGGACTTGACGAGCAAGTCACTTATTTGGATCCCGTGCGCAATGCCAAGAGCTTTGACAAGGTCGTCCGGCGAGACGGGAGGCCGGTCGCCGTTGATGGTTACCATCAGCACTTTGCTGGCAAACTGGTTGTGAAGCGCCGCCATGCCACTTTATTGAGCGACAAAGACGCAGCGACCAAGGCAGGGCGGACTTCGGGATCTCGGCTCGGAGATCCACGTTGACCGGCGACATGATTGTGCGCTTGAGCATGAAGTACAGGAGGGGGATTTGGGGAACTGGGTAGGAATCGAGATTCCAGAGGTGGGGGAGGGGCGGGAGACTGGGGATGAAAAGGTAGCATGAATTTCGAGCACGCGCCAATATGCTCTCGGCGCACAAGCGCACGAAAACACTGGTGGCGCCCACATGTCGGCCTAAGAGTCCTTATTCTTTCTTTTCTAGAGAGCCCGGCCTTTTTTCCAGGATCTTTTGAGAGCCCGGCCCAAGAGTCATAATTGACTTGTTTAGCATTACGTTACTACTCGGCCCATATTCAACGACACCTCACTGGCCCAAAGAAGTGTACATCATCGAAAAGACAGTGAGCTCAAATTATATAACTTGAAAAAAAGGAGATATACTCTGAACACTGGAGAATGGTGATGCCCTCATTTAGCCCACCAGTAGTTCGAGACAATAAACAGTTCGAAACAACGATATATACAACATTCAAACAACGACTAGTGACTACTATCGACATAAACAGCAAGACATGATAGTTCATAAGAAGTCTTGCTACACCACCAAAACGTACCCATCTGCAACGCTCAGACTCCCGTGATCCAGACGAGAATGACATTCTAAACAGAAGAAACTATTACATAGAAAGAGTGACATAGACGAGGATGACCAAATGACAAGGAAAATGCATAAAAAAAGAAAGAACTACCCATCCAGAACCAGCAGCAAAGAAAACAAAGTCATTTGAAGAGATGATCCAACACCATCATAATTTGTGGCCCCGCTTCAACGACCAGTGATCCGGAGACACCAGTACTCCACCCTTTCGATGCAACAGCCCAATTACCTATCAACCTGAAGGCTTGAACCACATCAACACTGTCGTAGAATTGAGACATCCAAGGATCAAAGTTAATCTGGATGCCTTTGTCATTCTCACCATCTTTTGGCTGCAGGTTGTATCGTTGACAATCAGGGGAGTATGCTCCCGAAATCCTAGGGCTCGGCGTGTAGACACAGTTTTCCATAGCAAACAGAGCCTCTCTGCCATCAAGGTCCTTGCTAACAGTGATCTCCTGGTTAATCGGATAATTGAGTCCAAGAAACAGAGAGTGTGAACCAAGGTTGTTTACCCGCATCCAAGTAGAAAATGCTAAAGGCCCCAACAAGCTGGTATCCTGCTCATAGACGTAACAGCCACTGTCTAGATACTCACGTATTACACGGTGCTTGTATACAGTGGGGTTTTTGCAATATAACTTTTCCAGCTCATGTGTCCGAATAATCATCAGTCTTTTGCCATCGTCTGATCGAGCGAGGAACCAGTTGTGCTTCCCTGTTTTTGGCAAAGGTTGTGTAATTACAAAGGGCAGTAACTGTAGGGACACTGCATCATATACAAAAGGACAGACATTGTTGATGTAAGATTAGCATTGTTCGGAGTATGAGTAGGATAACGCAAGAAACAGTATTGATATGTCCCTGTTGAAACTGGGAGGAAAATACAGGGAAATGTATACTGGGTTCGAAAATATAGAAGTGCCATGCATGGTTATACTTATGTTATCTCACAATTGATCCTTCACAGGAAACTACCATGTCATGCATGTTATGTAATCATGTTCTGTCCTCACAAACAAATTCTTAAGGTAACTAACAGACCATGCATTGTTATATACTCGTATTCTGTGGGCAAAATTTTTGAGAGGATATTATTTTAGCCATTGATTGCTGAAGGGCGAATATAGGTATGTACACATGGTAAGCATTGCAGGATTTCACTACTTCCAAATATAGAGTTCTCCATATGCACATTTACTTCCCTAATGTATGGTTAGATGAAACCAACAGTGTGGTGCATGTTTCTACATCATGAAAATGAGGAAACTAACATGGCCATTGATACACACTCATATTTAGTAGTAGTATATAGATTACTGTAAAATAAGGATAATATCCATATATTCCTAACCATTTGATTATTCAGGGTACAAATTGGCTGTAATGACACGGTCACAATCGCATGAATTAACTCATTCCATATATAGCTGATTTATGGCGTCTCTAATATATTGCCATAGTTCTACTCAAATTCTGCTCAAACAGGGATATGCCAATCATCACAAAAAGTTCAAACAGTGTCATGGCGTCATCATTAACATGAGATGGAAACAACTTACACGCGCCGTCCCAAAGAATACGTGGTGCCATCTGCTTTGTCGATCGCGTAGATGATGCCATTGTGTTCAATAGACACAGAAGTGTGTATCAGCTTTGACGATGATCCACTGCGAGCCGAGTTGTCTCCAGCTAAAAAAGGCATCGGCGTAAAGATAGGCGAGGCCGTGGTCGAACAAGGCAATTAGCTTGAAGTCTGCGTGAAACGCATGTCGTGGTGGGTACTTGGCAGATTACAATCTTACGCAAAACAAGGTCCGTCCAAGCGGCGTAGTAATCTAGATGACTTGGACCGCGATGGTAATACTCTATATAATCCAACGGAGGAAGGATAATCTCATGGGAGGTGCGGAAGTTCAGGAGCACCAACTTTTTACCGTCTTCTCTGAAGGCAGCCATCCAGATGGGAGTTCATGCCGACTCGGTACATACCTGCCCGTAAGTTTGAGGCGATGGTGATTGGATCGATGTCGAGGGAAATGATGTACGGCGACACACTACATACCTGCAAAGAATTTTCGGCTAATGGAGATCGGATTGAAGTTGAGGGGCATCATGCATGCCTCTGTATCATGGTGAGCCAATCTCGCAAGACCAGATAGCAGCAAGCAGGGTGTCTTGAAAAGCTTAGGCCTCGCTTCGACGATGGTCGTGTGCATGTCCCTTGAGCATGCAGCTAGCCGCAGGGCGGTCAACATATCCATACACGAACAACAGTGGTTGAGGATGTCACTGGGGAGATTGCTCCAATCGCGGCTCATATGGATGCTGCGCCGGTTCGCATTCGGCCATGGTGGAGTTTGGAAGGTGTCTTGATTTACGGGGGAGAAGGATGTCGGTGCTGGAGCGACTAGCGAGGGAATAGTGGTACTGGGGGAGGCGAGTGAGGCGACGGTACACGGGGGCACAGTGAGATGGAGACGGAGACGGAGACGGAGAAGGAGATGGAGATGGAGTGGTGCTATAGGAGCGGAGAGGGAGACGAGACGAGGCACCAATGTGCTGTACAGACAAGCGGTGACAGATCGCAAAGTGCATGTGGTGAGGCTGACTTTGGTAACCCGAACACGCCGCCTCGCTGGACTAGTGTCGGTAGCAGGTGTTGTCACTTCAGTGAGGACCGGATGAATAGTATTTTGACCATCAAGTGTACCACAGTTGTACTACTACTACTACTACTACTACTACTACTACTACTACTACTACTACTACTACTACTACTACTACTACTAGTAGTAGTAGTAGGAACATGAGTACTCCAGTATTGTATAGCGGAAATAGGTCTCCCGTGCTAGCATGCTTCTTCACTTCATCATTCAGGTATCATCCATATTGCGAGCAGAACCAAATTCTCATGCATGCCCAATCAACGTCTGCCGCGATGCATGTAGTGGTCGTTCTGGTGCATCAAGGACGGCATGCAGATCGTTCCACACTTGAGAAGAGGAAAAATGGAAAGGTAGAACACGACAGCAGAGGAAGAGAACGCTGGCTAACGAGGCTGGGAGGGGATCGAGCAGGAAGTTAATGCTCCACGCCTAAAGGTTTTGGGAAAACCTGATTTTCATAAGGTGACTTATACTCACCTAAACGGAGGGAGTATTCCTTAACCAGAGAATGTTGTGTCTCCCACTCACCGCTCAAAAAAAAAGCTACGACACATTTTTTATCTGTTTGCATAGGTCCCGCCTATCAGGAAGGATGGGCACGTACACGAACAGGTATGACTCCTCAGTCTACCCGCATAGCCTTTTTGTTTAGTCTACCTAGCCGTCTAATCAATCGTCAGACGCCACTTCTCCCATTTACTTCTCCATCGAGAACCGATTCGCCTCGGCTTCTTCACCTCCCCTTCGTCTTCATTTGCATCCAAACCCCACTGCGTTAACATTGTTTTAACCTCTTTAAATAATCATCTACTACTTCAGTTAGACTAGCCATCTAATCCTAATTCTCCAAACCATAGCCCTCCGTTCCAGCGGTTCCAAATGGCGAAAGAGATCGAGATGCAGGTTTTAGCGTCCAACATGTCCTCGTCGAAGGCTCGATGCGCATAGTTGCCACCGTCACCGTCCACCCAAGGGTTGTTCGGCAGTGGATCAACAATGTATCCAGCTCCCTCAAAAAGGTAGAGACGAGGGTCATCAGTTTCGACGCAGAGTACACGGAGCGTGCCCCTGGGAAGATCCAGCGCGCCGCTGTCCTTCAGCTGTGCCTCGAAGATCATGTTTTGGTGTACCACATCATACACTCGCCCTCCATACCAGGTGAGCTTCACGATTTCTTGTCTCGGGAGGACGTATACTTATGTGGGGCAGCCATCGAAGGGGACAAACAGAAGCTGGAGCCGTACAACCTTGATTTGAAAAGCATCGCTGACCTACAAACCAGAATCAAAATTCCTGTAGAAGATTGTGCTAAACAGACACCATCCCTATTCGACGTAGCAAATTTTGTGCTCGGTACAAATCTTCAGAAGGGTGACGAGACGGTGGCATTAAGGTCGTCTGGATGGGAGAATTATCCCTTGATGTACGAATGATAAAATATGCTGCCCTCGATGCCCGTGGGAGTTTGAGATAGCTGCATGGTCCAAAGAGCTTGTTGCAAGCCGTCTCCCATAGAGAATGAGAACAAGAAGAAGAAGAAGAAGAAGAAGAAGAAGAAGAAGAAGAAGAAGAAGAAGAAGAAGAAGAAGAAGAAGAAGAAGAAGAAGAAGAAGAAAATGCTGCACCAGCAGGAGGACATTATGGATGGATGAACTATTTCCTCTCTTGTAAAAAAATTTATTCCCTCTCAGTGTATATTGATATAGATGGACTATTTCGATGGTGTGCATGTCTTTAGAACAGAGTAGTAGCGTGGGTTCGCTTGACTATAAGGAACTATTTATCCGCATATATAGCTTTCTCTGCTACTCCTTCCAGTGATCGATATGCAGTGCATGTGTCCGTAGACATGACAGCTTGTCCATGGAAGTTCAACTACTGCGACCATCACGTTTCATCTCGCGATTCCCACGACGCCTCTCCAACCCACGGCACCACGCCCCCCGACGTGCGCCTCACCCATCTCGGCCGCACCGCCACTCTGCCTTTGTGTGCATGACATGTGGGCCACCTAAAATGCGGCTTGCATCAAGTTTCTACCACAGCCACCCACGATTCCCACGACGCCGCTCGAACCCATGAAACCACACGTCCCCCGACCTGCGGCTCACCCCTCTTGGCCCCACTGCCCCTCTGCCTTCGGGAGCATTACATGTGGACCAGTCACCTATCAGGTCCACATGTTATTGACTCAAAGGTAGGTGTAGTAAGGCGCTGAAGCTCAGTCCCGATGGCCCAGAGAGGGAAATGTAAATCCTGCACCAGGGCTTGTGGTGCTCCAGCAGCACGAACTCGTGCCAATATCGAGATTTGTTTCTTTACTATACATGCACGCAACAATTTAATGGACATTGTAATCTCAACATGTGATGGGGAGCTCTAAATTTGAATTCGAAACTTATAAAACGAAAAGATTCAAAACAAATAAACTAGGAGAGAGGGAGTATATCGTAGGATGTGTCCCATACAAAATAAGTCCCCTTGTTTGTCACCGCGAAGATGCGGTTAGAAAGGAGCACAACGTCTTCCTACTCGTACGGCAACAAATCGGCAGCATGGTCCGCCTTTGACCGCCATGTGCAAGGTTCGTGCTATCTTTTATTCAATCTCACCGTGGTTCCACCGTACCAATTCATGCGGTGGCCCGTTGCATGGCTGATCCCAATGTTGGACAAAGGATCTACGGGAACGGTGTCACCATTGTAAATGTTGTGCAAATTGATGTTGGTACCCTCCCGTACATATGCAAGCCAATCTCCACTCGCACCGAGCCTAGCCTGTGAATTAGTGGGTAGGGGGAGAATTAGGAAATGGACACGGAATTAGTCTTTAGAATGCATTTACTACGTGATCAAACTCATCTTACCTGCTCATCGGAGGAAATCCGAGTGCCCCTCAACGTAGGCATCTCAAGGGGCGTCAACTTGCAACTACGGTCACGCCGCGCTAGAGAGACCACCAAGGAAACATCCTCGTGCGTTCCACGCAACATCAAGATGCATTTGTATGAGTAGTTTATCTTGTGAGAGAAAAGGATGAACGAGGGAAGGCCTCTAGAGATAGAGATGGACACTAGTACTACCAATGTGCTGGCCCGTGCGTTGCAATGGATCCAAACTAGTAGAATAATACATGTTCACGTGCTTGAAATATAAACACTCTAGTTTTGATATACATGTGTCGCCAGTATTACCCATGACTTGTCCATGGAAGTTGAACCACGACGACCATCACGTTTCTTGTTTCTACCACTGCCACACCCACACGCGATTCCCACGACGCCGCTCCAACCCATGGCACGACGTCCCCCGACATGGACATGTATCCTCTGACGTGGCTATCGCTGCCTTGCCCTGCCTTTCCTTCGCTGACAAGTGGGACCCACGCTTATGGGTCCCACATGTCAGTGACAGAATGGTAGGATTGTACGTGCCCCTCATCCCTCTCGGCCCCACCGCTCCTCTGCCTTTGTGTGCATGACATGCGGGCCAGCTGAACTGCGGCGACCATCAACTTTCTACCACAGACACACCCGATTGGACGCGGTTTTCCTGCTCCTCTGCTGTGCTCCGATCCGTACTCCTGCACCATCGAATTTTCATCCAGCGGCTGTGACACATTTCGTCCCGGGCATCAATCCTTAGCTGGAGTACTTATGTACTACAGGTAGTACCCGCCGGTGTGGCCATATACGCCTCGTAACACCCCGACGCCCAGCTGTGGTACCCTCGCCATGGCCACGCCACCACCGGCCGGTTCATCACGAATGAGCGAGTCGCGAACCGCGCCACCACCATGAGAATGACATGTGGGCCCGCCACATTTGAGGCCCGCATGTCATTGACTCATTGGCCGGGCACTAAGCCACTGAAGTTCGGTCCCGTGGGCCCCGAGAGGGAAATGTAACTCATGCGGCAGGCCTTGTGGTGCTCCCGCAGTACGAGCTCGTGCCAAAACTGGAATTTGTTTCTTACTACTACCAACTAGTACTAGTAAGGTACACGTGCATTGCACGCATGAGATTCTGGTGGTTTGTGCATTATGCTTCTACATGTGGAGTTTTCTGGATTCTAACATGTGGCAAAATCTGGTGGAATGTAAGGTTAAGCAAGTTTGATAAACTCAGGTGAGTGTTTGGTTCAAGCCACACCTTAGGCAAGCCACACTGGCCCCACATGACATACACACAATAAATGTGGCAAGATTCCCTTAGGCTTGTCAACTTGTGGCTCTCATTTTGAAGAACTTATTAATAATTTTGCCTGAGCTTAGTTGTGGAAAAGTTAGTCATGAATTAAGTTCAACCATGGAGTCTTCTAGATTATACATGTGGCAGAATCTGGTGGATGATATCCAATGGCCAGTAGTGCTCGGATTTTCCATCTTTGTACCGTCGGATTGGCTTCATCCAACGACCAACTTTCAAAGTTTTTCACACACTATATAGGGGGTATAGATATAGATGTGCCGGTCCGTTGCAATGGATCCAAAGTATATCTATTCAAAGGAGTGCACTCTAAACACATTATCTATTTATTTTTCTCTAACCTTCCGTAGCCATGCAACCAAGCCACATAAGCTTCATGGGTGCCCCCCACATCATATTATTCATACTACGTTGATTGAAAAAAAGATAAATCACCCAAAATAAGAACTTCCCATTTTTTGTTCCTACGATGTTGTGCCGTGCATGTATCAACTAGTTGTATAGTGGTAGTAATAGTAATATAGTATTAGGAGTACAAACTTGGTAAGTACTAGTAGGAGTAGTACTAGTACGGAATGCTCCTACTCTATCAACGAGCCCCGTCTGACACAAAATTTCTTGGCTTCCGTGCTACAGCTAGATCTTCCCTTGTTTACATTTTCCAACCCGGCGGGGCGGGGTGTCGGTTGCTCAGCAGGCGGTCCCACATGAAAGTGAAAATGCTAGGCACAAGGTCGGAGCTACATGAGGGCCAACACGTGCCCTGGCCCGCCCAACCTAGCAGGATTTTCGTAGTTGTACATCCAGTTTTGAGGCATGGAACGTCAACGCAAGGGTAATTTCTATAGCCTGGCTAGACTGGCACGCCCAACGTTTTGCTTCAAGCTCCGCCACTACTAGGCAACACGCCTTCCCTAAGCTATGTGTCGTCCGGACGGGCCGTGTTGTACTCCCGTTTCCCGGGCGTGTGGGGCTGCGACGCGAACGTGGCAAGCCTTTTCCTTTTACTAGCAATGTGCCCGTGCGTTGCGACGGATCCAAAGTAGTAGAATAGTAGTATTTGTTCACAAACTTGAAAGAAATCACTATTGTTTTAATAGACTCCTAATATATTACTCCCTCTATACCTAAATATCTGTCTTTTTTGAGATTTCAAATGGACTATCACATACGGATCATATAGACATATTCTAGTGTTTCTAGCAAGATGCCCGCGCATTGCACGAAGTTGATGGAAATGGTAAGCACAACTTATAAATTGACGGATGGAGTACTAGTTACAGTGATGCATATAATTAAGCAAAGGGATTGCACATGTTGGTATTGACTGGAACGAGAATGCAACAACACAATAAGAATTAAGGCCACGATGATGCAATCACAGTGGTGGTAACAGAAGGCAAGAAGAAAGATGGATCCACGAACGTATGAACTCCTCCTCCTCAACTTAGTGCACCGGGCCACCGACCGGCGGCTAAGGAGCGGCGGCTTTTATGGCGAGGTCGAGGTGCTTCTCAACAAAGACATCCAAGGCTTCCAGCCGGTTGAGGAAGGCCAACGTCGTATCGTCCTCACTTCCTTGTAGATACCTATGTACACGATTTGCTCGTACGTGTGGATGTGTAGGTCGACGAATTCTTGCAGGGAGAGGCGCCTCGCGGAGAGCACGACCTCCAGGCAGACATTCTTCGTGGCGTCGGCGGGCAGTCGCAGGGCCACCAGTGCTTGAAAGACGTTCCGGCCATCGAGGCCGATTAGGGTGGCAGGCAATGAGGAGCCCGGGCGCGCGGGCTGGAGGAGTACGACGATGTCATCCACGAGCTTCTTGAGGACGGTGAACTTGTTGCTGGTGGCAACGATCATCTGGTCCAACTGAGAGTCGTTGTTGGCGTCGACGGCGGCCATCCACCAGCCGGTCTCCAACACCGTCTGGAGACGATCCTCGGCGCCATGCCGCAGGCCGGCATCCTGGACCATCTGGCGCAGCCGCTGGCCGCTCACGCGCATCGCCGCCATGGGTCTGGAGCGAGCTCTTTTGTGCTTAGTGTAGATGCTTAGGCAAGTGCTTAGGTGCGTACGATGTGGTAGATGCATTGGAATGGAGGAGGGGCGCCTTTATGTGAGGGCAATGAGGGAAAACTGCGTTGCATTCACATCGTGCAACCTCTTTTCCCGGACCTCCTCCCATTACTTCCCTCATGCATTAATTGAAGGAGGATGCATTGGCTGTTCAACATATCGGGAACCGCTACTCCCTCCTAAATGCGCATTAAAGGCGTATCGGGAACTGCGCCGCCCGCTCTCAAATCAAATACTCCCTCCATCTAGGTGAGTATTAAGTCATCTTACGAAAACCAAATACTAGTAAACACATAGGCGTGGTGCATTAACTCTCACGTTGTTTCTTATTTTTTGACATAAATAGAGGAATCAACCAAGAAGAGATGTGGGCTTGTATGCTTTTAATGACCTGAGACTATCAAACATGACATGCAAGTCGATTCGTTGCACAAGAACAAATACAACCCACGTCAGCACACACGCATCTTATAGCATCACATCCAATGGCTATAAAAGATGAATGAGACCAAATTATATCTCATCTAGATGAGTTCTAACAAAACTGTATTAATAATACTTAGTACTCCTGCGCCATGTATCATATAAGTATCATGTAGTACTTTATTTATTGCCATGCATGACACATAGTCCACGAGCGCTCTCTATATGTACCACCTTTTTGTTTAATTTCAAGTTTTGCTCCATGGCGCAATCCATCGATACTACTACTGTACAAAAGTGGAGTATATACATTTTTTAAAAGGCTAGAGGGCGGGGCAGTCTAGCTCGGTCGGTTTCACGAGAGGCGAGGGCCTTTGTGATTTGACGGCTCATTAATGCTGTCAAATTGAATAGTATTGTGCCGCCCGCTGCACGCCCGGTGCCTCCATTAAACCCCTCCGTTAAACCCACATGCAAACCGAGAATCCTACTCGGGCCACACGTCCGTTCATGGCGGGCCGGAATTAAACGCAACACTGGCCAAGCTCCTCCCGTCCGCCCTCAGTTTAAACGAGGCCAGACGCCGGCCAAGGTCCTACCGTCCGCCCTCTATTTACACGAGGCCAGAAAGACAGCGGGCAAGAATCACACCCCTCCGCCGCTCCCCCATCTCCTCCTTCACCATTTTCTCCACCCTTCCGATGGCTTCCGATGAGCCGTTCTCCGGCATATTACCCGGCTGGGTGGCCCACCGAGCCCTCCGGATACGGGCGAGGCCGCTCGGTGCTTCACCAACCTCGCTTGGCCCGACGGAGCCAGTTGCCGCCCCAAGCAGGCGCGTGGTTCAGCAACTCGCCGCTCCAGTTCAGCTCGATGAGGAGTGGCGAGTTGCTCCACGCCGGCACGGCGGCGAGCATGCCGGTACGGGCGCCGTCGCTGCCGCGTCGTACCGCGCCACCAGTGGCCACACCTCCCGTGTCTGTCGGCGCGCCTCCCGTGCCTGCGGCAGTGCCATGCAGGCAGAGACAGAAGCCGGGTTCATGGAGAGCGACGAGTCGGTGGCCTGCTTCTCCGTGTCCGCCGCCATCATCGAGGAGAAGTAGAACACGGGAGGCCGCCGCCGCTTGGGACCCATGAAGGCCACCGCCGAGGCGACGACCGCGGATTTAGGCGACGACCGCCGCTTCGTCTCTTCCGAGGACCTTCGTTGACCCCGCAAGTTTCTGACGGACATGAGGAAGACAAAGGGATCCGCGGGCAGCCATTTAGAACTAAAATAAGTCTAGATATATCCATTTCTAGGACAAGTATTTCTGGACGGAGGGAGTATTAGTTATACAAGAGAGCCAGATTGGCACCTCTCAGTTCATGTAAATGTAATGAAATCCATCATGTTTATATGAAGATCCGGCTTTTTTATACGAAATCCTTCATGCTTATATGAAATCAGTCCGTGTTTGCAAAAATTTCATCTGGTTGGTTAGAGTTGTAAAAATGTATGTCGCTAGCGTTTGATGTCGTCCTCTGCGGAAGGAAGCGGGAGGAAATTTGCCGGCTGCAGTTGGAGATGCTATTTATGCTGGAAATAATAGAGACATCCAATCCATTTGAGTTAATTGCCTGTATGATTGTCCCTCTATAAAAACTTAATTGCATGTACAGTGTACACGTGACTTGCAGGGTGGCTCTGACTTCATACGAGAAAGTTAAAAAGAAACAAGTCCATCCTTAATATTCTAAGTACTCTATGGGTTCCCTTTATCAAGATGATGTAAAAGAAGTATATATTAAATAAGTAGAGTAATATATAATATACAAATCTAAAGTTAAAAGATAGAATTCGAACTCATGTCATCGTGTTGCAAGCATCCGGCGCTAACCAGCCCAACACATTTTTGTTGTAGACCATGCTGGAGATGTATCTCCATGTCTACTCTTATATATACTCCATTTGTACCTAAATATTTGTCTTTTTCAAATTTCAAATAGACTACCACATACGGATGTGTATGTAGACATATTTTAGAGTGTAGATTCACTCATTTTGCTACGTATGTCTTTTCAGGAAGGGGTCAGCTTTGTCCTTGATTTATTTATGAGGTATCCAGATGGCACTGCACCGCCAAGAAAAGAGGGTAACATCAAAATTATGGACTACTTTTTTGAGTATGTTGGTAAGGTCCGGTCATAGTCACTTGTTGAAATCTCTAAAAAGACAAATACTCCCTCCGTCCGGAAATACTTGTCATCAAAATGGATAAAAGGAAATGTATCTAGACGTATTTTAGTTTTAGATACATCTATTTTTATCCATTTTGATGACAGGTATTTTTGGACGGAGGGAGTAGAAAACAGAGTTGGTGATGATGGTGTGCATGCCATCCTGCAATATAGACCGTCGGATTTATATCTAACGGATAGGAAAGAAACTCTGGCAATTTTGCAAAAATATACCCACACGTCTCTCCACGTTCACAAATAAGGCCTTCGCTCGTTCATCCTTTTCTCTCACAAGATAAACTACTCATACAAATGCATCTTGATGTTCCGTGCAACGCACGGGCAGCTAGCTAATTTCTTTTAAAATAGTTGCTGCGATAATTGGGTTGAAGTGATATATTTTATGTCTGCCCGAAATGATTTCAGATTCACTAGTAGTAACAAAGAAAAGGTTGCGTTGTTAATTAACAGAAAACAGGGTGAAAACTATCACATGAGGCCGGTAGAAACAAGGCACACTGGGTTTAGCGTCATCGTCACTACAGCTGTGCGCGCGCGAGAAGTCTACATATCGAGGGGGCTACCGAGGGAGGCACCGAGACACAATGTTTGAGAGAGAAACCAATTGACAGATTATGATCAGACCGAGTTGTCACCCTTCTACTGTCATTGTTGGGGGGGGGGGGGAGGTAGATAAAGACGTATAGAATGTGTGCGGGGTAGGCACAGAGGCACAACTAGCGAGTGTGTGTGTGTGTGTGTGTGTGTTTGAAAGAGGAGTAGATAGATTATTATAAAGATTGATGTGCCACCCTACTCCTTCGGTGCCGGGTAGTGTGTGTGTGTGTGTGTGTGTGTGTGTGTATGTTTGAGAGAGAATCTAGTCGATAGATTAGTATCAAGATCGAGGTGTCACCCTACTCCTTCGGCGCCGGGTAGTGTGTGTGTGTGTATGTTTGAGAGAGAAGCCAGTCAATAGATTAGTATCAAGATCGAGGTGTCACCCTACTCCTTCGGTGTTGGGAAGTGTGGGTGTGTGTGTGTGGGTGGGGGGTGGGCAGTGACACTCACATATCTCTACTCTTATAAAAAAACAAAGTTGGTGATGAAGGTGTTCCTGCCATCCTGCAATATAGGCCGTCCGATTTATATCCGACGGACAGGAAGGAAAAATATGGCAATTTTGCAAAAAGATACCTATACCTCTCTCCGCATTTGCAAATAAGGCATTCCCTCGTTCATCCTTTTCTCCCACAAGATAAACTTGTCAGACAAATGCATCTTGATGTTCCGTGCAACGCACATGGGCATCTTGCTAGTAGGGAGAAGGAGTTTGTGTGACACATATCTAGCTATATTAAGGGATAGGTAGATAGCATATGTGTTAGAGACATTATTATACTTAGAGACATTAGTGGATGTGGGTGGGCGGAATTAAAGGGGTGGGCGTGTTACACATAGAGAGCGTGTGTGTTTCTGTGTGAGAGACTTGTAGGACAGGGTAGAAAGATGAATTTAACCCTGACGGAGGGAGAGAAATACACGAAGTGCAGCGTGTGTGATTCTCGATGCCCATGTGGAAATGAGATATGTATGCGTGTGAGGAGATTGCACAATTCATTCACGTATCACTATCTAGCGATCGTGGGCGTGCATCGCTTGAACATAAGTCAATATCTACTTCGTATCATGGCCAAAGGTACAATATCGATTCAATCTTTGTAAAGATTGGACACTCACATATCACATTTTTTCTATTTAAATAAACCTTTTCAGTTGTGCATGCCAAATTTTCAAGGATGTTTCTTCAAACAACAAATGTAGCTATCATGCACATGCACCAGTTTTACTGTTGCATTCATATTCATTAGTCTTGTATGATTTAAGTTTCTATTTTGAAGTAATATATGTAATATTCATATATGAATTCAACAGATGCATAATTTATGAAATGGAGGCTATGTAATCATATGAGGTAATACTTTTAAGTAGCTAACTACAATATCCATTTCTTTTTGTGCGCCTCTACACTAACACGTCAATCCATTATGTTTAAAGTAAATAACCAACGACACTAAATTATCTATTTACACGAGAAATACATAGGCTGAGTGTTTGATCCCTTTTTTTGTGAATGCGCCACTACACCCGTACGATTGGCCGCGCCCGTGTGAACGTCCAAGTTATCGGCGCATCATCCCGGTTATTGTCTTTTTACGGGTGGACTTCACATTTATTAATTCTTGACGCGTGCCCGTGTACACGATCTAGCATGACCTTCCCGCTTAGCACGGTCCAAAATTAGTTGAAGCTGGATACGAACGATCCTTGGTAACAAAATCTCTCGCCTCCTTCTAAAATTTCCGCCACCTTAGTCTTTACCATGCGAAATCCCCCTTTTGTCCTTGGTGCACGGAGACCAACAGTTACAATACTGCCCTCATCTACATGATAGGTCGGGGCTGCTTTGGTAACTTCCGGTTCCCCCACTACACGGCACCCCATTTCCTCTCCCCTCCCATAAAACGACTAACTCCACAACACCAGAGCATCTTACATCACGCCGTACGTACTTCATCGCCCTTTCTTCCCTCCCCTCTCGAAACCCTAGACTGCTCATCCACCGGCGTACCATAGCCCATTCACTGCCAGCCGCGTCCACCTCGCCAGATCTGCTTCTGCGGCCGCATCTACCCCTCCAACCTCCCCTAGAAACAAGTAGACTGCTCATCCACCACTGTACCACAGCCCATTCAGTGTCGGCCTTGGTCACGGTGCCGGATCTGCTTCGCCGGTACTCTCGTCAACCGCCGCGCATCTTCAGCGGCTCATTCGTACTCCCCACCCCCCGGAGCCGCCCCGCCGACGGCCTCTGATCCTCTTCGCCGACACCTTCCTCAACCCTATCGGAGCCGCTTCGCCGACACCTTCCTCAACCCTACCGGAGCTGCTTCGCCGACACCAGCGTCAACCCTACCGGAGTAGCTTCGCCTATACCATTCTCAACCCTACCGGGGCCGCTTTGCCAACTCACAAGTCAACGACGTCAGATCCGCTTCCTCGCACCCCCATCCAACCTACCGGAGCAGCTTCTAATGCCCCGTCCACGGCCGTAGATCCGCATCGTCGACACCACCCTTAACCCAACCACCGGAACAGCTTCTGACGCCCCGTCCACGGCCGCAGATCCGCATCGTCGACACCATCCTTAACCCAACCACCGTAGTAGCTTCTGACGCCTGGCCCACGTCAGCAGATCCGCGTCGTCGACACCATCCTTAACCCAACCACGGAGCAGCTTCACCTCGCCCTCGTCCATGGCAACAGATCCGCTTCACCACACCGTATTCCACCCTACCGAGCCGCTCCACAAACACCCTACTCGACGGTTCTAGATCTCCTTACGGACCCGGCGGCCCGGTAGCGTCATCACCCTCGATGTTTCTAACCTGATTCCCACCGTCTGGAGAGATGCCAAGCACCCGCCACGTCCTAGGTACTTGTCACCTTTAAACCCGTCCAGCATCACCTGCCCAATGTACTTCAAATATACTAACCGGTCGCTGGCAAAAACTACAAGGACAATGTTTCTTCTGGATCTAACAGCTTGGCCAACCAAGATCCTGGACTGAGGCATTGCTATGATCTTGTAAGCGTGTCTCTCTCTCTCTTGTATTGTTCTGCACTGCTGCGTGCTTTGCTAGGATTTTCGACCAGTAATCCCTTTGTGCAGACAATGATTTCTACTACTGGCTGCTAAATTAGATATGTAGATTTCATACATGATACTACCTTGTACCTCCGTTCCTAAATATAAGTCTTTCTATAGATTCCACTATAGGCTACATACGGAGCAAAATGAGTGAATCTACACTCGAAAATGCATCTATATACATCTGTATGTGGTCCATACTGGAATCTCTACAAAGACATATTTAGGAACAAAGCAGTACATTACACAAAATCGTAGGTGGCATGTAGGAATTCCAAAGTGCACTACATTAGGCTCCCTTAGAGTGCACCGATCCAGCATACAGAGTCATGGCTAGTTTATGCTACGCACACAATCGTTAATTGGTGGTTTAAATATGCGAAAGGGATATGCAATGTAGTATCATGTAGAGATGTCTGAAATTAGCCATGTCAATTTGCAGATAGGGTTACACAATGAAAAAGTACAAGATGTATGTGGCAATTTCATGGAACATCGCAAAAAAGGAGAGGCAGCGGTGAGCCTATACAGTGTGCTATCGTACGTCGTTCCTCCATTGCAATCATCGTGACATGTTATTTATATGCCAATTCTATTAGCCAAGTTTCTTAGGGACAGTTATTACGAGTTATCCTAAGAAAATAAGCACCTGTGAATATAAGCTCCATGTAATACGCCAACTAGTTCTTTTCATTGCGTTTCAGCTTATCTTTGGTATGATCCATGGAAAGTCTAGATTGCATTATATGTATTTTTCATTTTGCTGCCCATATGGAAATTAATTTGACTTGCAAACATCACAAATTGAACCCGGTGCAGTAATTAATATGATAGGAAAAGCAGACCATCACTATTTGCTCAAAATGCAAATACAAAGATACCATCTACTTGGCACAATCTACTTTGGTCAATGTTTTCCATAGAGATCCCATTGCCTAATTTAAACAAAGAACGCATGACCCACATTTAAATGAAGAACAATTATTTATTGAAATTCGATGGTCCAAGTGGTTGGTTATTATCATATAGCAGCACCACCTAAAAGCATCATATAGCAGCAGCAACAGCTCATAGCAACTCATCATACAAGCAGATGCGCAATTCATCATATACCAGCAGCAGCTCATAGCAATTCATCATATAGCAGCAGCAGGAGCAGCTCATAGCAATTCATCATATAGCAGCAGCAGGAGCAGCTCATAGCAATTCATCATATAGCAGCAGCAGGAGCAGCTTGTAGCAACTCATCATATAGCAGCAACAGCAGCTCATAGCAATTCATCATATAGCAGCAACAGCAAATCATAGCAACTCATCATACAGCAGCAGCAGCTCATAGCAATTCATCATATAGCAGCAGCAGGAGCAACTCATAGCAATGCATCATATAGCAACAGCAGAAGCAGCTCATAGCAATTCATCGTGTAGTGGATCAGAATGAAAATTTGGCAAACAACAGAGGAGATCCTCACCTTGTTGGATGAGCTCATCCTTCAACAGCACCTCAAGGCCATGGCCTAGGAGGAGGGGAGGGGGAACAAGGTGCCTTCTGCCGCAGTGTGGCATTAGCCGTAGTTGTGCAGCTCCCGCCGGAATAGTGTGTTGGACGAACCACAGTGGAGCAGCTGCTGGAGACCATGAGAATGAGGGGCGGTGCCAGAGGGAGGAGCAGCCAGGCAGATTTTCCCCTATCCGCCGGCCATGTAGCCTAGATGGACATAGCATCGTCGAGGATCAGGCCAGATGGGACCAGTGGCGACGGCTCACTGGAGGAACCCTAGTGCTGCAGGGAAGGGATCGAGGTAGAGGGAAAGGGGAGAGGGGATGCAAGCGGGCAGGGCAATGAATGCTTGCGTGTTTGTTTTTACTTGAGGGTTAGGGGTGACATGGGCGTCAGCAGTTGCATTTTGAATGTAATATAGGCAGACAACAGAGTCATTTCACTATTTTCTTCCCTTCAATTTTTAGTGAGGTTCTACCAGAAACACCCCCCTCCAAAGCGAAATTAGTTAAGCCCAAGCCCATAACTCAAAAATGACTTCTTTACATCTTTTATGGCTTATTTTGACAATATGCCCTGAAAAGGCGGAATTGAACTGGCCCTTAACCTGCAATTCAATTGTGCGTGCAATGATGAATCACTCCTACCTGCTATCTGTACATTTAGGCATCATCATACATGGCATAACCTAATACATGTGCATTCCATTGTAGAATCTAGAATATGCAATGTTTATGTTAGTTCATACGTTGCAAAGGTTGTTTAAATGCCCCTTAAATCTGGTCAGTCAAGTGATGGTCTTTAAGCCTCCTTCTTTGCTTCTTTTCTTGATATGTAAGATTTCCTCACACATCTGTTCAATTGCTTGTTTGCATCAACCATCCATACTAGGACTATTTGCTTTGATTACTTGTTGTTCTTGACCTAACACTCTAACGGAGCTTATCAACGATTTAAACAGTAAGGGCTGCTGTAGTGGGGCCTTGTCTAACTCATAGGTGACATAAAGGTTTGGCTGGACACTACAGTAGACTCTCCAAGAGTACCTGGAGATCCAGTTCGAAGGTATGCCTAGTTTTTACATAGTGCAGACATAGTAAATGCTCATTTCATTGTGTGCAAGTGCAAGAGATGCGGCATGTTTCATTATGTGGTGTTGTTTTGTTATAATCTCATCCTTTTGTGTTCCCAATTTGGAAAGTATGCATATTTATCTTCCAAGGAGACGAGTAACTAGTTTGTGTCACCTTGCGGAGGGGTGCAATGAAGATAAGATTGAGGATTTCCAAGTACAAGATGTTAGGAAGGAGCCTTGCAAGAGAAGTAGGAGCTGCACTGAGCCTCTTAAACCTGCTAAGGTAAGTCACTGTATGCAACTCAAAGTTCAATTCCTTGTTTGTTTCAGGCATAGTTAATTTTGTCTTTTCAATTGCTTTATTTGTCCTCACTTAATGAGATGCCCAAATAATTATGGCTGATGTTCGGTACTTGTATCACTATTAGTTGACATAATTAAAGGTCTTACCATTTAATTACTCTGCCGAAGTGTGCCTGAAGCTTTGAAGTCTATTAACCAACTATTATTGCAAGAGGCTCACAATCTAGTTTATACTACGCAAATGATTGCATAGTTTTGCCTGCTGTAGTATGTTTGTATGAAACCCTCTGTTGTTCATTATGCTCCCTAAGACTTTAGTTGAGGTACAGAATGGCCAACTACTTGCTTACTTATACGCAACGTGCTGTCTAAATTAGTAACTTGTCTGTGTTTTCGATTGGGCCCCAACGTCATGCTCCTCTGGTGAGCTAAGAGGGATTTCTGTATGCAGGCTGCACAGACTATCTTTTTTATAATTTTTAAATATCACCTGCTTATGCTTCATGACGTGTAACATTTTTTTTGTGAAAGTGACGTGTAACATGATTGTTAGTCCTGTTTGCCATGTAGTACAAAATAGTGTCTTGTTCGCTTCACTGTTGTAACTATATATTTGCCCTAGTCATGTGTACTTACAAAAACATTTCAGGATGAAGTGACATCAACACAAAAATCTCTCTGCGGCGATGCGGCATGGCTGTTACCGAATGATTATGGATTGGAATTGGAATGTGATGTTCTCGAGCATCAACTAGAGGTGGCAAGACAACATGTACATGATTGTCAACGTATAATCAACAAGTTGAGACTGGACATGCAGGTATTAGATGCAGGAGTCAAAAAAATGAAACAAGACATCGAGGTAACCATGAAGGAATTGGAGATTTTGGGGACTGAAATTTGTGCTATCTGAATCCATCCAATCCTATTTTCTGAAGAGATTATAGTCCAAATGGAGTTAAGTTGATGAGCGTCCATGATGTATGAGCCGTATTTGCCCAGTGTATGTAAATTGCTGTTTGTTTATGCTTTATTATCACCTGTGTCGTACCATAATGCCCAGTGGGTATAATCGGCTATAATTTCTTTATTGTATAGTGTAGAATTATTCTACCTTTCTATGCCTTGATCTCTTTGTTGTATAGTGTATGCTTTTTAGAGGTGATAGTATTGAGTAGGATAATTCTTTAAATATGCTATATCGCTCAAACGGGGGCCAACTCGCCCGACCATGGGCCTTCTACGTCTCGTAGGATCCATGGGCCTTCTACGTCTCGTAGGATCCATGGGCCTTCTACGTCTCGCAGGATCCATGGGCCTTCTACGTCTCGCAGGATCCATGGGCCTTCTACGTCTAGTAGGATCCATGGGCCTTCTACGTCTCACAGGATCCATGGGCCTTGTACGTCACGTAGGATCCATGGGCCGCCGACTCATTTATGGGTCTTGTACTGGCCTTTAATGGGCCATATATGGGCCTATAATGGAAATAAATGCGTTTTATGGGCTGACCATAACGGGCCGTTAATAGGCCGTATTTGGTGATGCTATGAAAATGGCCCAACAGACTAACGGACCACAAACGGGCCGACTGTAACGATGGGCTGAATTTGTCCCACAAGCAAAAAATGACAGTAACGGACTGTAAGTAACCGAATGCTGCAAATGAGCCCAAGAATAAATGGGCCCTCAGAAGGCCGAAAGTTAACTTGGGCTGGAAGCATTAACGGAATAACGACCCGTTAATGGGTATAAAGTGTTACTTTGTTCATTCCGGGCCGATTTCACATGGCCGTTAATGGGTGTAAAGTAATACCTTTGTTCATTACGGGCCGATTTCAAAGACGGGCCGCTAATGGGCCAAGAGTTACAAAAGGGCCTCATATGGGCGAAAGGCGTCATGGGCCATACATGGGCCGGCGAAAAGTGGCAATTTGGAATCATATTGGATGGCCCAGATGACGCTACTGGGCCTAATTCGCATAGGGCGTAACGGGCCTTGGGTTAGCGGGCTGTAAATGGGCTATATGCTAACAGGCCGTTAACAGGCTTTCCATGGGCCGGCCCGCCAGCTTTTGACCAAGTCAATCGGGCCGGCCTTTTCACAGGAATGGGCCCTTTGTTGGGCCATGCCACGCGTGTCGGCGTATCATAGGCGTATACATCCGTCGGTGAGTGGATGACATTTGTCCTAATGATGAGCCGACACTTGTTTCCTCCAGCCAATGATGATTTTACACATGGAAAATCCCCATTGGTCGGGGCTGTTAACGGGTTATCGGATCCAAAACCCGACCCGATAGCTTTACGGCATTCCATTACGGTGGATGCCACGTGTGATCACCCTTGACGTAAAGCACTTCAGGACGTAGCGATTTATCATCATGGAAGTGGACACTTCCGTGATGATAATTTTGGTAATGTCATGGAACACTTCTCTGACAAACAGGTATGACTATCTTGATTCTGTCATAAATTTGTCATGGATGTACATGCATGACAAAAAACACGACCTACTGTGACAAACACGTATCATCACGAAAGTGTATTTTTTTGTAGTGATGACTATTTACGGAATACATGCCTACATTATATCGATGAACTGGAGCTAGTGCCGTATCGCCCTAGGTTATAACTATCACATGATGAATGCCATCCAACAAGTCACCGATCCAATGCCTATGAATTTATCCTTATTGATCTTGCTGCGTTACTATTGCTATCTTCACTGTTACACTTACTGCAAAATACTGCTATCACTGTTACTGTTACCGTTGCTGTTGTCACTATTATCAAAACTATCACACTACTTTGCTACTGATCACTTTGCTGCAGATAATTAATCTCCAGGTTTGGTTGAATTGACAACTCAGCTGCTAATACCTTCAAATATTATTTGGCTCCCCTTGTGTCGAATCTATAAATTTGGGTTGAATACTCTACCCTCGAAAACTGTTGCAATCCCCTATACTTGTGGGTTATCAAGACCTTTTTCTGGCGCCGTTGCCAGGAAGAATAGCTATATTTGTTGAGTCACTTGGTATTATTATCATATTATCACTATGAAGAATCTAAAGGATCCAAAGACTAAGATATTTCCCTCAGAGACGATGGGAGGTAAGGAACTGCCATCCAGTTCTGCTTTAGATTCACCTTCTGTATGAGTAAACTTGCAACACCGCCACATGCTATTAATTCTGATATGTTGCAAGTTATTGATGATGCTACTTCTACTATGAATGATGCTTATGATGATGCTAGTACCTTGCTTGATAATGATGATGTGCCACTTGGTGAATTTCTTGATAAACAAATTGCTAGAGTTATACAACATGATGTTGTTGAATCTGATGATGAGCTTGAAACTGAATCTCCTGAAACACCTGCTAGAACTAGCCTTCCTAGATATGAATTACCTAAAGTACCAGAAGGTTATGTTTGAGTGAAGAAACAACTAGAGATATTCTTGCTTGCAATGATAGAGATGATCTAGAGAAATTACGACAAAAGTATAAATAAAAATCTCCGAATGCTAGAATGAAATGTGATCCTAAATTTGCTACTTCACCTATCTTTATTGATGATAAGGATTATGAATTCTCTGTCGACCTAGAGTTAATTACTTTGGTTGAATCTGATCCTTTCCATGGTTATGAAACTGAAACTGTTGTGGCACATCTTACTAAGTTGAATGGTATAGCCACCCTTTTTACTCATGATGAGAAAACTCACTATTACTTTATTCCCAATTTATTTCCTTTCTCATTAGAGGGTGATGCTAAAGCTTGGTACAATACTCTTGCTCCTAGTTGTGTGCGTAGTCCCCGGGATATGATTTACTACTTCTCTGAAAAATATTTTACTGCTCACAAGAAAGAAGCTGCCTTACAGGAAATATTTAACTTTGTGCAAACTAAAGAAGAGAGTCTCCCACAAGCTTGGGGGAGGCTTTGCCAGTTAATTAATTCTTTGCCTGACCATCCTCTTAATAAAAATGAAATACTTGATATCTTCTATAATCGACTAACCGATGCTTCTAGGGATTTCCTAGATAGTTGTGCTGGTTGTGTTTTCAGGGAACGAACTATTGCTCAAGCTGAAGAATTATTGAATAACATATTGAAAAATTATGATGATTGGACTATTCCTGAACCACCGGCTAAACCTACTCCGAAGAAGAGAGCTATATTATATCTCAGTCCTGAAGATATGCAAGAGGCAAAGAAATCTATGGAGGAAAAAGGTATTAAAGCTGAGGATGTTAAAATTTTACCTCCTATTGAAGAAATACATGGGCTTAATACACCACCAATGCCTAAGGTGGTAGAGGTAAATTCTCTTATGAAGTTCAATGAAAATGATAATCCTCACAATATGCATCATAGTCAATGCCTTTATGAGTTTGAAAACTATATTAGAAAACAAGATCACTTCAATGCAAATGTTATGAAACAATTGAAATATAATTCTGATATGATTGCTCGCTTGAGTGACTTGTTATTTAGAATATCAAATGATGTTAGAGGTGTTGGAAAACATGCTTCCATGGTCAAACTCAACTAGAACAAGTTGCTAAATCACGAAGAGAATTGCTTGATGAAATGAATCATAATATGTGTGACTTTGCTGTTAGAGTTGCGACTAGATGAGGTAAAATGACTCAGGAACCACTTTATCCTAAGGGAAACCCAAAAAGAATTGAACAAGATTCAGAAAGAAACAACACTAGTGCACCTAGTCCTTCTAAAAATAAAAATAAAAAGAAAAATGATAGGACTTTGCACACTTCTAGTGAACCTGAAATGGAAAAACCTCCTGATAAAGATAATCAAACTTCTATCTCTGATGCTGAACTCAATCTGGTAATGAACATCCACCTAGTGACAATGAAAAATATAATTATGAGGTCCATGAAGACTCCCAACCAAACAATGATAATGAACCATACTACGATGTTGAGATAGAACCACCTGTTGATCTTGATAACCCACAACCTAAGAATAAAAGGTATGATAAAAGAGACTACATTCCTAGAAAACACGGTAAAGAAAGAGAACCGTGGTTTCAAAAACCTATGCCTTTTCCACCCAAGTCAACTAAAAATAAAGATGATGAAGAATTTGAACGGTTTGCTGAAATGCTGAGGCCAATCTTTTTGCGTACTCGCTTGACTGATATCTTGAAAATGCCTCCTTATACAAAGTATAAGAAAGACATCATCACTAATAAGAGAACCGGAAGCTGAAATCTCCACTATGCTTGCTAATTATACTTTCAAAGATGGAGTAACTAAAAAACTTGGAGATCCGGGAATAACAACTATAAATTGCTCTATGAAAAAGAATTATGTGGAAACTGCTTTGTGTGATTTAGGAGCTGGTGTTAGTGTTATGCCTTTCTCTTTATGTAAAAGACTTGACTTAAATAAACTCACACCTACTGAAATATCTCTGCAAATGGCGGATAAGTCAACTGCCATACCTGTCAGTATCTGTGAGGATGTGCCCGTTGTTGTTGCTAATGTTACTATTTTGACCGACTTTGTTATACTTGAGATGTCTGAGGACGACAACATGTCGATTATCCTTGGTAGACCCTTCTTGAATACTGCAGGGGCTGTTATTGATTGCAATAAAAGCAAGATCACGTTTCATATCAATGGTAATGAGCATACGGTGCACTTTCCGAAGAAACAATTCCAAGTGAATGGTATTAATGTTATTGAAAAATCTCCGACAATCAGTATTGGAAGTTTTCAAATAACTCTACCTCCTGTCAAAAATAAATATGAAATGCTCATTGTTGGGGAAATGCATATCCCCATTGAGGTAACTTAGTGATTTACGAAAGTTCTTCGTTTTCATGCTAATCAAAAGTGGTTGTTAATAAGACCTGATCAACCTTATTAATGAATCATTTTTGAAAGGTATGAAGTTGATGAATTTAGTAAGCACCACCTTCTGTACCTACCTTTTGTTTTATGTTTTTATTAGTTAAATTAAATAAAATGCCATGTTTTTTCTATTTTCTGAATTTTCCATGCAATAAAAAATGACCCAAAAATAGAAGTTCTCAAAATGCCCTGAAAATTTTATATGATTTTTTCTGAATAATTAAGAATTTTTGGTGCAAATAATAACAGAGGGAGGTGCACTTGGTGGGCACAACCCACCTGGCTGCGCCAGGACCCCCAGGCGCGCCTGGTGGGATGTGGTCCCCATGTGCCCCCCTCACTTATCTCTTTAGCCCACATCATCACTCACCTCCAGAAAAAAATCCCCATTGCTCTCTCTCTCGTGTTCGTGAGCTCAAACCCGCGGATGTGGTCCCCATTGCCCCCCTCACTGATCTCGGTTTCGGGGGATTGTTGCTTGGTTTGTGACTCCACCATTTGTCCAATTACTTTTTGTTTTAGTGGTTTAAACTTTGAATAATTACTTACTCTTGGTGCTGCTGTAGATGTTCTTGCATGTTGAATTCTTAGTGTTCTAAGTAGTTTGAATGCTTGTTATAGCCTCTATGTATCCCTATAAGTAGTTGCTATCAATTTTGTAAAGTTTTGTTGACAAATTTGTGTCACCCCAAAAATTTTATTTTCAGAAAATTGTACGAGGACATGAGTATCTTCAAAAAGTTTGGTTCTAAGAAGAACTCCAAGGGTGTCATTGGGGAGTCTTCTGACAATGATCTCCACCCTTGGAGGTTGGCGGAAGTACGGCCGTGCAAATGGCCGCACACCCCATTCCTGCAAGAGGCTGGAATTCATGAGGAGTTCATGCAATATATTGCTAATGCCAGGCTCACCGACTTCATCACAGATGAGTGTGACCAGCACCAAAACCTCACAAACATATTTGTTCAAAGCTTTAATTTCTTGACTAAAAATAATCCTCCTAAAGTGAGCTTTGATTTATATGCTGAAAACCATCAGATACCACTTACTGAATTTTGTGACATATGCATGATCCCGTCTGATGGGAGCTTGGCTGAGCCTAGGCCAGCCGAGTTTGAGGATTTTTGTCGCACTTTGATAGTGGGTGATGAGAGAAGAGTGTCGGCCATCACTGCCGCTGGCTTACACTTTCCTATTGTCCGTTACTTTGCACTCTTTATTACCAAATGTTTGCTTGCTAGGGAGAAGGTGGGTGCACTTAGTTCACCGGACCTTGCTGTTTTATGCCGTGCACTTGAGGGCGATAACACGTATAGCTTGAGAGCTATCGTGGCTTGTCGCCTGCAGCTTTATAAATCCCAGGGTAAAATACATGGTGGGATTTTTGCTACTCATTTGGCGGCTCACTTCGAGGTTGAGATGCGCCCTCATGATTACCCTCTGACCAAGGTTTACCTAGACCGAGCAGCCATGGATCACCATCACTTTCTTGCACATGATCTTCGTGATATTGCCATTCCTTATAACCTGGTCTATAGCGTTAAAACTCATGATGTTATCCCCTTGCCTGCACCTGCTTTGTTTGATTCTGTTTCCAGGGGCGGATATAGGATTATGCCTGCAGGCATCATCGCCTACTAGAACGCTCACGCTGCTGCAGAGGCTGCACAGGTACCTCAGAAGTGGGATGAGTGGATGCCCGCTCCTCAGTATCCCTACTACCCTCCATGCTACTGATCGATTACGAACTTAGGCCGAAAGCCTTAGCTTGGGGGAGTACGTGTTTCCACCGACTTTACATTCATGACCACTTATTCCATTTGTCATTATCCACACTTTTTCATTGTATCATCCATGCTTAGATTTATTTTCTTGCTTTCTTCTTGTGTGTTTGTAAAACTTTAGAAAAACCAAAAAAATTAGTTGTAGTAATTTACTTTCTATGCATGCTTAGTAGTAGTATTAAAAAGAAAAACCAAAAAGATTTCCTTGTTCTTCTTTAGCTTGTTGGGAGCTTTCCCGTGTAAATAGTTTTTCTTGTTTTTGTTTTTCCCTTTTTATTTGCTTGTTGAGGAAAACCAAAAACTCCAAAAATATTTCAGTGTGTTTATCTAAATTTCTTTTCTTTTTATTCAAGTTGTACCGAGGAGAAGACCACGATGAAAATGTTGAGTGGCTCTCATATGAATAACTCTTGAACTAATAAAGAGCCCATTTTACCTTGTCTTCTCCTGTTGAATAAAATGTTTTGCAGATCCCAGCTTAGTGCACGGCACTCTTGCATTATTATTATTATTTTCATATCATTCGATCGTGCAAGTGAAAGGCAATAATAACGACATTTAATGAACTAGCCGTGGCAGAGAGAAACTAGTATGAACTCGACTTGTTCTGTTTAACCTAGTATCCAAGCTTCAGCCCATTATGTTAAACATATTTGCAATGACAATTAGAGATTATAGTTTCTCATGCCATGCATAAGTACCTCGGAGTTGATAATGATTTATCTTGGATATCAACATAGCCTTAAAATGATTGTGATGTAGTATGATGATATGGTATCCTTCTCTGAATGTTTGAGTGGCCTGACTTGGTACATGTTCATGCATGTAGTTGAATCAAAACCAACATAGCCTCTATAATATTTATGTTCATGGTGTTCATATCCTACTCATGCTAGTGTCCAATTTTACTTACGCATAACGCATGGTTATGATCGTTGTTGCTCTCTAGCTGCCCGCTTCTCAATCTAAATTGCTAGCCTTTGCCTGTACTAAGTGGGAATTATGCTTGTACATCAACAACCTCGAACCCAAAGTTATTCTAGATGAGTCCACCATACCTACCTATATATGGTATTACCTTGCCGTCCTAAGTAAATTTGCATGTGCCACCTCTAAAATCTTCTAAAAAAATCGTTTTCTGTGCCTGGATCATTCATGGAACGACATGAGGTGGTCAATATCTTCCGTGCTAAGCAGATTATCCTTAGGTCGAGTGTTTATTAACTCGCCATCGCTGTCGGTGTCAAAACCGGCGGATCTCGGGTAGGGGGTCCCGATCTGTGCGTCAAGGATGATGGTAACAGGAAGCAAGGGACACAGATGTTTACCCAGGTTCGGGCCCTCTCGATGGAGGTAAAACCCTACCTCCTGCTTGATTAATATTGATGATATGGGTAGTACAATAGTAGATCTACCACGAGATCGTAGAGCTAAACCCTAAGAGCTAGCCTATGATGGTATGATTGTAATTATGATCGGCCTTCTAAGGATCGACCTCTCCGGTTTATATAGACACCGGAAAGGGCTAGGGTTTACATGGAGTCGGATACAAGGAAGGAAATATAATATCCGGATCGCCAAGCTTGCCTTCCACGCCAAGGAAAGTCCCATCCGGACATGGGCCGAAGTCTTGAGTCTTGTATCTTCACGCTTCAATAGTCCGGACGTTGTACACAGTCCGGCAGTCTGGATACCCCTAATTCAGGACTCCCTTAATAGCCCCTGAACAAGGCTTCAATAACGATGAGTCCAGCGTGCGGTCTTGTCTTCGGCATTGCAGGGCGGGTTCCTTCTCCGAATACTCCAAAGTGCCTGTTACGACGAATAGTGTCCGGCCTCCAATCAATGTTGTGTTCCTCGGCTTCGGTGCCTCAGTAATGACCATCTCCATGTGTCGGGCGAATGCGAGGAGTCGAGGCATTTTTGCATTTGCCACCCTCGATCCTCCGGGCTAACCTTCTATTTGAATGGATGGGGATTCTCAGATCCAAACTCACTCTCCCTCCCGTGAGCCAAGATTCAAAAGAGCGCTCATGAAAAGCCATTCAACATGGCGGCCGTCGCAGCTCTTACGCTTGCCCTTCTCATTCCAAGTCGAGGGATTGGGGAGAGTGTTCAGTTCCTCATAGCCGTTTGATAAAGTTACAAACCCAAGGGTTTCTCCCACCGGCGTTCATGGTCCCCGTCCGAGCTAGAATAGCCACTTATGACGGAGGAGACCAAGCTGAGGGATCTCCTATCCCATCTCCGGAGGAGCGTATATGTCTGATCCCTCATTTGCTGAGGGGCGTGGGGTTCCCTATCCACCCGTTTCTTCGCGGGCTCCTGGAGTTCTACGGCCTCCAGTTACATGATCTTACCCCTGCCTCTATTCTGCACATAGCGGGGTATGTTGCCCTTTGCGAGTTGTTTTTGGGCTGCGAACCACACTTCGGATTATGGAGGAAGTTGTTCTGCCTCGTCCCCCGCACCCAGGGGGAGTCCCTGTGTCAAGTGGGCGGGGCCAAAGTATGGCGCATTGCCGAGACCGGATACCTATCCGGCACTCCTGAGAAGGCACCAGAAAACTGGCCTTCAGAGTGGTTCTATATAAACGACGTCCCCCTTCCGGATCCAGTCCGGCCAGGTCTCCGCAAGTTCAGCAACGCCCCGCCAAGGGCACGCCTAAGCTGGCGCCCGGGGCCCTCAAGAAGAGGACACAAGGAAATATTCCTCACGATGGACAAGATAAAGTTACTGGCCAAATCCGGACTGACGATAGTTGAGGTTATGGCGATATGCATAAGACGGGGAGTGCAGCCGCTCCAATATCAGGGGAAGCCCATGTGGCATTTCAACGGGGAAGATGACGCCACCCGTTGCGGCCGTAATGGTCCGGAGTCCGCTGCCGCTCTAGCAAGGATATTGTCCGATTTGTACGAAGGGGAAGAGGAGGAATTCGTTCGCATAAAAACGCGGGACGGATTCTCCATGTACAACACCCCATCGTGGGTAAGTTGCCATTCTTTTTCCCTGCTTTACTTACTCTAGTGTTCTTCTGCTAAGATTACTTGCATCAATGCTTCTGGGCAGGATCTAAGGAGGGTCGTAGAAGGAATCTTCAGCCCCTCCCTGCAACCAGAGGACCCTGGAAGGGCTCTAGATCTGGGACTTAAAGTGGATCCGGATATCACTGTGGAGCTTGTCAACAGGGTATTCTATCGGGTGAGCTGGGATGGCGCCCTAGTGGCCATTACGGCTGACTACCCTGGACGGCTCCCCACTTCGCGTGTAAGCCAAACTAAAAAACCCTATCCTTCGAAGAGGACTCTTCCCAGGTATTACAATTTACCTTTGAGGTGTCGTTCTATTTGCAAAAACGACGTCCGGAACAAGGGGCCGAGCCCCTAGGGACTCGTCAACCACGAGCGTCCAGATCGGGCAGGCTCAAGAGGAAGGCGGTGAGGGTTGACACACCGCTACAGAGGTAACGCAATGACCTGTCCTATAATTATAGAATTTAAAATAAGAAAGCCCCTTTTGTGTCTGGCAGGAAGAGGAACAACCGGACTATATCCGGCGACCCTACCAATCACGCCTCCACCAGCCGAGTTCCAGAACTGGCTTCGGGGGCGGAGGCGGACACGGGGCAAGCACCGCATAGCTCTCCAATAGAGAGTGCGGATATGCTCTCAGCCACGAATTCCAAAGTAGAGAGCGCCATGAATCACAGGCACCGACAGGCCGTACTTCGGAACAACATCTTTTCCGAAGAGGCATTTAGTGCCTTCAATTCGGGAGACGCATACATCCGAGCTGCTCAAGGCGGGCTTGCCCGAGCGATGGACCAGTATACCAAAGATATAAGGGTAAGAAAATTTGATAAGCATGTGTAGTAGTAGCCCCTGAGACTTGAAATGGTTGAAACAACAGTTTTAAGGATCAATGTATGTACAGGTCCTTGTAGAGAAGAACGAGCAATTGTCTCGGGAGCTGGAGGGATGCAAGGCCGAACTGAGGATCGTAGTTGCCAAATTAGAGGAACCCCAAAAGCTCTAATCTGTTAACAATTGTCACAATTGCACGAAGATGCACCAGTTAGTAAATGGCTGATTTGACAAGTCTAACAGAAAATTCTGCAGACAATCTCGGGGTGAATCCGGAGGGGGTAAGAGAGGACGCATCGCATCTCAAAAAGCAGCTAGAGGCTGGCGAGCGCATTCTTACGCGAGTTAGGCGGGAGAAGAACAATCTTCAAGATGCCAAAGTTCAGCTGGACGTGGATTTAAAAGATCTCCGCGCTCAGCTGGCGGACTCCGTGAAGGAGAACAAGAGGCTTCGATGCGGCATTTATGGTAAGTGCTTAGACGAACTGTTACTCTGATTTGGCGAGGAAGTATATTGAAAGAATTTTGCTTGCAGGAATGTTAACGGGTCGCATACGAGGAGGAGATGCCCTCATGCGCAAATGATTTACTGCCGGACCTTTCGCAACTACACTGGCGAGCTCGGCAAGTGATGCAGGTGTTGCTCGGGCTTTGTGGCCATCAAGCCCTCTTGTCGAATGGCATGGGGGGACTTGCGGACCTGCTTCAAGGAGCCCGGCGGCGCTTCCGTCTATGGAAGATATCAGCATGCCGGCAAGGAGCAAGAGAAGCCTGGGAAACGGTGAAGACACGCTACACCAAGCTCGACCCGGACCATATGGCCGAAGTGGGACCGGCAAGGCCCGATGGGCAAGAAATTCCCGTTAGTCTGGTGTATGACCAGGTAGCGTTAGCCGCTAAGTATTCTCAACAGGATGGTAAGCTAGATAGTCTGTTGGATGTTATAGAAGAGGAATGTAATCAGTCCAAGTGACTGTGTAATTTAATGGGCATGGTGAGCCCCTGGCCGCATTAGAATCATTCGTCATGGCAGACCTTTTCGCTTCAGCCCCCGGATCCTATAGTCCGGGGCGTGTCCGAATACTCGCTCAGCTATACAAAACCGGGGTATGCGTGGAAACAAAGGCGTGGGGTCATAAGTGCTTGAAACAGGACAAGTACCCAACTAGTTATGTTATATTACATGGATAGTAAGAAACATCTTCCAAAGAGAATAGTTCCGTTAGGGGTTCCTTTCCACAGGTACGCATGCGACGATGCACATGTCAGGACTGCGAACGAAGGCGCAGGATACAAGAATTCTGGGGATTTATGTTATAATAAACGAATACATCTTTTGTTCACTGACGTAATATTCTCTTAAGGAAGCTAGCTTTCGGCTTCACCCAGTCTGAGGTACACATCCGGCTGAACCGGCAGTAACAATCGCAGAGGTGATCCCCTTATGCCCTAGCCGAATTAGTGGAAACGTAGGGCATAAACACAAGAACCAGGCAACCCATCTTGGCAACACCTTAAGTCATATCGATGCATATAATGGTGAAGAAAAGGAACATATGAAAAAGGAATGCATATGCGACGGGCAGAAAGTACAGCAAAGCACCCCCTGCTTGAACAAAAGTACAGCAAAGCACCCCCTTGCCGGATGCTGCCAGGGGTGGGGTCCCCAGTCAAGACCAAGAGCACCTTCCTCAGTGCTTCAGGCGTCAGGTCCTCTTCCTGGAGCCTCATACGGTCTCCACGCCCGCTGAAGGCCCACATCCGGCGGGCATGGCGCTGGAGAGGGGCAATGCGGCATAACATGAACTCCTTCACCATGTTGGGTGCCGTCACATCGAGCGGCCTCAGGAACGCGAAGCGACGCCAGACGAAGGCGAGCCGGGGGCTCGTGAGCGTCTCCTGGCCCCAGCCTGAATTGGGGACAGCGGGTGATGTTGGCTCCGACAGCAGGGGGCTGGGCACCCCCACGTCCACATACAGCCACCGCTCGCGGAACCCAGGCGCGGGTGGAGGAAGGGTGAAGTCAATCCCGGAATCCGCCGTTTCAGATGCAGCAATGAAGCTCGCACACACCGAATATTGGGTGGGGTCAACAAGGTGCAGAGAGAAGAAGTGGCGCAGCAAGGCAACTGAGGGAAGGATGCCCATCACCGCCTCGCAAACAAAGGCAAAGACCGCAAGAAGAGTGATGGATTCCGGACCCAAGTGCATCATATGGATCTGATAGTGGGAGAGCACAGCATTGAAGAAATCGGAGAAGGGGGGAACCAGCCCCGCCCACAGGGCATCGGCAAAATACTGGATCTCAGTGATTATCCTATCGATGGCGAAGTGGGACGCGGGCCAGGCCGTCGTCCGCCCGCATTCGTTGAAGATGGTGGCCAAAGCCGAGCTGACCTTGCCCAGGCCCTCTCGATTGAGTATGATTGACCGATCGACGGCGGGGGCCGCCGACGACGGCGAGCGAGGCGGAGGCACGGGTGTCTTCCCTCTTCCCTTCTTCGTCGGAGCCATGGCAACGGAAGGGGGGGAGGAAGGTTCGAGATTGGATTGGGAGCAGAAGCTAGAGTTCGAGAGGAGGAAGCGTGGGGGACGGTCGAGCAGCGAAAAGGGGAGCGGCTGTGTGCGGCTACAAGTCCGCCTAGCACGGCAAAAAATAAGGAGGCGTGGGGGAACAGTGCCGCCCACGTCCAATCAACCGCCACGCGGCGCCCAAGGCTCTGGTCAGCCAAGTCCGGGCACGCCTTGGGCCCGAGGGCTACTGTCGGCGTTCTGGGAACGGGGGTCCCAAGACTTGCCGCATGTGACTGTGTAATTTAATGGGCATGGTGAGCCCCTGGCCGCATTAGAATCATTCGTCATGGCAGACCTTTTCTCTTCATCCCCCGGATCCTATAGTCCGGAGTATGTCCGAATACTCGCTCAGCTATACAAAACCGGGGTATGCGTGGAAACAAGGCGTAGGGGTCATAAGTGCTTGAACAGACAAGTACCCAACTAGTTATGTTATATTACATGGATAGTAAGAAACATCTTCCAAAGAGAATAGTTCCGTTAGGGGTTCCTTTCCCTGGGTACGCATGCGATGATGCACATGTCCAGACTGCGAACGAAGGCGCATGATACAAGAATTCTGGGGATTTATGTTATAATAAACGAATACATCTTTTGTTCACCGACCGAATATTCTCTTAAGGAAGCTAGCTTTCGGCTTCACCCAGTCTGAGGTACACATCCGGCTGAACCGGCAGTAACAATCGGAGAGGTGATCCCCTTATGCCCTAGCCGAATTAACGGAAACGTAGGGCATAAACACAAGAGCCGAACAACCCAGCTTGGCAACACCTTAAGTCATATCGATGCATATAATGGTGAAGAAAAGGCACATATTAAAAAGGAATGCATATGCGACGGCAGAAAGCCATGTGAGTAATCATTTTTAGCTTCCGTATAGGAAGCCCCAGTGTATTGCTTACACACTTAGATGCGGCGGAGTGATCCGAAAATCCGCCTTTGTGTTGAATACTTTGTGTGAAGGGAGAAAAAGGTCGAGAAAGGAAAAGGGGATGGGGCATAATTAAAAGGGAGGGTTAGGAGGCGAACCTTTGTGTTCGGTATTTGGGCGTAGAATCTCTGTGTCTTGCCGCGTTCCATGGGTTCAGCTTCGAGTGCATTATCGGATGCATTACGTGGCGATGCGCTCCTCCGGTGAGAACTTTGTCAATGACGAAGGTACCCTCCCACTTGGGTTTGAGTTTGTCCTTCTTCTTCTCCGGTAGTCGTAGAACGAGGCTCGCCAATATTGTAAGTTTTGGCCCGCACTTCTACGCTTTGGTATCGTCGAACTGCTGCTGATAGAATGCGGAACGGGCTTTTGCAACATCGCGCTCCTCCTCTAGGGCATCCAAATTATCCTGTAGATCTAACTCGGCTTCCTTCTCTTCGTACATGCGTACGCGTGGCGAATCATGTATTATGTTGCAAGGTAAGACTGCTTCCGCGCCGTACACCATAAAAAATGGTGTACATCCGGAGGTGCAATTTGGTGTGGTCCGTAGCCCCCAGAGTACGAAATCGAGCTCCTCCACCCAGTGCGTATCCGACTCTATCAAGGATCACACTAGTATGGGTTTGATGCCACTCATGATGAGACCATTTGCCCGCTCTACCTGGCCGTTTGTTTGGGGATGGTAGACGGAAGCGTACTTGAGCTTGATGCCCATTTTTGCGCACCAAGTTTTCACTTCGTCGGCTGTGAAATTTGAGCCTTTATCAGTGACGATGTGATGTCTACTACACAACCTTATTCTTGTAGATGTTGTTGGGCCTACAAGTGCACAGGTTTGTAGGACAGTAGCAAATTTCCCTCAAGTGGATGACCTAAGGTTTATCAATCCGTAGGAGGCTGTCGGCGTTCTCGGGCAGGGGATCCCCGGACTTGCACTGCTGCTGCCCGGCATGGCTCAAAGGGGGAGCCCAACACGGCCCATCTTCACCAACACAAGCTCAAGACCCTCGCGAGGGGCCAAGCCTCGCGGGGCGAATGACAGGGAGCTTCTTCAGGGACGGCCTCGTCAGGATGGTTCACGAGGAGGCGGAGAGATCAAGGAGGGGTACCTCACGAGGTGCTCATGACGCAAGCCATGACGACCAAGGGCGCCGGGCGGGCGCCAGCCCGCGCAGTGTCCTCCTTTCCTCTTTGGTGCAAAGGGAGCAAGCACAGGCGAGAGCATCACGAAAAGGCGTCCATTTCGGTGCAACAAGACCAAGACCAGTCCAACGGCAGGAAGGAAGTCATTGTGGAGCCCAAGCCGGCGTCACCACCAGAGCCTTTGACAGGCGAGAACCAACTTTAGTCAGGATAAGTGTACCAGATGTTCCCCTTCAAAATGGCCAATTGTTGGCGCCCTTCCCGCTCAATATTTGGGAAGAGGCCCAGGGCCTCTACCTTTATAAGTAGAGCTATCCACCATAGTAGAGGCATCTTGATCTTGATCTGATCAGTAGCCGGATGCACCTTGGACAGAGAGAGAGAGAGAGGGAGAGAGAGAGAGAGAGAGAGAAGGCGACTGAACTCCCCCAAGCAGTTCATCGCCCCGGCCAAGAACAGACCCTCGCGAGGCTGCTCTTCCTTGTATTGTTCATCACCATCAGCCCAAGAGGCAATCCACCACACCACAAACTAGAGTAGGGTATTACACCACAACGGTGGCCCGAACTAGTATAAACCTTGTGTCTCTTGTGCTATTCCTTTCGTACTTTAGATCCTAGCGAGGCGGCGGGGTGCAGGTAGGTAGAGGGCGAGATTCTATGCGCACCCCAGTGTTCGAACCTCAAGGGTCTGCCGGAACCCGAAATCCTACATTTGGCGCGCCAGGTAGGTGTGTGCCGGGATCCACCTTCTGCCACTTCGTGTCCCGTCGCATCGTCATCATCATGTCCGGCGACCAGGCGGGCAACCCCGGTCCCTGGGCAACTTGGCCCGCCCATGCAGAGCCGCTCGCCTCGGGCGACCCCATACCCCAGGCAGCTCGTGGTCCGCAGGGCGCTGCAGGCCGCGGGCGACGCGGACAGGCTTCGACAACTCTGACACCACGGCAGGCGCGGTCGGCGGCGAGGGCCTCCAACCACGCCGCGGCCGCAACGCCGTACACCCGCCGGGAGTAGGCGAACTCGAGGGCCGCGCTCACGGTGGCCCGGGAGCTACTACAGGCAGGGCTCTTTGGAAGGCGGCCGCGACGCGTCTTTGCTAGAGCAGGTGGCGAGCTCTGGGCTGTGCCGCCTCGGGGCTCATCCCATACGCACCCAGCTCCCACCTCAGGTCAGGGCGGCCAGCGGGGCTCCTGCGTGGCGCGGGCCCCAAGGCTACTCAACGCCCGTGAAGCTATCGGCACTGCCAGCGGCGGCCGCTGCCTCCGCTCCCGGCCAGCGAAGAAGGACTGCTGCAACCCACGGCCCTGATGGGCGCCGCTTACCACCAGGTGGGCGCTTCAAGCAAAACCGCATGGCACGCGGAGCACTATGGCGCGGCCTTCGGGATGACGGCCCCAGAAGAATACGTGCCCCACATGATGGACCAAGAGCACCAGCGCGAAGGCAAACAAGGCTCGCTCCTCAGCCCAGGCTAGGGAGACGAGGCGACAGAAGCTGAGCTCTTCCAAGAGCCCCGTGAAGGCCCCACCGGCCACGCTGGAAGCGACGATTATTGGGTAGTACTAATTCCTCAGGAGCAGGCATACGTTAATCATGAATCGCAGGAGGTGCAGGTCGCCCACGGCGGTTGCCCACTCCTGATCTCCTACCCCTCGGGGAGGCGTCGGGGCTGCAGGAGAGGGGCCGAGATCCGGCATCACCACCGCGGTGTTCGGAGCAAGGCGTTCTCAGGAGGTAGGCCCTCTGCTGGGGAGGTGCCTCAGGGCCTGCCCCTGGCGGAGGACCCGTGGTCGTCGGGGGAACCGCTGGCGACCGCTCTACCCCATCGGCGGCGTCCTGGTTTCCGGTCGTCGTTGATGGCACTAGAGTGCGGCACAAGGCGGGGCCCTCGTTTGGCGATATGAAGCAAGGCCGCTACCTGTGAAGAAAGGCCCAGTGCCTGTGAAGGTCGCCGCCCCGTGACACTCTCACGTAATAATGAATGGGGCTGTACATGCCCCGGAGTATCAGGGGTGCCGGCCTCAGGCCCTGGGGCTTCCTCCCATGCCCAGTGGCAGCACTTTGCTCCGCGCTGGTGAGAAGACGTCCAAGACTAGACTAGGTGCCGGACGCGGCATTTTTGTTTGCTTTCATTGCTTTTCCCTTTGGTTGTCACTTTCCCCCGCTGGATTTAAGTTGCATTCGAATTTGAGATTTGCGTGTGTTTGGGGAAGGGGGTGCTTAGTCTCGTTCGAGCAATCTCTCGCGTTCCAGTTACCGCTTTGCCTCAGCTGCCTCCCCTCGTGAGCCCCTCGCGAGCTGGGTTGGGCCTAGCTTGCGCGCAGCCTAGACTGCCGCCGCCGCATCCTCTTAGGAGGTTTTTACTGCATATCCTACGGGTTCGATCAGGAGGCACTTGAGACGCCACAACTCTCCTTTGGCTATCTCGGGGCCCTTGCGGGACAAAGGTAAACTAGCCAGCCACTTGGCGAGCATACGGGTGATATGGCATCAACTAATACATAGAACACAAGTTTTACATGAGGGCTCCCCTCCCAAAATGCTCTCACAATTTGTCGAGGGCAAAACCTGAGTTCTATTCATGCTTTGGGTAAGGAAACAGGAGCGATCTTGTGATCAGTCGGATTAATCCCCCAATGCATCCTCAGAGGCACCTCCTGAATTGTCACTGGCGTCGCTGGCCTGGCAGTCGCTCTCTGCGCCGCCACCAGCGGCGTCAGGGCCATTCACCACGCCGCCTTCATCAGCAGCCACGATCACGCCATTGTTATCTGAAGCGAAGGCCCTGACGAGGGCATCCATGTTGTCCTCCACCCAGTGCGCCAGGTCGTCCCTGACGGCCTGGGGTACTGGGGTGATGGCGGCGTCGAAGTTGAAGTGGGGGTCCATATCCCGGAGATGGCTGAAGACGCGAGAAAAGGTGCGCCCAAGCAGGGCGCAGCTCCTCTCCTCCACCAACCTTGTCGTACGACCGCGGCGCCTCAATGAGTCACCACGTCGGTGAAGAACTGAAGGTTGCCGGCGTAGTTAATTGCGTGCGGCTCGCCAACGGCCACCTCGCAGATGTTACCCAAGGTTGTGTTGGCTCTCTTCCGGAGCGTGGTGAGCATGGGGCCGTGCTCATGCTCCAAAACCGCTTGTTGGCGCATCTAAATCCGCGATACATCGCGCGACGGCCTCAGCCTCGTCCACCCGTTGGCGAAGAAGAAGCACCTCGGCACGGGAGGTAGTTAAATCCTCCTGCGCCACCTCAAGGGCGGCCCGAAAAGCGTCGGCCCGCCGCGTCGCTTCCTCCTGCTTGGCCCTCAAGGCAGCAGTCCTGCCTTCGGCCTCAGCCCGGATAAACCCCAACCTTTCCTCGAACTCACGCTCGAGGTTCAAGCACGCCGTCGCCACCCGACGCCCGACCTCCTCCAGGACACGGGCCTCCCGCGCAGCGACATCATCCTCCGCCTTCGACACCAAGCGCTCCCTTGTTTCCAGGCGTTCGAACTCGCGTGCGCGTTCGGCGGCTTCCAGCGTCAGCGTCTCCTCACGCTTCTGGAGTTCTGCTGGGTCGCCTGAGAACACCTTCATCGACGCAAGGGCCGTCTCGCGCAGCTCCACATGCTCCTCCAGTGAGCGGCATCGGGCCAGGAGTTCCCGCGCCAGCTCCTCCGCCGCCTCTCGCCGCCGGTCAGCTTCCCGAGCCTCCTCAACGGCTCGAGAACGGACCTCCCGAGAGGCCGACAGCGACGCCTTGGCCTCCTCATTGTCAAGGTCACGCTGATGGCGCGCAAGAGCGGCAGCCGCCTTCAGCTCGCGCCTCTCCGCAGCCAGGCGCAGGCCCTCGGCCTCGAGGCGCGCGTCTTCGTCAGCAAGCTCTTCACCAAGCAGGCTCACCGCATCAGCCGCCCTCCGAAGGAACCCTTGGCGAAGAGCGCGATGCTCCCGAGCGCGCTCGAGCACGTCTTCCACACCATCATCCGCCTCAAGCAAGCGTCGGGGGCCGCGAATTAGCGCTCCCCCTCCGGGCAGGGGGCTGGGGGCTGGCGCCCTCGCCACGGCCGGGCACGCCTCGCCAGAAGCCCGGCCAGGAGCCAGCCTATCCCCCAAAGAAGAGCGCAGGGAATGCCTCAGCCAATCACGGTCGACGACGACGAGAGAAGCCCACGGCGGGCTGGCTATGCCACGAGAAGGCTCGCGAAGGAGGGTCGCGAGGCGCGCGGGGACGCGATGCGCCTCAGGATGGCTCGTCTCTCCGGCCGGCCTCACCACGAGGGCTCTGCTGCTCGGAGTGCTCGAAGACGGCGGAGAGGGCGAGGCCAAGGGGGATGGCTCCTCAGCCATCTCCGTGAGCTCCTCAGGAAGGGCCCTGCAGAGCAAGGATCGGTAAAAGAAACAGAAAGGTCGGGAGCTAGAAAAGGGGAAAGCTTACTCATCGGTGGCGAAGTACTTCCTACGCTTCAGCAGGCGACAAGGGTAATCATCACCCAAGGCCTCCCTTCTCTTCCGGAGAGCCTCAAAGTCCATGCAGGCGACCCAAGAGTTGAGCGCGAGGTCAGCTGTGACGAGGAAGGAGCGTCAAGGCGACCCGTGTCGGGTGCGTCTACGATGCACGCGCCCGATCACCTCACCAAGAAGAGTGGCAGGGCCCCAGGGCCTCGGCCGCAGCACCTCTGCCATTGCTCCCTCAAGAGCGCCGCTGGCACCGTCACCCTGCGGAGGCCCCTCGGCCTCCAGCCGGCTCGTGCCTCCTGCTCCGCCACTCGAGGAAGAGCCGCCATGGCCGACTGAAAGGGCAGTCACCACCACCGGGTTCTCGCGAGACCCCATGAGGCCTGCGGGGAGCAGCCCCCATTCGTCGAAGCTGGGCATCTGCTTCACAAAGTCTCCCCTGCTTGAACAAAAGTACAGCAAAGCACCCCCTTGCCGGATGCTGCCAGGGGTGGGGTCCCCAGTCAAGACCAAGAACACCTTCCTCAGTGCTTCAGGTGTCAGGTCCTCTTCCTGGAGCCTCATACGGTCTTCACGCCCGCTGAAGGCCCACATCCGGTGGGAATGGCACTGGAGAGGGGCAATGCGGCATAACTTGAACTCCTTCACCACCTTGGGTGCCGTCACATCGAGCGCCCTCAGGAACGCGAAGCGACGCCAAACGAAGGCGAGCCGGGGGCTCGTGAGTGTCTCCTGTCCCCAGCCTGAATTGGGGACAGCGGGTGATGTTGGCTCCGACAGCAGGGGGCTGGGCACCCCCACGTCCATGTACATCCATTTCATGAACCCGAGCCCAGGCGGAGGAAGGGTGAAGTCAATCCCTGAAGCCGCCGTTTCAGATGCAGCAATGAAGCTCGCACACACCAAACATTGGGTGGGGTCAACAAAGCGAGAGAGAAGAAGTGGCGCAGCAAGGCAATCGAGGAAGGATGTCCATCATCGCCTCGCAAACAAAGGCAAAGACCGCAAGAAGAGTGATGGATTCCGGACCCAAGTGCATAATATGGATCTGATAGTGGGAGAGCACAGCATTGAAGAAATCGGAGAAGGGGGGAACCAGCCCCGCCCACAGGGCATCGGCAAAATACTGGACCTCAGTGATTATCCTATCGATGGCGAAGTGGGGCCTTGGGCGGGCCGTCCTCCGCCCGCATTCGTCGAAGATGGTGGCCAAAGCCGAGCTGACCTTGCCCGAGCCCTCTCGATTGAGTATGATTGACCGATCGTGGCGGGGCGCCCGGCGACGGCAAGCAAAGGCAGAGGCATCGGTGTCTTCCCTCTTCCCTTCTTCGTCGAGCCATGGCAGCGGAAGGGGGGAGGAAGGTTCGAGATTGGATTGGGAGCAGAAGCTGGAGTTCGAGAGGAGGAAGAGTGGGGGACGGTCGAGCAGCGAAAAGGGGAGCGGCTGTGTGCGGCTACAAGTCCGCCTAGCACGGCACAAAATAAGGAGGCATGGGGGAATAGTGCCGCCCACGTCCAATCAACCGCCACTTGTGGCGCCCAAGGTCAAGTTTTGTTAGAACTGCGGCGCTCAGACTTGCCCTTCGCCTCTCTGCTCAGCCAAGTCCGGGCACGCCTTGGGCCCGGGGGCTACTGTCGGCGTTTTGGGAACGGGGGTCCCCAGACTTGACGCATGTGACTGTGTAATTTAATGGGCATGGTGAGCCCCTGGCCGCATTAGAATCATTCGTCATGGCAGACCTTTTCGCTTCAGCCCCCGGATCCTATAGTCCGGGGTGTGTCCGAATACTCGCTCAGCTATACAAAACCGGGGTATGCGTGGAAACAAGGCGTAGGGGTCATAAGTGCTTGAACAGACAAGTACCCAACTAGTTATGTTATATTACATGGATAGTAAGAAACATCTTCCAGACAGAATAGTTCCATTAGGGGTTCCTTTCCCTGGGTACGCATGCGACGATGCACATGTCCGGACTGCGAACGAAGGCGCGGGATACAAGAATTCTAGGGATTTATGTTATAATAAACGAATACATCTTTTGTTCACCGACCGAATATTCTCTTAAGGAAGCTAGCTTTCGGCTTCACCCAGTCTGAGGTACACATCTGGCTGAACCGGCAGTAACAATCGCAGAGGTGATCCCCTTATGCCCTAGCCGAATTAACAGAAATGTAGGGCATAAACACAAGAGCCAGGCAACCCAGCTTGGCAACACCTTAAGTCATATCGATGCATATAATGGTGAAGAAAAGGCACATATGAAAAAGGAATGCATATGCGACGGGTAGAAAGCCATGTGAGTAATCATTTTTAGCTTCCGTATAGGAAGCCCCCAGGTATTGCTTAAACACTTAGTGCGGCCGGAGTGATCCGGAAATCCGCACTGTATTGAATACTTTGTTTGAAGGGAGAAAAGGTCGGGAAAGGAAAATGGGATGGGGCATAATTAAAAGGGAGGGGTTAGGAGACGAACACTGTGTTCGGCGCTAGGCGTAGAATCTCTGTAGTCTTGCCGCGTTCCATGGGTTCAGCTCGAGTCTGTTATCGGATGCATTACGTGGCGATGCGCTCCTCCGGTGAGAACTTTGTCAATGACAAAGAGACCCTCCCACTTGGGTTTGAGTTTGTCCTTCTTCTTCTCCGGTAGTCGTAGAACGAGCTCGCCAATATTGTAAGTTTTGGCCCGCACTTCTCTGCTTTGGTATCGTCGAGCCTGCTGCTGATAGAATGCGGAATGGGCTTTTGCGACATCGCGCTCCTCCTCCAGGGCATCCAAATTATCCTGCTGATCTAACTCGGCTTCCTTCTCTTCGTACATGCGTACGCGTGGTGAATCATGTATTATGTTGCAAGGTAAGACTGCTTATGCGCCGTACACCATAAAAAATGGTGTATATCCGGAGGTGCGATTTGGCGTGGTCCTTAGCCCCCAGAGTACGGAGTCGAGCTCCTCCACCCAGCGCGTATCCGACTCTATCAAGGATCGCACTAGTATGGGTTTGATGCCACTCATGATGAGACCATTTGCCCGCTCTACCTGGCCGTTTGTTTGGGGATGGTAGACGGAAGCGTAATTGAGCTTGATGCCCATTTTTGCGCACCAAGTTTTTACTTCGTCGGCTGTGAAATTTGAGCCTTTATCAGTGACGATGTGATGTCTACTACACAACCTTCTTCCTGTAGACGTTGTTGGGCCTACAAGTGCATAGGTTTGTAGGACAGTAGCAAATTTCCCTCAAGTGGATGACCTAAGGTTTATCAATCCGTAGGAGGCTGTCGGCGTTCTGGGAACGGGGATCCCCAGACTTGCCTGCCTGCGGCCTGCGGCATGGCTCAAAGGGGGAGCCCAACACGGCCCATCTTCACCAACACAAGCTCAAGACCCTCGCGAGGGGCCAAGCCTCGCGGGGCGGACGACAGGGAGCTTCCTCAAGCACGGCCTCGTCAGGCTGGTTCGCGAGGAGGCGGAGAGATCAAGGCGGGGTACCTCACGAGGTGCTCATGACGCAAGCCATGACAACCAAGAGGCGAGGCGGGCGCCCGACCATGAAAGTGTCCTCCTTTCCTCTTTGGTGCAAAGGGAGCAAGCACTGGCGAGAGCATCAATCAAAGGCGTCCATTTCGGTGCAACAAGACCAAGACCTGTCCAACGGCAGGAAGGAAGTCATTGTGGAGCCCAAGCAGGCGTCACCACCAGAGCCTTTGACAGGCGAGGACCAACTTTAGTCATGATAAGTGTACCAGATGTTCCCCTTCAAAATGGCCAATTGTTGGCGCCCTTCCCGCTCAATATTTGGGAAGAGGCCCAGGGCCTCTGCCTATATAAGTAGAGCTAGCCACCATAGTAGATGCATCTTGATCTTGATCTTGATCTAGATCTGATCAGTAGTCGGACGCACCTTGGACAAAGAGAGAGAGAGAGAGAGAGAGAGAGAGAGAGAGAGAGAGAAGGCGACTGAACTCCCCCAAGCAGTTAATCGCCCCGGCCAAGAACAGACCCTCGCGAGGCTGTTCTTCCTTGTATTGTTCATCACCATCAGCCCAAGAGGCAATCCACCACACCACAAACTAGAGTAGGGTATTACAGCACAACGGTGGCCCGAACTAGTATAAACCTTGTGTCTCTTGTGCTGTTCCTTTCATAGTTTAGATCCTAGCGAGGCGGCGGGGTGCAGGTAGGTAGAGGGCGAGATTCTGTGCGCACGCTAGTGTTCGAACCTCAAGGGTCTGCCGGAACCCGAAATTTGACAGAGGCATAGGATGAAGATGGTCTCTTTCAAACAACCCTGCAAGAAAATAACAAAGAGTCTCTTGTGTCCCTAACACACCCAATACAATGGTAAATTGTATAGGTGCACTAGTTCGGCGAAGAGATGGTGATACAAGTGCAATATGGATGGTAGATATAGGTTTTGTAATCTGAAAATATAAAAACAGCAAGGTCACAAGTGGTAAAAGTGAGCGTAAACGGTATTTCAATGCTAGGAAACAAGGCCTAGGGTTCATAATTTCACTAGTGCAAGTTCTCTCAACAATAATAACATAGATAGATCATATAACAATCCCTCAGCATGCAACAAAGAGTCACTCCAAAGCCACTAATAGCGGAGAACAAACATAGAGATTATGGTAGGGTACGAGACCACCTCAAAGTTATTCTTTCCATTCAATCCGGTGAGCTAAACCGATAAGTGTCACAAACAGCCCTAGAGTTCGTACTAGAATAACACCTTAAGATACAAATCAACCAAAACCCTAATGTCACCTAGATACTCCATTGTCACCTCAAGTATCCATGGGCATGATTATACGATATGCATCACACAATCTCAGATTTATCCAACCAACATAAAAAGTACTTCAAAGAGTGCCCCAAAGTTTCTACCGGAGAGTCAAGAACGTCGCCAACCCCTATGCATAGGTTCATGGGCGGAACCATAAGTTGGTCACCAAAACATACATCAAGTGGCACATGATATCCCATTGTCACCACAGATAAGCACGTCTAGACATACATCAAGTGTTCTCATAAAAGACTCAATCCGATAAGATAACTTCAAAAGGGGAAACTCAATTCATCACAAGAGAGTAGAGGGGGAGAAGAAACATAAGATCCAACTATAATAGCAAAGCTCGGGATACATCAAGATCGTGCCATAGAGGAACACGGCGAGAACACGAGAGAGAGAGAGACCAAACACATAGCTCTTGGTACATACCCTCAGCCCCGAGGGTGAACTACTCCCTCCTCGTCATGGATAGTGCCGGGATGATGAAGATGGCCACGGTGATGGGTTCCCCCCTCCGTGAAGTCTTGCGGAATGGGCTCGAGAGGTTTTAGTGGCTCTGAGAGGCTTGCGGTGGTGGAACTCCCGATCTATCTTCTGTTCTGGAAGTTTTATGATACGTAGGTATATATGGGTGCAGGGGGTACGTCGGTGCACCGAATGGGGGCCACGAGGCAGGGGCACGCCCCAGGGGGGTGGGCGCGGCCCCCACCCTCGTGAGCACCTCCCTTCTTTCCTGACGTGCACTCCAAGTCCATCGGGTGGCTTTCCTTCCAAAAATAACTTCTCCAGTTGATTTCGTTCCGTTTTGACTCCGTCTGGTATTCCATTTCCTCAAAATAATGAAATAGGCATGAAACAAAAAATCTTGGTTGGGCCTCCGGTTAATAGGTTAGTCCCAAAAATAATATAAAAGTGGATAATAAAGCCCAATATTGCCCAAAACAGTAGATAATATAGCATGGAGCAATCAAAAATTATAGATACGTTGGAGGCGTATCAAGCATCCCCAAGCTTAATTCCTGCTCGTCCTCGAGTAGGTAAATGATAAAAAAGATAATTTTTGATGCGGAGTGCTACTTGGCATAATATCAATGTAAATCTTCTTAATTGTGGTATGAATATTCAGATCCATAAGATTCAAGACAAAAGTTCATATTGACATAAAAATAATAATACTTCAAGCATACTAACAAAGCAATTATGTCTTCTCAAAATAAAATGGCCAAAGAAAGTTATCCCTACAAAATCATATAGTCTAGCTATGCTCCATCTTCCCCACACAAAATATTTAAATCATGCACAACCCTGATGACAAACCAAGCAATTGTTTCATACTTTTGACATTCTCAAAACTTTTTCAATCTTCACGCAATACATGAGCGTGAGCCATGGACATAGCACTATAGGTGGAATAGAATGGTGGTTGTGGAGAAGACAAAAAAGAGAAGATAGTCTCACATCAACTTGGCGTATCAACAGGCTATGGAGATGCCCATCAATAGATATCAATGTGAGTGAGTAGGGATTGCCATGCAACAGATGCACTAGAGATATAAGCATATGAAAGCTCAACAAAAGAAACTAAGTGGGTGTGCATCCAACTCGCTTGCTCATGAAGACCTAGGGCATTTTGAGGAAGCCCATCTTTGGAATATACAAGCCAAGTTCTATAATGAAAGATTCCCACTAGTATATGAAAGTGACAAAATGAGAGACTCTCTATCATGAAGATCATGGTGCTACTTTGAAGCACAAGTGTGGTAAAATGATAGTAGCATTGTCCCTTCTCTCTTTTTCTCTCATTTTTTTATTATTTTTATTTGGGCCTTTTCTCTTTTTTTATGGCCTCTTTTTTTTTCTCTTTTTATTTTTTATTTTTCGTCCGAAGTCTCATCCCGACTTGTGGGGGAATCATAGTCTCCATCATCCTTTCCTCACTGAGACAATGCTCTAATAATGATGATCATCACACTTTTATTTTTCTTACAACTCAACAATTACAACTCGATACTTAGAAAAAAATATGACTCTATATGAATGCCTCCGACGGTGTACCGGGATGTGCAATGACTCATGAGCGACATGTATGAAAGAATTATGAATTGTGGCTTTGCCACAAATACGATGTCAACTACATGATCATGCAAAGCAATATGACAATGATGAAGCATGTCATAAGAACGAAATGGTGGAAAGTTGCATGGCAATATATCTCGGAATGGCTATGGAAATGCCATGATAGGTAGGTATGGTGGCTGTTTTGCGGAAGGTATATGGTGGGTGTATGATACCGGCGAAAGGTGCACTGTATTAGAGAGGCTAGCAATGGTGGAAGGAAGGAAAAGTGCGCATAATCCATGGACTCAACATTAGTCATAAACAGATCATATACTTATTGCAAAAATCTAGAAGTTATCAAAGCAAAGTATTACGCACATGCTCCTAGGGGGATAGATTGGTAGGAAAAGACCATCGCTCGTCCCCGACCGCCACTCATAAGGAAGACAATCAATAAATAAATCATGCTCCGACTTCATCACATAAAGGTTCACCATATGTGCATGCTACGGGAATCACAAACTTTAACACAAGTATTTCTCAAATTCACAACTACTCAACTAGCATGACTCTAATATCACCATCTTCATATCTCAAAAAAATTATCAAGCATCAAACTTCTCATAGTATTCAACACACTCATAAGAATTCTTACAAATCTTGTATGCTTAGCATATTAGTATTATTTAAGCAAATTACCATGCTATTTAAGACTCTCAAAATAATCTAAGTGAAGCATGAGAGTTCATCTATTTCTTCAAAATAAAACTACCACCATTGTGCTCTAAAAGATATAAGTGAAGCACTAGAGCAATAACAAACTACTCCAAAAGATATAAGTGAAGATCAATGAGTAGTCGAATTATTATGCAACTATGTGAAGACTCTCCCATTTAATAATTTCAGATATTAGTATTTTATTCAAACAGAAAGCAAAGCTAAAGAAAATAAAATGACGCTCCAAGCAAAACACATATCAAGTGGTGAATAAAAATATAGCCTCAAGTAAAGTTACCGATGAACAAAGACGAAAGAGGGGATGCCTTCCAGGGCATCCCCAAGCTTAGGTTCTTGGTTATCCTTGAATATTACCTTTGGGTGCCTTGTGCATCCCCAAGCTTAGGCTCTTGCCACTCCTTATTCCATAGTCCATCGAATCTTTACCCAAAACTTGAAAACTTCACAACACAAAACTTAACAGAAAACTCATGAGCTCCGTTAGAGAAAGAAAACAAAATACTACTTTAAGGTACTGTAATGAACTCATTCTTTATTTATATTGGTTTTAAACCTACTGTATTCCAACTTCTCTATGGATCATAAACTATTTTACTAGCCATAGATCCATCAAAATAAGCAAACAACAAAATGAAAACAGAATCTGTCAAAAACAGAACAGTCTGTAGTAATCTGTATCAAACGTATACTTATGGAACTCAAAAACTTATAAAATAAATTGGTGGACCTGAGGAATTTGTCTAGTAATCATCTGCAAAAAGAATCAACTAAATAGCACTTTCCAGTAAAACGTTCTAGCTAATCTCGTGAGCGCAAAAGTTTCTGTTTTTTACAGCATCATCATAAAGACTTCACCCAAGTCTTCCCAAAGGTTCTACTTGGCACAACACTAATTAAAACATAAAACCACATCTAAACAGAAGCTATATGGATTATTTATTCCTAAACAGAACCAAAAATCAAGAAACTAAAATAAAATTGGGTTACCACCCAACAAGCGCTATCGTTTAACGCCCCTAGCTAGGCATTATGATTTCAATGATGCTCACATAAAAGATAAGAATTTAAATATAAAGTGAGCATCATGAAGAATATGACTAGCACATTTAAGTCTAACCCACTTCCTATGCATAGGGATTTCGTGAGCAAACAACTTATGGGAACAAGAATCAACTTGCATAGGAAGGTAAAACAAGCATAACTTCAAAACTTTAAGCACATAGAGAGGAAACTTGATATTATTGCAATTCCTACAAGCATATGTTACTCCCTCATAATAATTTTCAATAGCATCATGAATGAATTCAACAATATAACCAGCACCTAAATCATTCTTTTCATGATCTACTAGCATAGAAATTTTACTACTCTCCACATAAGCAAAATTCTTCTCATTCGGAATAGTGGGAGTATCATAAGAGACTTGAATACTATAAAGTGTTTCCACATTAAAAGAGTAATGTTCAGAGGAAGAGTACTCATAATCATGACAAGTTTTATAAATATAATCATCACTACTCTTTATAGCATAAGTTTTATCACAATAATCATCATAAGTAGTAACTTTGTCCCCATCATAATCAATTGAAACCTCTTCCGAAATAGTGGATACATCACTAAATAAATTTATGACCTCTACAAATCCACTTTCATCAATATAATCATCATAAGTAGAAGGCATGCTATCATCATAACAACTTTGCATATCAAAGCTTGAGAGGCTAAAAATATCATCCTCATTATTAAGCATAGCATCCCCAAGCTTGGGACAAACATTAATTTCAGCAAATATATTCTCAAATATGTCATCTTTATTAAACATAGCTTCCCCAAGCTTGGGCCTTTTCATATCACAAGCATAATCACTCTCATCATTAATAGTATAGGTAGCACCAATAGTATAGCAAACATTATTATCATATTCTTCCAAGAAAGTGTCAAAAAGATTTTCAAGATCATAAGGAGTATCATTATCTTCCCAATCATAATCATCACAACAAGCAATAGGCATAACGAGATCATCATCAAGTGTATCATCTTCATTTTCATGGCCTTTAACAATAATAGGAGCAACTTTATTTGGGAGAGATATCTTTTTACCTCTCTTCCTTTTCTTTTCTTCTTCTTCACCTCATGTGTGGGTTCAATCCTCTTTTTGGAGCTCCTTATTAATGAGATTGGTTGGATAGAAGGCCCCTCCTCGTTACCTGATTCATCATAAGAAATAATAGGAGGATATTGGGAAGTCTCTTACCTTTCGTTAGTATTCTCTTCATCCTATATTTGTTTTCTTCTCTTTATGTAATTGGCAATATAAGGATTTTCAATGCAATTCACCGCACAATACATATAAATCTTCTCTAGATCAAAATCAAGAAATTTATCGAGATTAAATTTTGGAATACCCTCAGTTATACGTTCATTTCTACATACCCCAAAAGAAGGCTAAGCTCTTTATGATGCTCAAGAGTAATCAAATTATCACAATATTTGGACAAGACTTGATCATGAAACAAATAGCATTGGAGCTTTAAATGACCATGTTCATTGCAAAGTTCACAAGGGGCGCGAAAAATATTGAATCTTTTAGCACATTCATCTAGCTCTTCTTGCAAAAATTTGGTTTCTAAGTACTTACGCCTCTTGCAATATCTATCTTCCCTATTTGGTGTGTACTTACAAACCCAATGCACTCCACAAAAATTGACATGTTTATAGGAGATATTTTCATCATAACTAGTGCAATCATTAGCATCATGGATATTCAAGGAGTTCATACTAACAACATTGCAATCATGCTCATCATTCAAAGATTTAGTGCCAAACATTTTAATGCATTCTTCTTCTAACACTTTGGCACAATTTTCTTTTCCATCATACTCACGAAACATATTAAAAAAATGAAGCGTATGAGACAAACTCAATTCCATTTTTTTGTAGTTTTCTTTTATAATACTAACTAGTGATAAAACAAGAAACTAAAATATTAGATTGCAAGATCTAAAGATATACCTTCACTTACCTAGCCTCCCAAACAGCGGCGCCGGAAAAAGAGCTTGATGTCTACTACACAACCTTCTTCTTGTAGACGTTGTTGGGCCTGCAATAATCTGCAGGTTTGTAGGACAGTAGCAAATTTCCCTCAAGTGGATGACCTAAGGTTTATCAATCCGTAGGAGGCGTAGGATGAAGATGGTCTCTTTCAAACAACCCTACAACCAAATAACAAAGAGTCTCTTGTGTCCCCAACACACCCAATACAATGGTAAATTGTATAGGTGCACTAGTTAAAGCAAAGAGATGGTGATACAAGTGCAACATGGATGGTAGATATAGGTTTTTGTAATCTGAAAATATAAAAACAGCAAGGTAACAAGTGGTAAAAGTGAGCGTAAACGGTATTGAAATGCTAGGAAACAAGGCCTAGGGTTCATACTTTCACTAGTGCAAGTTCTCTCAACAATAATAACATAGATAGATCATATAACAATCCCTAAACATGCAACAAAGAGTCACACCAAAGCCACTAATAACGGAGAACAAACGTAGAGATTATGGTAGGGTACGAAACCACATCAAAGTTATTCTTACCAATCAATCTGGTGAGCTATTCAACCAACATAAAAGTATTTTAAAGAGTGCCCCAAAGTTTCTACCGGAGAGTCAAGAACGTGTGCCAACCCCTATGCATAGGTTCATGGGAGGAACCCGCAAGTTGGTCACCAAAACATACATCAAGTGGCACATGATATCCCATTGTCACCACAGATAAGCACGGCAAGACATACATCAAGTGTTCTCATAGAAGACTCAATCCGATAAGATAACTTCAAAAGGGGAAACTCAATTCATCACAAGAGAGTAGAGGGGGAGAAGAAACATAAGATCCAACTATAATAGCAAAGCTCGGGATACAGCAAGATCGTTCCATAGACGGAACACGAGAGAGAACACGAGAGAGAGAGAGAGTGAACTACTCCCTTCTCGTCATGGATAGCGCCGGGATGATGAAGATGGCCACCGGTGATGGGTTCCCCCTCCGTGAGTGCTTGAACGGGCTCCGAGAGGTTTTGGTGGCTCTGAGAGGTTTGCGGCGGCGGAACTCCGGATCTATCTTACGTGCGGAAGTTTTGCGATCGTAGGTATATATGGGTGCGGTAGATGCGTCGGTGGGAAGAAGCGCGCCCCCCACCCTCGTGAGCACCTCCCTTCTTTCCTGATGTGCATTCCAAGTCCATCGGGTGGCTTTCCTTCCGAAAATAACTTCTCCAGTTGATTTCATTCCGTTTTGACTCCGTCTGGTATTCCTTTTCCTCGAAATACTGAAATAGGCATAAAACAACAAATCTGGGCTAGGCCTCCGGTTAATAGGTTAGTCCCAAAAATAATATAAAAGTGGATAATAAAGCCCAATATTGCCCAAAACAGTAGATAATATAGCATGGAGCAATCAAAAATTATAGATACGTGTGAGACGTATCATGATGCTATGGGGGACACCATATCGGTGTACGACCCCGGATATGAAGTCTATTACTGGTCCGGATTCAGCAGTTTTGACTGGTTTATCTTCTATCCATTCGGTGAATTTGTCCACCATGACCAGTAAGTATTTCTTCTTATGGCTCCCCCCTTTAAGAGGTCCGACCATATCCAGCCTCCAGATTGCAAAGGGCCAAGTTATGGGGATTGTTTGGAGAGCGGTAGGGGGCATATGACTCTGATTGGCAAAGAGCTGGCAACGGACGCAGTGTTGGACAAGGTCTTGTGCGTCTGCTCACGCCGTCGGCCAGTAGAAGCCTGTACGGAAGGCCTTGCTGACTAATGACCGAGCCACGGCGTGGTGCCCGCCCAGGCCGGCATGGATTTCAGCCAAGAGCTGCCGCCCTTCCTCTTCGGAGATGCATCTTTGTAGTACTCCGGTAGCGCTTTTCTTGTAGAGTTCCCCTTCGCAGACTTTGTAAGCTTTAGAACGTCGGACAATGCAGCGTGCTTCATTTTGGTCTTTGGGAAGCTCCTGCCTATTTAGGTACGCCAAGAAGGGCTCGGTCCACGGGGCGACTACAGCCATGATTTCATGGGCCGAGGACGTTATTTCGGGGGTAGAACCTCCGACTATGTCTGATGGTTTGGAATCTGGGGATGTATTCGGATCCGTTCTAGTATTGCCGGACTCCCCTTCCCATACTACGGATGGCTTGAACAGCCGTTCCAAGAATATGTTAGGTGGGACAGGGTCGCGTTTAGCACCGATGCGAGCGAGGATGTCCGCCGCTTGATTTATTTCTCGAGCCACATGGTGGAATTCGAGCCCCTCGAACCGAGCTGACATTTTGAGGACGGCATTACGGTAGGCCGCCATTTTCGGGTCCTTGGCATCAAAATCTCCGTTTATCTGTGATATTGCAAGGTTTGAGTCCCCGCGCACTTCTAGGCATTGAATGCCCATAGAGACTGCCATCCGAAGACCGTGCAACAGAGCCTCGTATTCGGTTGCATTGTTGGAGTATGTGTATAATATTTGGAGGACATACTGGACCGTGTCTCCGGTGGGAGACATCAGGACTACACCTGCTCCCAATGCGGCCAGCATTTTAGAGCCGTCGAAGTGCATGATCCAGTTTGAGTATGTGCCGTACTCCTTAGGGAGTTCGGCTTCTGTCCATTCGGCGACGAAGTCCGCCAACACTTGCGACTTGATGGCCCGCCGAGGTTTGTACGTTATGTCGAATGGGAGGAGCTCAATGGCCAATTTGGAAATCCGGCCCGTAGCATCGCGGTTATTTATTATGTCATTGAGTGGTACTTCGGAGGCCACCGTAATCGAACACTCTTGAAAGTAGTGTCGAAGCTTCCGGGATGCCATGAACAATGCGTATGCTATTTTTTGATAGTGTGGGTATCGGGATTTTCATGGGGTTAGGACCGTGGACACGTAGTACACCGGCTTTTGGAGTGGGTATTTGTATCCGTCAGCCTCTCGTTCAACGACGAGTACTGCGCTTACGACTTGATGCATTGCAGCTATGTACAACAGCATAGGTTCGTTGACATCCGGCGCTGTTAGTACTGGATTACTGGCCAATAAGGTCTTTATTTCATCTAGTCCGGCCGCGGCTGCATCCGTCCATACGAAGTGTTCGGTGCACCGAAGAAGACGGTAAAGCGGTAGTGCCTTTTCTCCTAACCTGGAGATAAAGCGGCTGAGAGCAGCCACGCATCCGGCTAGTTTTTGGATGTTCTTGAGGTCTGTTGGTATGGCCAACTGTGACAGAGCTCGGATCTTTGCCGGATTCGCTTCAATTCCTCTGTAGGAAACGATGAAGCCGAGTAGCTTCCCCGAGGGGGCGCCAAAAACACATTTTTCCGGATTCAGCTTGATGTCGTATGTCCGGAAATTGTCGAATGTAAGCCTCAAGTCATCTATTAAGGTTTCGACGTGTCTTGTTTTTATGACCATGTCGTCCACATATGCCTCCACTTGGCCGATTTGCTTTTCCAGGCATGTTTGAATCATGCGTTGGTAGGTTGCACCGGCGTTCTTGAGCCCGAAAGGCATAGTGTTGAAGCAGAAAGGGCCATATGGTGTTATGAAAGCTGTTGCAACTTGGTGGACTCTGCCATCTTTATTTGATGGTATCCAGAGTATCGTCGAGGAAACATGAGTCGTGTCTAGCTGTGGCATCGATGATTTGATCGATGTGAGGGAGGGGAAAGGAATCCTTGGGGCAAGCCTTGTTGAGGTCTTTGAAGTCGACGCATAGGCGCCACGATTTGTCCTTCTTTGGTACCATCACCAAATTTGCCAGCCAATCCGGATTTTTGATATCTCTGATAAATCCGGCCTCTAGTAGCTTGGCTAACTCTTCCCCCATTGTCTGTCGTTTGGGCTCTAAGAATCGCCTTAGGGTCTGCTTGACTGGTTTATATCCTGTTAGAATGTTGAGGCTGTGTTCGGCCAGTCTGCGTGGGATGCCTGGCATGTCCGATGGGTGCCAGGCAAAAATGTCCCAATTCTCGCGTAAGAAATCTCGTAGTCTTGGCGTCAATCGCGGGCTCATTGTGTCCCGATGGAAGCTGTCTTTGTGGGGTCCGTTAGGTGGACCTGGAATTTGACTATCTCGTCTGCGAGGATTGAATGAGGTGGACTTGGGTCGTTTGTCTAGTATCACGTCGTCCCTGTCCACGATGGCCTGCAGTGTTGTTAACTCTTCGGCTGCTAGGGCTTCAGATAATGCTTCCAAGGCTAGAGCTGCGGTTTTATTTTCGGCGCGAAGCGCAACGTCCGGATCACTGGCTAGAGTGACGATTCCATTGGGTCCGAGCATTTTAAGCTTCATGTACCCATAATTGGGTACAACTTGAAAGCTTGTAAACGCGTCCCGCCCTAGAAGGGCGTGGTATCCGCTTCTAAAAGGAGCCACCTGGAATGTGATTTCCTCGGACCTATAATTCTCCGGGGTAATGAATACCACATCGAGTGTGATTTTTCCCGCACACCGCGCTTCCCGAGTAGGGATAATTCCCCTGAAGGTCATGCCGCTTTGTTCAATGCGGCTTTTATCAATCTCCATCTTGTTGAGTGATTCTTCATAAATAAGATTTAATCAGCTTCCTCCGTCCATGAGTACTTTAGTGAAATGAAAGCCATCTACGATCGGACTAAGGACCAGAGCGGCTGGTGCCCGGACAGCCCGGAATTGAGGTTCATCACTGCATTGAAAGTTATAGCAGTGTCGTTCCAAGGGTTTATTTTTTTCCACACGGTAAATTTCAGCGGAGCTTCCGCAAGCTCGCTTGCGCCTATTGTTTGAGGCGAAAGTCTCGAAGACTTTAGTACCGTATTGTGTTCGCTGGCGGGATGTTGTTCCGCTTTATGGCCCACAAGAAGGTCCTCGCCACTTTTTGCCACCTGCCGGAGTATCCAACATGCCTTAAGGCTATGAGTAGGTGTTGTATCCGGAGTACTGTGGAGCTTACATGGTCCGTCGAGCCATTCTTCCAATACGGATCTCCGCCCTGGAGTGGGCTTTGGTTTCTTGGGGGTTGGGTCGGACGACTTACGAGAGTTCGTCCGTTTAGTTCGGACAAAGGTTTTGGCGAGAGCGATCTTATCCCAAAATTCTGTTTGGGTCTTCCAAGCGCTCTCCATCGCACATACTTACGTACTATTATGGTTGCCAAGTCATGAAGCATACTATATTCTTGTTGACTTATAGCATTGAGGAGTCCTTCGTCCGTGCAGTTTTTGCAGAAAAGTAAGACCATGTCCTCTTCACGGCAGTCCCTGACCTTGTTAAGCGCAAGGAGGAATCTGGCCCAGTAGCGATGTACGGTTTCCTAGGACTCTTGCCTGATGCACGAGAGACAGTTTAGGTCCAGTTTAGTGTCTGGATTTTGATCCAATCTAACACCCAAGGGCGCGGGCGGTCCCGAGCTAAACAGCTCAGAATCCGGGGTGCCCAATTTCTTCGGCCTGATGCCCGATTGTAAGTCCGGGACCTGGGTCAGGTTTTCCTTTGAGCAGGTCTTTGGCTCAAGGAGTTCGGTGATCCGAACACAACATGTCCTCAAAGTTGAGGGGCAATCCGCGTGTGGTTCGTCCACTATCGCTATCTCATGGGTGGCCGGCGGGGACCTGATGTCCCTCTGCTCGGGTTTAAGCCCAATCTGGTCATAGTGCATGGCGACTCCCGAGATGGCGATCACGATCCAAGAGTTTGTTAAGGGAGGAGAGCTCCATTGGATCCATCTGTTCGACAAGTTCCGAACTGACGCGAAGGTTATGATCGATGACCCGAGAAGTCATCGGCGGCGCCATCGCTGATGGGGCGGCCATGATAAAGCCGCCGAGCCGGAGCGTCTGGCCTACAGCCAGAGCCCCCTCCGAGGTATGTCGTCCTTGACAATGAGACGAGCCATCAAGCCTGACGGCGACGACACAGAGGGAATCTCAATGAAAGCACCAATGTCGGTGTCAAAACCGGCGGATCTCGGGTAGGGGGTCCCGATCTGTGCGTCAACGCTGATTGTAACAGGAAGCAAGGGACACAGATGTTTACCCAGGTTCGGGCCCTCTCGATGGAGGTAAAACCCTACTTCCTGCTTGATTAATATTGATTATATGGGTAGTACAAGAGTAGATCTACCACGAGATCGTAGAGGCTAAACCCTAAGAGCTAACCTATGATGGTATGATTGTAATTGTGATCGGCCTTCTAAGGACCAACCTCTCCGGTTTATATAGACACCAGAAAGGGCTAGGGTTTACATGGAGTCGTTCACAAGGAAGGAAATATAATATCCGGATCGCCAAGCTTGCCTTCCACGCCAAGGAAAGTCCCATCCAGACACGGGGCGAAGTCTGGAGTCTTGTATTTTCACGCTTCAATAGTCCGGCCGTTGTACACAGTCCGGCAGTCCGGATACCCCCTAATCCAGGACTCCCTCAATTGCACGAGGAAATGGGCGGTAATAGGGATGCCCAGTCCCAAACTGCAAATATGAAAAGAGTTCATCTCTGAAATAATCAAACAAAAACTCCCAACGGTGCATGTCTGAAAAGAGTTAAATCCTTTACTTTTATCGCTTGGGAACCGCCACTATCGTGCTTAGCATGGAAGATGTTGATAGCTGATGGTCGTGAAGTGAATAAGAAGGGTGCATGTCTCAAAATATCATTTATCTCTGTTTTAAAAACTGAGCTTTGGCACCTCTGCAAATCACTACTTCCCTCTGTGAAGGGACTATCTATTTACATTTATGTTGTGTCATCACCTTCTAAAACAAGCGCCAGAAACTGAGTAGAGCACAGCTGTCATGATTTATGCATTGTGTGTAGCTAATGTCAGGTGCATCATGACTGGATCTTTTCTACCATGAATTACAATGTTTAGTCGCTGCTTGAACTTTGTAGGTGATCTACATTTATGTTTTGCGGTCTCAGAAAGGGCTAGAGAGATACCACTATTATCATATTATATCATGGTTGTTTTGACAACATGTTGCTGTTTGAGATCTCTTATTTTCGCTCGCTAGCTGATTATGTCATTGATATGAGTCATTATAATCTTTAAGAGTTATTGTTGACATAGTTAGTTATAATGTTGGCTGAAAACCCGGGTGCTGTTTAAGCTTGTTTATGCAAACAAGAGCAAAAGAGTTCATAAAAGTTTTTCTTTCTCACTTTCAGTTTATCAACTGAATTGCTTGAGGACAAGAAAAGGCTTAAACTTGGGGGAGTTGATACGTCTCCAACGTATCTACTTTTTCTCACGCTTTTCCTCTTGTTTTGTTCTCTAGTTTGCATGATTTGGATGAAACTAACCCCGGACTGACGCTGTTTTCATCAGAACTACCATGGTGTTGTTTTTGTGCAGAAATGAAAGTTCTCGGAATGGAACGAAACTTTGCGAGGATTTTTTATATCAATAATAAGAATTTCTGGAGCCAAGACCCACCAGAGAGGGGCCCCTGGGTGGGCACAACCCACCAGGGCGCGCCCCCTCTCCTGGCACGCCCAGGTGGGTTGTACCCACCTGGTGGCCCCGCTGACGACCCCCCTGATACTATAAAATCACATATTTCCAGAAAAAAATCAGGGAGAAAGAATTATCACGATCCACGAGATGGAGCCGCCTCCAAGCGTTGTTTTTCCTCGAGAGGGCAGTTCTGGAGTCCGTTTGGGGCTCCGGAGAGGGGGATCTTCGTTCTTCGTCATCACCAACAAATCTCCATCGGCAATTCCATGATGCTCCCCACCGGGAGTGAGTAATTCCTCCGTAGGCTCGCTGGTCGGTGAGGAGTTGGATGAGATTCATCATGTAATCAAGTTAGTTTTGTTAGGGCTTCATCCCTAGTATCCACTATGTTCCTAGATTGATGTTGCTATGACTTTGCTATGCTTGATGCTTGTCACTTTGGGCCCGGGTGCCATGAACTCAGATCTGAACCAATTATGAATTCATCATTATATCCATGTTTTAGATCCGATCTTGCGAGTTATAGTCACCTACTACGGTTATGATCCGACAACCCCGGAGTGACAACAATCGGGCCCACTCTCGGTGATGACCATAGTTTGAGGAGTTCATTTATTCACTATGTGTTAATCCTTTGTTCCGGTTCTCTATTAAAAGGAGGCCTTAATATCCCTTAGTTTCCAATATGGACCCCACTGCCACGGGAGGGTAGGACGAAAGATGTCATGCAAGTTCTTTTAATAAAGCACGTATGACTATTTACGGAATACATGCCTACATTATATCGATGAACTGGAGCTAGTGATGTATCGCCCTAGGTTATAACTGTCACATGATGAATATCATCCAACAAGTCACCGATCCAATGCCTATGAATTTATCCTTATTGATCTTGCTACGTTACTATTGCTATCATCACTGTTACACTTGCTGCAAAATACTGCTATCACTGTTACTGTTACCGTTGCTGCTGTCACTATTATCAACTATCAAACTACTTTGCTACTGATCACTTTGCTGCAGACAATTAATCTCCAGGTGTGGTTGAGTTGACAACTCAGCTGCTAATACCTGTAGATATTCTTTGGCTCCCCTTGTGTCGAATCTATAAATTTGGGTTGAATACTCTACCCTCGAAAACTATTGCGATCCCCTATTCTTGTGGGTTATCAGCTCATATTGGCTCATATATATTCTACGAAGATCTTTATCGGTCAAACCAGACAACAAGATACGTTGTTCCCTTTGTCATAGGTATTTTACTTGCCCGAGATTCGATCGTTGATATCACCATACCTAGTTCAATCTCATTACCAGCAAGTCTCTTTACTCGCTCTGTAGTGCATCATCCCGCAACTAACTCATTAGTCACATTGCTTGCAAGGCTTATAGTGATGTACATTACCGAGAGGGCCCAGAGATACCTCTCCGACAATCGGAGTGACAAATCCTAATCTCGATCTATGCCAACTCAACAAACACCATTGGAGACAGCTGTAGAGCATCTTTATAATCACCCAGTTATGTTGTGACATTTGATATCACACAAAATGTTCCTCCGGTATTCAGAAATTGCATAATCTCATAGTCATAGGAACATGTACAAGTCATGAAGAAAGCAATAGCAATAAACTAAAGATCATAGTGCTAAGCTAACGGATGAGTCTTGTCCATCACATCATTCTCTAATGATGTGATCCCGTTCATCAAATCACAACACATGTCTATGGTTAGGAAACTTAACCATCTTTGATTAACGAGCTAGTCTAGTAGAGGCATACTAGGGACACTCTGTATGTCTATGTATTCACACATGTACTAAGTTTCCAGTTAATACAATTCTAGCATGAATAATAAACATTTATCATGATATAAGGAAATATAAATAACAACTTTATTATTGCCTCTAGGCCATATTTCCTTCAGCATCCCACTTGCACTAGAGTCAATAATCTAGATTACATAGCAATGATTCTAACACCCATGGAGTCATGGTGCTGATCATGTTTTGCTCATGAGAGAGGCTTAGTCAACAGGTCTGCAACATTCAGATCCGTATGTCTATTGCAAATTTTTATATCTCCCTCCTTGACTTGATCACGGATGGAATTGAAGCGTCTCTTGATGTGTTTGGTTCTCTTGTGAAATCTGGATTTCTTTGCCAAGGCAATTGCACCAGTATTGTCACAAAAGATTTTCATTGGACCCGATGCACTAGGTATGACACCTAAATCGGATATGAACTCCTTCATCCAGACTCCTTCATTTGCTGCTTCCAAAGCAGCTATGTACTATGCTTCACACGTAGATCCCGCCATGACGCTCTATTTAGAACTGCAGCAAATTACAGCTCCACCATTCAATATAAATATGTATCCAGTTTGTGACTTAGAGTCATCTGGATCAGTGTCAAAGCTTGCATTGATGTAACCATTTACGATGAGCTCTTTGTCACCTCCATAAACGAGAAACATATCCTTAGTCCTTTTCAGGTATTTCAGGATGTTCTTGACCGCTGTCCAGTGATCCACTCATGGATTACTTTGGTACCGCCCTGCTAAACTAATAGTAAGGCACACATCATGTCTAATATACAGCATTGCATACATGATAGAACCTATGGCTGAAGCATTTTATCTGTATCTTCTGTAGTGGTCGGGCATTGAGTCTGACTCATCTTCACACCTTGTAACACAGGCAAGAACCCTTTCTTTGCTTGATCCATTTTGAACTTCTTCAAAACTTTATCAAGGTATGTGCTTTTTGAAAGTACAATTAAGTGTCTTGATCTATCTCTATAGATCTTGATGCCCAATATATAAGCAGCTTTTATGCTATTCAAGTATCCTTTTATGCTATTCAGAAATTCAGTATCATTTCCAATCAACAATATGTCATCCACATATAATATCATAAATGCTACAGAGCTCCCACTCACTTTCATGTAAATACAGGCTTCTCCAAAAGTGTGTATAAAACCATATGCTTTGATCACACTATCAAAGTGTATATGCCAACTCCGAGATGCTTGCACCAGTCCATAAATGGATCGCTGGAGCTTGCACACTTTGTTAGCACCTTTTGGATCGACAAAACCTTATGGTTGCATCATATACAACTCTTCTTTAAGATATCCATTAAGGAATGCAGTTTTGACATCCATTTGCCAAATTTCATAATCATAAAATGCGACAATTGCTAACATGATTCGGACAGACTTAAGCATCGCTACGGGTGAGATGGTCTCATCGTAGTCAACTCCTTGAACTGTCGAAAACCTTTCGCAACAAGTCGAGCTTTATAGACTGTAACATTACCGTCAGCGCCAGTCTTCTTCTTGAAGATCCATTTATTCTCTATGGCTTGCGATCATCGTGCAAGTCAACCAAAGTCCACACTTTGTTCTCATACATGGATCCCATCTCAAATTTCATGGCCTCAAGCCATTTTGCGGAATCTGAGCTCATCATCGCTTCCTCATAGTTCGTAGGTTCGTCATGGTCAAGTAACATGACCTCCAGAACAGGATTACCATACCACTCTGGTGCGGATCTTACTCTGGTTAACCTACGAGGTTCGGTAGTAAATTGATCAGAAGTTTCATGATCGTCATCATTAGCTTCCTCACTATTTGGTGTAGGAATCACTGGAACTGATTTCTGTGATGAACTACTTTCCCATAAGGGACCAGGTACAATTACCTCATCAAGTTCTACTTTCCTCCCACTCACTTCTTTCGAGAGAAACTCCTTCTCTAGAAAGGATCCATTCTTAGCAACGAATATCTTGCCTTCGGATATGTGATAGAAGGTGTACCCAACAGTCTCCTTTGGGTATCCTATGAAGACACATTTCTCTGATTTGGGTTTGAGCTTATTAGGTTGAAGCTTTTTCACATAAGCATCACAGCCCAAAACTTTAAGAAACGACAACTTGGGTTTCTTGCCAAACCACAGTTCATATGGTGTCGTTTCAACAGATTTAGATGGTGCCCTATTTAACGTGAATGCAGCCGCAGCCGTCTCTAAAGCATAACCCCAAAACCATAGCGGTAAATTAGTAAGAGACATCATAGATCACACCATATCTAATAAAGTTTGATTACGACGCTCGGACACACCATTATGTTGTGGTGTTCCAGGTGGCGTTAGTTGTGAAACTATTCCGCATTGTTTCAAACGAAGACCAAACTCGTAACTCAAATATTCACCTCAGATTGTAGAAACTTTATTTTCTTGTTACAATGATTTTCCACTTCACTCTGAAATTCTTTGAACTTTTCAGATGTTTCAGACTTATGTTTCATCAAGTAGATATACCCATATCTGCTCAAATCATCTATGAAGGTCAGAAAATAACGATACCCACCGTGAGCATCAACACTCATCGGACCGCATACATCAGTATGTATTATTTCCAATAAGTCTGTTACTCGCTCCATTGTTCCGAAGAACGGAGTCTTAGTCATCTTGCCCATGAGGCATGGTTCGCAAGCATCAAGTTATTCATAAGTGATTCCAAAAGCCCATCAGCATGGAGTTTCTTCATGCGCTTTACACCAATATGACCTAAACGGCAGTGCCACAAATAAGTTTCACTATCATTATTAAACTTATATCTTTTAGCTTCAATACTATGAATACGTGTATCACTACTACCGAGATTCAATAAAAATAGACCACTCATCAAGGGTGCATGACCATAAAATATATTACTCATATAAATAGAACAACCATTATTCTGTGATTTAAATGAATAACCATCTCGCATCAAACAAGATCTAGATATAATGTTCATGCTTAACGCTGGCACCAAATAACAATTATTCTGGTCTAAAACTAATCCCGAAGGTAGATGTAGAGGTAGCATGCCGACGGCGATCACATCGACTTTGGAACCATTTCCCACGCGCATCGTCACCTCGTCCTTAGCCAATCTTCGCTTAATCTGTAGCCACTATTTCGAGTTGCAAATATGAGAAACAGAACCAGTATCAAATACACAAGCGCTACTACGAGCATTAGTAAGGTACACATCAATAACATGCATATCAAATATACCTTTCACTTTGACATCCTTCTTATCTGCCAAATACTTGGGGCAGTTCCGCTTCCAGTGAACAGTCCCTTTGAAGTAGAAGCACTCACTCTCAGCCTTAGGTCCAGACTTGGGCTTCTTCATTTGAGCAGCAACTTGCTTGCCATTCTTCTTGAAGTTCCCCTTCTTCCCTTTGACTTTCTTCCTGAAACTAGTGGTCTTGTTATCCATCAACACTTGATGCTCCTTCTTGATTTCTACCTCCGCAGCCTTTAGGATTGCGAAGAGCTCGGGAATTGTCTTATCCATCCCTTGCATATTATAGTTCATCACAAAGCTTTTGTAGCTTGGTGGCAGTGATTGAAGAACTCTGTGAATGACACTATCAACCGGAAGATTAACTCCCAGTTGACTCAAGTAATTGTGGTACCCCAGACATTCTGAGTATATGCTCACTGACAGAACTATTCTCCTCCATTTTGCAGCTGTAGAACTTATTGGAGACTTCATATCTCTCAATCTGGGCATTTTCTTGAAATAATAACTTCAACTCCTAGAACATCTCATATGCTCCATGACGTTCAAAACGTCATTGAAGTCCCGGTTCTAAGTCGTAAAGCATGACACACTGAACTATCGAGTAGTCATCAGCTTTGCTCTGCCAGGCGTTCATAACGTCCGGCGTTGCTCATGCAGCGGGTCTTGCACCTAGCGTGGCTTCCAGGACGTAATTCTTCTATGCAGCAATGAGGATAATCCTCAAGTTACGGACCCAGTCTGTGTAGTTGCTACCATCATCTTTCAACTTAACTTTCTCTAGGAACGCATTAAAATTCAATGGAACAGTAGCACGGGCCATTTATCTACAACAACATAGACATGCACAATACTATCAGTTACTAAGTTCATGATAAATTAAAGTTCAATTAATCATATTACTTAAGAACTCCCACTTAGATAGACATCCCTCTAATCATCTAAGTGATCACGAGATCCATATCAACTAAACCATGTCTGATCATCACGTGAGATGGAGTAGTTTTCAATGGTGAACCTCACTATGTTGATCATATCTAATATATGATTCATGCTCGACCTTTCGGTCTCAGTGTTCAGAGGCCATATCTGCATATGCTAGGCTTGTCAAGCTTAACCCGAGTATTCTGCGTGTGCAAAACTGGCTTGCACCCATTGTATGTGAACGTAGAGCTTATCACACCCGACCATCACGTGGTGTCTCGGCACGACGAACTGTAGCAACGGTGCATACTCAGGGAGAACACTTGTACCTTGAAATTTAGTGAGAGATCATGTTATAATGCTACCGTCGTACTAACAAAAATAAGATGCATAAAAATATAAACATCACATGCAATCAAATAAGTGATATGATATGGCCATCATCATCTTGTGCCTTTGATCTCCATCTCCAAATCACCGTCATGATGACCATCGTCACCGGCTTGACACCTTGATCTCCATGGAAGCATCATTGTTGTCTCGCCAACTATTGCTTCTACGACTATCGCTAACGCTTAGTGATAAAGTAAAGCAATTACATGGCGATTGCATTTCATACAATAAAGCGACAACCATATGGCTCCTGCCAGTTGCCCATAACTGTTGCAAAACATGATCATCTCATACAACAATTTATATATTATCACGTCTTGACCATATCACATCACAGCAAGCCCTGCAAAAACAAGTTAGACGTCCTCTACTTTGTTGTTACAAGTCTTACGTGGCTGCTACGGGCTTCTAGCAAGAACCGTTCTTACCTACGCATCAAAACCACACCGATTTTTCGTCAAGTGTGATGTTTTAACATTCAACAAGGACCGGGCGTAATCAAACTCAATTCAACTAAAGCTGGAGAAACAGACACCCACTAGCCACTTATGTGCGAAGCACGGCAGTAGAACCTATCTCATGAATGCAGTCATGTAATGTCGGTCTAGGCCGCTTCATCCAACAATACCGCCGAATCAAAGTATGACATGTTGGTAAGCAGTATGACTATTATCGCCAACAACACTTTGTGTTCTATTCGTGCATATAACATCTACGCATAGAACTGGCTCGGATGCCACTGTTGGGGAATGTAGTATTTCAAAATAATTGCCTACGATCACACAAGATCTATCTAGGAGAAGCATAGCAATGAGCGGGGAGAGTGTGTCCATGTACCCTCGTAGACCGAAAGCGAAAGTGTTTAGCAACGCGGTTGATGTAGTCGAACACCTTTGCAATCCAACCGATCGAGTACCAAACGCACGGCACCTCTGCGATCTGCACACGTTCAGCTCGATGACGTCCCTCGAACTCTTGATCCAGTTGAGGCCGAGGGAGAGTTTTGTCAGCACGACAGCGTGGTAACAGTGATGATGAAGTTCACCGGCGCAGTGCTTCGCCTAAGCACTACGACGATATGACCAAGGTGGGTAACTGTGGAGGGGGCACCACACACGGCTAAAAGATCAACTTGTGTGTTCTAGGGTGCCCCCCTCCCCACGTATATAAAGGAGGGAGGGAGGAGGAGGCCGGCCAAGGGTAGCGCGCCTGAAGGGGGAGTACTACTCCAAGTAGGATTCGTCCCTCCTTTTCTATTCCCACAAGGAGAAGGGGGGTGGAGGAGGAGGAAAGAAGGAAAGGGGGGCCCTCCCCCCCCCCCCAACCCTAGTCCAATTCGGTTTGGGCTGGGGGGCCCACACCTTGGCCTGCCTCCTCTCACTAGTAGAAAAAGGGCCATTTGTCCCGGTTCATAAGGCCCATTTGTCCTGGTTCGGGCACCGGGACTAAAGGGTCGGTACTAATGCCCTACACCTTTAGTCCCGGTTCTTATACCAACCGGGACAGATGGGGCTCCACGTGGCCGCTGCAGCTTGCCCTCACAGGGGGCCTTTTGTTCTGGTTGGTAGCACCAACCGGGGCCAATAAGCGTCCACGCGTCAGCAGTTCAGGGGCTGGGGATTTTTTCTGAAAGGGGGGGGGGGTTGGGGTTTTGGGGGATTTTGTAGGGTTAATTTAGGTGTTTCATATATTGTGTTAGCTAGCTAATAGAGAGAATTGTCCTCTCTTATCTCTGTGCTTGGTTGACGCTACATACTATACGTATAGAGAGGACTCGACATGCTAACTAGTAAGTATATAAATGAAACCATTAAGTACAGAAGATCGTCATGAACATATGCATATAGAGAGAAGTGATATCGACCTCTCCTTCTCCGAGAGATTGGTCGAACAACAAGTTTTCGTATATCTATCTGACGCTACTGGCTACATATATACAATATCAGATCTCTTACAATCCCCTAATATCTGTACTCAACTTCCACATGGTATTCCCAGCTTTATTGATGGCGTGAGCAAGAAAGAATCCTGCCAATTCCTCTTGAATTGCTTTCATGCGATCTTGTGGTATGAGTTCATCCCGCATCTGCCACGTCTAATTTGAAGAAGGGGTTAATAAAAATATATGAATGAAAATCAACACAAATTATGGTAATAAAATGAAATTGTGAATATTATTGCTTACGCACTTCATATTGTCTTTTAGAGTAGCCCCGCTTATTCTTGGTCGTCGCGTTGTAGATGAACTCGCAAACGTAGTATCCATAGTAATTATTCTCGGGTTCCTGCCACAAGCACTTTACAAGAAATTGAGGTCAATCAAACTGATAATGGAGCATTATAAATGGCATTGATGAAAGTAGCTAGAATCAACGGGAGATGCACGGAACTAGCTAGCTAGTAGTACTTACTGTCGGGTACTTAAATCGCAGCTCCCCCGGTAGTCCCGGAGCTTGTGCGGTGAATACTTTCCAAACCCTCCAAGACAAAGAAAACAATTACTTGATATCAGGAAATGAACAAATTTGCCGATATGGTGCGATAATGATCGATTGAACTTACTTCTTCAGCATTTTAGTCATGTCCGCATAGTCCTCGGGATCTTTTCGTCTCAAGTCTAATACGGTTACTAGTCCCTGATCAAGCTTAATCTCTAGGAGAATATAGTGGAAGCTGCGCACGCATGCATAACTCATGAGTTACATTACTACAACCTCGAGTAATAAGGGAAACCGAATATGCACAAGACAGTAACACTCACTTGAAGTAGTAAGGAAAGAGTATTTTATCTTTGTTTTGATTTTGAAGCAACGATTTGAGCAAGTTGGCCTCGGTTTCTTTGGCATGAAATTTAACCGTAAATTCATCTATGAGATTTGTGTTAATGAACCCAATATCATAGATTTATGCTTTTTTTTTTCATTCGACGATCTTCAATCTGCATAATATAGTGAGGATAATTATATATACATGCAATGAAAGAGCTGAGCTATATATAGAGACTTAATGACAGAATTAGTACTTACAGATAGTAGCAAGTGACCGTTAATTTATCGAGGGACTTTTGATTGAAAAACTGAAAGAACTCCTCAAATGGAACAGACAACAAATCAATTCCAACGAGGTCGTACTCTAGTTTAACTCTCAGCGTCAAAGTATCCTTCCCCCCAGACCCTCTGCAGGTTTTCATGTACCAATCATGGAATCTTTGCATCATCGTTGTTAGAGGAGGACTTCCATCTTTGACAAGAGGCTTCCCGTACTGGTATTTGTGTTCGTCCACCTCCATTGTATCATAATGTGCATCGTTGGGCAGGTAATCTCCAAGATTGGTACCGGGCAAAATCCTCGGATGATTAGCAATGATATCGCTAGACACCTTGAGCGGGAACACGATTGGTTCGCTTGTTCGCCGAGCTGGGCAATTTTTTCCCAGCTCGTCGTTCTACTAACCTTCGATCACTGCAGTACTTCTCGACCACTCCGCTTTGATATATGACCTTTCAATAATGCGCTCATAGTTGGTTTTTGGCAGAGATGGTGGTGGTTTCTTCAGGGCATCGATAGTCCGCTTTGCTTTCACCACATCTATCTTCTCCTTTGGAGGTGGATGTTTCTTAGCTCTTTGCATTTCAAAGAAGTCCTTCACATAGGCTTGACAGATCTCCTCGTTTTCCTCCACGGTCATCTCGTATGGTAACTTCTCTACAGGCTTGAGGGATGGACCGAATTTGTATTGCCTCCCGGCTCTAGCTGTAGTGCTAGACACCGGAGCAGACGGAGCGGCTGCGGCTGTCTTCTTTCCTTGCTTACGAGGCGGAGAAGAAGGACTACAATGCGCCAAAGCAGCCGGAGTGGCGGCAGCTCTCTTCCGCCCTTGCTGACGAGGCGGAGGAGGAGGCGGGCTGCTCGGACGCGCCTGATGTCTACTACACAACCTTCTTCTTGTAGACATTTTTGGGCCTGCAAGTGCACAGGTTTGTAGGACAGTAGAAAATTTCCCTCAAGTGGATGACCTAAGGTTTATCAATCCGTAGGAGGCATAGGATGAAGATGGTCTCTCTCAAGCAACCCTGCAACCAAATAACAAAGAGTCTCTTGTGTCCCCAACACACCCAATACAATGGTAAATTGTATAGGTGCACTAGTTCGGCGAAGAGATGGTGATACAAGTGCAATATGGATGGTAGATATAGGTATTTGTAATATGAAGTAATAAGAACAGCAAGGTAACTAATGATAAAAGTGAGCGTAAACGGTATTGCAATGATAGGAAACAAGGCCTAGGGTTCATACTTTCACTAGTGCAAGTTCTCTCAACAATAATAACATAGATAGATCATATAGAAATCCCTCAACATGCAACAAAGAGTCACTCCAAAGCCACTAATAGCGGAGAACAAATGAAGAGATTATGGTAGGGTACGAAACCACCTCAAAGTTATTCTTTCCAATCAATCCGTTGGGCTATTCCTATAAGTGCCACAAACAGCCCTAGAGTTCGTACTAGAATAACACCTTAAGACACAAATCAACAAAAACCCTAATGTCACCTAGATACTCTAATGTCACCGCAAGTATCCGTGGGCATGATTATACGATATGCATCACACAATCTCAATTCATCTATTCAAACCAACACATAGAACCTCAAACTGGAGAATCAAGAACGTGTGTCAACCCCTATGCGTAGGTTCATGGGCGGAACCCGCAAGTTGGTCACCATAACATACATCAAGTGGCACATGATATCCCATTGTCACCACGGATAAGCACAGCAAGACATACATCAATTGTTCTCATAAAATACTCAATCCGATAAGATAACTTCCAAGGGGAAACTCAATTCATCACAAGAGAGTAGAGGGGGAGAAACATCATATGATCCAACTACAATAGCAAAGCTCGAGATACATCAAGATCGTGCCATAGAGGGAACACGGGAGAGAACACGAGAGAGAGAGATCAAACACATAGCTACTGGTACATACCCTCAGCCCTGAGGGGTGAACTACTCCCTCCTCGTCATGGATAGAGACGGGATGATGAAGATGGCCACCAGTGATGGATTCCCCCCTCGTGAGGTGCTTGGAACAGGCTCCCGAGAGGTTTTTGGTGGCTATAGAGGCTTGCGGCGGCATAACTCCCGATCTATCTTCTGTTCTGGAAGTTTTACGATACGTAGGTATTATGGGTGCAGGGGGTACGTCGGTGGAGCTACGGGGGCCCCACGAGGCAAGGGACGTGCCCTAGGGGGGTGGGCGCGCCCCCCACCCTCGTGGCCAGCTCCCGTATCTTCTGACGTACACTCCAAGTCCATCGGGTGGCTTTCCTTCCAAAAATAACTTCTACAGTTGATTTCGTTCCATTTTGACTCCGTCTGATATTCCTTTTCATCGAAACACTGAAATAGGCATAAAACAGCAAATCTGGGCTTGGCCTCCGGTTAATAGGTTAGTCCCAAAAATAATATAAAAGTGGATAATAAAGCCCAATATTGCCTAAAACAGTAGATAATATAGCATGGAGCAATCAAAAATTATAGATACGTTGGAGACGTATCAAGCATCCCCAAGCTTAATTCACCTTTCGTCCTCTAGTAGGTAAATGATAAAAAAGATAATTTTTGATGTGGTATGCTAGTTGGCATAATTTCAATGTAATTCTTCTCAATTATGATATGAATATTCAGATCTGAAAGATTCAAGAAAAAAGTTCATATTGATATAAAAATAATAATACTTCAAGCATACTAGCAAAGCAATGATGTCTTCTCAAAATAACATGGCCAAAGCAAGCTATCCCTACAAAATCATATAGTCTGGCTATGCTCTATCTTCACCACACAAAGTATTTAAATCATGCACAACCCCGATGACAAGCCAAACAATTGTTTCATACTTTTGATGTTCTCAAACTTTTTCAATCTTCACGCAATACATGAGCGTGAGCCATGGACATAACACTTATAGGTGGAATAGAATGGTGGTTGTGGAGAAGACAAAAGGAGAAGATAGTCTCACATCAACTAGGTGTATCAACGGGCTATGGAGGTGCCCATCAATAGATATCAATGTGAATGAGTAGGGATTGCCATGCAACGGATGCACTAGAGCTATAAGTATATGAAAGCTCAACAAAAGAAACTAAGTGGGTGTGCATCCAAATCGCTTGCTCAAGAAGACCTAGGGTATTTTGAGGAAACACATCATTGGAATATACAAGCCAAGTTCTATAATGAAAAATTCCCACTAGTATATTAAAGTGACAACATAGGAGACTCTCTCTCATGAAGATCATGGTGCTACTTTGAAGCACAAGTGTGGTAAAAGGATAGTATTATTGCCCCTTCCCTCTTTTTCTCTCCTTTTTTTATTTTTTTATTTGGGCCCTTTTTTTATGGCCTCTTTTTTTCTTTTTTTCCCTTTTTTTTAATTTTTCATCCGGAGTCTCGTCCCGACTTGTGGGGGAATCATAGTCTCCATCATCCTTTCCTCACTGGGACAATGCTCTAATAATGATGATCATCACACTTTTATTTTCTTACAACTCAACAATTACAACTCAATAGTTAGAACAAAATATGACTCTATATGAATGCCTCCGTGATGTGCGGGATATGCAATGAATCAAGAGTGACATGTATGAAAGAATTATGAACGGTGGCTTTGCCACAAATACGATGTCAACTACATGATCATGCTAAGCAATATGACTATGATGGAGCGTGTCATAATAAATGGAACGGTGGAAAGTTGCATGGCAATATATCTCGGAATGGCTATGGAAATGCCATAATAGGTAGGTATGGTGGCTGTTTTGAGGAAGATATATGGTGGGTGTATGATACCAGCGAAAAGTGCACGGTATTAGAGAGGCTAGCAATGGTGGAAGGATGAGAAAATTGTGTATAATCCATGGACTCATTATTAGTCATAAAGAACTCATATACTTATTGCAACAATCTAGAAGTTATCAAAGCAAAGTATTACGCGCATGCTCCTAGGGGGATAGATTGGTAGGAAAAAACCATCGCTCGTCCCCGACCGCCACTCATAAGGAAGAAAATCAATAAATAAATCATGCTCCGACTTCATCACATAACGGTTCACCATACGTGCATGCTACGGGAATCACAAAATTTAACACAAGTATTTCTCCAATTCACAACTACTCAACTAGCATGACTCTAATATCACCATCTTCATATCTCAAAACAATTATCAAGCATCAAACCTTTCTTAGTATTCAACACACTCATAAGAACTCTTACAAATCTGGTATGCTTAGCATATTAGGATTCTTTAAGCAAATTACCATGCTATTTAAGACTCTCAAAATAATCTAAGTGAAGCATGAGATTTCATATACTCCTCCAAAATAAAACTACCACCATGCTCTAAAAGATGTAAGTGAAGTACTAGAGCAATAACAAAAACTACTCCGAAAGATACAAGTGAAGATCAATGAGTAGTCGGATAATTATGCAACTATGTGAAGACTCTCCCATTTAAGAATTTCATATCTTGGTACTTTATTCAAACAGCGAGAAAAACAAAAAAAATGACATTGCAAGGATAGCACAACTCATGTGAAGAAGCAAAAACTTAGGCTCAACCGATACTAACCGATAGTTGTTGAAGAAGAAAGGTGGGATGCCTACCAGGGCATCCCCAAGCTTAGATGCTTGAGACTTCTTGAAATATTATCTTGGGGTGCCTTAGGCATCCCCAAGCTTGAACTTTTGTGTCTCCTTAATTCCTCTCGTATCATGGTTTCTCTATTTCTCAAAAGCTTCATAAACACCAAACTCAACAAGAACTCGTGAGATAGGTTAGTATAAACCAACGCAAAACCTTATCATTTTCTACTGTAACACATCACTAACATTATTATTCAACATTGCATACTAAATGCCTCTGCATATTTAGAACTCCCATCATCAAATGGAATCATTAAATAAGCAAAAATATGCAAACAATGCAAACATAACAGCAATCTGCCTAAACAGGACAGTCTGTAAAGAATGCAGCAAAATCCATACTTCCCTAGATCCAAAATTATGAACTAAAATTCCCACTGTAATAAATTTATTAGAGCTCAATATGTAAAAAGATTCAACATTATACCACTCTCTGAATTTTCTAGGGAATTTTTGCAACATCGGTAAAATTCCTGTTTTCAAACAGCAACATGTATACTAGCAAAATAAGCATGGCAAAGGCTATCCTTGACTTTTTTATTGAAACTAAAGATGCAAAACATTATTCTAACTAACATCAAGCAAATATAAAGAAAATAAAATGATGCTCCAAGCAAAACACATATCATGTGGTGAAGAAAAATATAGCTCCAAGTAAAGTTACCGATGGATGAGGACGAAAGAGGGGATGCCTTCCGGGGCATCCCCAAGCTTAGGCTCTTGGTTGTCCTTGAATATTACCTTGGGGTGCCTTGGGAATCCCCAATCTTAGGCTCTTTCCACTCCTTATTCCATAGTCCATCGAATCTTTACCCAAAACTTGAAAACTTCACAACACAAAACTTAACAGAAAACTCATGAGCTCCGTTAGCGAAAGAAAACAAAACACCACTTGAACCTACTGTAATGAACTCATTATCTATTTATATTGGTGTTAAACCTACTGTATTCCAACTTCTCTATGGTTTATAAACTATTTAACTAGCAATAGATTCATCAAAATAAGCAAACAACACAATGAAAACAGAATCTGTCAAAAACAGAACAGTCTGTAGTAATCTGTAACTAACGCAAACTTATGGAACTTAAAAAATTCTAAAATAAATTGGTGGACCTGAGGAATTTGTCTAGTAATCATCTGCAAAAATAATCAACCAAATATCACTCTCCAGTAAAAAGTTCTAGCTAATCTCGTGAGCGCTCAAGTTTCTGTTTTTTACAGCATGATCATAAAGACTTCACCCAAGTCTTCCCCAAGGTTCTAGTTGGAACAAACACTAATTAAAACATAAAAAACATCTAAAAATAAGATATATGGATTATTTATTACTAAACAGAACCAAAAAGCAAGAAACTAAAGTAAAATTGGGCTGCCTCCCAACAAGCGCTAACGTTTAACGCCCCAAGCTAGGCATGATGATTTCAATGATGCTCACATAAAAGATAAGAACTAAAACATAAAGAGAGAATCATGAAGAATATGACTAGAACATTTAAGTCTAACCCACTTCCTATGCATAGGGATTTTGTGAGCAAACAACTTATGGGAACAATAATCAACTAGCATAGGAGGGTAACACAAGCATAGCTTCAAGATTTTCAACACATAGAGAGGAAACTTGACATTATTGCAATTCCTACAAGCATATATTCCTCCCTCATAATAGTTTTCAGTAGCATAATGAATGAATTCAACAATATAACCAGCACCTAAAGCATTATTTTCATGATCTACAAGCATAGAAAATTTACTACTCTCCACATAAGCAAATTTCTTCTCATGAATAGTAGTGGGAGCAAACTCAACAAAATAACTATCATGTGAAGCATAATCCAATTGAAAACTAAAATCATGATGACAAGTTTCATGGTTTTCATTATTCTTAATAGCATACAAGTCATCACAATAATCATCATAGATAGCAACTTTGTTCTCATAATCAATTGGAACCTCTTCCGAGATAGTGGATTCACCACTAAATAAAGTCATGACCTCTCCAAATCCACTTTCATAAATATAATCTTCATAAATAGGAGGCATGCTTTCATCATAATAAATATTCTCATCAAAACTTGGGGGACAAAAATATCATCTTCATCAAACATAGCTTCCCCAGCTTGTGACTTTGTGTACGATTAGCATTATGGATATTCAAGGAATTCATACTAACAACATTGCAATCATGCTCATCATACAAAGATCTAGTACCAAAATTTTTAATGCATTCTTCTTCTAGCAATTGAGCACAATTCTCCTTTCCATCATACTCACGAAAGATATTAAAAAGACGAAGCGTATGAGACAAACTTAACTCCATTTTTTTTAGTTTTCTTTTATAAACTAGACTAGTTCTAAAACAAGAAACAAAAAGATTCGATTGCAAGATCTAAAGATATACCTTCACTTACCTAGCCTCCCCGGCAACGGCGCCAGAAAAGAGCTTGATGTCTACTACACAACCTTCTTCTTGTAGACGTTGTTGGGCCCGCAAGTCTGCAGGATTGTAGGACAGTAGAAAATTTCCCTCAAGTGGATGACCTAAGGTTTATCAATCCGTAGGAGGCGTAGGATGAAGATGGTCTCTCTCAAGCAACCCTGCAACCAAATAACAAAGAGTCTATTGTGTCCCCAACACACCCAATACAATGGTAAATTGTATAGGTGCACTAGTTCGGCGAAGAGATGGTGATACAAGTGCAATATGGATGGTAGATATAGGTATTTGTAATCTGAAATAATAAAAACAGAAAGGTAACTAATGATAAAAGTGAGCGTAAACGGTATTGCAATGATAGGAAACAAGGCCTAGGGTTCATACTTTCACTAGTGCAAGTTCTCTCAACAATAATAACATAGATAGATCATATAATAATCCCTCAACATGCAACAAAGAGTCACTCCAAAGCCACTAATAGCGGAGAACAAGCGAAGAGATTATGGTAGATGCGAAACCACCTCAAAGTTATTCTTTCCAATCAATCCGTTGGGCTATTCCTATAAGTGCCACAAACAGCCCTAGAGTTCGTACTAGAATAACACCTTAAGACACAAATCAACCAAAACCCTAATGTCACCTAGATACTCCAATGTCACCGCAAGTATCTGTGGGCAAGATTATACGATATGCATCACACAATCTCAATTCATCTATTCAAACCAACACATACAACCTCAAAGAGTGCCCCAAAGTTTCTACGAGAGAATCAAGAACGTGTGCCAACCCCTATGCATAGGTTCATGGGCGGAACCCGCAAGTTGGTCACCAAAACATACATCAAGTGGCACATGATATCCCATTGTCACCACGGATAAGCACGACAGGACATACATCAAGTGTTCTCATAAAAGACTCAATCCGATAAGATAACTTCAAAGGGGAAACTCAATTCATCGCAAGAGAGTAGAGGGGGAGAAACATCATAAGATCCAACTACAATAGCAAAGCTCGGGATACATCAAGATCATGCCATAGAGGGAACACGAGAGAGAACACGAGAGAGAGAGATCAAACACATAGCTACTGGTACATACCCTCAGCCCCGAGGGTGAACTACTCCCTCCTCATCATGGATAGCGCCGGGATGATGAAAATGGCCACCGGTGATGGGTTCCCCCTCCGGAAGGGTGCCGGAACAGGCTCACGAGAGGTTTTTGGTGGCTATAGAGGCTTGTGGCGGCGGAGCTCCCGATCTATCTTCTATTCTGGAAGTTTTACGATACGTAGGTATATTGTTACGCCCGGATAATTAGGCTACAGTAATCCTGCGTTAATGATGCCACGTCACCTCGGTTACTGTTGCTAATCTCGCGTTATTCGAAACCGATTCAAATTCAAATCCAAAATTAAGCCAACAATAAAAGTTTTCAAATATTAAAACTAAAATGTACGGAGTGAGCCAAATAATGTTTATGTAATTATGGTGGAGAAACCAACCTCTTTGGAAGTGTTTGATTGTCCCAAAGTAAATAAAACAGTAGCAAAACAATTAATTTTATGCCTTTTATGATTAATAAAATATTAAACTATTTTATCTAGTCGCCCAAGTTTTTGTGGCATTAGAATATGTAGTAACACTAATTTAGGAACTAACTTTATATTTTACTAAAACTAAATTATAATGGAAATAATAGAAAAGCAGTAAAGGTAAAGTAAGTAAAAAAAAGAAAACAGAAAGCAAAATAAAAGAAAGGGGGAAACCCCACTTGAACACTAAGCCCAGTACTAACAGTATAACAGGCCCAGACAAACTGGCAGGCCTTTTCCTCTACCTCTCGCAGATGAGAGGCGCAACCATGCGTCTTGAAGCCATCCATGGCGCCAGGGCCACGTGTCGGCCATCCGCACCCTCCCTCGGCCTACTAAGGCGTTCCCCAGAAACCCTAGCTCGCCCTCATTCATTCCCCCCTCGATCCCCATCGCCCCTCATCTGGCTCGATTTTGAGCTCGCAAGCTCACACGGTCACCGCTGCCTCGCCGTCGTTGACGCGTCCACTGGCCTCTCCGACGTACGGGAGCACATCCTGGAGGTTGGCCGCGCGCTACCGCGTCCGTTCAGGGCATTGGAACGAGGCGGGGAGCTGCGTAGCCGACGCAGTCTTCATCTTCTTCGTCCGGTCGTCGCCGTCTCGCCATCACCACCGCCTCTTCGGTCCACCCTGACCCTCCCCGAGCGTGCCAATGGACTCATGGTGAGCAACTCCTCCGGATCCCTTCTTCCCCCATCTTGATTCGGTCACCGTTTGCCGTCCCCGAGCACATCCGAGCTCGCGTGTACGCATACATACGTGTGTGCGTGAGCTGCTCCTGCTGCGTACTGCTGCCCGGGCGCCCGACGGCATACGACCTCGCCTCCGCGTGCCCTTTCGCCGACCACCTCCTACCGCCGCCCACAGCCGCTGCCTTATGTTTACGCCGCCGCTTAGCTGCTGCCTGTGTTGTTTAGCTTCTTAGCTGCCGCTTCTTTGCTATTGTTAGGCATTTGCGCTGCTGTGCACTACTTGCTGCTGCTAATGACCATGGCGACATTCTTTGTGTTAAATGGTGTGCACACCACCGAGATGGCCGTGCTAATTAGATTAGGACTAATTGGTAGTACTAGTTAGGTTAGTTGCTACAATATAACGTATGGACCCCATTTGATTAAGTTCATTTTTAACAGATTAGATATAGCTTTAGGACATGTGGGCCACCCTCTAATAAGCCTAATTAGAAATTAACTAGAACCTTTGTTAAAATATTACGGTATGACAACCGGGTCCCACAGGACCTTTGGTAGTCAACCATGCACCGATCAGCTGCCGGTCAGCAGATTGATTTGGACCAACTAGTCGACCTCACTGGTGCACCTACGGTGCACTTGGGTGCACCAGTTTTTAGCGATGATTTTCGAAATTAAAAGTAAATAAAAAATCTAGAAAATCATTTAAAACTTTGAAAAATTATAGAAAATAAACCATAACTCGGATGAAAAAGTTTTCTACATGAAAGTTGCTCAGAACGACGAGACGAATCCGGAAATGCAACCCGTTCGTCCGCCACACACCCCTAGCATAGCAAACACGCAACTTTCCCCTCCGGTTCATCTGTCCGAAAACGCTAAACACCGGGAATACTTTCCCGGATGTTTCCCCCTTCGTCGGTATCACCTCCTACCGCGTTCGGGCACACTTGGCACCGCTACTTGTTATGCCATGCATCATCATGCATCTGTTTGCTTAAATATTCATTGTTTCTTCCCCCTCTTGTTCCGCTAGACACCGAGACCGACGCTGCTGCTGCCCAGTTCGACTACGGAGTTGACGACCCCTCTCTCTTGCCAGAGCAACCAGGCAAGCCCCCCCTTGATCACGGATATCGCCTATTCTACTCTATCTGCTTGCATTAGAGTAGTATAGCATGTTCTTGCTTTCCGTTATTCCTATCACGATGCATAGCCTGTCCTTGCTACTCATTGTTACCTTTACCTGCAATCCTACATGCCTAGTATAGGATGCTAGTTTTCCATCAGTGGCCCTACATTCTTGTCCGTCTGCTGTGCAATACTATCGGTCCGTGATCACTCGGGAGGTGATCAAGGGTATATACTATATACTTTATACATGATACATGTGGTGCTTAAAGTCGGGTCGGCTCGAGGAGTACCATGAGTGATTCATGATTAGGGGCTGAAAGGACCTTTGTCCCGACGGCCCTCTGGATGGATCTTTGTGGCGGAGCGACACGGCAGGTTGAGACCGCCTAGGAGAGAGGTGGGCCTGGCCCTGTTCGGCGTTTTCGGATACTTAACACGCTTAACGAGATCTTGGTATTTGATCTGAGTCTGGCCATTTGGTCTATACGCACTAACCAACTACGTGGGAAAGATATGGGCACTCGACGTCGTGGTATCGGTAGAAGCCTTCGTGACGTCGGCGGCCGGCGCCGCCAGATTGGACCGCGTCGCGTGACTTCCTTTGTAATGGAGGTTGCTAGGTCTGCTTCCGCCGTTCATAGCGTGCAGGTGTGCTAAGGGTGATGGGCCCAGACCCACAGGCGCTTAGGTTTAGACCGGCGTCTTGACCGCTCTGTTGGCCTAGGTCGGGCTGCGGCGTGTTGATCTTCGCGGCGGGCATGACCCGAGAAAAGTGTGTCCGCCAAATGGGATCAGCGTGTTGGGTTATGTGGTGCACCCTGCGGTGAAGTTAATCTATTCGAATAGCCGTGATCTTGATAGCAGGGCGACTTGGAGTTGTACCTTGACCTTATGACAACTAGAACCGGATACTTAATAAAACACACTACTTCAAGTGCGGATACAACCCGGTGGTCACTCTCTCACGAGGCGGCGAGGAGGATCGCGGGTAGGATTATGCTATGCGATGCTACTTGGAGGACTTCAGTCTACTCTCTTCTACATTACGCAAGGCGGAGGCTGCGAGCGTAGTCTTCGGCAGGATTAGCTATCCCCCTCTTATTACGGCATTCTGCGATTCGGTCCTTGATATGGCCCTTTACACATATATCCATGCATATGTAGTGTACCTCCTTGCCAGTACTTTGGATGAGTACTCACGGTTGCCTTGTTCCCCTTTTCCCTTTTCTTTACCCGGTTGCTGCGACGAGACGATGGAGCCGAGGGCCGGCCGCCACCGTCGATGACGACTACTACCCCGGAGGTGCCTACTACTACATGCGGCCGGTGGCGGCGACCGGAGTAGTTAGGAGGATCAGCAGGAGGCTTGCGCCTCTTCGATCTGTATCCCAGTTTGTGCTAGCCTTCTTAAGGCAAACTTGTTTAACTTATATGCGTACTCAGATATTGTTGCTTCCGCTGACTTCGTCTATGATCGAGCACTTGTATTCGAGCCCTCGAGGCCCACAGCTTGTATTATGATGCTTGTATGACTTATTTATGGTTTAGAGTTGTGTTGTGATATCTTCCCGTGAGTCCCTGATCTTGATCGTACACATTTGCGTGCATGATTAGTGTACGATTGAATCGGGGGCGTCGCATATATATGGGTGCAGGGGGTACGTCGGTGGAGCTACGGGGGCCCCACGAGGAAGGGGGTGCGCCCTAGGGGGGTGGGCGTGCCCCCCCCCCCACCCTCGTGGCCAGCTCCCGTATCTTCTGACATGCACTCCAAGTCCATCGGGTGGCTTTCCTTCCAAAAATAACTTGTCCAGTTGATTTCGTTCCGTTTTGACTCCGTCTGATATTCCTTTTCCTCGAAACCTTTGAAATAGGCATAAAACAACAAATCTGGGTTGGGCCTCCGGTTAATAGGTTAGTCCCAAAAATAATATAAAAGTGGATAATAAAGCCCAATATTGCCTAAAACAGTAGATAATATAGCATGGAGCAATAAAAAATTATAGATACGTTGGAGACGTATCAGCGCCGGCGCAGGCTAAGAAGGAGGCGGAGTGCCGCCACGCGCCAGAGAAGGAGGCGGAGTGCCCTGATCACTCACCGGAGGAGGAGGCGTAGGAGGAGGCGGAGCCATCCAGTTAGGAAGGTTGATGAACTCCTTAGGCATGGAGTCTTCAGAGCAGAACCCAGCCGAGTCTCCCCTTCATCGGTAGGGTGGTCAAGCTCGAGCTCCCCAAATCCCTCCGTTATTTCATCCACCATCACCATAGCATATCCTTTTGGAATCGGCTGGCAGTGAAAAGTTGCACCGGGTTCAGGAGGTGCAACAGAGCCGATACCGCCTTGACTTTGAAGTTCTGCCATTGCATTATAAGGTGGCAATGTTGAGACTCCGTGATAGCATCCACGGGGTAGCTAGTAGGAGCCGTGAAGACAGGCTCCAGACGCAGCTCGGTGGAAGCCACGATGCTTCTCTGCTGAGATGGCGGGGTAGCTTCGGGGGTTGCTTCGGCAGGTCGCTTGCTGTGAACTGCTTCTCGTTCCTCTAGTGCTTATACCCTTGCGTGCAGCGCCTGCAGTTGGGTCTGCTCCACTTTCCTCCTCCTCTCCCGGCCTTCGTAAGCGCCTGCATCCGGAAACCCAGACTTCCATGAAATGGAGCCTGGCATGCCTCGTGTCCGTCCAGGGTGCTCAGGATTCCCGAGGGCCATTGTGAGATCGTCCTGAAGCTTCGTGATGGGTATTCGCAGTTGCTCGTTCGTCCAAATGCACTTCCCTATTAAAGGGTCCAAGGTTCCGCCAACCCCGAAGAAGCAAGTCCTTGAACGATCTGGCCAGTTCAATGTCTCTGGTTCGACCCCTTTATAAAGCAGGTCATTCTTAGCCTTTTTCCCACAACAGTCGGGCTTTGAGGTAGCCACCTGACCCCGTGCGATGGTGATGCTCCTTCTTCGTAGCATTTTTCTTGTTTGTCGCTGACATCTTCTTACTCTTGTCCGATGTCTTGTGGGCCACAAATGCGTCCCAGTGATCTCTGATCTTCTCAAACCGGCCGGTGAATTCTGGTGTCTTTTCTTCGTCGACAAACTTTGTTTTTAGCTCATTCTTCCACCTCCTGAATAGATCTGCCATCTTCTTAAGAGCATGAGACTTGACCAATGGCTCTATAATAGCTGGCTTCTGCGGGTCCTCCTCTGGCGGTAGGATGAAATTTACCTTCAGCGCGGTCCAAAGATCATCTTTCTACCTATCGTTGACAAAAGACACCTCAGGGTCTTCGTTCTTAGGCTTATACACTGGTGCGTGTCAGTCCTAAACAAACGCTTTTTTACCCCTTTCCGCGACGGCATTTGGAACCGTCGCCAAGTGAGTGTGGGCGATAGGGGGGTCCTTCCCACACGACCCAGAAACCGTCGGGGATATGCCCTCTTGGCACACACTTCAGCAAAATGAGTCGTGTGCGACCGGCGAGCACTCAAATACAGAAATATGTATAGTAGAGCTAAAATACAATTATACGGCGAAATTGTTTCCGGTCGCAAGTACATCCCACACAGTCAGTCCCCGCTAAACGTTTCCGTTCGTATGCACATCCCACACAGTCGCTCCAAGGAAAACGTTTCCGTTCATAGGTACATCACACACAATTTTTCCCGTTAAATCGTTTCACTACTAGGAAAAGGGCTATAGATGATATGGCCACTAATGGCGCACCTGACATGTGGTGCGCCATTAGTATATACTAATGGCGCACCATGTGTTGGTGCGCCATTAGTGTCCAAATACTAATGGCGCACCACACCCACGGTGCGCCATTAGTAACAAATTGTTTTTCATTTTTTTTCAAAACTAGTAATGGCGCACCAGTGGATAGTGCGCCATTACTAGTTAAACTAGTAATGGCGCACCACATCCATGGTGCGCCACTAGTATTTTTTTTATTTTTTTTATTTTTTTCAAAACTAGTAATGGCGCACCAGTGGATAGTGCGCCATTACTAGTTAAACTAGTAATGGCGCACCACATCCACGGTGCGGCACTAGTAATTTTTTTTCAATTTTTTTTAATTTTTTTTCAAAACTAGTAGTGGCGCACCACTCCAACGGTGCGCCATAACTAACTTGACCCAAAAATTCCACCGAATGCACCCCCCCCATGGACCGCCTTTTCAGTTTTAAAAAAAATAAAAAATGATGGAAATGTCAAAAAATAAAAGAAAATAAGTTTCCCATGTGATATGTTGTCTACTTGTTGGGAAAATTTACAAATATGAATTTCGACTTTATTTGCAAAATCTGTGTGGAATTTGTAAAATGGGCATAACTTTTGCATACAAACTCAGATTAAATCATCTACTCGAAAAGTTACATCCAAATTTAACTGAGGGAACCCCGTTAAACATTTTCAAAATCCCCAAAAACCTAACAGAAAAAAAGTTACGGGGCTTTTAAGATCTAGAGGGAAAAAATGGAAAAAATGGAAAAAATTTCAAACTTACTAGTGGCGCACCGTTTGCTAGGTGCGCACTAGTAACAGAAAAAAAATGGTTTCGAAAAAAATTCAATTTTTTTTTCAAAATATGATACGTAATATGACCGGGAAGTTTGAAATATTTTTTCAAAATTTCATCATACTCATGAACATGAACAAAGTCCTAGACATCAAGAAGGTTTAATATGATTGATATGATAGATATATCAACAAGGTGCCTGTGAAGTGAGTTGGTGCTGGGGTTGGATAGAACTATGAAGTTAAGCGTGCTTGGGCTGGAGTAGTGTGAGGATGGGTGACCTTCCAGGAAGTTTGACCACAGAATGCGATTTGACTTGAGATTAAGCATATTGACCCGAGATTAAGCCATAGTGACCTGAGATTAAGAAAAAACGAAAAAAGAAATTTAAAAAAAAATTGAAAATAAAAATAAAAAAATCTAAAAAAAATTGACAAAAATTTGTTACTAATGGCGCACTTCTATGTGGTGCGCCATTAGTATACCAGATACTAATGGGGCACCGTGGGCTATACTAATGGCGCACCAGTGGTGCGCCATTAGTATCTGGTATACTAATGGCGCACCAGTGGTGCGCTATTAGTAATTAGTAAAAAAATCTAATGGCGTGGTGCTAGTGGCGCACCTGTAGTGCGCCATTAGTAGCGAAAACAGGTGCGCCACTAGCAGCCCTTTTTCTAGTAGTGTTTGTGTTATTGAATGTTTCACACATGGTCCGTAGAAGAAACTGTGTGGCAAAGGCTGTCCATCACACACAGTTTTTATGTGGTAAACATTTGTGCAAGGTGGCCTAACACAAACAATTTTCAAGAGAAAGTCGTGTGTGATTGTTCATTGATCCAACACGGTTTATTCCTAGAAACTGTGTGTGTTGCCTGAGGTCATCGCCCACGGTATTTTTTCAACAACCGTTTAAAATAGCAAAACACAATTAGCAGGCTAACTATCCGACTATTCATAATCCATTTATTAATCTAATTGACATTTCATATTAAGCACACAATATATTTCATTTCCATATTAAGGAAGAAGAATTTCATAATTGACATACATCAGAGTACAACATGATATAGCTTCAGCACTCAGCTACCTCATTACACAACTGCACCAGCAGCAAGTTCCACATGCAACATGTAGAACCTTTCGAAATTAGCATCATAAACGGTATATCGACAGATGCATCTCATCTGGAAAACTGTTGAAGCGGAAGGCGAATATTGAGCCTTCATTCATGTTGAAGGTCTTTGCAACTTTAGGCCAGTGCCTGTGGATGATTCACCTTCCGTCCTTCGTCCTCTTCAGGAACACTTCAATATTGAACCGTGGGTGTTGTATGAAAACCTTCCTCGCCTCCTGACCATAGAGGTGGTTTGAGAGGTAATCACCAGTGAACTGCTTTGGAAAGGCCTGAAAACAAGGATGTGCATAAATATCTTCTCTATATTGGAAATGGGGCAAAGGAATAAAAAAAGGCAAGGTATAATAGTTAGTACCATCTTGTAGTGAACTGATGTGTTCTTCATTGTGCAGACGATCTTGTTGTTTTTTGTCGCTAATTACTCTACCCTAACAATCTTTCTGAGTTTCTTGATTTGATTGATATTCATGGACAACTAATTTCCCCATATGCAAAAAGGGTAGAACAGTGGTTCAAAACCTCTGATAGCAGGACCTATATGTGCAAGACCAAATTGTTAAAAACCAAAATATTAGAATGGTTCCAGCAATTGCACAATAATGTGCTATTAGACAACGGACCATGTACGTGCTAACCTCGATTGTAAACCTCAGTGCTTCCCATTGTTTCCCTGCAACACATATAAGGTAGTTAGTCATCAAGTTAAGTAAGGGTTCGCATGCTATCAGTAAAATATGTTGATGAAAAATAAGCACATTGCAGATTCATCGATTAATTGAAGCCACACGGAAAACCCATTTACCCAAACCAAGCATGATTAAGAACTAGGAAATATAGCACTTGTATATGTTTGTCATGTATTAAGTGCAGCCAAATTCGATTTATTCCACACATGCACAACAATACAAAATTCTACCCACGGCAATTGGACACCGCATTGCAGAATTGAACCAAGCAGTTTACTAAACACAACAAAAAATGAACCAAACATTAACTGAGCACCACATTGCACAATATAACATACTCCTAATAGAAGGTCAGAGAGTTAACCAAACAGTTAACTACACCAATTGTAGCAATTGTATTTGTTTCTCACGTATTTACTACAGCCAAATTCAATTTATTCCTCACATGGTGTACAATAACAGAATGCACCCACAATTTTGTGAAGATAAATTCGATTTATTTTTCACATGGAAGACAATACAAAATTGCAGCCTGAAGAATTGAACATCACATTTGCAGAATTGAACCAAACAGTTAACTAAAGATGACAACTAATTAACAAAACAGTTAATAAGTGAGCACCACACTACACGACATATAGAACATATACACTAGAGCAACATATTGCATGGTAAATTAGATAGCACAATTCACTAGAATTTGTGAAGGAAAGGCAGGAGCAGCACACGCGACGGGTAAACCGAGCATGCTTAACTGACATAGATAGCAATTGGCAAGGTGCTCCTTCAAGATCTGGGGGTCGGCATGAATGGGAGCCATCGCGACCTCATCCGCGCGTGCGGTCGCGATTTGCTTCTCCGCTACCAAATGCTCCTTGAGGTCCTGGCTATACTGCGTGCACCATGGCTTAGGCCGGCGCTTATTTGGTGGAGGGTCAGTGATTTGGGTGGAAGGTGTCATGCTCCCGCCGGCGGTCGGGGCATGTGAGATGTCGAAGGAGGAGGAGGATGGGGGTCGGGTGTGGATTACCTTCCTGGATAGAGGAGGCCGAGCAGCGTGAAGGAGGGCCGCCAGCGAGGAGGCGGCGGTGCTGCAAGAAAGGAGTGAAGGTTTCAACTTGGAAAGGAACGCGGAAAGAGGGGAAATGTGTCTTTTGGTAAGGGGGGAGGCGGGGAGGTAGATATTTCTGCGGAAGCCGAAAATTTGGAATTGCTTCAGCCAAAAAACTGGTGCACAAAGTGTCATCAGACACGGTCCCTTATTCAGAATTGTGTATGATATGTGGACATCACAAACGATTCAGATAGGTTAACCCGTGTGTGATGAGTTTGAATGTCAAAAGTTTTGGTTCGAAATTCCATGGTTATAGTGGTCATCCACGTCATGGCATAATTTGGGTACACAAAGGAGACTACAGCACACCCACACTTCTTAATCGAGCAAGTTCAACAATTAAACAGACCTAGCTGACCTAAACATTACTTTAAAAAAATTAAAGACCAGCGCTCTTTATTAAACAAAACAAAGAGTACTACTATGGCTGGTGCTCGTCGACCTCCGCTGCCGCCTCCATGTCCAGATCGCACCCGATGGTCTCCTGGGGAAGGGGCTCCATGGCATCCATCGCACCATACTCGGCAAGCATCTCGCCATCCACGTCTGCCATCTCTTTGGAAAAGGCCGCCACGAGATGGGCGTGGGCAGACATGATCTGGGCTTGGACGGGCTCCGTCGTCGCAAGGTATGCGGTGGAGGAATGGACGGCTTCTCGAACGCTCTCGGTGATTGCCAGCTCTTTGGTCGTGGGATGCCGACTGTTGTCAGAGAAGCTTCATTCGATTTGTGTGGTGACCGCCAGGAGCTGGGCGTGGGCAGCCTCGACATGGTCGTGGGCGGCCTCCATCAGGGCTAAGGCCCACACTGCGGAACGGACACCTGATGTGCAGCTCTCGCCAGTTGCTATCCCCCGCCACCTAAGAAGCAATAGCGGCCGTTTGGGCTGTCATTGCCGCCCGGTGGCAAATTGCGGCCGCACTCATGCACCTTGTTAGCACGCGCATGGCGGCTGCAGCCACGCTCTCGCCGGAGTGGGCCACTGAAGTTGCCCTCACGACATGGATCCACGTGCCCATCTTTCACCGGCGATGATTGAACAGTGAAATGATATTTGGGGAGCGAGCTAGTGTGCTTGAGACGCCGGCTGTGGACTGTAGACCACGCACCTTCTCGCGTAAGACATAGGCGTACTATACATCGACGGTGCTCCAAGATATTTTGTACTACATCTCACATGGTTGCTGATAATAAACTATGTGCGATCTACTTAATTTTTCATCTTGATTTGAATTACATAATGGGGTCACAGCGGCAATGGACGTTGTTTGAATTACTATACCTTTTATCTGGAGTGAACATGCAACTATATGTGTGTCGTAAAACAACTGGAATTATACAAGGTTCATTTGAACATTTTATACATTAAATTGGTTTTCTAGCCATTTCAGTTGAACAATTCAAATTTGAAATACATGCACATGCTCCAGTGCATATAAATTGGTTGAAAAATAAAATATGTGTCCTTGGGTGCATGCTTATGTCCCATGCAAGAAATGGGAATGAATTTCAAACACGAGGGCACCGTTGATTGCCGGCAAAACATTGAGATGCCTTGTTTTTAAATTATAGTAAATCCAAAACTCTGAAATTCCTGAAACTTGGCATGCTACCATGGAGCGGCATCAACATGTCGTGGTACAAATTTTGTCCCATTTGGGGCAAGTTTGGGTATATGCTTCTCACAAACCGGAGCTTCTCACAACAAGCATGATGGTTTTCGGTAGGGAGCGTCCCACCTTTGGGGACGAAACGATATCCATTGCCTCTTATTGCTTTCAATTTTATTCTCGTTTCAACCTAGAACAACAGGAGTGTTGTATGAATTTTTGTGATTTTTCGGGGTTCGTTTGGACATTTTTATGCATTAACTGAGTTTTCAATGCATTTTATGTGCATAATTCAAATTTGAACTACATGCACATGCTCCAGTGCATATAAATTGGTTGAAAAATCAAATATGTGTCGTTGGGTGCATGCTTAGGTCCCATGCAAGAAATGGGAATGAATTTCAAACACCGGGGCACCGTTGATTGTCGGGAAAACATTGAGATGCCTGGTTTTTAAACTCTAGTAAATTCAAAACTCATCTTAAATTGATGAAACTTGGCATGCTATTATGGAGCGGCATTAACATGCCGTGGTACAAATTTTGTCCCATTTGGGGCAGGTTTGGGTGTATGCTTCTCCCAAACTGGAGCTTCTCACAACAAGCATGATGGTTTTCAGTAGGGAACGTCCCACCTTTGGGGACGAAACGATATCCATTGCCTCTTATTGCTTTCAAAAAAAATTCTCGTGTCAGCATAGAATAATAGGAGTGTTGTGTGAATTTTTGTGATTTTTGAGGGTTCGTTTGGACATATTTATGCATTAAGTGAGTTTTCAATGCATTTTATGTGCATAATTCAAATTTTAACTACATGCACATGCTCCAATGCATATAAATTGGTTGAAAAATCAAATATATGTCCTTGGGTGCATGCTTAGGTCCCATGCAAGAAATGGGAATGAATTTCAAACACCGGGGCACCGTTGATTGCTTAAGCAAAACATTGAGATGCCTGGTTTTTAAATTCTAATAAATCCAGAATTAAATGCGAAATTCATGAAACTTGGCATCTTTGTCATGGAGCGGCATCAACATGCCGTGGTACAAATTGTGTCCCATTTGGGGCAGGTTTAGGTATATGCTTCTCACAAACCGGAGCTTCTCACAACAAGCATGATGGTTTTTGGTAGGGAAACGTCCCACCTTTGGGGACGAAACGATATCCATTGCCTCTTATTGCTTTCAAAAAAATTTCTCGTGTCAACATAGAACAACAGGAGTGTTATGTGAATTTTTGTGATTTTTCGGGGTTCGTTTGGATATTTTTATGCATTAACTGAGTTTTCAATGCATTTTAGGTGCATAATTCAAATTTGAACTACATGCACATGCTCCAGTGCATATAAATTGGTTGAAAAATCAAATATGTGTCCTTGGGTGCATCTTAAGTCCCATGCAAGAAATGGGAATGAATTTCAAACACCGGGGCACCGTTGATTGCCGGCAAAACATTGAGATGCCAGGTTTTTAAATTCTAGTAAATACAAAACTCTTCTAAAATTCATAAAACATGGCATGCTATCATGGAGCGGCATCAACATGTCGTGGTACAAATTTTGTCCCATTTGGGGCAGGTTTGGGTATATGCTTCTCACAACAAGCATGATGGTTTTCGGTAGGGAACGTCCCACCTTTGGAGACGAAACGATATCCATTGCCTCTTATTGCTTTAAAAAAAATTCTCGTGTCAACCTAGAACAACAGGAGTGTTGTGTGAATTTTTGTGATTTTTCGGGTCGTTTGGACATTTTTATGTATTAACTGAGTTTTCAATGCATTTTATGTGCATAATTCAAATTTGAACTACATGCACATGCTCAAGTGTATATAAATTGGTTGAAAAATCAAATTTGTGTCGTTGGGTGCATGCTTAGGTCCCATGCAACAATGGGAATGAATTTCAAACACCGGGGCACCGTTGATTGCCGGCAAAACATTGAGATGCCTGGTTTTTAAATTTTTGTAAGTCCAAAACTTGTCTGATATTCATGAAACTTGGCATGCTATCAGGGAGCGTCATCAACATGCCCTGGTACAAATTTTTTCCCATTTGGGGCAGGTTTGGGTATATGCTTCTCATAAACCGGAGCTTCTCGCAACAAGCCTGATGGTTTTCGGTAGGGAACGTCCCACTTTTGGGGACGAAACGATATCCATTGCCTCTTATTGCTTTCAAATTTTTTTCTCGTGTCAACATAGAACAACAGGAGTGTTGTGTGAATTTTTGCGATTTTTCGGGGTTCGTTTGGATATTTTTATGCATTAACTGAGTTTTCAATGCATTTTATGTGCATAATTCAATCTTGAACTACATGCACATGCTCTAGTGCATATAAATTAGTTGAAAAATGAAATCTGTGTCCTTGGGTGCATGCTTAAGTCCCATGCAAGAAATGGGAATGAATTTCAAACACCGGGGCACCGTTGATTGCCGGCAAAACACTGAGATGCCTGGTTTTTGAATTCTAGTAAATCCAAAACTCGTCTGAAATTCATGAAACTTGGCATGCTATCATGGAGCGGCATCAACATGCCGTGGTGCAAGATTTGTCCCATCTGGGGCAGGTTTGGGTATATGCTTCTCACAACAAGCATGATGGTTTTCGGTAGTGAACGTCCCTCCTTTGGGAACGAAACGATATCCATTGCCTCTTTTTGCTTTCATTTTTTTCTCCTGTCAACATAGAACAACAGGAGTGTTGTGTGAATTTTTGTGATTTTTCGGGGTTTGTTTGGACATTTTTATGCATTAACTGAGTTTTCAATGCATTTTATGTGCATAATTCAAATTAACTACATGCACATGCTCCAGTGCATATAAATTGGTTGAAAAATCAAATATGTGTGCTCGGGTGCATGCTTAAGTCCCATGCAATAAATGGGAATGGATTTCAAACATCGGGGCACCGTTGATTGCCGGCAAAACATTGAGCTGCCTGGTTTTTAAATTCTAGTAAATCCAAAACTCGTCTGAAATTCATGAAACTTTGCATCCTATCATGGAGCGGCATCAACATGCCGTGGTACAAATTTTGTCGCATTTGGGTTAGGTTTGGGTATATGCTTCTCACAAACTAGAGCTTCTCACAGCAAGCACGATTGTTTTCGGTAGGGAAACGTCCCACCTTTGGGGCCGAAACGGTATCCATTGCCTCTTATATCTTTCAAAAAAAAATCTCGTGTCAACATAGAACAACAGGAGTGTTCTGTAATTTTTTTTTATTTTTTGGCGTTCGTTTGGACATTTTTATGCATTAACTGAATTTTCAATGCATTTATGTGCATAATTCAAATTTTAACTACTTGCACATGCTCCAGTGCATATAAATTGGTTGAAAAATCAAATATATGTCCTTGGGTGCATGCTTAGGTCCCATGCAAGAAATGGGAATGAATTTCAAACACCGGGGCACCGTTGATTGCCGGCAAAACATTGAGATGCCTGGTTTTTAAATTCTAATAAATCCAGAATTCGTCTGAAATTCATGAAACTTGGCATGCTGTCATGGAGCGGCATCAACATGCCGTGGTACAAATTGTGTCCCATTTGGGGCAGGTTTAGGTATATGCTTCTCACAAACCGGAGCTTCTCACAACAAGCATGATGGTTTTTGGTAGGGAAACGTCCCACCTTTGGGGACGAAACGATATCCATTGCCTCTTATTGCTTTCAATTTTTTTTTCTCGTGTCAACATAGGACAACAGGAGTGTTGTATAAATTTTTGTCATTTTTCGGGGTTCGTTTGGACATTTTTATGAATAACTGAGTTTTCAACGCATTTACGGGCATAATTCAAATTTGAACTACATGCACATGCTCCAGTGCATATAAACTGGTTGAAAAATCAAATTTGTGTCCTTGGGTGCATGCCTAGGTCCCATGCAAGAAATGGGAATGAATTTCAAACACTAGGGCACCATTGATTGTCGGCAAAACATTGAGATGCCTGGTTTTTAAATTCTAGTAAATCCAAAATTCTGTTAACCATTCACGTGACGCCACGTGTCTTGGTTTTAATGGCTGTAGGAGGTGTCGTGCGGACAGCTGCTTGACCTTGACTGAACGGGAGGCGTGCGAGTGCCGTCCAGTGCGCATGCTGATCGAGAGGCGTGCAAGTTGTGCTTGAGTGCGCAGGCTCATCGGGGAGTGTGTGAGCTATATGCTGCGCAGGCTCACTGGGAAGCGAGCCCTTTGACTTCCATGGTCGCTCGCCTAGCTCGCATCCTCTCCATTAATGGCGCCCAAGCCACAGTTTAATTCGCTTTTTAAATATAAAGCACTCATCGCAAACATTTTAGCTAGAACACCCGTATGCAAACCGACAGATTCCCCAGGAAGCCAAGAGAAAATGTGCCGAGCAGGATTTCTGCAGCTCTTGATCGCAAACGTTTTAGACAGAACACCCCCGTATGCAAAGTGAGAGCAGCGCAGGATTTGTGCATCCCTTCAACGCAAACGATTGTTTTGGATAACCCGTGTACAACCACGTACAAACAATTTGGTAAGATTTGTCAATCCTTGTGACACTGCGATTTGTCAAAATATGAAGCTAAAAATCACTAGCAGTATCTATTTTTTGCAACTAAAATTCAGTAATTAAGCATAGATTTCATTCATAGATTAAGCAGTCGTTCTTAATTTATACAAACAGTTCAACTCGACAGCTGAACCGACCAAACTTTTCCCCAATTGTTGCCAATCACGTACTGAAATAGCTAGTTCAACTATATATACTAGCTAATTTTTTGTACGTTGTACAGTTCCACCACATCTATAGTCAGAGGAACTGAACAAAATAGCCCCTAAATACTACTACTACTGCGGAGGGGCTTTGTAGTACTTCCGGCTGCCTCTCCTCTGCCGAGCTCGCTCAGTAAGAGGCAGAGGAGGAGGAGCCTACCGATGAGCTGGGCAACCACAATGCGGTGCCTGCCGCTAATGCAGCTTCAGCGACGCTCGCCTCGAACGCCCTCTGCCGCTCCACACGACCCCTCTCAAAGCGGTTGTTTTCCTCATACATCTCCTGATTCCTTTCCTCTGAGACGGCGTGTGCCGCGGCCACTGCGGCGGTAAAGCTCTTTGCATGCTCGACAAGGCGCTCCTCCTCCTCCCGCAGGAACTCGGTGTAGCGGGCAAGGTCGTTGTCGCACGTGCGGGCATCCACCTCCGCCTCCCGCCTTCGAGCGGTGGTGGCGGAGCAGGGGATGACCCCGACGGTCGGCGGTGGGCTGGTGGCCACGGCGGCCAATGATGGGGTGGCGGCCACGACCACCACCTCCCGCCTTCGGGTCGCGGTGGCAGAGCGGGTGATGGCCACAACGGCCGGCAGTGGGGTGGCGGCCACGACGGCCATCTCCCGCCTTCGGCCGCGGTGGCGGAGCGGGCGATGGCCCTGGCTTTCGACGGTGGTGTGGCGGCAATGGCGGCAGGCAACAGCTGCCGACGGGCACCGGCGGTGGAGCGTGTGGTGGGTGTTCCGCGCACACCCAACAGGGACGCCACGCGTACTACACTACGCCGGGGACTGCACCGCCGCCGCGGTGTAGCCTCCCAGCTGGAGCTGTCCTCTGATGACGGTGGAGTGGCTGAGCGACAACGACAGACCGGTGCCATTGGCGAATGTGGGAGAAGCGGACAAGATAAGCTACAGGGATGGAGGGGAAAGTGCGACGCAGGACTCGCCGGCCGTGAGGGTTTTTATAGCAGGCCGTTAAGCATTGTGATTTTGGGGGATTTCACTGAGTCGGGCAGGAACCTGCGAGGTTGCGTGGGAACGGGCTCACCGACGATTCATTGGCGCCACCGTTTGGCAAAAAGAAAGCCTCCGCGCGCTGCGCAAAATTGTGCTGTAAGCCGTCTACGGCAGCGGGGTGACAAGACGTGCGAGAGGAGGACGAAAGGCCATGTACACATACGGTCAATAAAAAATGTTTGCGATTTAATTACCTACTACACCACCCTCCTGGTTTATAAGTATGATTTAACTAATAAAATATGAATGCATGTCGCCAAAGATTATATAGTTAGATTTGTATTTGAACATAGTTTCCAATTATGTAATTTTTAAAACATGCGTTAACATTTTGTTGGTTAAATTTGAGGGCAAAGTATGGCATGGAATATAAAGGAGACTATAGACTAGACTGAGGTGGTACCACACGGCCGCTCTCTATGCAGCGACGCAACTGTCGGCCGGCTTATAGCCGACCATTTCCTGCGTGTTCAACTACTCTATGCTTGTGGTTGCTTGCGGTTTAGGCGGCCGCGGTGCACTCTGCTCTCGCGTCCCTCCGATTGCTCTGCCCTCGTCGCTCCACGCGCGCTGCTAGTGTTTTGGGCCGGCGCACGATCACACACATTCATGTGCAAGTGGTTGCGCCGGGCGCGGCGCGACGATGCAGTTACCCGCTGCAAAAACTGCCATGCAGACGCGCCGAGAATCCACGCCGCCCGACCCCCTTTTATTCCCATGGCCATTTACCTTCATCTCTCATCTCACACGACACAATAAGCACACCCACGAAGACACATACAGAGAGGACATCCAGCGGTTCCAATGGCGCTCCTCGTGGCTCCAATGGCGCTCCCAGCGGCCGACGATGACAACGGCGGGCAGTTCCCACATATCATATAGTGGACACCCACGTGAGGGGGAAGGCCCTCTTGGTGGTGTACACGAACGATCCGGTCTCGGTTGAGAGCTCCATCCAAACTATGGAGCAGTTCCTTGACGAGGACAAGTACCGAGTGGTCGGCTTCGACCTCGAGTACACCATCGGTCGTGCCGAGCACGATCAGAAGGTTGTCGTCGCCCAGTTGTGCGTGCGACATGACGTCCTCATCTACCACTTCCACCTTGCCACAAGGCCTTGCGAGCGTTTCTCCAGGTTTATCAATTGCTCCGACTATAGTTTCGCTACGGTGGACACCACCAACGATCTAAAAGCGCTCAAGGTTTCAGACTTGAAATGCCCGAATCTTGTCAACATCCAGCACCACTACAAGGTCTAGGGCAGCGACAAAAGCAAACTGGACTCCCTGGTTGACCTTGCCTCGGCCATCATCGACCCCTACTACGCGAAGATGAAGCAAGAGAGCAATAAGGACAAGAACGCCTGGCACAGTGTGTGGCATAAGAGACTGGATGAACAACATGTCAAGTACGCGGCCATGGACGCGTACACAAGCTACGAGATGTACAGGCGGATCGTTGACATGAGGAACTGTCTTCTTCCTAACCCAAACGAGGGATCAAGCCACATAGCAGTGGCGGGAGCGTCACAAGAAGTAGATGACTAGACGGTCGTTTCTCCTACTTTAGAAAGCATGCAATTGTTTATTGAGGTGTGTGCGAATGATCTATATAGTTACTTATGTAATTGGATGTTTATTTCAGTTATATATATGCATGTTATTCTATTGTAGACAGAGCAATTCACACGGCTTATTAGCAGCAATCGTCTGTGTTACTATTGGTCTTCGCACACATTTCAGATTACGAACCTGTTTGTCGTGTATCATACACATCTTGTTCAGTTGAACCGTTTCCATTGTGTTGCCTAATCACACACAGTTCATCCCAGTGAATCGTATGTTGTATATCGCACACGCCTTCATCTGACTGCCCATTTCTTTTGTGCCTCCTCATCCCAAACAGTTAATTAAGCTGAACCATATGCCCTGCATCGCACATGCAACTAAATTTTGAACCGTGTTTGATGCATCTGTCATCGCAAATGTTTTGCACCTTTTTGACAGTTTTTTTACACCACCGTTTGTGATTATGGCATCGCACACAGTTTCGTCGAAGGATCTCTGATCGTAGTGTTGCGCTTGGACCATCCTGCAGTAGTGATACCATTGGTGGATGCTAATCGGGATCACGTCCCTAACAAGAACCCCGCACTGAGCAGAAAATGCTTCCTTGGTCCAGATGGGTTCAATCGGTTGGCCATCGCGCGCGATTACTGTGATCATGAACCTTTCATCCTGGCGCAACTTTTTCTTCGGGCCTCGTCTCGTTACCGAAGTTTTGCTCGATCCGGAGGGCTAGAAAAGAAGAAAGAAGAGAGTTAATATGTGTACATACCAAAACAATTAATGCATCAATTAGCTATAGTAAGCACAGGCTTAATTAATATATATATATATATACCTGGCCGGACTTCGTTCGGTCACCAGAGCCGTCATCACGGTGTCCTTCTTCACCGGCATTCGGTCACCGCATCCATCATAATCATGTCCTTCCTCCTCCATTGTTCGATCACCATAGCCTACTTCACCCTCTCCTTCCAGACCATCGGTGTCGTTGAGGTAGTATGAGACATCACCTCCAGCGGCGATTATGTCCCCCAACACCTGTTCTGCTTCCAAGTCTCGATGCTCCATAGTTTCTGCAAATATTACAACATGGCGATTATTATACAAAACATGACAGATGGATATATTAGTGGCAAACATAGACCTAGCTAGCTAATCACGACAAGGAATCATATTAGTGGCCTCGACGCTTCTCTAGGGTTTGGGGTGGCCTCGCCAACACTTCTAGGGTTCGGGGTGGCCTCGACGACAATGCTCTTTTAACTTGCTAAATTTGGGTGGCCTTGGCATCGCTTCTAGGGTTTGGGCCGGACCGCCTCTCTCATGATTGTCCGACATCCGGACCGACAAGGGATTTAACAAAATGGCCCTCGACCGCTCGGCGACCCTCGACCCTCGACCGTCGACCCCCTCGTGTCATGTTTGTCTATTGTCAAAGGATTCAACAAAACCATGTCTTCATCATTAGGCAAAAGTAACAGGCGCATGATGGTACGAAGCTCTTCAACGTTATTTTGGAACGGAGTCCCAGATAGGATAATTCACTTTTTGGTACAAAGTTCAGTAAGAGCCTTCCGAATATCGCTGTTTGGAAGGCCTTTGCTGAAATTCATACCAAAAGGCGGATTATTCTATCCAGGACTACGTTCCAGAATAACTTTGGAGAACTTCGTACCATCATGCCTCGGTTACTTCCGGCTAGTGATGAAGGCATGGATTTATTCAATACTTTGAGACTAGGCAACCTCTCGCCCCCTCGGCGATCCTCGACCCTCGACCCCTCGACGACCCTCAAACCATCAGCCCCTCAACGACCCTCGAACCCTCGAACCCTCGGCGACCCTCGACCCCTCGGTGACCCTCGACCCTCTACCCTAGTTCTCGCCCCTCGAACCCTCGGCGACCCCTCCCCCCTCCCATCATGTCGAAGTTATCGGGGAGGGGGTATATCGACCCCCCCTCATGTCAAAGTTATCGGGGAGGGGGTATATCGACAACGACATACCCGATAAAAAATAGGAAGAGCAAGAAGAAGAAAGGAATAGAGAGGAGAAGATCGAAGAAAAAAAGAAGAAAAAAAAGAGGAGAAGAAAAAGGAATAGAGAGGAGAAGAAGAAAATAATAGAAATTTCTAATTTTTCTGCTTCTCCTCTGTATTCCTTTCTTCTTCTCCTCTTTTTTCTTCTTTTTTCCCCTTCTTATTTAGTTGTCCTCTTCTTCCTCTCCTCTTCTTCTCCTTTTTCTTTTCCTTTTTCCTAAACTAATATTTCTATTTTTTCTTCTTCTCCTCTCTATTCCTTTCTTCTTCTCCTCTTTTTTCTCTTTTTTTCCTCTTCTTATTTAGTTCTCCTCTTCTTCACCTTTTTCTTTTCCTTCTTCCTAAAATAAACATAAACTAAAATAATCCTAAAACTAAACGAAACTTCTCATCCTCCCTTTTTTTCTTATTCTTCTTCTTTTAATCCTAAAAATTTGTGAACAAAATTAGAATAGAAAAAAAACCATAAAAATTCTATGAACAAAATAAAAATTCTATGAACAAAATTAAAACAGAAAAAATCATAAAAATTCTATTAAACAATGACATATTCTTTGCATATGAACATACAAAAATTTGCATATTCTACAATAATATCACCAAAAAAATCAATGAAAGAAAAAAAATCTAACTTTTGTATATGAACATGCATACATCATCATCATCTACTACTACTACTACTACTACTACTACTACTACTACTACTACTACTACAATATGAAAAGGAAAAAAACTATATATGAACAGGGCCGTCGTCGCCGTCGGGGCAGGCGGCGGCGTTGGGGCGCGGGGGAAGGGGGAGAGGAGGGGGAACGGCACGGTGAGGCTCACAATGCAAGGGAGCGGCGGCGAGGTCGGGGCAGGGCTCGGCGCGCACGACGGCGAGGTCGGGCAAGGCATGGCGAGGTCGGGCCAGGGCTCGACGATGGTGAGGTCGGGGCAGGGCGCGTCGAGGTCGGGGCAGGGTGCGGCGAGGCCGGGGCAGGGCAACGGCGACGACGGAGACGGCGTATGGGGGCAGGGCAGCCTGGCGGCGTCGATGACCTCGGCGTCGTTGGGCGCGAACTGACGATGGAAATCTGAAAATTTCCTAAGTGTTGCTTATATAGCAAAGGCTTTAGTCCTGGTTCGTGGCACCAACTGGGACCAATGCCCCCCTTTAGTCCTGGTTGGTGCCACCAATCGGGACCAAAAGGGGGCATTGGTTCCGGTTGTTGCCACGAACCGGGACCAAAGGGTGGCATTGGTCCCGGTTCGTGCCACCAACCTTGACCAATGGCCTTGCACAGCGGCGTGGTGGTGGGAGTTTAGTCTCACCTTGCTAGTTGAGAGCGCCCCTCACCTGTTTATAAGCTCCGCTGCCACTTCCCTCTCGAACTTCTCTGAAATGCAAGCCTATGGGCCTAATACGACACTGCTATGCCTGTGGGCCTACTGGGCCTTCTGTGGGCCTGAATCTGTTGGGGAACGTGGCAGAAAATAAAAAATTTTCCTACGGTTTCACCAAGATCCATCTATGAGTTCATCTAAGAAACGAGTCATGGGAGAGAGATTGCATCTACATACCACTTTGTAGATCGCGAGCGAAAGCGTTCAAAAGAACGGGGTTGAAGTAGTCGTTCTCGTCGTGATCCTATCACCGGAGATCCTAGCGCCGAACGGATGGCACCTCCGCGTTCAACACACGTACGTAACGGATGACGTCTCCTCCTTCTTGATCCAGCAAGGGGGAAGGAGAGGTTGAGGAAGATGGCTCCAGCAGCAGCACGACGGTGTGATGATGGTGGAGAGGCGATCTCGGCTGTGGCTTCGCCAATCACTCAACGGAGGAGGAGAGGTGTTGGGAAGGGAGGCTGCGCCTTGAAGTGTGTTGCAGCCCTCCCTCGCCCCTCTATTTATAGGGAAGGGAGAAGGGGGGGGGGGCGGCCCCTCTAGATGGGATCTAAGGGGGGGCGGCGGCCAAGGGGAGGGGGCTTGCCCCCCAAGCAAGGGGGGCGCCCCCCCCCTCAGGGTTTCCCCCAACCCTAGGCGCATGGGCCCTAGGGGGAGTGGCGCCCTAGCCCACTTTGGGCTGGGACCCTTCCTCATACAGCCCAGAAGGCCCTCCGGGAGAGGTGGCCCCTCCGGTGGACCTCGGAACCTCCGGTGGCCCGGTACAATACCGATATGCCCCGAACCTTTCCGGTGACCGTATGATGACTTCCCATATATAAATCTTTACCTCCGGACTATTCCGAACTCCTCGTGACGTCCGGGATCTCATCCTAACTCCGAACAACATTCGGTAATCACATACAAGTCTTCCTAATAACCCTAGCGCCACCGAACCTTAAGTGTGTAGACCCTACGGGTTGGGAGACATGTAGACATGACCGAGACGGCTTGTCCGGTCAATAACCAACAGCGGGATCTGAATACCCATGTTGGCTCCTACATACTCCTCGATGATCTCATCGGATGAACCATGATGTCGAGGAAACAACCAACCCTGTATACTATTCCCTTTGTAAGACATAAATTTACTTGCCCGAGATTAGACAGTCGGTATCCCAATAACTCGATCAATCTCGTTACCGCAAGTCACTTTACTAAATACCGTAATGCATGATCCCGTGACCAGACACTTGGTCACTTTGAGCTCATTATGATGATGCACTACCGAGTGGGCCCGATGATACCTCTTCGTTATACGGAGTGACAAATCCGATCTCGATCCGTGTCAACCCAATGTACACTTTTGGAGATACCTGTAGTGTACCTTTATAGTCACCCGCTTATGTTGTGACGTTTGGTACACCCAAAGCACTCCTACGGTATCCGGGAGTTACACGATCTCATGGTCTAAGGAAGAGATACTTGACATTGGAAAAGCTCTAGCAAAGCGAACTACACGATCTTGTGCTATGCTTAGGATTGGGTCTTGTCCATCACATCATTCTCCTAATGATGTGATCCCGTTATCAACGACATCCAATGTCCATAGTCGAAACCATGACTATCTATTGATCAACGAGCTAGTCAACTAGAGGCTCACTAGGGACATATTGTGGTCTATGTATTCACACGTGTATTACGATTTCCGGATAATACAATTATAGCATGAATAAAAGACAATTATCATGAACAAGGAAATATAATAATAATCCTTTTATTATTTCCTCTAGTGCATATTTCCAACAGTCTCCCACTTGCACTAGAGTCAATAATCTAGTTACATTGTGATGAACCTAACACCCATAGAGTTCTGGTGTTGATCATGTATTGCTCGCGGAAGAGGTTTAGTCAACGGATCTGCGACATTCAGATCCATATGCACTTTGCAAATTTCTATGTCTCCATCTTGAACATTTTCACGGATGGAGTTGAAGCGACGCTTGATGTGCCTGGTCTTCTTGTGAAACCTGGCTCCTTGGCAAGTGCAATAGCTCCGGTGTTGTCACAGAAGAGTTTGATCGGCCCCGACGCATTGGGTATGACTCCTAGGTCGGTGATGAACTCCTTCACCCATATTGCTTCATGTGCTGCCTCCGAGGCTGCCATGTACTCCGCTTCACATGTAGATCCCGCCACGACGCTTCGCTTGCAGCTGCACCACCATCGCTCCACCATTCGACATATACACGTATCCGGTTTGTGACTTAGAGTCATCCAGATCTGTGGTCGAAGCTAAGCGCCGACGTAACCCTTTACTGACGAGCTCTTCGTCACCTCCATAAACGAGAAACATGTCCTTTGTCCTTTTCGTGTACTTCAGGATATTCTTGACCGCTGTCAAGTGTTCCTTGCCGGGATTACTTTGGTACCTTCCTACCAAACTTACGGCAAGGTTTACATCAGGTCTAGTACACAGCATGGCATACATAATAGATCCCATGGCCGAGGCATAGGGGATGACGCTCATCTCTTCTTTATCTTTTGCCGTGGTCGGGCATTGAGCCGAGCTCAATCTCACACCTTGCAAAGACAGGCAAGAACCCTTTCTTGGACTGATCCATTTTGAACTTCTTCAAAAACTTATCAAGGTATGTGCTTTGTGAAAGACCTATGAGGCGTCTCGATCTATCTCTATAGATCTTGATGCCTAATATATAAGCAGCTTCTCCAAGGTCCTTCATTGAAAAACTTTTATTCAAGTAGGCCTTAATGTTGTCCAAGAGTTCTATATCATTTCCCATCAAAAGTATGTCATCTACATATAATATGAGAAATGCTACAGAGCTCCCACTCACTTTCTTGTAAATGCAGGCTTCACCAAAAGTCTCAAGATAAACCCAAACGCTTTGATCATCTCATCAAAGCGAATGTTCCAACTCCGAGATGCTTGCACGAGCCCATAAATGGATCGCTGGAGCTTGCATACCTTGTTAGCATTCTCAGGGTCGACAAAACCTTCCGGCTGCATCATATACAGCTCTTCCTTAAGATAACCGTTAAGGAACGCTGTTTTGACGTCCATCTGCCATATCTCATAATCATAGTATGCGGCAATTGCTAACATGATTCGGACAGACTTAAGCTTCGCTACGGGAGAGAAAGTCTCATCGTAGTCAATTCCTCGAACTTGCCGATAACCCTTAGCGATAAGTCGAGCTTTATAGATGGTGGCATTACCATCCGCGTCCGTCTTCTTCTTATAGATCCATTTGTTTTCTATCGCCACGATCATCGGGCAAGTCTGTCAAAGTCCATACTTTGTTTTCATACATGGATCCTATCTCGGATTGCATGGCTTCAAGACATTTGTTGGAATCCGGGCCCGCCATCGCTTCTTCATAGTTCAAAGGTTCACCGTTGTCTAACAACATGATTTCCAGGACAGGGTTGCCATACCACTGGGTGTGGAACGTGTCCTTGTGGACCCACTGAAGTTCAAGAGCAACTTGATCCGAAGTACCTTGATCATCATCATTAATTTCCTCTCTAGTAGGTGTAGGCACCACAGAACATTTTCTGAGCTGCACTACTTTCCGGTTCAAGAGGTAGTACTTCATCGAAGTTCTACTTTCCTCCCACTTACTCCTTTCGAGAGAAACTCTTTTCCGTAAAGGATCCGTTCTTGGCAACAAAGATCTTGCCTTCGGATCTAAGGTAGAAGGTATACCCAATGGTCTCCTTAGCGTATCCTATGAAGACGCATTTTTCCGACTTGGGTTCGAGCTTTTTAGGTTGAAGTTTCTTGACATAAGCATCGCATCCCCAAACTTTTAGAAACGATGACTTAGGTTTCTTCCCAAACCATAATTCATACGGTGTCGTCTCAACGGATTTAGATGGTGCCCTATTTAAAGTGAATGTAGCTGTCTCTAGAGCGTATCCCCAAAATGATAGCGGTAGATCGGTAAGAGACATCATAGATCGCACCATATCCAATAGAGTGCGATTCTGACGTTCGGACACACGCTACGCTTAAGGTGTTCCAGCGGCGTGAGTTGTGAAACAATTCCACATTTCCTTAAGTGTGTACCAAATTCGTGACTTAAATATTCTCCTCCACGATCTGATCGTAAGAACTTTATTTTTCGGCCACGTTGATTCTCTACCTCATTCTGAAATTCCTTGAACTTCTCAAAGGTCTCAGACTTGTGTTTCATCAAGTAGACATACCCATATCTACTTAAGTAAATGCGTGAGAGTGAGAACATAACGATATCCTCCATGAGCCTCAACGCTCATTGGACCGCATACATCGGTATGTATGATTTCCAATAAGTTGGTTGCTCGCTCCATTGTTCTCGAGAACGGAGTCTTGGTCATTTTTCCCATAAGGCATGGTTCGCATGTGTCAAATGATTCATAATCGAGAGACTCTAAAAGTCCATCGAATGGAGCTTCTTCATGCGCTTGACACCAATGTGACCAAAGGCGGCGATTACCACAAGTATGTGGGACTATCATTATCAACTTTACATCTTTTGGTATTCACACTATGCATATGTGTAATATTACGCTCGAGATTCATTAAGAATAAACCATTGACCATCGGAGCATGACCATAAAACATATCTCTCATATAAATAGAACAACCATTATTCTCGGATTTAAATGAGTAGCCATCTCGCATTAAACGGGATCATGATACAATGTTCATGCTCAAACTTGGCACTAAATAACAATTATTGAGGTTTAAAACTAATCCCGTAGGTAAATGTAGAGGTAGCGTGCCGACGGCGATCACATCGACCTTGGAACCATTCCCGACGCCAAGCATCATCACCTCGCCCTTCGCCGGTCTCCGTTTATTCCGCAGCTCTGTTGTGAGTTACAAATATGAGCAACGGCACCGTATCAAATACCTGTGAGTTACTACGAGTACTGGTAAGGTACACATCAATTACATGTATATCAAATATACCTTTAGTGTTGCCGGCCTTCTTGTCCGCTAAGTATTTGGGGCAGTTCCGCTTCGATGGCCCTTCCCTTTGCAATAAAAGCACTCATCTCGTGCTTGGGTCCATTCTTTGACTTCTTCCACGCAACTTGCTTGCAGGCCGCAACATCTTTGCCGTCCTTCTTCAAGTTCTTCTTACCCTTGCCCTTTTGAACTTAGTGGTTTTATTGACCATCAACACTTGATGTTCTTTCTTGATTTCAACCTCTCACGACTTCAGCATTGAGAATACTTAGGAAATGGTCTTCACCATCCCACGCATATTGTAGTTCATCACAAAGCTCTTGTAGCTTGGTGGGAGCGATCAAGGATTCTGTCAATGACCGCCTCGTCCGGAGGTTTATGTCCAGTGGGACAAAGCGGTTGTGCAACCCAGACATTTTGAGTATGTGCTCACTGACTGAACTGTTTTCCTCCATCTTACAACTATAGAACTTGTCGGAGACTTCATATCTCTCGACCCGGGCATGAGCTTGGAAAACCATTTTCAGCTCCTCGAACATCTCATATGCTCCGTGTTGCTCAAAACGCTTTTGGAGCCCGGTTCTAAGCTGTAAAGCATGCCGCACTGAACGAGGGAGTAATCATCAGCACGAGACTGCCAAGCATTCATAATGTCTTGGTTCTCTGGGATGGGTGCATCACCTAGCGGTGCTTCTAGGACATATTGTTTCTATGCTGCTATGAGGATGATCCTCAGGTTCCGGACCCAGTCCCAATAGTTGCTGCCATCATCTTTCAGCTTGGTTTTCTCTAGGAACGCGTTGAAGTTCATGTTGACATGAGTGTTGGCCATTTGATCTACAAGACATATTTTGCAAAAGTTTTAGACTAAGTTCATGATAATTAAATTCATCTAATCAAATTATTTAATGAACTCCCACTCAGATCTGACATCCCTCTAGTCATCTAAGTGTTACACGATCCGAGTCGACTAGGCCGTGTCCGATCATCACGTGAGACGGACTAGTCATCGTCGGTGAACATCTCCATGTTGATCGTATCTTCCATACGACTCGTGTTCCACCTTTCGGTCTCTTGTGTTCCGAGGCCATGTCTGTACATGCTAGGCTCGTCAAGTTAACCCTAAGTGTTCTGCATGTGTAAATTTGTCTTACACCCGTTGTATGTGAACGTAAGATTCTATCACACCCGATCATCACGTGGTGCTTCGAAACGACAAACTTTAGCAACGGTGCACAGTTAGGGGGAACACTTTCTTGAAATTATTATAAGGGATCATCTTATTTACTACCGTCGTTCTAAGTAGACAAGATGCATAAACATAATAAACATCACATGCAATTATATATAGTAGTGACATGATATGGCCAATATCATATAGCTCCTTCGATCTCCATCTTTGGGGCTCCATGATCATCTTCGTCACCGGCATGACACCATGATCTCCATCATCATGATCTCCATCATCGTGTCTTCATGAAATTGTCACGCCAACGACTACTTCTACTTCTATAGCTAACGCGTTTAGCAATAAAGTAAAGTAATTTTACATCGCGTTCTTCAATGGCACGCAGGTCATATAAAATAAAGACAACTCCTATGGCTCCTGCCGGTTATCATACTCATCGACATGCAAGTCGTGATTCCTATTACAAGAGCATGATCTCATACATCACAATATATCATTCATCATTCATCACAACTTCTGGCCATATCACATCACATGACAATTGCTGCAAAAACAAGTTAGACGTCCTCTAATTGTTGTTGCATCTTTTACGTGGCTGCAATTGGGTTCTAGCAAGAATGTTTTCTAACCTACGAATAACCACAACGTGATTTTGTCAACTTCTATTTACCCATCATAAGGACCCTTTTCATCGAATCCGCTCCAAGTAAAGTGGGAGACACAGACACCCGCCAGCCACCTTATGCAACTAGTGCATGTCAGTCGGTGGAACCGGTCTCACGTAAGCGTACGTGTAAGGTTGGTCCGGGCCGCTTCATCCCACAATACCGCTGAAGCAAGATAAGACTAGTAGCGGCAAGCAAGTTGACAAGATCTACGCCCACAACAAAATTGTGTTCTACTCGTGCAATAGAGAACTACGCATAGACCAAGCTCATGATGCCACTGTTGGGGAACGTGGCAGAAAATAAAAAAATTTCCTACGGTTTCACCAAGATCCATCTATGAGTTCATCTAAGCAACGAGTCATGGGAGAGAGATTGCATCTACATACCACTTTGTAGATCACAAGCGGAAGCGTTCAAAAGAACGGGGTTGAAGTAGTCGTTCTCGTCGTGATCCTATCACCGGAGATCCTAGCGCCGAACGGACGGCACCTCCGCATTCAACACACGTACGGAGCGGATGACGTCTCCTCCTTCTTGATCGAGCAAGGGGGAAGGAGAGGTTGAGGAAGATGGCTCCAGCAGCAGCACGACGGCGTGATGATGGTGGAGAGGCAGTACTCTGACAGGGCTTCGCCAAGCACTCAACGGAGGAGGAGAGGTGTTGGGGAGGGGAGGGGTTGCGCCTTGAAGTGTGTTGCAGCCCTCCCCTCGCCCCTCTATTTATAGGGGAAGGGAGAAGGGGGGACGGCCCCTCTAGATGGGATCTAGAGGGGGGGCGGCGGCCAAGGGGCGGGGGCTTGCCCCCAAGCAAGGGGCGCCCCCCCCTCAGGGTTTCCCCCAGCCCTAGGCGCATGGGCCCTAGGGGAGAGTGGTGCCCCAGCCCACTTTGGGCTGGATCCCTTCCTCATACAGCCCATAAGGCCCTCCGGAGAGGTGGCCTCCCGGTGGACCTCGGAACCCCTCCGGTGGGCCCGGTACAATACCGATATGCCCCCGAACCTTTCTGGTGACCGTATGATGACTTCCCATATATAAATATTTACCTCCGGACTATTCCGGAACTCCTCGTGACGTCCGGGATCTCATACGGGACTCCGAACAACACTCGGTAATCACATACAAGTATTCCTAATAACCCTAGCGTCACCGAACCTTAAGTGTGTAGACCCAACGGGTTCGGGAGACATGTAGACATGACCGAGACGGCTCTCCGGTCAATAACCAACAGCGGGATCTGGATACCCATGTTGGCTCCTACATACTCCTCGATGATCTCATCGGATGAACCACGATGTCGAGGATTCAAGCAACCCCGTATACTATTCCCTTTGTCAATCGGTATGTTACTTGCCCGAGATTCGATCGTCGGTATCCCAATACCTCGTTCAATCTCGTTACCGGCAAGTCACTTTACTGCATCACCGTAATGCATGATCCGTGACTGCAGACACTTGGTCACTTTGAGCTCATTATGATGATGCACTACCGAGTGGGCCCAGTGATACCTCTCCGTTATACGGAGTGACAAATCGATCTCGATCCGTGTCAACCCAATGACACTTTCGGAGATACCTGTAGTGTACCTTTATAGTCACCCAGTTACGTTGTGACGTTTGGTACACCCAAAGCACTCCTACGGTATCCGGGAGTTACACGATCTCATGGTCTAAGGAAGAGATACCCGACATTGGAAGAGCTCTAGCAAAACGAACTACACGATCTTGTGCTATGCTTAGGATTGGGTCTTGTCCATCACATCATTCTCCTAATGATGTGATCCCATTATCAACGACATCCAATGTCCATAGTCAGGAAACCATGACTATCTATTGATCAACGAGCTAGTCAACTAGAGGCTCACTAGGGACATATTGTGGTCTATGTATTCACACGTGTATTATGATTTCCGGATAATACAATTATAGCATGAATAAAAGACAATTATCATGAACAAGGAAATATAATAATAATCCTTTTATTATTGCCTCTATGGCATATTTCCAACAGAATCCTCGCCCAACTAGCTGGGTTTCTAGTCGTATTGAGGCCGTGGTGGCCCAGTAGGTAACATTTTTTTTCTTTTTTTCCAAGTTTTTTTGTTTTCTTTGTTGCTTTATTTTTTATTTTGTTCCTACTTACAACAAAATACTTACTATTGCCATTTTATTTACTTTATTAAAGTTTCTTTATTTTATTTTATTAAAGTTTATTTCATTTTGTTTCTACTTATTTATTTTATTTTATTCTATTTTATTTTGTTTCTACTTATTTATTTTGTTTTATTCTATTTTATTTTGTTTCTACTTATTTATTTTATTTTATTTTTGCTTTTTTATTTATTTTATGAAAAAAAATGGCTTTTAATGTTTTGAACAGAAACTACTTTGATAATTTAGTTGCATAAATTTTATATAGTTTTAGTTTCAATAATACTAGAGGTTTATAAAGCTTTTTAGTTGATTCCTTTAGTACCGGTTCTAAGGTTGTTACAAAGGCATTTCATTTAGTACCAGTTCTAAGGCTCCCCACGAGCACCTTTAGTACCGGTTTGTGGCATGAACCGGTAATAGAGTCTTTTAGTTGATTCTTTCTGCAGCTATTATTTAATCCCACCTTGCCAAGCGAGAGGCACTCGCAGCGGTTTATAAGCCCTGAGTGTAGAGACGATGAAGGAGAGGCGCAATGCTCACCTCCACGTCGCTTAGCTTCAGGCCTTGAGGAAGTTGTGTAGACTACACGGAGCTATCAGGGTTTCGGACGAAAACTACACATACCTCCGTGCAGTCTACACTATTTCCTCAAGGCCTGAAGCTAAGCAACGTGCGGGTGAGCATTGTGTCACTCTTTTATTTTTAATAACTTATTACAACTCCGGACTTTTTTGCGTTCAGTATGCACCATTCAAAGCCACGTCATCAACTTTCAACCCTTTTTGTCTTCATTTGTTATTTTTCATTCATTTACTAATTTGTTTAGCGAGCTAAATGACTGTGAAATTGAAAAGGACTGAAAAATGGACTATGAAAAGGTTGAAACTTGGCATGGTATCATCATTTCACCCACATAGCATGTGCAAAAAAGTAGAGAGGGTTACGGCAAAACTGAATGCACTTCGTGTACAAAACGGACAATCTCTTTCAAAGTATCAGGGTTTCATACGGAAACTCATCTGTTACAAAGGGATTTCATTTTTTTTGAACTTATTTGAACTCCAGACTTTTTATGTGTTCAAAATGCACCATTCAAAGCCACATCATCAATTTTCAACCCTTTCTGACTTCATTTGTTATTTTTCATGCATCTACTGATTTTTTTGAGCTATAAGACCCTAGAAGTGAAAAGCATTTCAAATGAACTCTGAAAAGGTTGAAAGTCGGCATGGTATCATCATTTCACCCACATAGCATGTGCAAAAAAGTTGAGAGGATTACAGCAAAAACTGGATGCACTTCGTGTACAAAACGGACAATCTCTTCCGAAGTATCAGGGTTTCGGACGAAAACTCATCTGTTACAAAAGGGATTTCATTTTTTTTGAACTTATTTGAACTCCAGACTGCTTGTGTATTCAAAATGCACCATTCAAAGCCACATCATCAATTTTCAACCCTTTCTGACTTCATTTGTTATTTTTCATGCATTTACTAATTTATTTTGAGCTATAAGACCCTGAAATTGAAAAGCATTTCAAATGAACTCTGAAAAGGTTGAAAGTTGGCATGGTATCATCATTTCACCCACATAGCATGTGCTAAAAAGTTGAGAGGGTTATGTAAAAAACGGGATGCACTTCGTGTACAAAACAGGTAATCTGTTTCGAACTATCAGGGTTTCATACGGAATCTCGTCTGTTACAACAGACATTTCATTTCTTCACGTCTAACTGTAGTGATATTCTAGATCAAAGGCATCATCATAATAGGTGCGGAGAGAAAGTCTTCACTTTTTCTTCGCTTGTGTCCTATGCTTACTGCACCGTAACCATGGATAATCTTCATCGTTTATCAGGGTACTTGGGTCAGCTTGACTTTGAAGGGAGGAATTTCATGAAACTTTTCATAATCTTCGGACATGTCTATCTTGCCCTCCACTCCCATGATGTCTCTTTTTCCTGAATGAACTATGTGGCACTTTGGCTCATCGTATGATGTGTTCGCTTCCTTATATTTTATTTTTCTCGGTTTGGTAGACATGTCCTTTGTCAGTGTTCTGGGAATGGGAGTCCCCAGACCTGCCTGCCTATGGCCCACGGCGTGGCTGCACCAGCGGCCTGGTACGGCCCATCTTCACCGGCAAGCACTCAAGACCCTCGCAAGGGGCCAAGCCTCGCGAGGCGGACGACACAAGACCTCCTCAGGGGCGTCCTCACTAGGCTGGCTCGTGAGGGGCGGAGAGATCAAGGCAAGGGGTGCCTCGTGAGGTTCCCATGACGTGAGCCGTGACGACCAAGGCCAGGCGGGTGCCAGCGGGCACAGAGTACCCGTTGCCTCTTTGGTGCTAAAGGGGCAAGCACAGGCGAGGAGTCCCGAGGCATCTGGCAAAGGTTTCCATATCGGTGCAACGAGACCATGACCAGCAGGATGGCAGGATAGAGGTCGCCATGGAGACGAGGACGGCGTCACCACCAGAGCCTTTGGTAGGCGAAGACCACCTTTAGTCAGGGTAACTTGTACTTGTTGTCTCCCTTCAAATTTGGCCGTTGTTGGATCCCTTCCCGTCAGTGCACGATGGTGATCCCCCCTCTACGTCCACTTCTGGGGAGGTCGTCGCGCTGGTGGTAGGCAAGGGAGCCATGGAGAAAGGGCTCTCGCGAGGCCCTTCAAGACCAGCCGGACGAGCTCCCCATTCAGCGAAAGGGGGCATCTGCCCCGCGAAGTCCGCCTTGTTCGAGCAGCAGTACAAGAGACAGCCCCCCCCCTCGGCATGTCGGCTGGCGATGGGTCACCTGCCATGATCTCGAGCACAGTTTGTCGCGCCTCAAGAGGAAGCCTGGATTCGTGAAGCCTCATGCGATCCTTGCTGCCGGACAAGGTCCACATTGGTTGTTAATGGCACTGGAGCGGGGCAACACGACGTCCTATTAACTCCTTCACCACCATGGGTGCGGTCACACCGAGATCCTTCAGCCTCTTCAACCGGATCCAGACAAAGGCAAGACGTGCGTTAGTGAGCCTCTCGTGGCCCCAGCCAGAGCTGGGAACTACGGGTGCCGATGAAAGCAAGAGCAGGGGGCTGAGCACGTCGACGTCCATGAATAATCACCGTCTCCGGAACCTGCTCACAGACGGGGAAGCTCGAAGTCGATCCCCGAGCCGGCCGTCGCCGCCACGGCCTGGAAGCTTAGGCACCATGAGCACTGCCGAGGGCCAGTCAGATGCAGCGAGAAGAAGTAGTGAAGTAAAGCCACAGAGGGAGCAATGCCCACCATGGCCTCGTAGACAAAGGCGAAGACGGCGAGGAGAGTGACGGATTGGGGATCCAAGTGCAGCATATGGATCTGACTATGGGAAAGCACGACGTTGAAGAAGGTGGAGAAAGGGGGAACCAGGCCGGCCCATAGGGTGTCAAGGAGGAAGTGGACCTCGGTGGCTGCCCTATCGACGGAGGCGCGGGATGTGGGCCAGGCCATCATCTTCCCCCACTCGTTGAAGTCGGTGGCGAGCGCTGGACGGACCTTGCCCATGGCCTCCTGGTTAAGCACCATCGATCGCTCGACGGCTGGCTCGAAGGTCGGAGGTGGCTCGGTTGAGGAGTGGGGCTCCTTCTTCCCTTTCTTCGTTCGGCTCGGGGCCATGGCGGCGGAGGGAATAGAGCTTTGGTCAGATTGGAAGCAGAAGCTATTGTTTCGAGGAGGCAGAAGAGTTGGGGTAGGCCAGCAACGAAGGAGTAATTATGTTGGCCGCGGGGGCCGCCTAGCCAGGCGCATTTCAAGGCTGCATTGGGGAAGTGGGGGCGCCCATGTCCCGTCAGTCACCATGCGTCAATCAAGGCTACAGGCGGTTGGGGCCCGCGGCGCTCCGCACTTTCCCTTTGGCTCCGCCTCGAAGCCAAGTTCGAGCATGCCTTTGGCCCGGGGGCTACTGTCGACGTTTTGGGAACGGGGGTCCCCAGACCTTCCTGCCTGTGGCCCACGACGTGGCTCCACCAGCGGCCTGGTATGGCCCATCTTCACCGGCAAGCACTCAAGACCCTCGCGAGGGGCAAAGCCTCGCAAGGCTGAAGACACAAGACCTCCTCAGGGGCGGCCTCGCTAGGCTGGCTCGTGAGGGGCGGAGAGATCAAGGCAAGGGGCGCCTCGTGAGGTTCCTGTGATGTGAGCCGTGACGACCAAGGCCAGGCGGGCGCCAGCGGGCGCAGAGTACCCGTTGCCTCTTTGGTGCTAAAGGGGCTAGCGCAGACAAGGAGTCCCGAGGCATCAGGCAAAGGTTTCCATATCGGTGCAACGAGACCAAGACCAAGAGGATGGCAGGATGGAGGTCACCGTGGAGCCCAGGACGGCATCACCACCAGATCCTTTGGCTGGCGAAGACCACCTTTAGTCAGGATAACGTGTACTGGTTGTCTCCCTTCAAATTTGGCTGTTGATGGATCCCTTCCCGCCTACATTTGGGAAGAGGACCAAGGCCTCTATAAATAGGACTAGCCACCAAAGTAGGGGGCAACTAATCTTGGATCGGATCCATTCCATCCTTGCACACACAAGCTCATCGAGCCCAAGAACACCTCTCCTCAGGGGGCTGTTCTTCCCTTGTACTTGTTCATCCTCAGCCTACAAGGAAATCCACCACACCACACTTGAGTAGGGTATTACACCACATCGGTGGACCAAACCAGTATAAACCCTGTGTCCCTTGTTCTTCGGGTTCGATGTGCACAGCTTTAAGATCGTGGTGAGTGTGTGAGCTAGGGGAGGGAGAGATCTTCATGCCCACCCCAGTGTTCGAACCTTAAGGGTTTTGCCGGAACCCGAAATCTGACATCCTTCACATAGAAAACCTGCGCCACATCATTGGCTAGGACGAAGGTTCATCTGTGTACCCAAAATTGTTCAGATCCACTGTTGTCATTCCGTACTGTGGGTCTACCTGTACCCCGCCTCCTGACAGATTGACCCATTTGCACTTAAATAAAGGCACCTTAAAATCATATGCATAGTCAAGTTCCCATATGTCCACTATGTAACCATAATATGTGTCCTCTCCCCTCTTGGTTGCTGCATCAAAGCGGACACCGCTGTTTTGGTTGGTGCTCTTTTGATCTTGGGCGATTGTGTAAAATGTATTCCCATTTATCTCGTATCCTTTGTAAGTCAATACAATCGAAGATGGTCCTCGGACAACGCAGTACAACTCATCACAAACAGTGTTGTCACCTCCGAGACGCTGCTTTCCAACCAACTGCCGAAAGTCCCGATGTGTTCACATGTAATCCGCCACACCTGCTCCGGGTGTTTGGAGCGCAGACTGTTCTTGTGTTCATCGACATAATGGGGTCACCAAGATAGAGTTCTATAGAACTGTAGTGTGCTTGAGACCAAGAATGTCCGTCCTGCATATTATTGAGTCCCCACCAAGCGTGCCTTTTTTCGGGCCTCCCCTCATACCGCGATTTAGGGAGACCAATCTTCTTAAGGCCAGGAATGAAGTCAACACAAAACCCAATGACATCCTCTGTTTGATGGCCCATGGAGATGCTTCCTTCTGGCCTAGCGCGGTTACGGACATATTTCTTTAGCACTCCCATGAACTTCTCAAAGAGGAACATATTGTGTAGAAATACGGGTCCCAGAATGACAATCTCGTTGACTAGATGAACTAGGACGTGCGTCATGACATTGAAGAAGGATGGTGGGAACACCAGCTCGAAACTGACAAGACATTGTGCCACATCACTCCTTAGCCTTTGTATGATTTCTGGATCGAACACCTTCTAAGAGATTGCATTGAGGAATGCACATAGCTTCACAATGGCTAATCGGACGTTTTTCGGTAGAAGCCCCCTCAATGCAACCGGAAGCAGTTGCGTCATAATCACGTGGTAGTCATGAGACTTTAGGGTCTGGAACTTTTTCTCTGGCATATTTATTATTCCCTTTATATTCGATGAGAAGCCAGACAGGACATTCATACTGAGCAGGCATTCAAAGAAGATTTCCTTCTCTTCTTTTTTAAGAGCGTAGCTGGCAAGACCTTCATACTGGTTTGGAAGCATGCCGTCTTTTTCGTGCAAACGTTGCAGGTCCTCCCGTGCCTCCAGTGTATCTTTTGTCTTCCCATACACGCCCAAGAAGCCTAGCAGGTTCACGCAAAGGTTCTTGTCACGTGCATCAATTCGATTAAAGAGCGGACCTCTAGCTCTTTCCAGTAGGGTAGGTCCCAAAATATAGATTTCTTCTTCCACATGGGTGCGCGTCCCTCATCGTCATTCGGAACAGATAGTCCGGTGGGACCCTTTCCAAAGATTATGTGTAAATCCTTGACCATAGCAAGTACGTGATCACCGGTACGCACGGCGGGCTTCTTCCGGTGATCTGCCTCGCCTTTGAAATGCTTGCCTTTCTTTCGACATTGATGGTTGGTCAAAAGAAATCGACGATAGCCCAGGCACACATTCTTCTTTCATCTGTCCAGGTTTATACTTTCGGTGTTAGCTAAACAGTGCGTGCATGCGTCGTATCCCTTGTTTGTCTGTCCTGAAAGGTTACTGAGAGCGGGCCAATCATTGATGGTTACAAAAAGCAATGCGTGCAGGTTAAATTCCTCCTGTTTGTGCTCATCCCACACACATACACCGTTTCCATTCCACAGCTGCAAAAGTTCTTCAACTAATGGCCTTAGGTACACATCAATGTCGTTGTCGGGTTGCTTAGGGCCTTGGATGAGAACTGGCATCATAATGAACTTCCGCTTCATGCACATCCAAGGAGGAAGGTTATACATACATAGAGTCACGGGCCAGGTGTTGTGATTGCTGCTCTGCTCCCCGAAAGGATTAATGCCGTCCACGCTTAAACGAAACCATACGTTCCTTGGGTCACCTGCAAACTCAGACCGGTACTTTCTCTCATTTTTTCTCCACTGCGACCCATCGGCGGGTGCTCTCAGCTTCCCGTCTTTCTTACGGTTCTCTTTGTGTTATCGCATCAACTTGGCATGCTATTCGTTTCTTAACAGACGTTTCACCGTGGTATTATAGGAGCATACCACATCACCTTGGCAGGAACCCTCTTCCTGGGGGGCTCGCCGTCAACATCACCAGGGTCATCTCGTCTGATCTTATACCGCAATGCACCGCATACCGGGCATGCGTTCAAATCCTCGTACGCACCGCGTTATAGGATGCACTCATTAGGGCATGCATGTATCTTACGCACCTCCAATCCTAGAGGGCATACGACCTTCTTTGCTGCGCACGCATTGTCGGGCAATTTTTATCCTTTGGAAGCTTCTTCTTAAATATTTTCAAGAGCTTCTCAAATCCTTTGTCGAGCATGGCATTCGGCCTTCCAATCGCAGCAATTCCAGTATAGTACCGAGCTTCGTGTTGCCATCTTCGCAATTGGGGTACAACCCTTTTTTGTGATCCTCTAACATGCGATCGAACTTCAGCTTCTCCTTTTGACTTTCGCACTGTCTCCTTGCATCAACAATGACCCGGCGGAGATCATCATCGGGCACAATATCATCTGGTTCCTCTGGAACTTCAGCAGCTTCCCCCATTGCATCATCACCATATTCCGAGGGCACATAGTTTTCATCGTCCTCTTCTTCGTCGTTGTCTTCCATCATAACCTATTTCTCCATGCCTGGTCCAAACATTATAGTGTGGCATTAAACCCTTATAAAGCAGGTGGTTGTGAAGGATTTTCCGGTCAGATTAAGACTTCATATTCCCACATATAGGGCATGGACAACACATAAAACAATTCTTCTTGTTTGCCTCAGCCACTTCAAGAAAATTATGCACGCCCTTAACATACTCGGAGGTGTGTCTGTCACCGTACATCCATTGCCGGTTCATCTGCGTGCATTATATATAATTAAGTGTGTCAAAAACCATTACAGAACATCATGGATAGATAAGTGACCAAATTAATAGAAGTTCATCATCACATTAAAACCAAAGTACATACATAGTTCTCATTGAACAACATATAGCTCTCCAGAGCATCTAATTAAACCATACATTGAAACTATGTAAAACATTTCAATGCAACAACAAATGCGATCATAATCGCAACCAAGGTAACAATCGATCCAACGGCATAATGATACCAAGACTCAGTATGAATGGCATATTTTCTAATCTTCCTAATCATCAAACGCATTGCGTCCATCTTGATCTTGTGATCATCGACGACATCCGCAACATGCAACTCCTATATCTTCTTCTCCTTCTCAATTTTTTTATTTTTTCCTTCAAGTAATTGTTTTCTTCTTCAACTAAACTTAACCTCTCGACAATAGGGTCGGTTGGAATTTCTGGTTCACATACCTCCTAGATAAATAAAATCTATGTCACGTTGGTCGGCATAATTGTCATAAACAATAAATGAACCAAATATTTATAAAAGATAATATATATACCACATCCGAATCATAGACAGGACAAGGGCCGACGGGGGCGGATACCAAAACCATCGCATGATATAATAACAAGCAATAATAAAAGAAACAAAATTAGACAAGTATCTATCTAAAGTAAGAATTTTTTTTCTTTCAGAAAGAAGATAAGAACAAGAGGCTGACCACGGTGGTGCCGGCGACGAGATCGGCACGGGCGATCGACGGCGGTAAAGACGGGGACGGGACGTGATGGACCGCTAAACCTAGACAAATCTCGGGGAAATGGAGCTTGGAGGTCGAGCTTCCAGAGGAGAAAGCTTAACTAGTGTGGCTCGGGCATTTCATCGAACACCTCATGTGCATAGGAGGTGAGCTAGAGCACCACAAAGCTCTCCCCTCGCCGGCCAGAAAAAACAGAGCATTGTGGAGTGCTCTGTTGCGGTGATGGGGTATATATAGCCACCTCATTGGTCCCGGTTCGTGGCTGGTACCAGGACTAAAGGCCCCCCTTCTATCCCGGTTCTAGGCATGAACCGGGACCAATGGCTGTGGGCCAGGAGCGAGGACCATTGGTCCGGTTCATGCCTAGAACCGGGACAAATGGGTCCACACGAACCGGGACAAATGCCTCCCGAGGCCCGGTCGTCCCCCTAGACGCACGAACCGGGACGTATGCCCCCCATGGGTCCCTGTTCATGACTGAACCGGGACTAATGGGCTGGCCAGGCCCCAACCAAAGCCCTGTTTTCTACTAGTGTCTCTTCCACCACTAGGCCCATGAGGCCAAATAACTTCCCGGGGGGTTCCGGTAACCCCCGGTACTCCGAAACTTATCCGAAACGACCAGAACCATTACGGTGTCCAAATATAATGTTCCAATATATGAATCTCTATGTATCGACCATTTCGAGACTCCTCGTCATGTTTGTGATCTCATCCGGGACTCCGAACAAACTTTGGTACATCAAATCACATAACTCATAATACAAATAGTCATCGAACGTTAAGCGTGCGGACCCTACGGGTTCGAGAACTATGTAGACATGACCGAGACACATCTCCGGTCAATAACCAGTAGCGGAACCTGGATGCTCATATTGGCTCCTACATATTCTACGAAGATCTTTATCGGTCAAACCGCACAACAACATACGTTGTTCCCTTTGTCATTTGTATGTTACTTGCCCGAGATTCGATCGTCCGTATCATCATACCTAGTACAATCTCGTTACCGGCAAGTCTCTTTACTCATTCCGTAATGCATCATCCCGCAACTAACTCATTAGTCACATTACTTGCAAGGCTTATAGTGATGTGCATTACCGAGAGGGCCCAGAGATACCTCTCCGACAATCGGAGTGACAAATCCTAATCTTGATCTATGCCAACTCAACAAACACCATTGGAGACACCTGTAGAGCATCTTTATAATCACCCAGTTACGTTGTGACGTTTGATAGCACACAAAGTGTTCCTCCGGTATTCAAAAGTTGCATAATCTCATAGTCATGGAACATGTATAAGTCATGAAGAAAGCAATAGCAATAAACTAAACGATCATAGTGCTAAGCTAACGGATGGGTCTTGTCCATCACATCATTCTCTAATGATGTGATCCCGTTCATCAAATGACCCCACATGTCTATGGTTACGAAACTTAACCATCTTTGATTAACGAGCTAGTCTAGTAGAGTCATACTAGGGACACTCCAGTTAATACAATTCTAGCATGAATAATAAGAATTTATCATGATATAAGGAAATATAAATAACAACTTTATTATTGCCTCTAGGGCATATTTCCTTCAGTTTTCAACAGGAAGATCATGGAAAGGTTTTTGTTTAATTATACCTTGGATTTTGGCATGGTACTTTACAGGTATCTCGAGGTTCTTCATTTTCTGAACTTCTTGAGCAATTTCCACCATTGTCTCCCCCCTCATTAAATCTACTGTTGAACCTTACAGCTGGAACAGGACCCCACACTACTGCAAGATGTTGCTAACGCGACACTACGATCAGAGACCCTTCGAGAAACAGTGTGTGATGCAATAATCGCAAACGGTGTTGTATGAAAACCGTCAGAAATGATGCAAAACATTTGCAATCAATGATACATCAAACACGGTTCAGATTGTAGTTGCGTGTGCGACGAGGGGCATATAGTTGATCTGTACAAATTGTTTGCGTTGAGACAGAACAACAGAAACGGGCAACCAGATCAAGGTGTGTGTGATATACGGCATACAATTCATTCCGATGAACCGTTTGCGATGAGTGAGGTGAACACAAACGATTCGGCGTAACAAGATGTGTGTGATACCCGGCAAACAGGTCGATAATCAGAATTGTGTGTGATCATTATAGACAGCCCATACGGTCTTTTTTGTGAATTGTGTGCTCGTCAGGGCACATAGTTCAACAAACCAACCTGTTGGCGATAATGTAGAAGATCTCTGTCGAATACATATTAATAACCGTCTGTGATGAGATAGACAGGATAAATAGAGATATATACAGTCTGCTTAATTTAGTCCTTCTTCTTCTTGTTTTTCTTGTTGGATGGCCCCACGATGTCGTCTTGGCGAGGATGCTTCTTTCTGATGACCGTTGGCTTTTCATTGCCGCCGCCATCGTCATCGTCATTTCTGGCGTCGTCGTCCTCCTCCTCGTTTGACCATTCCTCCTCCTCATCATTGTCGTCCTCTTCTTCGTCCTTCGATGGCTCCTCGTCCGTCTGGTTGTCGTCTGACAACTCCGGAGGCGGCGTCCCTTCCATGAACCGGATATAATCGAGGTCTGGGCTCGACGCCGGACTCATGGAAGACGAGCGGGATGATTCCGATGTTGACCTATCATCGGGCGCCAGACTGCTGGCCGAACTGTCGTCCTCGCTATCGCTCGACATGGCTGCAGAGTGTGTGCCAGTGTGTAGCGCGGCCTGCTGGGGACGATGAAGATGGTGGACACTTAAGCGGGGTATGCAGAGAAGAGGAACTGCCAATTGAAGCGGGGATTGAAGCGGGGGTTGACATATTATCTAACCGCTGATATAATCAACAGTAATTATTTGTACCCAGTCGCTCCAAATTCCCGGGGTTGCACAGGACTCCTATTGGCAATTTGGCTGGTTTCCTTTTTCAGGACAAAAACAAGGAACGAGTTTTGGGATTATGCACCGGTACCGGTACGAACGGAGTAGGATAGTTGGCAAGCAATACATTGAGCTCTTCTTATAGATAAAGCCAGTAATAATCAAACTAGAAAGGAAAAGAAAAAAGACAAAGAAAAATATTTGCACGAATCTTCGCGTAACATCAATGGCATATATAGGACCTAGATGTGCATTACTTAGAGCACATCTAGATGTGCTTTAGCAATACTGAAAACAAAACCCCTAATCATCATTGCAAACAGTGCACAGAACATGGCTGATGCGACAACCACAGCTACACATGCTAGTTCCTTCTTGTCTCTTGCTTAAGTCTATTGCCTGTGATTGATTCTTTCTTGCTTCATCGTACTGATTGTACATTCCAGATCAGCCAGTTTCTTCTTTAGCTTTACATTATCTTTTGCGAGCTTGGTGATAACACTACGAGCCCTGCCATGCCATTCTTCATCCAGCCAGTTAACAATGGCACAAGCCTCATATCCCTGCCAATGTTAAATAGTATTATGGATGAGCGGTGGCATTAACTGAAGTAAAATAATGAACTTAATTAGCACTAACCTCTAAGGGGCAACTGAGAAACCGCCTGCCAATGTCGAATCCCTCCTGCATACACGTCAAGCGGGAGTGTGCCCGTGCACACAACTCAGCTTTCGGTACTTCTCGGTGGCGCAAAACTCGGAGTCGAACTCGTGTTGCAGGAGTCTGGAGTCAAGCTCCGGATCCGACGGCAGATCGCTTTCCTGGGGGGGGGGGGTCATTCAGGACGGATTCAGCAAGGAGCCATACTTTGGACATGCTAAAAAAGATCAAGATAGATTGGAACCTGACAGGACGATAAGGATCTATAGTACACCTGCCTTCTGATGACCTTAAGCAAGTGCTCAGCGATGACCGCCATCGTGGCGGCGATACGAGTAGGAGCAGCCGCACCGAAACCATCAGCACCACTCGTCTGCATTCCCCCAATGTCAGCGCCATGCGAGGGAATTTGGAGGCTATGTAGGGATTTGGGGGAATGGGGAAACTGTGGAGATAAGCTAACGGTCGGGAACTACTAATGGCACTATATATTTGTTGTATACGGCACACTATTTGTACATGTTGTTTGTGTTAGGTATTACAACGTCACACACGATTTCCGCACCAAACCATGTGAGAAGACAACGTAGGTTAGACACGGTTGCCGTTACATAATCGTATGTGACGTACTACCCTGCCCATATCATTGAGTTACGGTGAGATACCATGTAAACAGCCGCTCCGCGGATATCCGTAAAAAAACAGCCGCTCTGCATATAGAGATGGTGGCGACAGCCTAGGCGGCGGCTACCGGAGAAGAGGTCAATCCTTGGTCGATGGGCGGTGGCGGTGTCATAGGAGGTCAATCCTCGTTCTGCGGCAGGAGATACGAGGAGCTCAACCATCGAGGTCGGTGGCGGCGTGATTCGAGCACATCCATCGCGGTCGATGGCAGGATAGTGGAGGTCGAACTTCAGGCGGCAGCCGCACTAAGCTTTGCTCCTCGACCCTGCTGTCTGTCTGCTGGGTGGAGGTCACCGCGTGGCTAATTAAATAAGGTATTTTTCGTGAGTGGCTAAATTTAGGTATTCAATTCCTAAGTATAGTGTTGTACTAGTACTCTGCGTGTAAACTGACTGGCCATTAATTTTTGTCATAGCACGTCTAGATAACAACATGGAGCGCCCTCAGTAATTATTAAAATAAAACCTTGTGATTATGCACGCATCTTTGGACAGCAGTTAATTTGCGTATTAATATTGTTGATTTGTTTTTAATTACCCTTTGTGTGCTGCAGATGGAACGATCTCGATGGATGAAGAATCGGAAAACCGGAGATTTTATCAGTGGCGTGACAGAGTTCATGAATTTGGCTGAAAGTACAAAGAGGAGAATTGTTGATGCGGATTACATCCTGTGTCCATGTACTGATTGTGCCAATACAGAGTCACATGAAGTTGCAGATGTCCAGATGCACTTAGTCTCTAGGGGATTCATGGATGGATATACACGTTGGACCAGACACGGTGAAGAGGAGGTCATGGATGAAGATACCCAGGGCAGCGAGATGCCAAACCCCGATCAGTGTCACATGAATGTTGAATCTAACATCGGGGCAGAGGCGTCAAGCTACCTGTCGGTGTCCAAACCGGCGGACCTCGGGTAGGGGGTCCTGAACTGTGCGTCTAGGCGGATGGTAACAGGAGACAAGGGACACGGTGTTTTTACCCAGGTTCGGGCCCTCTTGATGGAGGTAATACCCTATTCCTGCTTGATTAATATTGATGATATGGGTAGTACAAGAGTAGATCTACCACGAGATCAAGGAGGCTAAACCCTAGAAGCTAGCCTATGGTATTATTGTTGTTCGTCCTACAGACTAAAACCCTCCGGTTTATATAGACACCGGATAGGTTAAGGTTACACAGAGTCGGTTACAATGGTAGGAGATCTACATATCCGTATCGCCAAGCTTGCCTTCCACGCCAAGGAAAGTCCCATCCGGACATGGGACGAAGTCTTCAATCTTGTATCTTCATAGTCTTGGAGTCCGGCCGTGACGATAGTCCGGCTATCCGGACACCCCCTAGTCCGGGACTACCTCAGTAGCCCCTGAACCAGGCTTCAATGACGACGAGTCCGGCGCGCATATTGTCTTCGGCATTGCAAGGCGGGTTCCTCCTCTGAATACTTCATAGAAGGTTTTGAACACAAGGATAGTGTCCGCTCGCAAAACAAGTTCCACGTAACACCGTGAGAGAGAATAATTTTTGCACAGATCTGCCGACGTATTCAGCGGTGACATCACACCACGGCCAGGCCTTTATATGAATCGTTTTTTACCGTTCCACCTCGGCGTGTTTAGTGAGGCGGTTTCCTTGGCACGTCTTATCAAAGCATAGATCGTGCCCACTTATTCCGGGATTCTCATCAATACGAACGTGGGTAATCCATCCGCGCCATTGATTACGGCGCTTGGGAAATAAGCGAGTTTAACCAGGCTGGTGGGGGACGCATAGCTTCGTCTGTCCATATAAGGGGATAAGGATCCACCTTTTCACCCACGCCTTCTTCCTCCTTTGCTTATCCATTTCCGCGCACTCGAGCTCCAGCGCCCAAGTCCGCACATCCCACCTCCACCTTCTCCAACCATGTCGAGGCGGGAGGCAGGTGGATGGCCTCCTCCGTCACGGAGGGGCACATCACAGGACTGCGGGAGGCCGGATACTTGTCCGGCGACGTCGCGCACAGGCTGCCCGATGCGGGGCAGCTTATTCCAACCCCCGGGCCCCATGAGAGGGTAGTGTTTCTTCCCCACTTCCTCCGCGGACTAGGTTTTCCACTTCACCCATTTGTCTGGGGGCTCATGTTCTACTACAGCCTGGACTTCCACGACCTGGCCCCGAATTTCATCCTCAACATCTCGGCATTTATCGTCGTGTGCGAGGCTTTCCTCTGCATCGAGCCCCACTTCGGCTTATGGCTGAAGATCTTCAACGTCCGGACGAAGGTAGTGGGCGGCAAATCAAGCTGGAGTCTTGGAGGCACCATGGTTGGCAAGATGGCCAAGGTCCTATGGCTCGAGGGCGCCTTTGTGGAGACCATAGAGAGGTGGCAATCGGGGTGGTTCTACATCACCGAGCCACGCGACCCCGAATGGGTGGCGGCCCCCGAATTTAGATCTGGCTTCCCCACACGGCTCTCGTCATGGAAAGAGACGGGCCTGACGTGGGGGAATTCGAAGAGCTATCCGGACGCCAAACATGCGTCCGAAACCTGGTGGACAAGAATCTCAGGCTTGTCGACGTAATCCAGGTGATGCTCATCCGCCGAATTCTCCAATGCCAACAACGGGCCTTTAACTTGTGGGAGTTCGATCCGGCACAGCACCTAACCTTGAGCCGGCTCTTCGACACTACGTACGAAGATGCCTGGAAGGTGCTGTTCAAGGGCGCTGAAGCCCCAACATCCGCTAACAAGGACCACGGATACAGCTCACGGCGTCCAGCCGGCGAGGTAAGTTATTTTACCCTTTACGGGACTCTTTTTTCATAGATTGACTCTATGTGGGATCTAAAACTCCCTAATCTTTGACAGGACTGGCTGAAGACGTCTGGACAGATTAATTGTCCGGCTCCTTTGCCCGAAGACCCGGAGGACGCCCGATTGACGGGGCTGCTGGCTCTGGCACCGCATGTGGTGCCGGAGAAGAAGGCCAAGAAGGAGGCCACGTGAACTCGAAGGAGCTCCCAACGCCAGGTGCTGTCAGATTCTGATGCAGAATCTTCTCCTGAGGACGAGGAGGAAGAAGAAGAAGCTCCTCCCCCAGCGGGGGAGGAGAAGAAAAGGAAGGCCGCCCCAACATGGGAGGCCGGAGGGTCCAAGAAGGGAAGAACCCTTCCTCCGGACTTCTCGACCAACGTCGACGACGACGAGGAGGATTGGCCTACAAGGGCCAAGCCCCAGGCGAGATCGTAAGTGTCCGGATACCCATGGCTTTTTATTATTGCAGAGTGTTCTCTAATGTCGAACAACCGTGCAGCCCGCCTAAGGGCGAGTTCGCCGATTCATCGAGCGGGTCCCTGGGCTCGTCGGAAATGGAGAGTACTTCGCTTCCGACCGCCTCCTCGCCTCACACTACGGACGACACCGTGGTGGGCCCCCAAGGGGGGCTTGGTCAAGAGGAGGTAGCGCAGGAGGTGCTACAAGGCAACCTCCCGGACTCCAGGCGCTCGGGGGACAAGACCCCCAGGGGCTCTAAGCCCGACCCTCGTCCGGACTCCATGCCGGAACCATCAACGGTTCCGAAGTCCGGCCAGCGGATCCTTCGCAAGAAGGGTAAGACGCCGGTGTCCTCCATCCAACCGGAGGCACCGGATAGCTTACTGGAGGCGCTCAACAGCGCCTCCATCGAGGAGGAGCACCGCACTGTTATGAGTGCGGTAATCCGAACAGTTCAGTCCGCCAAGAGCGGGCTGACTAAGCCTGCATCAGCCTTCTAACAGGCTTTGAGGTAAGTTTAAAATATGTAAAAATATTACCGCATAGACAAGAGCCCACGATGCTTAGTTCGGTGTTCGGAAAGAAAAGCCAGACTAAGGATCTAAAAGATATACGCAGGAGTCTAACATAAGTATGTCAATATGGGAATGCAGGGCGCTACAGACCTCTCAAGGCCGATCTGGAGGTCAATGCATTGAAGCAGAACCTCGAGCGGTCCGAGAACGAGCTCGGACAAGCCAAGAAGTAGCTCGAGGACAAGGAAGGTAAGCAATACCTTATTAAAGAAATACCTTATAGAAAAGGTTTTGGTTGCAAAAAATAACAGGGATAACTTGGGTACTACAGGGGCCACGAACGAGGTGGCGACCCTGAAGGAGGCGGTGTCCGTGGCCGAAAACAAAGCGGCCGCGGAGCGCACCGAGCGAGAGAAGGGGGAGGTGCAGCTGGCCAAGGTACGGCAAGAGCTCCAAGCTCTCGTGGAAAGACACGAGAGTTTGGAGCGTGACTCGAAGACTCGAGAGTCCGAGCTTGCCTCGGCTCTTGAGAGTGCCAAAGCTGCTAAGGCCGAGGCCCAAAAAGCCCTCCAAGAAATTGAGTCGTTAAAGAAGATAGCGGCGGGTAAGGCATTGTTTATGCAAAGCAAGCATGTGAAAGTGAATTACCTATTACTTACCCGGATTCGAGCTCTCCAGGAGCATTCGCAGATTTGCCTCAGGTGTGTCCGATGCTGCCGCATTCTACCGCGCCAAGGAGGGGAGCTCGACGGAAAAGGTGTTCTGGTCTCAGTATGCTGAGGCCGACCATCCGGTGCCCCTGAGCGACCAACTGAAGCAGCTGGTCAAGCTCCACAAGGTCGCCGAACAGGCCATGAAGGGAATTATAGCGCGGTTGTGGCCATTGGAGGCCATGCCTGGGAGCTACTTCGGCTTGGTGCAGCGCCTGGTGGATGCCTGTCCACGGATTGAAGTCATCAAGCGCTCCGTCTGCATTGAAGGTGTCCGTCGGGCCCTTGCCCGTGCTAAAGTGCACTAGGGCAAGCTGGATGCGGAGAAGCTTGTGACGGACGGGCCACCGAAGGGCCATGAGCATCGCACGCCCGAAATGTACTATGAGGGCCTCCTGAAGGGTGCCCGCCGAATAGCGGATGAGTGCTCCAAAGATGTAATTTTTGAATAGGCTCGCATTTGTTATCATGTACGCTGAAAACTTGTTCATATGCGCTAAGCAACGCTTGTTAATTTAAAATATTACCTTCGGTGCGGCCGTTTATCAAATTTGAGAGATGGCAAGTCGTTGGCTTCAAATTTCATGCCACGAGTGCAGGGTGTTCGGATAAACTTGAGCTCTCTTGTTCCCATTCTTGGGTCCATCTAGGGAGGCGCTCAACACAACGAACAAGGCAACCGGACTTATAATGCTTGAACACTCTCACTTAGCCATAGAATTCTATAATTTTAAATTTCAGCGAAGCCCCTAGTATTCTGAAGACCGAGTTCGGGGTGCTATCCATGCCTTGGCCGGACAATTCTGGTTCCTCGCTCTAAGCGGAATAAGTATTTAGGGATCCAAAAAAACCTCTCGGACAGCGACCGGCTCTCGCCCTATCATGACGGTCAGTTTTAGCTTTCTCCACTGAGGTGCTCGACCCAGCTCAACTGGGGCACAATCACAGTGGTTCTCCCAGTGCTACCTTAGCCGATATAGCGGAACGTAAGGTACCAAAACACGGGAGCCGGGCAAACCCAACTATTAACCCAAGACATGATTCGGAGCCGATTCATATAATGCTATAAGTTCGGGGTGCCGCACTTGTGAAAGTGTTCGGACTTATCACACCGTAATTTTGGGATACTTAAGCCCCTGGTGTATTGGCCGTACCGAAGTGTACGGTTGCAACATGTCATGAAATGAACATATGTATATATAAAGCAAGTAGTGCAATAATAAGCAAAAGCTATGTATTGTTTATTAAAAAAAGGTATGCAATGAAAGCAGAGCGATACAAATAGTGCTATAAGCAAGGGATGGGACTATCTAACATGTCCCCCTCTAGGGGTAAGCTGCGGGATGGTATGTAAAACAGGTATAATGCTCGTAATAGAGACCACCTGAACACTCGACGTGGCTTTCCGCTTCCCTGGCTGTTGCATCGTGAGTTCGGCGATTCAAGTGCCGGACAGGACTTCTCAAAGACGGAGTCCTGAAAGTAAGAAAAAGGAAGAAAAATGAAAAAAGAAAAAGAATGACACAATCGGGAGCCCCTGGTGCGGTCGAGCCGCATTCTTGGCGTGCCATGGCCTTGCCCCTCCCCATATGCCCATGGTATCTCCAGAGCGTAATTATGTACGCGTAATACTAGCTTCGCTATTTCGCGAGGGCGGGGGTTGGGGCCGGATTGCTACGCGTGCTTGAATCGTGTCAGGCGGTCTTGTTGTAGGTTACTCCGGACGCGCTTGACAGTGTCCGGACGCTTAGTGGCCGGACTCGAGAATTGCTGTGAGAGGCTGCTTTGTATCTCCGCCGCGAGGGCCGCCGTGTGCTCCTCCGTTCGAAGAGAGCGTTCGGTGTTTCCATTGACCGTGATTACTCCTCGAGGGCCTGGCATCTTGAGCTTGCGGTATGCGTAGGCCGGCACCGCATTGAACTTTGCAAATGCGGTTCGTCCGAAAGCAAAGGCATGATAGCCGCTGCGGAATGGGACGATGTCGAAGATTAACTCTTCGCCGGAAGTTATCCGGGATCCGAAGACCACTGAGTGTAATCGAGCCCGCATAACTGGCCTCTACACCCGGTATGACGCCTTTAAAGGTCGTCTTTTTAGGTTTAATCCTTGAGGGGTCTATGCCCATTTTGCGCACTGTATCCTGATAAAGCAGGTTCAGGCTGCTGCCGCCGTCCATCAGGACTCTGGTTAGGTGAAATCCGTCAATAATTAGGTCAAGAACCAATGCGGCGAAACCGCCGTGACGAATGCTAGTGGAGTGGTCCCTTCGATCGAAGGTGATCGGGCAGGAAGACCATGGGTTGAACTTTTGGGCGACTGGCTCCATCGCATATATGTCCCTTAGTGCACGCTTCCGCTCCCTTTTGGGTATGTGGGTTGCGTATATCATGTTCACCGTCCGCACTTGTGTGGGAAACCCTTCTGTCCTCTATTGTTCGGCGGCCGGGGCTCTTCCTCGTCAAAGCTATGCAGCCCCTTGTCATTGAGTTCGGCACTTAACTTGCCTGCTTTCTTGAACACCCAACAATCCCTGTTGGTGTGATTGGCTGGTTTTTCAGGGGTGCCATGTATCTGGCACAAGCGATCGAGTATTCGGTCCAAGTTGGACGGGCCCTGGGTATTTCTTTTGAATGGCTTCTTCCGCTTACCGGGTTTAGAGCCTCTGAATCCGGCATTGACAGCCGTATCTTCAGCATTATCGCCGTTAATGCGGCGCTTGTTCTTGTTGCGACGCGACCTGCCATTGCTGTCCCTGGTATCCGAACTATCAGGGTGTTCGGCCAAGTTGTTTCTTCGAGCTAGCCAGCTGTCCTAGGTGCCGCACAAAAGTGAGTCATGAGGTTTGTGAGGGCTGCCATAGATTTCGGCTTTTCCTATCCTAGGTGCCGGGCAAGCCACTCGTCGCGGATGTTATGTTTGAAGGCTGCAAGGGCCTCTGCATCCGGACAGTCAACGATTTGATTTTTCTTTGTGATGAACCATGTCCGTAATTATGCGGACGATTATTCTGGCTGCTGAATTATGTGGCTAAGGTCATCGGCGTCTGGTGGTCGCACATATGTGCCCTGGAAGTTATCAAGGAATGCGGCTTCCAGGTCCTCCCAACAAGAAATTGATTCTGCTGGCAAGCTGTTGAGCCAATGCCGAGCTGGTCCTTTTAAGCTTGAGTGGGAGGTATTTGATGGCATGTAGATCATCACCGCGGGCCATGTGGATATGGAGGAGATAGTCCTCGATCCAGACCGCAGGATCTGTAGTACCATCGTATGATTCGATGTTTACGGGTTTGAAGCCCTCGGGGATTTGTTGATCCATTACTTCATCTGTGAAGCATAGTGGGTACGCGGCGCCTCGGTATTGGGCTATATCACGACGTAGCTCATATGAGCTTTGTCTCATCGTGTTCGCCCGGCGGGTTTCTTGTATCCGCGACGATAATCATCCCGCGTCGTTGGGCGCCCACGCGATCCGTAGATCGATCTTGTGTGTTTTGCCTTATCCTTCAATATATCTTGCAAGTCCGGCGCGTTTTCCTGTGCCTTGGTACTTTTTGAGCGGCGTCGGGGTTCTGCTTGGACGGAGGGTCTAGAGGCCTCTCTGTCGCGGCCACTGGGTGGCCGGTCTACCATGTCGTGCGCTGGTGACTTGGGTGCTTCCTCCTCTAATCGAGGCAACGGCCTGCGTTTGGGGTAGCTTTTGGAGGGGCGTTCGAGTTCATACTCTTCGGCTGCAAGGACTTCAGTCCATCTGTTAGCTTGCAGGTCTTGATCAGCTCTAAGCTATTGCTGCTTTTTCTTGAGGCTGCTCGCCATGGCTATAAGCCTGCGTTTGAAACGCTCCTGTTCGCTTGGATCCTCAGACACGACAAATTCGTCGTCGTCGAGGCTTGCCTCATCTTCGGAGGGAGGCGCATAATTGTCGTCCTCGACCTCTCTTTCTGCCGCACTGTCGTGCGGACTTGCTTCTCCCTCCTCTGTGGCCGAGTCCTGCCGAGGGGGTTCTCTTCGCACCTTGTCCAGGTGTTATTATCTCCCGTGCCGGAATCACCGTTTTTATTGTGGCGGGATTTAGAGCGGCGCCGCTGTTTCTTGGAGGGGTCATCCTCCGTTGTTCCCTCGCCGTTCCCATCTTTCGGGATGTCCACCATGTATATGTCATATGACGAGGTGGCCTTCCAGTGCCCTGTAGGCGCTGGGTCTTGGTCGACGTCTTCGGAGTCGAAGTCGAGCATGGCGGTTAAATCATCGATAGTGGCTACAAAGTGGGTGGTGGGTGGGCGTTGAATTTCGTCGTCCATATCCCAACCTTCCTCTCCGCAGTCCGGCCAGGGCTCTCCGGATAAAGAGAGAGACTTTAGCGAGTTCAGAATGTCGCCAAAAGGAGAGTGCTGAAAGATGTCCGTGGTAGTGAACTCCATAACGGGCGCCCAATCGGATTCGATTGTCAGGGGCGCGGAGGGTTCGGAGTCCGGAGAGGAGTCCAGCACCCTGGAGTCGAGGTCTTCGCAAAGGACAGGGATGGAGTTCGGCTCGATCGCCGTAAGGATTGTAGCCCCCGAGGCGGTGTCCAACCATTTGTCCTCGATCGGGGAATCCAGCTCCGGATTAAGGGTCGGAGCAGATGGTGGTGCTGACCTCCGAGGCAATCGTTCATTGCAGAGCTAGATCGTGCCCATCGAGACAGTGCGGCACGCTTGGCTGCGGCTCGAATCCGTCGAGGATCAAGTCTCCGCAAATATCGGTCGTATAGTTCAAACTTCCAAATCTGACTTCATGGCCAGGGGCGTAGCTTTCGATCTGCTCCAGATGGCCAAGCGAATTGGCCCGCAGTGCAAAGCCGCCGAACACGAAGATCTGTCCAGGGAGAAAAGTCTCACCCTGGACCGCGTCGTTGTTGATGATCGAAGGAGCCATCGGGCCTATCGGTGACGACACAGAGGAACTCTCAATGAAAGCACCAATGTCGGTGTCAAAACCGGCGGATCTCGGGTAGGGGGTCCCAAACTGTGCATCTAGGCGGATGGTAACAGGAGACAAGGGACACGATGTTTTTACCCAGGTTCGGGCCCTCTCGATGGAGGTAATACCCTACTCCTGCTTGATTAATATTGATGATATGGGTAGTACAAGAATAGATCTACCACGAGATCAAGGAGGCTAAACCCTAGAAGCTAGCCTATGGTATGATTGTTGTTCGTCCTACGGACTAAAACCCTCCGGTTTATATAGACACCGGATAGGTTAGGGTTACACAGAGTCGGTTACAATGGTAGGAGATGTACATATACGTATCGCCAAGCTTGCGTTCCTCGCCAAGGAAAGTCCCATCCGGACACGGGATGAAGTCTTCAATCTTGTATCTTCATAGTCTTGGAGTCCGGCCGTGACGATAGTCCGGCTATCCGGACACCCCCTAGTCCGGGACTCCCTCACTACCAATGGACCACCGGAAAGCCGAAACACCCACTGGAAAACCAAGACATCGACGCAGATGAAGACGATCTTGATATGCCAGATGTTTCTGCTATGATTGCAAATTTTGAGGGCCGAGATAAGCATATGATTGGGTACAAGGATCTGCCAACCGTTGATGCGGACTCCAAGAAAGAATTGTATCGAGGTTGCAAAAAGAAATATTCTAGGTTGAGTGCCACCCTGACGCTTCTCAGATTTAAAGCAGCAAATGGTCTATCAAACAAGGGCTTCACAGAGATGTTAGGTCTTTTGAAAGAAATTCTTCCGGAAGATAATGTGCTCCCCAGAAGCACGAATGAAGCAAAGAAAATTGTTTGCCCATTGCAACTTGAAGTACAAAAGATACACGCTTGTGTGAATGATTGTATATTGTACCGTGGTGAGTACAAAGTTTTTCGTGCATGTCCCACATGCAAGCATGCATGATACAAGCACAGGAGAGCAAAGGACAAGTACAAATTGGACGACGAGATCAAGACAGGAGTCCCGTTCAAGGTTTTTTGGTACTTGCCTTTAATTCCAAGGTTGAAGCGTTTGTTTGCAAACCCTAGAGAGGCAAAGAGGTTGCGGTGGCATCATGATGAGCGAATTGCGGATAGGTATATGAGGCACCCGAAAGATGGGGCTCGGTGGGAATTAATCAACAAAAAGTTTGAAAAATTTGCCAAGGATCCTAGAAGTATAAGGCTCGGGGAGTGTACTGACGGGATGAATCCTTTTGGCGGTATGAGCACCAATGATAGCACATGGCCGGTGCTTCTGTGCATATATAAACTAGCTCCTTGGTTGTGTATGAAGAAAAAATACATTATGATGTCAATGATTATCCAAGGTCCGAAGCAACCGGGAAATGACATCGACATTTACTTTCAGCTGCTGGTAGAAGAACTGCTGACAGTGTGGATAGATGTATCTTTGTAAAATGTTATGATGCTTACAAAAAGGAGATTTTCGATCTACATGTGATGCTGGTGCACACCATTCAAGATATGCCGGCATTAGGAAACACATCGGGGCAGAAAACAAGGGGAGAAGTAGGGTGTGCCACATGCATGTATAGGAAAGATAGCAGAAGACTTCCCAACTCGCACAAAACAGTGTATTTGCGTCATTGTAGGTTCTTATGGAAAAATCACCCATAGTGAAAGATGAAAGCTGAATTTGATGGTACAACAAAGGCAGCTGCAGCCCCAAGACCGTATGAAGGGGAGTTGGTCCACAACATGGCTAAAAAAATTAATGTTGTGCTTGGAAAGAACCACCCATTGACGGTGAAACTAACACCCAAGGATCAAGTGTTTAAGAAGAAATCAATGTTTTGGAAATTACCTTACTGGGAGATTCTATGTGTACATCACTGCATCAATGTCATGCACGTAGAGAAGAACATATGTGAAAGCACGCTTGGTACTCTGCTCAAGATTAAAGGTAAAAGAAAGGATGGTGAAGGTTCACGGCTCGATATGCTTGCTGATCAATCACAACGCAAGAGTGAAGCAGAAGATGGTGACAAATTCATCAAAGCTCGCCAGAGTTACAATTTCAGTACAAAAGAAGCAACACAGTTCTTCACCAATTTGTTGTCAGTTAAGACACCCTCTTCCTACTGTGCAAACATCAGAAGTCTCATGGATGTGAGCTCAGGTAAAATGAATTTGGGACACATGAAGTCACATGATTGCCACGTAATGTTGGCACAAATCCTCCTGGTGGCCATCAGGAATATGATGGACAAAGATATGAGAAACACACTCATTGACCTCTGTGATTTCTTCAACCAACTACGGCAGAAAGTTGTAGATCCTGAAGAGTTGGATCATATGCAAGATTATATTGCAAGAATATTGTCCAACCTAGAGATGTTTTTCCCACCATCATTCTTTGATATCATGGTCCATCTCACCGTGCACCTTGTCGACGAGATAAAGTATTGTTGTCTTGTGTTTCTTCGCAACATGTATCCCTTCGAGCGATTCATGGAATCCTGAATCGCTTTTGTCAGAACTGAAACCATCCAGAGGCAAGCATCCTACAAGGTTATACTGTAGAGGAGGTGGTGTAGTCTTGCACAGGATACATGAAACAAAGACCTATCGGTTTGCCCCTCTCTCGCCATGAGGGAAGGCTGAAAGGTAAGCCAATCCTTGCTGGCACGCAAATGGCTGCACCCGGAGAACTGGCAGAGAAAGCCCATTTGACGGCACTACTTAATAGCCCAGTTCTCACGCTTATACCGAAGAACACTTGGCGGAGATACACCAAAGATTCTTACCAATGGTGCCTTCATCAGATGTGGAGATGAAGGAGCACACTAAGAACTATGCCGAATGGATGAAGAATCGTTTGGCACAAGGATACATCAATGACATTTCTACGTGGTTGGCACAAAAGCCATCACCTACGGTGCTGAAGTACCAAGCATATGACATAAATGAATACACATTCTACACCGATGAACATGATAAGAAGACCTCGTATCAGAATAGCTCTGTTCAAATAGAATGCATGACTGTAAATGAAGCTGACAAAAGGGTATACTATGGAACCATCAAAGAGATTTGGGAGCTTGACCATGTGAAAGTTAAGGTGGCATTATTCAGGTGCGCATGGATCCCTCTTGGTCAGGTAAGGATTGATGAGTACAGGAAGACATGTGTTAACAGGACAACGATGGCATATCACACGGACCCATTCATTCTTGTCAGCGATGCTACCTAGATTTTCTTTGTGGAAGACCCCTTGCATCAGAATGTCCATTTAGCGATGCATGGGAAGAGAAGGGTGCTGGGTTTCGACGATGTTGCCGATCAGGACGAGTACGATGAATTTGATGAGTTGCCAGCCAAGGGATCACGCACTAGTGCAACAGAGAAGAAGCGTAAAATCATCAAAAACCCCAAGTTCACTCGGGGTCAACTTAATGATCCCAGTTCCCCCATGTACATGGGAATTAAGGTGTAAGACTAGTCTTTATGCCTACCCTGCAACTTAATTCGTTCAATTTAGAACTATCGCGTGTCTTGAATTTGTGAGTTATGCGGTTTTCATTGATGTAAGAACAATTAATATGTTGACCTTGATATCTTTGTCAGCTCAAAAGTGAATATGAACTACTTTTGTTATTATTATTATTATTATTATTATTATTATTATTATTATTATTACTATTATTATTATTATTATTCTTATATAATATAGGTAGCACACTCAAACGATCACACTCATCAGACGTGTGAACAAAAATATGCAATCTGGTTTGCGAATAGCACACGGTTCGTTGATGAAAGTCGTGTGCCGACCAAACCCCGCCACCCCACCCCACGATCTGAGGCGTGCTTTCTGATTGGCCAGAACCCAAACCCCATGGATCGTACGTCTGCACCGTTGGATGCTCCAAGATCAAACGGCGATCCTCATCCCTTTCAAGAGCACATGCAGTTCCGATTGTAATTTTATTTTTATGCACAAAATGCATGTTAATCTAAAAAAATGTCTTAAATATAGCTAACGATACCTGAAATACGCCAGAAAATCAAACCCGTGGTATAATGGTGATTGCGTACCGTGGAAATTTTTATGAGGCCAAACAATGAAGTCACCGGCCACATGAGTTTGAATTGACATGTCTCCTTTTGGAAAACCATGATCCTTCATGTGAGATGCTCCGGTTTGGAAGGAGCGGTCATCAAAACTTGTGCCATACTTTACCAATTTTTTTCCACGGGGTCGTGAGAGCACACCACACGCACATATCGATTTTGATGATGTCCGAACTCCGTCTGAATTTTTTGTAATTAAAATACCAACTAGGCCTACGCCAGTGGCCGCACCTCGCGGCCGAAATGTTTGAAACTTCTCCCCGCTTCTCGAACAACGGATGAAAACCCACAAAGTGATGCACAAATGATCTGTACACCTTTGCTAGGCTGATATTAAGGGGGTATCATAGCTAGTATCATGCATGCCAACTAGGCAATTTTTATGAGCTGTCATAGAATTAACTAAATGAAGAAAGAGAGGGTTAAGTATCATATCATGAAACCGTATCATAATAAATGTTATGCTACTATGTGTCATGCATGACAATATAAATAAAGTACTACACATGATACTAGCTACTCTATGATACTAAGCATTATTAGAGCAAGTAAGTACACAACAGAGTGACATAAGACTAGCCACAATGGGTAGTAACATAGAATGTTACTAGTCTATGTTATTACCTCTATAGTGGGGAGTAACATATGTGTAGTAACATGCAACACTTCATTTATTAGGCTATAGACTCATCTTGCCTTGAGATGTATGATGTTACTCAGACGAGCCACAATTGGTAGTAACATAGACTAGTAACATGCCCATGTGTTACTAGTCTATGTTACTCCCTCTATAGTGCGGAGTAACATATATGTGTGGTAACATGCAACACTTCATTTATTAGGCTATAGACACATCTTGCCTTGATATGTACATGTGATGTTACTCATACTACTAGTAACTAGCTATGTTACTACTTTCTTCTCTTTCTTCATTTATTGCTTTCCACATCATCTACTTTATCTAGATATGTGTGATGTTACTACCTATGTTACTCCCATTGTGGGTAGTCTCATACTATAGTAAGACTATACCCACAGTGGGAGTAACATAGGTAGTAACATCACACATATCCACACTTTCCTCCATTTCTTCATTTATTGCTTGCCGCATCATCTTTTTTATCTAGATATGTGTGATGTTACTACCTATGTTACTCCCACTGTGGATAGTCTGGAGGAATAGAATTATATATATATGTGCTTATTAGTTCGAGGAAAGAGAAGAGAAGCTGGCTCTTGGTTAGTAGAGCCAGCTGCAACAGGAGACCCAAGACACTTTGTGAAGATGTAAGGTGGGCCAACTATTGATAAACTAGTACATATGTAGAAGTTATTATTATACATACCCGCTAAGAGGTTGGCTGTATATGACATGGCAACTTCTTATAGCCGACCCTTGGCTGTATTATTAACCATGCTCTTAGTGAGGTAGCTAGTATATCATAGACGAGTAGCTAGTATCAGACTAGCCACAGTGGGAGTAACTTCAAAGAAGTAACACCGACTCCAACTCAGCAAACTTGCTTATGTGGCAATAAGTTAATGAGGAGAGAGATAGTTTCAAAGAACTTAGATATTTACTGTAGCATCACATGTCCCAATACAATATGAGTCTGTAACCTAAGAAATGAAGCTTTGCATGACACTACACTTATGTTACTACCCACTATGAAGGTAGAAACATATATAGTCTTGGGATATGTGTATGTTACTAGTGTACTACTCTCCATTGTGGCTAGCTAGTCTCATACTCCCTCCTTTCCGGTTTAGGCTGGTTGTAATGGTATAATCATAAGCGGTATCATGCATGCCAACTAGACTTTCTGGATGATGTGGCACACAAGAGAGGATGTGGTATCATATCATGATACCGTGTCATATTAAATGTTGTACTACTACTTTGTGTGATTAGTAAGGCAACCTAAGATGTTAAGTTATGATACTATGCATTACGGAAGTAGCTAGTATCCTAGCTACACTATCATATATATGCATGACACTACTAGTATATATGATACTCCCCATTACAACCAGCCTTATAGGGCTCAATTCAAAAATCTCACCAACCAAGGTAGATGGTGAGTGGTGGAATAGCTTTTGTAGTTTGCAAAAACACCCAATTAATGCTTTTGTTTTTCTCAAAAATTTATGTTTTCCAATGTATTAATTGCAATACATGCATGCATATATAAAGTACATGCATCGGTCAACTTTCTCTTAATACTTGCACGCAATGATTTAATGCACCTTGGAATCTAGACATGTGATGGGGAACAACCAAATTGAGCCTTATAAAATGGAAAAACTAAAATTTTGAGATAAGCCTATAAACCGGAAAGGAGGGAGTATATATGGATGATACTAGTATATGATCGGCAATACCTCCGTAATGCGCGCATGCATAGTATCATGAGTTAGTATCTTAGGTTCCTTATTAATTACCATGCAAGATACAAAGTAGTAAAACATTTAATATGATACGGTATCATGATATGATACCACACACCCTCTCTTTCATCATTTAACTGTATGCCACATCATCCAAAAAGTCTAGTTGGCATGCATCATACCGCTTGATACTCCCATATGACGACCAGCCTTATTAGGGTGGCCATAGTGGGGGTATCATAGCCGGTATCATGCACCCGAGAATAGAAAATATGATGATGTGGCAAAGAAGCAGTAACATAGGTGGATACTCTAACATACACATATGTATATATAATAAATGCTATACTACTTTGTGTCATGCATGGCCATAAATACGGTCATCTATGATATATACTCCCTCCGTAAACTAATATAAGAGCGTTTAGGTCACTATTTAGTAATCTAAATGCTCTTATATTAGTTTACAGAGGGAGCTAGTACTACTCTATGATACTATATATGCACTATGAAGGTACGTATGTAGTATCATACACTAGTATCATATGCATGATACTATATATATATATATATATATATATATATATATATAGTATATGATACTCCCCACTATATAAGGCAGGCCATAGTGGTGGTATCATAGCCGACGATGTCATGCACTCGGAAATAGCAAGTATGTTGATGTGGCAAAGAATTAAATATATATAAAGAGGGTTAGAGTAACATATAGTAGGTAGATACCGTATCATGTTAAATGCGATGCTAATTTGTGTCATGCATGGCAGTAAATATGATCTATATATGATACTATACTCTATGTATTATACTATGCGCTATAATTAATTAAAGGTAGTATCATATGTACTGTATATTCATGATACTAGTATATGACACTCTCCACTCTACTCATGATTTCTTACCGTGGAAAAAAGTTGGAGGCGAAACGATGAACTCATGTTTTCATTCGAACAAAAATATGATGTTAGGTAATGTAAATGTTTTCAAAGAGCACATGGTTCACTCACGAAAGTCGTGTGTCCACTCAACCGTGGCCGATGCACCCCCCCCCCACCCCCATCCCTCTGCCACGCGCGCGATCTGAGTCGTGAATTCTTATTGGCCAGAACCCAAACCCCATGGATTGTACGTCTGCATCGTTGGATTCTCCTTGATCGAAGAGCGATCCTCATCCCTTTCGACAACACATGTACATGTTTTCAAATAGCCCCTCCCAATTTTTTTTTCAAATAGCACACGGTTCAGACATGAAAGTCGTGTGCCTACCAAACCGTGGCCGATGCCCCCCCCCCTCACTGCGCGTGCAATCTAAGTCATGCGTTATGATTGGCCAGAACCCAAACCCCACGGATCGTACGTCTGCACCGTTGGATGCTCCCAGATCGAACGGCAATCCTCATCCCTTTCGACAGGAAATGCAGTTCGGCTAGGAATTGATTTATATGCCAACATGCACGGTAAATGCCAAAAAATGTTTTACATATAGCACACGAGTCCTAAAATGCGCCAGCAAATCAAACCCGTGGTGAAATTGTGATTGGTTTACGTGCAAAAAATTTAGATGAGAAACGATGAACTCACCTCTTCATTTCAAAATTAGTACGTCTTCATTTAAAACGAAATTATTCTGTTTGTGCACACGAGCGCATAGAGGCAACTGTTTGCATAGGCCTTTCCGCGTGCGCGGCGAACGGGAATATTTTTCACCCTTTTCACCTAGGCCGCCAACACCCCCCCCCCCCACCGTCCGCCCACGTTTCACTCAACTAGTCCACCCAATCTCCTTCGCCAGCTCCCCCCTCCCCCAGATCCACAGCAAAACCCTCTACGGCAACGCCGTGCTCACCTCGGTCGTGTGCCCGCTCTTCAGCGTCAAGACTACCTCCACTACCATTCCCAACACACGGCGGCCCGCGCCTTGCCGTCTTTGTTTGCTCGCCAGCCACCCTCGAGCATATCGATATAGTAACCCTCGCCTCTCCTGTGGTCCGGTCGGGTTTGCATTAAGAAGCCTGTTAGTTACTGCTCTCCATTGTGGCGAGGCATATTTCCTCACAATCCCTCTTCCAATTTCATTCCGTATGTTCCCAAATTGGCTATAAAATAAAGGAGAGCATATATATGTTCATTATCTACCTTCCTTACTACATATAAGTTGTACTTGCTCCAATAAGTTACTGCCTATTTACAGATCGTGGGCGCCCGAGTCACACAAACTTAACAAATTAGCCGTACATTTTCTAAATTATTGCATGGCATGTTTAGAAAGCTTGATACCGACTTGTTAGTTTTATGCTTATCCTCCTTTCCTAACCATAAATCCTTCTTGCTACCTCTTGAGCACTGCGTTGGTTTTCCCTTGAAGAGGAAAGGGTGATGTAGCAAAGTAGCGTAAGTATTTCCCTTAGTTTTTGAGAACCAAGGTATCAATCCAGTAGGAGGCTGAGGGAGTCCTGGATTAGGGGGTATCCGGACTGCCGGATTGTGTACAACGTCCGGACTATTGTAGCGTGGAGATACAAGACTCAAGACTTCGGCTCGTGTCCGGATGGGACTTTCCTTGGCGTGGAAGGCAAGCTTGGCGATCCGGATATTATATTTCCTTCCTTGTAACCTACTCCATGTAAACCCTAGCCCTCTCCGGTGTCTATATAAACCGGAGAGGTTGGTCCTCAGAAGGCCGATCACAATTACAATCATACCATCATAGGCTAGCTCTTAGGGTTTAGCCTCTACGATCTCATGGTAGATCTACTCTTGTACTACCCATATCATCAATATTAATCAAGCAGGAAGTAGGGTTTTACCTCCATCGAGAGGGCCTGAACCTGGGTAAACATCTGTGTCCCTTGCTTCCTGTTACCATCGGCCTTGACGCATAGATCGGGACCCCCTACCCGAGATCCGCCGGTTTTGACACCGACATTGGTGCTTTCATTGGGAGTTCCTCTGTGGCGTCGCCACAAGGCTCGATGGCTAGTCTCATTGTCAAGGACGACATTACCTCGGAGGGGCCTCTGGCTGTAGGCGACGGCTCGGCTTCGTGACTTTATCATGGCCGCCCCATTGGCGGTGGCGCCGACGATGACTTCTCGGGTCATCGATCATAACCTTCGCGTCAGTTCGGAACTTGCCGAACATATGGATCCAATGGAGCTCTCCTCCCTCAACGAACTCTTGGATCGCATCGCCGCTCTGGGAGTCGCTCATCGACTACGATGTGATTGGGCTTAAACCCAACCAAAGGGACATCAGGTCCCCGCCGGCCACCCATGAGATAGCGATAGTGGAGGAACCACACGCGGATTGCCCTCAACTTTGAGGACAAGTTATGTTCAGATCACCGAACTCCTTGAGCCAAAGACCTCCTCCAAGGAAACCTGACCCAGGTCCCGGACTTAGAATCGTGCGGTCGAAGAAATTGGGCACTCCGGATTCTCGAGCTGTTGAGCTCGGGACCGCCACGCTTCATGCGTTAGATCGGATCAAAATCCGGACTCTAAACTGGATCTAAACTGTCTCTCCCGCATCAGGCAAGAGCCCCAGGAAACTGTACATCGCTACTGGGCCAGATTCCTCCTTGCGCTTAACAAGGTCAGGGACTGCCACGAAGAGAACATGGTATCACTTTTATGCAAAAAACTGCACGGACAAAGGACTCCTCAATGCTATAAGCCGCCGCGACATAGTATGCTTCGCGGACTTGGCAATCATAGTACGGAAGTACTATGCGATGGAGAGCGCTTGGAAGACCCAAACATAATTTTGGGATAGTACTGCTCTCGCCAAAACCTTTGTCCGAACTAAATGGACGAACTCTCATAAGTCGTTCGACCCAACCCCCAAGAAACCAAAGCCCACCCCAGGGGGGGATCCGTATTGGAAGAATGGCTCGACGGGCCATGTAAGCTCCACAGTACTCAGGATACAACACCTACTCATAGCCTTAAGGCATGTTGGATACTCCGGCAGGTGACAAAAAGTGGCGAAGATCTTCTTGTGGGCCATAAAGCGGAACAACATCTTGCCAGTGAACACAATACGGTACTAACAGTCTTCGAGACTTTCGCCTCGAACAATAGGCGCAAGCGAGCTCGTCGAGGCTCCGCTGAAATTTACCGTGTGGCAAAAATAAGCCCTTGGAACGACACTGCTATAACTTTTAATGCCAGTGACGAACCTCGATCCCGGACTGTCCGCACCACCGCCCGGTTCTTAGCCCAACGGATTTCGGCTCACCAAAGTGCTCATGGATGGTGGAAGCGGATTAAATCTGATCTATGAAGAGACACTCAACAAGATGGAAATTGACAAAGGCCGCATTGAACAAAGCGGCACAACCTTCAGGGGAATTATCCCTAGTCGGGAAGCACGGTGTGCGGGAAAAATCACACTTGACGTGGTATTCGGCACCCCGGACAATTATAGGTCCGAAGAAATCACATTCCATGTGGCCCCTTTCAGCAGCGGACACCACGCCCTTTTAGGGCGGGACACGTTTGCAAGCTTTCAAGCTATACCCCACTACGGGTACATGAAGCTTAAAATGCCCGGGCCTAATGGAATCATCACTCTAGCCAGTGATCCGGACGCCGCACTTCACGCCGAAAACAAAACCGCAGCACTAGCCCTGGAGGCATTATCCGAGGCCCTAGCAGCCGAAGAATTAACAACACTACGGGCCACCGTGGACAGGGACGACGTGATACTCGACAAGCGACCCAAGTCCACCTCATTTAAACCCGCAGACGAGATAATCAAATTCCAAGTCCATCCAACAGACCCCACGAAGACAGCTTCCGTCGGGACACAGCTGAGCCCTGCGATGGACGCCGCACTGCGAGACTTCTTACGCGAGAATTGGGACATCTTCGCCTGGCACCCATCGGACATGCCAGGCATCCCACGCAGATTGGCCAAACACAGCCTCAATATACTAAAAGGATACAAACCGGTCAAGCAAACTCTAAGACGGTTTTCAGAGCCCAAACGGCAGGCCATGGGGGAAAAACTAGCCAAACTACTCGAGGTCGGATTCATCAGAGATATCAAGCATCCGGATTGGCTGGCAAACCTGGTAATGGTACCAAAGAAGGACAAATCTTGGCGCCTATGTGTCGACTTTAAAGACCTCAACAAAGCTTGCCCCAAGGATCCCTCTCCCCTCCCTCGCATAGATCAAATCATTGATGCCACAGCAGGACACGACTCGTTGTGTTTCCTCGACGCATACTCTGGATACCATCAAATAAAGATGGCAGAGTCTGACGAAGCTGCAAAAACTTTCATAACGCCATATGGCCCTTTCTGCTTCAACACTATGCCTTTCAAGCTCAAGAACATCGGTGCAACCTACCAACGCATGATTCAAACATGCCTAGAAAAGCAAATCTGCAAAACAGTGGAGGCATACGTGGACGGTGTGGTCATAAAAACAAGACACGTCGAAACCCTAATAGATGACTTGAGGCTTACATTCGACAATCTCCGGACATGCGACATCAAGCTGAATCCGGAAAAATGCGTTTTTGGCGTCCCCTCGGGGAAGCTACTCGGCTTCATCGTTTCCAACAGAGGAATTGAAGCAAATCCGGCGAAGATCCAAGCTCTATCATAGTTGGCTATACCAACAGACCTCAAGCACATCCAAAAACTAGCCGGATGCGTGGCTGCTCTCAGCCGATTTATCTCCAGATTAGGAGAAAAGGCACTAGCGCTTTAACGCCTTCTTCGGCGCACCGAATACTTCATATGGACGGATGCAGCCGCGGCCGGGCTGGATGAAATAAAGACCTTATTGGACAGTAATCCAGTACTAACAGCGCCGAATATCGACGAACCTATGCTGTTGTACATAGCTGCAACACATCAAGTTGTAAGCGCAGTGCTCGTCGTTGAACAAGAGGCCGACGGATACAAATACCCGCTCCATAAGCCGGTCTACTACGTGTCCACGGTCCTAACCCCATGCAAATCCCGATACCCACACTATAAAAAAATAGCATACGCGGTGTTCATGGCATCCCGGAAGCTACGACACTACTTTCAAGGGTGTTCGATTACGGTGGCCTCCGAAGTACCACTCAATGACATAATAAATAACCACGATGCTACGGGCCAGATTGCCAAATGGGCCATTGAGCTCCTTCCGTTCGACATAACATACAAACCAAGGCGGGCCATCAAGTCGCAAGTATTGGCTGACTTCGTCGACGAATGGACAGAAGCCAAACTCCCTAAAGAGTACGGCGCATACTCAAACTGGATCATGCACTTCGACGGCTCTAAAATGCTGGCCGGATTGGGAGCATGTGTAGTCCTGACGTCTCCCACCGGAGACACGGTCCAGTACGTCCTCCAAATATTATACACAGACTCCAACAATGCAGCCGAATACGAGGTTCTGTTGCATGGTCTTCGGATGGCATTCTCTATGGGCATTCAATGCCTAGAAGTGCGCGGGGACTCAAACCTCGCAATATCACAAATAAATGGAGATTTTGATGCCAAGGACCCGAAAATGGCGGCCTACCGTAATGTCGTCCTCAAAATGTCAGCTCGGTTCGAGGGGCTCGAATTCCACCATGTGGCTCGAGAAAACAATCAAGCGGAGGATTTCCTCGCTCGCATCAGCGCTAAACGCGACCCTGTCCCACCTAACATATTCTTGGAATGGCTGTTGAAGCCATCCGTAGTATGGGAAGGGGAGTCCGGCAATACTAGCACGGATCCGAACATACCCCCAGATTCTGAACCATCAGACATAGTCAGAGGTTCTACCACCGAAATAACGTCCTCGGCCCACGAAATCATGGCTGTAATCGCCCCGTGGACCGAGCCCTTCTTGGCCTACCTAAATAGGCAGGAGCTCCCCGAAGACCAAAATGAAGCATGCTGCATTGTCCGGCGCTCTAAAGCTTACAAAGTCTACAAAGGGGAACTCTACAAGAAAAGCGCTACCGGAGTACTCCAAAGATGCATCTCCGAAGAGGAAGGGCTGCAGCTCTTGGCTAAAATCCATGCCGGCCTGGGCGGGCACCACGTCACGGCTCGGGCATTAGTCAGCAAGGCCTTCCGTACAGGTTTCTATTGGCTGACGGCCCAAGCAGACGCACAAGACCTTGTCCAACATTGCGTCGGTTGCCAGCTGTTTGCCAATCAGAGTCATATGCCCCCTACCGCTCTCCAAACAATCCCCATAACTTGGCCCTTTGCGGTCTGGGGGCTGGATATGGTCGGACCTCTTAAAGGGGGAAGCCATAAGAAAAATACTTATTGGTCATGGTGGACAAATTCACCAAATGGATAGAAGCCAAACCAGTCAAAACGGCCGAATCCGGACCGGTAATAGACTTCATATCCGGGGTCGTACACCGATACGGTGTCCCTCACAGCATCATCACTGATAATGGCTCAAATTTTACACCCGACAAAGTGAAAACTTGGTGCGCAAAAATGGGCATTAAGCTCGATTACGCTTCCGTCTACCATCCCCAAGCAAATGGCCAGGTAGAGCGGGCAAATGGTGTCATCATGAGCGGCATCAAACCCAGACTATTGCGATCCTTGACAGAATCGGATACGCACTGGGTAGAGGAGCTCGACTCTGTACTCTGGGGGCTGTAGACCACACCCAATCGCACCACCGGATATACCCCATTTTCATGGTGTACGGTGTGGAAGCAGTATTACCCTGCGACATAATACATGATTCGCCACGCGTACGCATGTACGAAGAGAAGGAAGCCGAGTTAGATCGGCAGGATAACCTGGATGCCCTGGAGGAGGAGCGCGATGTCGCAAAAGCCTGTTCCGCATTCTATCAGCAGCAGGCTCGACAATATCAAAGCAGAGAAGTGCGGGCCAAAACTTACAATATTGGCGAGCTTGTTCTACGCCTACTGGAGAAGAAGAAGGACAAACTCAAACCCAAATGGGAAGGTCCCTTCGTCATTGACAAAGTTCTCACCGGAGGAGCATATCGCCCACGTAATGCATCCGATAATGCACTCGAGCCGAACCCATGGAACGTGGCGGACCAAGATTCTACGCCTAAAGCCGAACTCAGTGTTCGTCTCCTTACCCCTCCCTTTTAATTATGCTCCATCCCTTTTCCCTTTCTCGCCCCTTTTTCTCTTCACACAAAGTATTCAATATAGTGCGGATTCCCGGATCACCCCGGCCTCACTAGGTGTGTAAGAAATACCTGGGGGCTTCCTATACAGAAGCTAAAAATGATTACTCACATGGCTTTCTGCCCATCACATATGCATTCTTTTTCCATGTGTGCCTTTTCTTCACCATTATATGCATCGATATGACTTAAGATGTTGCCAAGTTGGGTTTCCTGGCTCTTGTGTTTATGCCCTACGTTCCCGTTAATTCGCCTAGGGCATAAGGGGAGCACCTCTGCGATTATTGCCATCGCTACCAGCCGGATGTGTACCTCGATCGGGTGAAGCCGAAAGCTAGCTTCCTTAAGAGAATATTCGGTCGGTGAACAAAAGATGTATTAGTTTATTATATCATATATCCCCGTAAGTCTTGTATCCTACGCCATCGTCAGAGTCCGGACATGCGATCGTCAAGATGCGCACTCTGTGGAAAGGAACTCCTAACGGAACTATTCTCTCTGGAAGATGTTTCTTACTATCCATGTAATATAACATAACTAGTTGGGTACTTGTCCGTTCAAGAACTTATGACCCCTACGCCTTGTTTCCACGCATACCCCGGTTTTGTATAACTGAGTGGGTATTCGGACACAGCCCGGATTGTAGGATCCAGGGGCTGAAGCGAAAAGGTCCGCCATGACAAATGATTTTAATCCGGCTAGGGGCTACTTAAGCCCATTAAATTACACAGTCACTTGGACTGATTACATTCCTCTACTATACCGTCCAACAGGCTATCTAGCTTACAATCCTGTTGAGAATACTTAGCGGCTAACGCTACCTGGTCATACACCAGACTTACGAGAATTTCTTGCCCATCGGGCCCCGCCGGTCCCACTTCGGCCATATGGTTCGGGTCCAGCTTGGTGTAGCGCGTCTTCACCATTGCCCAGGCTTCTCTTGCTACTTGCCGGCATGCTGATATCTTCCATAGACGGAAGCGCTGCCGGGCTCCTTGAAGCAGGTCCGCAAGCTTCTCCATGCCATTCGGCAGCAAGCTTGATGGCCATAAAGCCTGAGCAACACCCTGCATCACTTGCCGAGCTCGCTCGTGCAGTTGCGAAAGGTCTTGCAGTAAATCACTTGCACATGAGGGCATCTCCTCCTCAGGGCAACCCGTTAACATTCCTGCAAGCAAAATTCTTTCAATATACTTCCTCGCCGAACTATACTACAGTTCGTCTAGGCACTTACCATAAATGTCGCGTCGAAGCCTCTTGTTCTCCTTCACGGAGTCCGCCAGCTGAGCGCGGAGATCTTTTAACTCCACGTCCAGCTGAACTTTGGCATCTTGAAGATCGTTCTTCTCCTGCCTAACTCGCGTAAGAATGCACTCGCCAGCCTCCAGCTGCTTTTTGAAATGCGATGCGTCCTCTCTTACGCCCTCCGGATTCACCCCGGGATTGTCTGCAGAATTTTCTGTTAGACTTGTCATATTAGCCATTTACTAACTGGTGCATCTTCGTACAATTGTGACAATTGTTACCAGATGAGGGCCTTTGGGGTTCTTCCAACCTGGCAACAGCGGCCCTCAGTTCGACCTTGCATTCCTCCAGCTCCCGAGACAATTGCTCATTCTTATCTACAAGGACTTGTGCATAAATTGATCCTTAAAACAGTTGTTTCAACCGTTTCAAGTCTCGAGGGCTCTTGCTACACATGCTTATCAAATTTTCTTACCCGTATATCTTTGGTATCTTTGGTCCGTCGCCAGCAAGCCCGCCTTGAGCAGCTCGGATGTATGCGTCTTCCGAATTGAAGGCATTAAATGCCTCTTCGGAAAAGATGTTGTTCCGAAGTATGGCCCGTCGGCGCATGTGATTCATGGCGCTCTCTACTTCGGAATTTGTGGCTGAGAGCATATGCGCACTCTCTGTTGGAGAGCTATGCGGTGCTGGCCCCGTGTCCGCCTCCGCCCCCGAAGCCGGTTCTGGAACTCGGCTGGTGGAGGCGTGATTGGTAGGGTCTCCGGCTATAGTCCGGTTATTCCTCTTCCATCCAGACACAAAGGGCGCTGTCATATTTTAAATTCTATAATTACAGGATAGGTTATTGCTTTACCTCTGTAGCGGTGTGTCAACCCTCACCACCTTCCTCTTGAGCCTGCCCGATCTGGACGCCCGTGGTTGACGAGTCCCTAGGGGCTCAGCCCCTCGCTCTGGCCGTTGTTTCTGCAAATAGAACGACGCCTCAAAGGTAAATTATAATACCTGGGGGAGTCCTCTTCGAAGGATAGGGTTTTTTAGTTCGGCTTACACGCGAAGCGGGGAGCAGTCCAGGGTAGTCGGTCGTAATGGACACTAGGGCGCCATCCCAGCTCGCCTGATAGAATACCCCGTTGACAAGCTCCATAGTGATATCCGGATCCACTTTTAAGTCTTGGATCTAGGTCCCTTCCAGGGTCCTCTGGTTGCGGGGAGGGGCTGAAGATTCCTTCTACGGCCCTCCTTAGTTCCTGCTCAGAAGCATTGATGCAAGTAATCTTAGCAGAAGAACGCTAGAGTAAGTAAAGCAGGGAAAAAGAATGGCAACTTACCCACGCTGGGGGGTTGTACCCGTCTCGCGTTTTTATGCGAAGGAATTCCTCCTCTTCCCCTTTGTACAAATCGGACAATATCCTTGCCCGAGCGGCAGCGGAGTCCGGACCCTTATGGCCACAGCTGGTGGCGTCGTCTTCCCCATTGAAATGCCACATGGGCTTCCCCCGATATTGGAGCGGCTGCACTCCCCGTCTTATGCATATCGACATAACCTCAACTACCGTCAGTCCGGATTTGGCTAGTAACTTTATCCTGTCCATCAGGAGGAATATTTCCCTTGTGTCCTCTTCTTGAGGGCCCCGAGGGTGCCAGCTTAGGCGTCCCCTCGGCGGGGCGTTGCTGAACTTGCAGAGACCTGTCCGGACTGGATCTGGAAGGGGGACGTCGTTTATATAGAACCACTCTGAAGGCCAGTTTTCTGGTGCCTTCTCAGGAGTGCCAGACAGGTATCCGGTCTCGGCAATGCGCCATACTTCGGCCCCTCCCACTTGACATAGGGACTCCCCCTGGGTGCGGGGGACAAGGCAGAACAGCTTCCTCCATAATCTGATGTGTGGCTCGCAGCCTAAAAACAGCTCGCAAAGGGCAACATACCCCGCTATGTGCAGAATAGAGGCAGGGGTACGATCGTGTAACTGGAGGCCGCAAAACTCCAGGAGCCCGCGAAGAAACGGGTGGATAGGGAACCCGACGCCCCTCAGCAGATGAGGGATCAGACATATGCGCTCCTCCGGAGATGGGTTAGGAGATCCCTCAGCTTGGTCTCCTCCGCCATAAGTGGCTATTCCAGCTTGGACGGGGACTGTCAGTGTCAAAACCGGCGGATCTCGGGTAGGGGGTCCCGAACTGTGCGTCTAGGTGGATGGTAACAGGAGACAAGGGACACGATGTTTTTAACCAGGTTCGGGCCCTCTCGATGGAGGTAATACCCTACTCCTGCTTGATTAATATTGCTGATATGGGTAGTACAAGAGTAGATCTACCACGAGATCAAGGAGGCTAAACCCTAGAAGCTAGCCTATGGTATGATTGTTGTTCGTCCTACGGACTAAAACCCTCCGGTTTATATAGACACCGGATAGGTTAGGGTTACAGTCGGTTACAATGGTAGGAGATCTACATATCCGTATCGCCAAGCTTGCCTTCCACGCCAAGGAAAGTCCCATCCGGACATGGGACGAAGTCTTCAATCTTGTATCTTCATAGTCTTGGAGTCCGGCCATGACGATAGTCCGGCTATCCGGACACACCCTAGTCCAGGACTCCCTCAGTAGCCCCTGAACCAGGCATCAATGACGACGTGTCCGGCGCGTTGATTGTCTTCGGCATTGCGAGGCGGGTTCCTCCTCTGAATACTTCATAGAAGGTTTTGAACACAAGGATAGTGTCCGGCTCTGCAAAACAAGTTCCACATACCACCGTAGAGTGAATAACTTTTTGCACAGATCTGCTGACGTATTCCACGGCGTGACATCACACCACGGCCAGGCCTTTATATGAATTGTTTTTTACTGTTCCACCTCAGCGCGTTTAGCGAGGCGGTTTCCCTGGAACGCCTTATCAAAGCATAGATCGTGCCCCCTTATTCCGGGATTCCCATCAATACGAACGTGGGTAACCCATCCGCGCCATTGATTACGGCGCTTGGGAGATAAGCGAGTTTTACCAGGCGGGTGGGGGACGCATAGCTTCGTCCGTCCATATAAGGGGATAAGGATCCACCCTTTTCACCTACGCCTCCTTCCTCCTTTGCTCATCCATTTTCGCACACTCGAGCTCTAGCACCCAAGTCCGCACACCCCACCTCAACCTTCCCCAACTATGTCCGGAGCGGGAGGCAGGTGGATGGCCTCCTCTGTCACGGAGGGGCACATCACAAGACTGCGGGAGGCCGGGTACTTGTCCGGCGACATCGCGCACCGGCTGCCCGACGCGGGGCAGCTCATTCCAACCCCTAGGCCCCATGAGAGGGTGGTGTTTATCCCCCACTTCCTCCGCGGACTGGGTTTTCCACTTCACCCATTTGTCCGGGGGCTCATGTTCTACTACGGCCTGGACTTCCACGATCTGGCCCCGAATTTCATCCTCAACATCTCGGCGTTCATCGTCGTGTGTGAGGCCTTCCTCTGCATCTAGCCTCACTTCGGCTTATGGCTGAAGATCTTCAACGTCCGGCCGAAGGTAGTGGGCGGCCATCAAGCGGAGTGCGGAGGCGCCATTGTTGGCAAGATGGCCAAAGTCCTATGGCTCGAGGGCTCCTTCGTGGAGACGATAAAGGGATGGCAGTCGGGGTGGTTCTATATCACCGAGCCGCGTGACCCCAGATGGGCGGCGGCCCCCGAATTCAGATCTGGCTTCCCCACACGGCTCTCATCATGGAAAGAGACGGGCCTGACGTGGGGGAATTCGGACGAGATATCCGGACTCCAAACATGCGTCCGAAATCTGCTGGACAAGAATCTCAGGCTTGTCAACGTAATCCAGGCGATGCTCATCCGCCGGATTCTCCCATGCCAACAACGGGCCTTCAAATTGTGGGAGTTCGATCCGGCACAACACTCGACTTTAAAAAGGCTCTTCGACACGACATACGAAGATGCCTGGAAGGTGCTGTTCAAGGGCGCCGAGGCTCCCTCATCTGTTAGTGAAGATCGCGGATACAGCTTGCAGCGTCAAGCCGGCGGGGTAAGTTATTTTAATCTTTATGGGATTCTTTTTTCATAGATTGACTCTATGTGGGATCTAAAACTCCCTAATCTTTGACAGGACTGGCTGAAGACGTCCGGACAGATTAACTGTCCGGCTCCTTTGCCGGAAGACCCAGTGGACGCCCGATTGACGGGGCTGCTGGCTCCGGTACCCCATGTGGTGCCGGAGAAGAAGGCCAAGAAGGAGGCCACGGGAACACGAAGGAGCTCCCGACGCCAGGTGCTGTCAGATTATGAAGCAGAATCTTCTCTTGAGGACGAGGAGGAGGAAAAAGAAGCCTCTCCCCCAGTGGGGGAGGAGAGGAAAAGGAAGGCCGCCTAACTGGGGAGGCCGGAGGGTCCAAGAAGGGAAGAACCCTTCCTCCGGACTTCTCCACCAACGTCGACAACGACGAGGAGGATTGGCCAACAAGGGCCAAGCCCCTGGCGAGATCGTAAGTGTCCAGATACCCATGGCTTTTTTATCATTGCATAGTGTTCTCTAATGCCGAACAATCATGCAGCCCGCCCAAGGGCGAGTTAAATCGCTTCATCGAGCGGGTCCACAGGTTCAGAGGGAAATGGAGAGTACTTCGCTTCCGGCAGCTTCCTCGCCTCACGCTGCGGACGACGCCGAGGTGGTTCCCCAAGGGGGGCCTGGTCAAGAGGAGGTGGCGCAGGAGGCGCCACAAGGCAACCTCCCGAACTCCAGGCGCGTGGGGGGCAAGACCCCCAGAGGCTCTAAGCCCTACCCTTGTCCGGACTCCATGCCGGAACCTTCAGTTAGAGTCCGGCAAGCGGTCCTTCGTAAGAAGGGTAAGACGCCGTGTCCTCCGTCCCAACCGGAGGCACCGGATAGCTCTTGGAGGAGCTTAGGCGCCTCCATCAGGAGGAGCACCGCACTGTTATGAGTGCGGTGATCCGGACAATTCAGCCAGCCAAGAGCGGTGACCGAAGCTGTACCAGCCTTCTAACAGGCTTTGAGGTAAGTTTAGAATATGTAAAAATATTACCGCATAGACAAGAGCCTCGATGCTTAGTTCGGTGTTCGGAAAGAAAAGCCGGACTAAGGATCTAAAAAGATATACACAGTGTCTAACATAAGTATGTCAATATGGGAATGCAGGCTGACCTCTGCCAAGACCGACCTTGCAAAGGTTAATGCATTGAAGCAGAGCCTCGAGTGGTCCGAGAACGAGCTCGGCCAAGCCAAGAAGCAGCTCGAGGACAAGGAAGGTAAGTAGTACCTTATTAAAGAAATACCTTATAGAAAGGTTTTGGTTGCAAAAAATAACAGGAATAACATGGGTACTGCAGGGGCCACAAACGAGGTGGCCACCACAAGGAAGCGGTGTCCGTGGTCGAAAACAAAGCGGTTATGAACGCACCGAAGCGAGAGAAGGGGAGGCGCAGCTGGCGGAGTTGGCGGCAAGAGCTCCAGGCTCTCGTGGAAAAACACGAGGGTTTGGAGCGTGACTCAAGACCCGAGAGTCCGAAGCTTGCCTCGGCTCTTGAGAGTGCCAAAGCTGCTAAGGCCGAGGCCCAAAAAGCCCTCCAAGAAATTGAATCATTAAAGAAGATAGCGGCGGGTAAGGCATTATTTATGCAAATCAAGCATGTGAAAGTGAATTACCTATTACTTACCCGGATTCGAAGCTCTCCAGGAGCATTCACAGATTTGCCCTGAAGTGTGTCTGTTGCTACCGCATTCTACCGCGCCAAGGAGGGGAGCTCGACGGAGAAGGTGTTCTGGTCTCAGTATGCTGAGGCCGAACGTCCGGTGCCTCTGAGCAACCAGCTGAAGCAGCTGGTCGAGCTCCACAAGGTCGCCGAACAGGCCATGAAAGGCCTTATAGTTCGGTTGTGGCCATTGGAAGCCATGCCTGGGAGCTACTTCGGCTTAGTGCAGCGGCTGGTCGACGCCTGTCCACGGATTGAAGTCATCAAGCGCTCCTTCTGTATTGAAGGTGTCCGTCGGGCCCTTGCCCGTGCTAAAGTGCACTGGGGCAAGCTGGATGCGGAGAAGCTTGTGACGGACGGGCCACCGAAGGGCAAGGAGCAACGCACGCCCGAAATGTACTATGAGGGCCTCTGAAGGGTGCCCTTGAATAGCGGATGAGTGCTCCAAAGATGTAATTTTGAATAGACTCACATTTTTTATCCTGTACGCTGAAAACTTGTTCATATGCTCTAAGCAACACTTGTTAATTTAAAATATTACCTTCTGTGCGGCCGTTTATCAAATTTGAGAGATGGCAAGTCGTTGGCTTCAGCCCCCATGCCACGAGTGCTGGGGTGTTCGAGATAAACTTGAGCACTCTTGTTCCCATTATTTGGTCCATTTAGGGAGGCGCTCAACGCAACGAACAAGGCAACCGGACTTATAATGCTTGAACACTCTCACTTAGCCATAGAATTCTATAATTTTAAATTTCAGCGAAGCCCCTAGTATTCGGAAGACCGAGTTCGGGGCGCTATCCACGCCTTGGCCGGACAATTCTGGTTCCTCGCTCTAAGCGGCATAAGTCTTTAGGGACCCAAAAAAACCTCTCGAACAGCGACCGGCTCTCGCCCTATCATGACGGTCAGTTTTAGCTTTCTCCACTGAGGTGCTCAACCCAGCTCAACCGGGGCACAATCGCAGTGGTTCTCCAGTGCTACCATAGCCGATATAACGGAACGTAAGGTACCAAAACACGGAGCCGGGCATACCCAACTATTGACCCAAGACATGATTCAGAGCCGATTCATATAATGCTATAAGTTCGGGTGCCGCACTTGTGAAAGTGTTCGGACTTATCACACCATGATTTTGGGGTACTTAAGCCCTCGGTGTATTGGCCGTACCAAAGTGTACGGGTGCAACATGTCATAAAATGAACATATGTATAGAATAAGAAAGGAGTGCAATAATAAGCAAAAGCTATGTATTGTTTATTCAAAAAGGTACTGCAATGAAAGCAGAACGATACAAATAGTGCGATAAGCAAGGGATGGGACTATCTAACATGTCCCCCTCCAGGGGTAAGCTGCGGGATGGTACGTAAAATGGGTATAATGCTCGTAATAGAGACCACCTGAACACTCGACGTAGCTTTCTGCTTCCCTAGCTGTTGCATCGTGAGTTCGGCGATTCTAGTGCCGGACAGGACTTCTGGAAAACGGTGTCCTGAAAGTATGACACAACCGGGAGCCCCTGGTGCGGTTGAGCCGCATTCCGGGCGTTCCGTGGTCGTGCCCCTCCCCTTATGCCCATGGTATCTCCAAAGCGTAGTTATGTACGCGTAGTACTGGCTTTGCAATTTTGCGAGGGCTGGGGTTGGGGCCGGATTGCTACGCGTGCTTGAATCGTGCCAGGCGGTCTTGTTGTAGGTTACTCCGGGCGCGCTTGGCAGTGTCCGGACGCTTAGTGGCCGGACTCGAGAATTGCCACTAGAGGCTGCTTTGCACCTCCGCCGCGAGGGCCGCCGTGTGCTCCTCCATTCGGAGAGAGCGTTTGGTGTTTCCATTGACCGTAATTACTCCTCGAGGGCCTGGCATCTGGAGCTTGAGGTATGCAGAAAGCGGCACCGCATTGAACTTTGCAAATGCGGTTCGTCCAAGCAAAGCGTGATAGCCGCTGCGGAATGGGACTATATCGAAGATTAACTCTTCACTTCGGAAGTTATCCGGGATCGAAGACCACTTGAGTGTAATCGAGCTCGCATAATTGGCCTCTACACCCGGGTATGACGCCTTTAAAGGTCATCTTTGTAGGTTTAATCCTTGAGGGGTCTATGCCCATTTTGCGCACTTATCCTGATAAAGCAGGTTCAGGCTACTACCGCCATCCATCAGGACTCTGGTGAGGTGAAATCCGTCGATAATTGGGTAAAGAACCAATGCGGTGAAACCGCCGTCATGGATGCTAGTGGGGTGGTCCCTTCGATCGAAGGTGATCGGGCAGGAATACCATGGGTTGAACTTGAGGCGATCGGCTCCATCGCCAGATACGTCCCTTAGTGCACGCTTCCGCTCCCTTTTGGGTATATGGGTTGCGTGTATCATGTTCACCGTCCGCACTTGTGTGGGAAAGCCCTTCTGTCCTCTATTGTTCGGCGGCCGGGGCTCTTCCTCGTCATCGCTATGCAGCCCTTTGTCATTGAGTTCGGCACTTAACTTGCCTGCTTGCTTGAACACCCAAAATCCCTGTTGGTGTGATTGGCTGGTTTTTCGGGGTGCCATGTATCCGCACAAGCGATCGAGTATTCGGTGCAAGTTGGACGGGCCTGGATATTTCTTTTGAATGGCTTCTTCCACGACCGGGTTTAGAGCCTCTGAATCCGGCATTGACGGCCGTATCTTCAGCATTATCGCTGTTAATGCGCGACGCTTGTTCTTGTTATGACGCGACACCGCCATTGCTGTCCTTGGTATCTGAACTATCGTGGTGTTTGGCCAAGTTGTTGCTTCGAGCTAGCCAGTTGTCCTCTCCCGCACAAAAGCGGGTCATGAGTGTTGTGAGGGCTGCCATGGATTTTGGCTTTTCCTGTCCTAGGTGTCGGGCAAGCCACTCGTCGTGGATGTTATGTTTAAAGGCTCCAAGGGCCTCTGCATCCGGATAGTCAACGATTTGATTTTTCTTTGTTAGGAACTGTGTCCATAATTGTCTGGCCGATTCTTCTGGCTGCTGAATTATGTGGCTAAGGTCATCGGCGTCTGGTGGTCGCACATATGTGCCCTGGAAGTTATCAAGGAATGCGGCTTCCAGGTCCTCCCAACAACCAATTGATTCTGCTGGCAAGCTGTTGAGCCAATGTCGAGCTGGTCCTTTAAGCTTGAGTGGAGGTATTTGATGGCATGTAGATCATCGCCACGGGCCATGTGGATATGGAGGAGATAGTCCTCGATCCAGACCGCAGGATCTGTGGTACCATCGTATGATTCGATGTTTACGGGTTTGAAACCCTCAGGGATTTGATGATCCATTACTTCATCTGTGAAGCATAGTGGGTGTGCTGGCGCCTCATGTATTGGGCTATATCACGGCGTAGCTCATACGAGCTTTGTCTCATCGTGTTCGCCCGGCCGGGTTTCTTTGTATCCGGCGTGACGGTAATCATCCTGAGTCGTTGGGCGCCCACGCGATCCGTAGATCGATCTTGTATGTTTTGCCTTGTCCTCCAATATATCTCGCAAGTCCGGCGCGTTTTCCCGTGCCTTAGTACTTTTTGAACGGCGTCGGGGTGTGGCTTGAGCGGAGGGCCGAGAGGCTTCTCTGTCGCGGCCACGGGGTGGCCGGTCTACCATGTCGTGCACTGGTGACTTTGGTGCTTCCTCCTCTGATCGAGGCAACGGCCTGCGTTTGGGGTAGCTTTTGGAGGGGCGTTCGAGTTCATACTCTTCGGCTGCAAGGACTTGATCCATCCGCCGCCTATGGTGTCTTGGTCAGCTCTAAGCTGTTCTTGCTTTTTCTTGAGGCTGCTTGCCGTGGCTATAAGCCCGTTTGAAATGCTCCTGTTCGGCGGGATCCTCGGGCACGACAAATTAAGTAAATAAAGCCGAGGCTTGCCTCATCTTCGGAGGAGGCGCATAATTATCGCCCTCGACCTCTCTTTTCGCCGCCTTGTCATGCGGACTTGCTTCTCCCTCCTCCTCGCTGAGTCCTGCTGGAGGGTTGTCTTCGGCACCGTCCGGGTGTTATTATCTCTGTGCGGAATCACCGTTTTTATTGTGGTGGGATTTAGAGCGGCGTCGCTGACGTCGACGCTTCGGTTGCTTCTTGGAGGGGTCATCCTCCGTTGTTCCATCGGCGTTCCCATCTTTTGGGATGTCCACCATGTATATGTCATATGACGAGGTGGCCTTCCAGTGCCGTGTAGGCGCTGGGTCTTGGTCGTCTCCGGCATCGTCGTCCATACCGTCGATGTCTTCGGAGTCGAAGTCGAGCATGTCGGTTAAATCATCGACATTGGCTATAAAGTGGGTGGTGGGTGGGCATTGAATTTATTCGTCGTCCGTATCCCAACCTTCCTGTCCGTAGTCCGGCCAGGGCTCTCTGGATAAAGAGGGAGACTTTAGTGAATTCAGGATGTCGCCAAAGGGCGAGTGCTGAAAGATGTCCGCGATGAACTCCATGACCGGCGCCAATCGGATTCGATTGGCGGGGCGGAGGTTCGGAGTCTGGAGAGGAGTCCGACACCGAGTCGAGGTCTTCGCAGCGACAGGGATAGAGTTCGGCTCAATCGCCAGAGATCGTAGCCCCGGCGGTGTCCAACCACTCGTCCTCGATCGGCGAATCCGCTCCGGATTAAGGGTCGGAGCGGATCTTTGGTGCGGCCTCGAGGCCTTTATTGGCTGCGAGATAGATCATGCCCATCGAGACAAAGGCGGCACGCTCGGCGGCTCGAATCCGTCGAAGATCAAGTCTCCGCGGACATCGGCCGTATAGTTCAAACTTCCAAATCTGACCTGATGGCCAGGGGCGTAGCTTTCGATCTGCTCCAGATGGCCAAGCGAATTGGCCCGCAGTGCAAAGCCGCCGAATACGAAGATCTGTCCGGGGAGAAAAGTCTCATCCTCGACCACGTCGTTGTTGATGATCGAAGGATCCATCAGGCCTATCGGTGACGACACAGAGGAACTCTCAATGAAAGCAACAATGTCGGTGTCAAAACCGGCGGATCTCGGGTAGGGGGTCCCGAACTGTGCGTCTAGGCGGATGGTAACATGAGACAAGGGACAAGATGTTTTTACCCAGGTTCGGGCCCTCTCGATGGAGGTAAGACCCTACTCCTTCTTGATTAATATTGATGATATGGGTAGTACAAGAGTAGATCTACCACGAGATCAAGGAGGCTAAACCCTAGAAGCTAGCCTATGGTATGATTGTTTTTTTTCCTACGGACTAAAACCCTCCGGTTTATATAGACACCGGATAGGTTAGGGTTACACAGAGTCGGTTACAATGGTAGGAGATCTACATATCCGTATCGCCAAGCTTGCCTTCCACGCCAAGGAAAGTCCCATTCGGACATGGGACGAAGTCTTCAATCTTGTATCTTCATAGTCTTGGAGTCCGGCCGTGACGATAGTCCGGCTATCCGGACACCCCCTAGTCCAGGACTCCCTCAGGGACCATGAACGCCGGTGGGAGAAACCCTTGGGTTTGTAACTTTATCAACCGGCTATGAGGAACTGAACACTCTCCCCAATCCCCCGACTTGGAACGAGACGGGCAAGCAGAAGAGCTGCGACGGCTGGCCATGTTGGAATGGCTTTTTGTGGAGCGCTCTGTTGGATGTTGGCTCTGGGAGGGAGAGTGAGGTTTGCATCTGAGAATCCCCGTCACTTCAAATAGACGGTTATCCCGGAGGATCGAGGGTGGCAAATGCAAAAATGCATCGACTCCTCGCATTCGCTCGACACGTGGAGATGGTCATTACTGAGGCACCGAAGCCGAGGAGCACAACATTGATTGGAGGCTGGACACTATTTGTCGTAACAGGTACTTTGGAGTATTCGAAGAAGGAACCCGCCTTGCAATGCCGAAGACACATCTGCACCGGACTCATCGTCATTGAAGCCTGGTTCAGGGGCTACTGAGGGAGTCCTGGATTAGGGGGTATCCGGACTGCCGGACTGTGTACGACGTCCGGACTATTGACGCGTGGAGATACAAGACTCAAGACTTCAGCTCGTGTCCGGATGGGACTTTCCTTGGTGTGGAAGGCAAGCTTGGCGATCCGGATATTATATTTCCTTCCTTGTAACCGACTCCATGTAAACCCTAGCCCTCTCCGGTGTCTATATAAACCGGAGAGGTTGGTCCTTAGAAGGCCGATCACAATTACAATCATACCATCATAGGCTAGCTCTTAGTGTTTAGCCTCTACGATCTCGTGGTAGATCTACTCTTGTACTACCCATATCATCAATATTAATCAAGCAGGAAGTAGGGTTTTACCTCCATCGAGAGGGCCCGAACCTGGGTAAACATCTGTGTCCCTTGCTTCCGGTTACCATCGGCCTTGACACACAGATCGGGACCCCCTACCCGAGATCCGCCGGTTTTGACACCGACAGAGGCCACGAACAAATCCCTCACACCTACACAAACAAATAAATCCTCGCAACCAACGCAATAAAGGGGTTGTCAATCCCTTCACGGTCACTTACGAGAGTGAGATCTGATAGATATGAAAAGATAATATTTTTGGTATTTTTATGATAAAGATGCAAAGTAAAGAAAACAAAATAAAAAGCAGTATGAAATAGCTTGTTGTCGGGAGATTAAATATGATGGAAAATAGACCCAGGGGCCATAGGTTTCACTAGTGGTTTCTCTCTTTAGCATAAATATTACGGTGGGTGAACAAATTACTATTGAGCAATTGACATAATTGAGCATAGTTATGAGAATGCCTAGATATGATCATGTATATAGGCATCACGTCCGAGACAAGTAGACCGACTCCTGCCTGCATCTACTACTATTACTCCACACATCGACCGCTATCCAGCATGCATCTAGAGTATTAAGTTCATAAGAACAGAGTAACGCTTTAAGCAAGATGACATGATGTAGAGGGATAAACTCATGCAATATGATATAAACCCCATCTTGTTATCCTCGATGGCAACAATACAATTCGTGCCTTGCTGCCCCTACTGTCACTAGGAAAGGACACTGCAAGATTGAACCCAAAGCTAAGCACTTCTCCCATTGCAAGAAAGATCAATCTAGTAGTCCAAACCAAACTGATAATTCGAAGAGACTTGCAAAGATAACCAATCATACATAAAAGAATTCAGAGAAGATTCAAATATAGTTCATAGATAAACTTGATCATAAACCCACAATTCATCGGTCTCAACAAACACACTGCAAAAGAAGATTACATCGAATAGATCTCCATAAGAGAGGGGGAGAACATTGTATTGAGATCCAAAAAGAGAGAAGAAGCCATCTAGCTAATAACTATGGACCCGAAGGTCTGAGGTAAACTACTCACACATCATCGGATTGGCTATGGTGTTGATGTAGAAGCCCTCCGTGATCGATGCCCCCTCCGGCGGAGCTCCGGAAAAGGCCGCAAGATGGGATCTCACGGGTACAGAAGGTTGCGGCGGTGGAATAAGGTTTTTGGCTCCGTATCTGGTAGTTTGGCGGTACGCAGGTATATATAGGAGGAAGAAGTACGTCGGTGGAGCAAAGTGGGGCCCACGAGGGTGGAGGGTGCGCCTGGGGGGTAGGCACGCCCCCCTACCTCGTGCTCTCCTGGGTAGGTTTCTTCATGTAGGGTCCAAGTCCTCTGGATCACGTTCATTCCTGAAGGTTTCATTCCGTTTGGACTCTGTTTGATATTCTTTTTCTACGAAACTCTGAAATAGGCAAAAAAAACAGCAATTCTGGGCTGGGCCTCCAGTTAATAGGTTAGTCCCAAAATTAATATTAAAGTGGATAATAAAGCCCAATAATGTCCAAAATAGAATATAATATAGCATGGAACAATAAAAAATTATAGATATGTTGGAGACGTATCAATGTCTACTACACAACCTTCTTCTTGTAGACGTTGTTCGGCCTCCAAGTGCAGAGGTTTGTAGGACAGTAGCAAATTTCCCTCAAGTGGATGACCTAAGGTTTATCAATTCGTGGGAGGCGTAGGATGAAGATGGTCTCTCTCAAGCAACCCTGCAACCAAATGACAAAGAGTCTCTTGTGTCCCCAACACACCCAATACAATGGTAAATTGTATAGGTGCACTAGTTCGGGCGAAGAGATGGTGATACAAGTGCAATATGGATGGTAGATATAGGTTTTTGTAATCTGAAAATATAAAAACAGCAAGGTAGCAAGTGGTAAAAGTGAGCGTAAACGGTATTGCAATGCTAGGAAACAAGGCCTAGGGTTCATACTTTCACTAGTGCAAGTTCTCTAGACAATAATAACATAATTGGATCATATAACTATCCCTCAACATGCAACAAAGAGTCACTCCAAAGTTACTAATAGAGGAGAACAAAGGAAGAGATTATTTTAGGGTACGAAACTACCTCAAAGTTATTCTTTCGGATCGATCTATTCAAGAGTTCGTACTAGAATAACACCTTAAGACACAAATCAACCAAAACGATAATGTCACCTAGATACTCCAATGTCACCTCAAGTATCCATGGGTATGATTATACGATATGCATCACACAATCTCAGATTCATCTATTCAAACCAACACAAAGTACTTCAAAGAGTGTCCCAAAGTTTCTACCGGAGAGTCGAGACGAAAACGTGTGCTAACCCCTATGCATAGGTTCATGGGCGGAACCCGCAAGTTGATCACCAAAACATACATCAGTGAATCAATAGAATAACCCATTGTCACCACGGTTATCCCACGCAAGACATACATCAAGTGTTCTCAAATCATTAAAGACTCAATCCGATAAGATAACTTCAAAGGGAAAACTCAATCCATTACAAGAGAGTAGAGGGGGAGAAACATCATAAGATCCAACAATAATAGCAAAGCTCGTGATACATCAAGATCGTACCACCTCAAGAACACGAAAGAGAAAGAGAGAGATCAAACACATAGCTACTGGTACATACCCTCAACCCCGAGGGTGAACTACTCCATCCTCGTCATGGAGAGCGCCGAGATGATGAAGCTGGCCACCGGTGAGGGTTCCCCCTCCCAGGTGCGTGAACAGGTCCCGATTGGTTTTTGGTGGCTACAGAGGCTTGCGGCGGCAGAACTCCTGATCTATTCTGTTCCTCGAAGGTTTTAGGTTATATGGATATATATAGGCGAAAGAAGTCGATAAGGGGAGCCACGAGGGGCCCACGAGGGTGGAGGGCGCGCACAGGGGGGTGGGCGCGCCCCCTTCCTCGTGCCTTCCTCGTTGCTTCCCTTACGTATACTCCAAGTCTTCTGGATTGCTTCTGTTCCAAAAATAACCTTCCCGAAGGTTTCATTCCGTTTGGACTCCGTTTGATATTCCTTTTCTGCGAAACACTGAAACAAGGGAAAAATGTAAAGCGCACTCGGGCTCAGGTTAATAGGTTAGTCCCAAAAATAATATAAAAGTGCATAGTAAATCCCATTAAACATCCAAGATGGATAATATAATATCATGAATACTTCATAAATTATAGATACGTTGGAGACGTATCAAGATCTAAGCTTAATTCCTGCTCGTCCTCGAGTAGGTAAATGACAAAATAAATAATTTATGAAGTGTGAATGCTAGCAGGTGCACAAGTTTGATCAATGATAATTTCAATCACCTTTTCTAGCATCATTATATGTCATAACAGTAGCTCAACTCATAAAACTTATCATGATCAAGTAACAACCTATCCACGTGTTAAAGCATAGACCATAAACATTCTTGAGAAATAACAAACCATGTTATTAGTCATCAAACAATTACAATTCATCTTATTTTCAGGAAGAGTCTATGTCAGAGCTTTGATTCAGCAAACTTCACATACTCAACTATCATATAGTCTTTCACAATTGCTAACACTCACGCGATATTTATGGGTCCAAAGTTTTAAACAGACACAGAGAAAGATAGGGGATTATAGATTCGCCTGCCAACCTTTTACCTCGAGGGTAATGTCAACAATAATAGTTCATGATGCCTTACATCCAATTGGATATATATATATATATATATATATATGTATATATATATATATATATATATATATATCAGAATCTTTTCAACACAATTTGCTTGCCAAAGGATAAAATGTAAAAAGGAAAGGTGAAGATCACCATGACTCTTGCACAAGAATAAAAGATAGGCCCTTCGCAGAGGGAAGCAGAGGTTGCCATGCGCTTTTATGGTTGGATGCACAAAATCTTAATGCGAGGGAACGTCACTTCATATTGCCACTTGTGATAGGAACCTTTACTATGCAGTCCGTCGCTTTTATTTCTTCCATATCACAATGATCGTATAAATCTTATTTTCTCCACACTAAAAGATCATACATATTTAGAGAGCAATTTTTATTGCATGCACCGATGACAACTTACTTGAAGGATCTCACTCAATCCATAGGTAGGTATGGTGGACTCTCATGGCAATACTGGTTTAAGGGATGTTTGGAAGCACAAGTAGTATCTCTACTTGGTGCAAAGAATTTCGCATGAGGGGGAAAGGCAAGCTCAACGTGTTGGGCGATCCATGACAATATACTTTATTTCAGATATTAGAAAACATAACCCATTACGTTGTTTTCCTTGTCCAACATCAACCTTTTAGCATGTCATATTTTAATGAGTGCTCACAATTACAAAAGATGTCCAAGATAGTATATTTATATGTGAAATATCTCTTCCTTCAATATTCTTTCATGAATTGTTCAAGTGACCAATACAATGTTTGCTAACCTTCAATAAATTTACCACCTCTACTTATTATATGTGAAGTCATTAATCCCCATGGGGTTAGCATATGAAACATATATCATTTCAGATTTATGACATTCAAATCATTCAACCATTTACTCATAGGATATAAGTGAAGCACACGAGTAAATGACAAACTACTCCAAAAAGATATAAGTGAAGATCAATGAGTAGTTAAATAATTATGTAGCTATGTGAAGACTCTCTAACATTTAAGAATTTCAGATCTTGGTATTTTATTCAAACAGAAAGCAAATCTAAAGAAAATAAAATGACGCTCCAAGTAAAACACATATCATGTGGTGAATAAAAATATAGCTCCAAGTAAAGTTACCGATGAACGAAGACGAAAGAGGGGATGCCATCCTGGGCATCCCCGAGCTTAGGCTCTTGGTTGTCCTTGAATATTAGCATGGGGTGCCTTGGGCATCCCCAATCTTAGGCTCTTTCCACTCCTTATTCCATACTCCATCGAATCTTCAACCAAAACTTGAAAACTTCACAACACAAAACTCAACAGAAAACTCGTAAGCTCCGTTAGCGAAAGAAAACAAAACACCAAGGTACTGTAATGAACTCATTATTTATTTATATTGGTGTTAAACATACTGTATTCCAACTTCTCTATGGTTTATAAACTATTTTACTAGCCATAGAGTAATCAAAATAAGCAAACAACACACGAAAAACAGAATCTGTCAAAAACAGAACAGTCTGTAGTAATCTGTAGGTAACGCAAACTTCTGGAACTCAAAAAGTACTACCAAAATAGGAAGACCTAGATAATTTGATTATTAATCTGCTGCAATTGGAATCAGTATTTTATCACGTTCTGGTGATTTTAAACAATTGTTTTCGTGAACAGAAAGTTTCTGGAAATTTCAGCAAGATCAAATAACTATCATCCAAGAAGATCCTATAGGTCTTACTTGGCACAAAAACTAATTAAAACATAAAACCACATCTAACCAGAGGCTAGATGATTTATTTATTACTAAACAGGAACAGAAAGCAAGGAACAAAAATAAAATTGGGTTGCCTCCCGACAAGCGCTAACGTTTAACGCCCCTAGCTAGGCATGATGATTTCAATGATGCTCACCTAAAAGATAAGAATTGAAACATAAAGAGAGCATCATGAAGAATACGACTAGCACATTTAAGTCTAACCCACTTCCTATGCATAGGTATTTTGTGAGCAAGCAACTTATGGGAACAATAATCAACTAGCATAGGAAGGCAAAACAAGCAAAGCTTCAAGATTTTAAGCACATAGAGAAGAAACTTGACATTATTGCAATTTGTAGAAGCATATGATCCTTTCTCATAATAATTTTCAGTAGCATCATGAATGAATTCAACCATATAACCAGCACATAAAGCATTCTTTTCATGATCTACTTGCATAGAAATTTTACTACTCTCCACATAAGTAAATTTATTCTCATGAATAGTGGTGGGAGCAAACTCAACAAAATAACTATCATGTGATTGAAAATTAAGATCAAGATGACAAGTTTCATGGTTATCATTATTCTTTGTAGCATAAGTGTCATCACAATAATCATCATAGATAGGAGGCATGCTTTCATCATAGTAAATTTGCTCATCAAATCTTGGGGACAAAAATATCATCTTCATCAAACATAGCTTCCCCAAGCTTGTGGCTTTGCATATCATTAGCATCATGGGTATTCAAAGAATTCATACTAACTACATTGCAATCATGCTCATCATTCACATATTTTATGCCAAGCATTCTATGTAATTCTTCTTCTAGTACTTGAGCACAATTTTCCTTCCCATCATTTTCACGAAAGACATTAAAAAGATGAAGCATATGAGGCAACCTTAATTCCATTTTTTTGTAGTTTTCTTTTATAAACCAAACTAGTGATAAAACAAGAAACAAAAAGATTCGATTGCAAGATCTAAAGATATACCTTCAAGCACTCACCTCCCCGGCAACAGCGCCAAGAAAGAGCTTGATGTCTACTACACTACCTTCTTCTTGTAGACGTTGTTGGGCCTCCAAGTGTAGAGGTTTGTAGGACAGTAGAAAATTTCCCTCAAGTGGATGACCTAAGGTTTATCCATCCGTGGGAGGCGTAGGATGAAGATGGTCTCTCTCAAGCAACCCTGCAACCAAATGACAAAGAGTCGCTTGTGTCCCCAACACACCCAATACAATGGTAAATTTTATAGGTGCACTAGTTCAGCGAAGAGATGGTAATACAAGTGCAATATGTATGGTAGATATAGGTTTTTGTAATCTGAAAATATAAAAACAGCAAGGTGGCAAGTGGTAAAAGTGAGCGTAAACGGTATTACAATGCTAGGAAACAAGGCCTAGGGTTCATACTTTCACTAGTGCAAGTTCTCTCGACAATAATAACATAATTGGATCATATAACTATCCCTCAACATCCATCAAAGAGTCACTTCAAAGTTACTAATAGCGGAGAACAAACAAAGATATTATGGTAGGGTACGAAACCACCTCAAAGTTATTCTTTCGGATCAATCTATTCAAGAGTTCGTACTAGAATAACACCTTAAGACACAAATCAACCAAAACCCTAATGTCACCTAGATACTCCAATGTCACCTCAAGTATCCATGGGTATGATTATACGATATGCATCACACAATCTCAGATTCATCTATTCAAACCAACACAAAATACTTCAAAGAGTGTCCCAAAGTTTCTACCGGAGAGTCAAGACGAAAACGTATGCCAACCCCTATGCATAGGTTCATGGGCGGAACCCGCAAGTTGATCACCAAAACATACATCAAGTGAATCAATTGAATAACCCATTGTCACCACGGTTATCCCACGCAAGACATACATCAAGTGTTCTCAAATCATTAAAGACTCAATCTGATAAGATAACTTCAAAGGGAAAACTCAATCCATTACAAGAGAGTAGAGGGGGAGAAACATCATAAGATCCAACTATAATAGCAAAGCTCGCGATACATCAAGATTGTACCACCTCAAGAACACGAGAGAGAGAGAGAGATCAAACACACAGCTACTGGTACATACCCTCAGCCCCGAGGGTGAACTACTCCCTCCTCGTCATGGAGAGCGCCGGGATGATGAAGATGGCCACCGATGAGGGTTCCCCCGTCCGGCAGGGTGCCGGAATAGGGTCCCGATTTGTTTTTGGTGGCTACAGAGGCTTGCGGCGGCAGAACTCCCGATCTATTCTGTTCCCCGAAGGTTTTAGGGAATATGGATATATATAGGCAAAAGAAGTTGGTAAGGGGAGCCACGAGGGGCCCACGAGGGTGGAGGGCGCGCCCAGGGGGGTGGGCGCGCCCCCTGCCTTATGCCTTCCTGATAACCCACAAGTATAGGGGATCGCAACAGCTTTCGAGGGTAGAGTATTCAACCCAAATTTATTGATTCGATACAAGGGGAGCCAAAGAATATTCTTGAGTATTGGCAGTTGAGTTGTCAATTCAACCACACCTGGATAACTTAGTATCTGCAGCAAAGTGTTTAGTAGCAAAAGTGGTATGATAATAATAGTAACGGTAGCAAAAGTAAAGATAAATATTTTTGGGTTTTTGTAGTAGTTGTAACAGTAGCAACGGAAAAGTAAATAAGCGAAGAACAATATGTGAAAAGCTCGTAGGCCATGGATCAGTGATGGATAATTATGTTGGATGCTATTGCTCACCCAATAGCTATAACATAGTGTGATATAGAACTAGCTCCAATTCATCAATGTAATGTAGGCATGTATTTCGTAAATAGTCATACGTGCTTATGGAAAAGAACTTGTATGACATCTTTTGTCCTACCCTCCCGTTGAAGCGGGGTCCTAGCGGAAACTAAGGGATATTAAGGCCTCCTTTTAATAGAGAACCGGACCAAAGCATTAACACATAGTGAATACATGAACTCCTCAAACTACGGTCATCACCGACAAGTATCCCGATTATTGTCACTTCGGGGTTGTCGGACCATAACACATAATAGATGACTATAGACTTGCAAGATAGGATCAAGAACACACATATATTCATGAAAACATAATAGGTTCAGATCTGAAATCATGGCACTCGGGCCCTAGTGACAGGCATTAAGCATAGCAAAGTCATAGCAACATCAATCTCAAAACATTGTGGATACTAGGGATCAAACCCTAACAAAACTAACTTGATTACATGGTAAATCTCATCCAACCCATCACCGTCCAGCAAGCCTACGATGGAATTACTCACGCACGGTGGTGAGCATCATGAAATTGGTGATGGAGGATGGTTGATGATGACGACGGCGACGAATCCCCCTCTCTGGAGCCCCGAACGGACTCCAGATCAGCCCTCCCGAGAGAGATTAGGGCTTGGCGGCGGCTCCGTGTCGTAAAATGCGATGAAACTTTCTCTCTGATTTTTCTCTCCCCGAGACGGAATATATGGAGTTGGAGTTGAGGTCGGAGGAGGTCCAGGGGGGGCACGAGATAGGGGGGCGTGCCCTAGGGGGGGCGCCCCCCTGTCTCGTGGACAAGCCCTGAGCCCCCTGGTGTATTTCTTTCACCCAATAATTCTTATAAATCCCAAAAAGTGCCTCCGTGGATTTCCAGGACATTCCGAGAACTTTTCTTTTCTACACATAAAACAACATCATGGTAGTTCTGCTGAAAACAGCGTTAGTCTGGATTAGTTTCATTCAAATCATGGAAGTTAGAGTCCAAAACAAGGGCAAAAGTGTATGGAAAAGTAGATACGTTGGAGACGTATCAACTCCCCCAACCTTAAACCTTTGCTTGTCCTCAAGCAATTCTGCTGATAAACTGAAAGTGATAAAGAAAAACTTCTACAAACTCTATTTGCTCTTGTTGTTGTAAACATGAAAAGCCAGCATTCAAGTTTCAGCAAGTATTATGAACTAACCATACTAACAATAACACGTAGGTCTCACAATTACTCATATCAATAACATAATCAGCCAGCGAGCCATAATAATAAAACTCAGATGACAACACTTTCTCAAAATAATCATAACATGATATAACAAAATGGTATCTCGCTAGCCCTTTCTGAGACCACAAAACATAAATGCAGGGCACCTTTAAAGATCAAGGACTGACTAAATATTGTAATTCATGGTAAAATATATCCAGTCAAGTCATACCCAATATAAACCAATAGTAATGAATGCAAATGACAGCGTGCTCTCCAACGGGTGCTTTATAATAAGAAGGGTGATGACTCAACATAAAACTAAATAGATAAGCCCTTCGCAGAGGGAAGCAGAGATTTGTAGAGGTGCCAGAGCTTGATTTTAAAATAGAGATTGAATAACATTTTGGGCGGCATACTTTCACTGTCAACGCAACAACTATGAGATGGTTGTATATTCCATACTACATGCATTATAGGCAGTTCCCAAACACAATGGTAAAGGTTTATACTCCCCCTCCTCCACAAGCATCAATCCATGGCTTGCTCGAAACAACGAGTGCCTCCAACATTCAACAGGTCCCAGGGGGAGTTTTGTTTGCAATTATTTTGATTTAGTTTGCATAAAGCATGGGACTGGGCATCCCGGTGACCAGCCCTTTCTCGTGAATGAGGAGCGGAGTCCACTCCTCTTGAGAATAACCCACCTAGCATGGAAGATATAGGCAGCCCTAGTTGTACATGAGCTGCTCGAGCATACAAAACATAATTTCATTTGAAGGTTTGGAGTTTGGCACATACAAATTTGCTTGGAACGGCAGGTAGATACCGCATATAGGAAGGTATAGTGGACTCATATGGAACAACTTTGGGGTTTAGGGAGTTCGGATGCACAAGTAGTATTCCCGCTTAGTACAGGTGAAGGCTAGCAAAAGACTAGGAAGCGACCAACTGAGAGAGCGACACCAGTCATAAACATGCATTAAAATTAATTCACACCGAGTACAAGCATGAGTAGGATATAATCTACCATGAACATAAATATCATGATGGCTATGTTGATTTGATTCAACTACATGTGTGAACATGTGCCAAGTCGAGTCACTCAATTCATCCGAAGGAGGATACCATCCCATCATATCATATCATAATCATTCTAATAGCATGTTGGCATGCAAGGTAAACCATTATAACTCAAAGCTAATCAAGCATGGCACAAGTAACTATAATCTCTAAATGTCATTGCAAATATGTTTACTTCATAATAGCTGACTCAGGAACGATGAACTCATCATATTTACAAAAACAAGAGAGGTCGAGTTCATACCAGCTTTTCTCATCCCAATAAGTTCATCATATATCGTCATTATTTCCTTTCACTCGCACGACCGAACGATGTGTATAATAATAAGAGTGCACGTGCATTAGACTAAGCTGGAATCTGCAAGCATTCAACTCAAGAGAGAAGACAGGGTGATATGGGCTCTAAGTTAAATAAACATTCATGCATATAAGAGCCACTAAGCATTTTCAATATGGTCTTCTCGACCCCCAAAAGAAAGAAAAGAAAATAAAACTATTTACACGGGAAAGCTCCCAACAAGTAAGAAGAAGAACTAGAAATATTTTTGGGTTTTCATTTTAATTCTACTACAAGCATGGAATTAAACTAACTAAATTTTTTTGGTTTTTCTTTAGGTTTATCAAACACACAAGAAGAAAACTAGAAAAATAAATTTAAACTAACATGGATAATACAATGAAAGAGTATGAGCACCGACGACTAGTGTGTGAACATGAATCTAAGGTCGGTGAGAAATATGTACTCCCCCAAGCTTAGGCTTTTGTTCTAAGTTGGTCTAGTACCAAGGACCGCCTGGCTGATATCCATAAGTGAATTTGGGGTTGTACTGAGATGCGGAGGCGATCGCCTCCTGAGTGGCAGCGTGTTGGCGAGCTGCCTCCATTCCTCTCTCATACTCAGTTGCTTCCTCCCTGGTGACAACGTATCTTCCTCTTGCCTGATAAACAAAAAAGGCGGGGGTGAAGAGTAACAGGGACGACGTTGCGTCTATCATAGATTAGTCGATAATGGAGGAATTGTTCATTCCTCTCAAGAAAATGATGATGGAACATAGCTTGTTTATCCAAATAAACAGGAGGTAAAATCATATCCCCCTCTCGTGGAGCTATATTAAGAAAGTTAGCCACACGGGTTGCATAAATTCCTCCAAATAAATCCCCGTTTCAACTATTATTCTGCAACCTACGTGCAACTATTGCCCCCAAGTTATAACCTTTATAACCTGACACAACACTCTTGAGGACAGCAAGATCAGGAGCACACATGTGACATACTTCGTCCTTAGCGTTAATGATTCTACCAATAAAGAGAGCAAAGTAATGTATAGCAGGAAAATGAATGCTCCCTATGGTAGCTTGTGCTACGTCCCTAGATTCTCCCACAGTTATACTAGCAAGAAAATCTCTAAATTCAGATTTAGGTGGATCATTAATATTACCCCACTGCGGGAGTTTGCAAGCAGTTGTGAAATCCTCTAAATCCATGGTATAAGATGTATCATAAATATCAAACATGACACTAGGAGAATTACGCGAGCAGTTGTATCTAAACCTCCGCACAAAAGAATCGGTCAACTGATAGTATCATGGACACTTATCTTGCAAGAAGTCCTCCAGCTCGGCATTACGCATATGTCGTCAAATTCCTCCTTGAAGCCTGCTTCGACCATAAAATCATCGGATGGCCACTCACAAGCCCGTACATTTGCGTCCCTCGGCAATTCAACATCTTGCTCACCGATAGCAATCCTTGGCCCTTTCTTTGCCGAGGAACCTCCTTGGTACATTCTTCTAAGCATATTTATTTTTCTGAAAATTTCTGAAATTTTAGTAACTTCAAAATAAAAGTGCATAAAACTAAACAAGATTGATAGCAACTACTCCTACAAGTGCCTAGAGCCTATATCATGCATTGGAATTGCTTGGGACCTCAAAAATTTAACATGCAAGCTCAAGAACATGGTCACCTATGTAGCAAAAATTTGCAATGAATAGAGCACTAGAAAAAAAACTAATTGGACCAACGGAGGAGTCACATACCAAGCAACAATCTCCCAAAGCAGCTTTCCGAATAAAGCTTTGAGCAAGGAGATCAAAAATCATAGCAAGAAGAGCTAGAACTCGTGCTTGAGCTGGATGGGGATTTTTTTGGGTAGAAGATGAAGTGTGTGGGTGCTGGCATAAGTGGAGGGGGGCCACCAGGGGCCCACGAGACAGGGGGGCGCGCCCTCCTCTCTCGTGGCCTGGTGCTTGCCCCTTCTGCAGTGTTTTCAGTGCCTAAAATCCTCAAATATTCCAGAAAAAATCATACTAGATTTGCAGGGCATTTGGAGCACTTTTATTTTCGGGCTATTTTTTAATTCACGGATAATTCAGAAAACAGACGGATAATACTATTTTTGCTTTATTTAATCTAAATAACAGAAAGTATAAGGACGGTATAGAAGGTTGTGCCTTCTAGTTTCATCCATCTCGTGATCATCAAAATGAACCCACTAACAAGGTTGATCAAGTCTTGTTAACGTACTCATTACGAATAACACAGAACCGGAGAAATTTCGAATAACACTAAGTTACCTCAACGGGGATATGAAAATCCCCAACAATAAGAATATCATAATTTTTCTTGACAGTAGGGAGAGGAAATTCAAAACCTCCAAAACTGATAGTTGGAACTTTTCCATTTTAATTGATGCTATGAACTTGAGATTGTTTCCTCGGAAAGTGTACCGTATGCTCATTACCATTAACATGAAAAGTGACATTGCCTTTGTTGCAATAAATAACAGCCCCTGCGGTATTAAGAAAAGGTCTACCAAGGATAATAGACATACTATCGTCCTCAGGAATATCAAGAATGACAAAGTTCGTTAAAATAGTGACATTTGCAACCACAACAGGCACATCCTTACAAATACTGACAGGTATAGCAGTTGATTTATCAGCCATTTGCAAAGATATTTCAGTAGGTGTCAACTTATTCAATTCAAGTCTACGATATAAAGAGAGAGGCATCACACTAACACCGGCTCCAAGATCACATAAAGCAGTTCTAACATAATTTCTTTTAATAGAGCATGGTATAGTTGGTACACCCGGATCTCCAAGTTTCTTTGGTATTGCCCCTTAAAAGTGTAATTAGCAAGCATGGTGGAAATTCCAGCTTACGGTACCTTTCTTTTATTAGTGATGATATCCTTCATATACTTAGCATAAGGATTTACTTTAAGCATATCAGTTAAGCGCATACGTAAGAAAATAGATCTAATCATTTTAGCAAAGCGCTCAAAATCCTCATCATCCTTTGACTTGGATGGTTTAGGAGGAAAGGGCATGGGTTTCTGAACCCATGGTTCTCTTTCTTTACCGTGCTTCCTAGCAACAAAATCTCTCTTATCATTACATTGATTCTTTGATTGTGGGTTATCAAGATCAACAACAGGTTCAATCTCTACATCATTATCATTGCTAGGTTGTGCATCAACATGAACATTATTATTAACATTATCACCAGGTTCATGTTCATCACCTGATTGAGTTTCAGCATCATAAATAGAAATATTATTGGGATTCTCAGGTGTGTCTACAGTAGGTTCACTAGAAGCATGCAAAGTTCTATCGTTTTTCTTTTTCTTCTTTTTAGAAGAACTAGGTGCCTCTAAATTATTTCTCTGAGAATCTTGCTCGATTCTCTTAGGGTGGCCTTCAGGATACAAAGGTTCCTGAGTCATTCTACCAGTTCTAGTAGCCACTCTAACAGCAAAGTCATTTTTATTATTTAATTCATCAAGCAAATCATTTTGAGCTCTAAGTACTTGCTCGAGTTGAGTAGCAACCATAGAAGCATATTTGCTAACACGGTGAAGTTCATCTTTAACTCTAGCCAGATTATCACCTACGCGTCCTATTTCGAAAGCATTATTCTTTAACTCTCTACCAACATAAGCATTAAAACTTTCTTGCCTAGCCATAAAGTCATCAAATTCATCTAAGCAAGGGCTATGAAATTTATTAGAGGGTATTTCAACTTTATCATATCTATAGAGAGAATTTACCTTTACTACGTGTCGGGTTATCAAGACAATGTGGTTCTTCAAAGTGATAAATTAATACCATGTATTTCTTCAATAGGAGGTAAATTCTTAACATCTTCAGCTTTAATAACTTTTCTTTCATTGATTTCTTTGCCTCTTGCATATCTTTCAGATCGAGAAATAAAACACCTCTCTTCTTTGGAGTGGGTTTAGGAATAGGCTCAGGGGTTGGCTCAATTGGTTCAGGAATTACTTCAGGAACTGGCTCAGGAAGTGTCCAATTATTTTCATTAGTGAACATATTATTCAATAATATTTCAGCTTCATCATCGTTCTTTCCTCGAAAACACAACCAGTACATCTATCCAAGTAGTCCTTTGAAGCATCGGTTAGTCAATTATAAAATATATAAAGTATTTCAGAATTCTTAAGTGTATGATCAGGCAAAGAATTAAGTAACCGGAGAATCCTACCCCAAGTTTGTCGGAGACTATCTTATTTGATTTGCACAAAATTATATATTTCCATAAGGTAGCTTGTTTCTTATGAGCAGGAAAATATTTAGCAGAGAAGTAATAAATCATATCCTGGGGACTATGCACACAACCAGGAGCAAGAGAATTATACCAAGTCTTAGCATCACCCTTTAATGGGAACGGAAATATCTTAATGATATATAAATAGCGAGACTCTCATCATGAGTAAACAAGGTGGCTATATCATTCAACTTGGTAAGATGTGCAACAACAGTTTCAGGTTCAAGGCCATAAAAAGGATCAGATTCAACTAAAGTAATAATATAAGGATCAACAGAGAATTCATAATCTTTATCAAGAATAACACAAATAGGTGAAGTAGCAAAAGGTGGTCGGGTTTCATTCTAGCATTAAGAGACTGCTGCTTCCATTTAGCTAATACTTTCTTAAGATCATTTCTATCATTGCAAGCAAGGATTTCCAGAGCAGCTTTTTCATTCATAACATAACCCTTAGGAACAACAGATAAAACATAATCATTGGGGAACCTTCATCATCACTATCATCGATAATAGGATCTTGAGAATTTCATCTCCTCTAACTCTAGCAAGTTGTTCATCTAGAAATTCACCTAATGGCAAAGTAGTATCACGCACGTAAGTAGTTTCATCATGCATAGCGAAGTGGCATCATCAATAACATGCGACATATCGGACTCATAGCGATAGCAGGTTTAGGTGTCGCAAGCTTAATAATAACGGAAGGAGAATCTAGTGCGAGCTAGATGGCGTTCCTTACCTCCCCTCGTAGTTGAGGGCAAAATAGTAGTTCGGTCGTCTTTCATGTTCTTCATAGTGATCAACAGATATAAATCCCAAGTGACTCAGAGAATAGAGCTAGGTTCCCCGGCAACGGCGCCAGAAATTAGTCTTGATAACCCACAAGTATAGGGGATCGCAACAGCTTTCGAGGGTAGAGTATTCAACCCAAATTTATTGATTCGACACAAGGGGAGCCAAAGAATATTCTTGAGTATTAGCAGTTGAATTGTCAATTCAACCACACCGGATAACTTGGTATCTCGCAGCAAAGTGTTTAGTAGCAAAAGTGGTATGATAATAATAGTAACGGTAGCAAAAGTAAAGATAAATATTTTTGGGTTTTTGTAGTAGTTGTAACAGTAGCAACGGAAAAGTAAATAAGCGAAGAACAATATGTGAAAAGCTCGTAGGCCATGGATCAGTGATGGATAATTATGCCGGATGCGATTCCTCATGCATAGCTATAACAAAGTGTGATATAGAACCAACTCCAATTCATCAATGTAATGTAGGCATGTATTCCGTAATTAGTCATACGTGTTTATGGAAAAAACTTGTATGACATCTTTTGTCCTACCCTCCCGTTGAAGCGGGGTCCTAGCAGAAACTAAGGGATATTAAGGCCTCCTTTTAATAGAGAACCGGACCAAAGCATTAACACATAGTGAATACATGAACTCCTCAAACTACGGTCATCACCGAGAAGTATCCCGACTATTGTCACTGGGGTTGTCGGATCATAACACATAATAGGTGACTATAGACTTGCAAGATAGGATCAAGAACACACATATATTCATGAAAACATAATAGGTTCAGATCTGAAATCATGGCGCCGGGCCCTAGTGACAAGCATTAAGCATAGCAAAGTCATAGCAACATCAATCTCAAAACATAGTGGATACTAGGGATCAAACCCTAACAAAACTAACTTGATTACATGGTAAATCTCATCCAACCCATCACCGTCCAGCAAGCCTACGATGGAATTACTCACGCACGGTGGTGAGCATCATGAAATTGGTGATGGAGGATGGTTGATGATGACGACGGTGACGAATCCCTTTCTCCGGAGCCCCGAACGGACTCCAGATCAGCCCTCCCGAGAGAGGTTAGGGATTGGCGGCGGCTCCGTGTCGTAAAACGCGATGAAACTTTCTCTCTGATTTTTTTCTCCCCGAGACGGAATATATGGAGTTGGAGTTGAGGTCGGAGGAGGTCCAGGGGGCCCATGAGATAGGAGGGCGCGCCCTAGGGGGGGCGCCCCCTGTCTCGTGGACAAGTCCTGGGCCCCCTGGTGTATTTCTTTCGCCCAATAATTCTTATAAATCCCAAAAAGTGCCTCCGTGGATTTCCAGGACATTCGAAGAACTTTTCTTTTCTACATAAAACAACATCATGGTAGTTCTGCTGAAAACAACGTCAGTCCGGGTTAGTTTCATTCAAATCATGCAAGTTAGAGTCCAAAACAAGGGCAGAAGTGTTTGGAAAAGTAGATACGTTGGAGACGTATCACTTCCTCGTTGTTTCCCTTACGTATACTCAAAGTCTTATGGATTGCTTCTGTTCCAAAATTAACTTTCCCAAAGGTTTCATTCCGTTTGGACTACGTTTGATATTCCTTTTCTGTGAAACACTGAAACAAGGGAAAATACAGAAACTGGCACTGGGCTCTGGGTTAATAGGTTAGTCCCTAAAATAATATAAAAGTTCATAGTAAAGCCCATTAAACATCCAAGATGGATAATATAATAGCATGAATACTTCATAAATTATAGATACCTTTGAGACGTATCAAGTTTCGCATGTGTTCTCTGTAGATGCCGAGTAGCAGCGACAAACTTATTGAGGCCATGTATCTTCATCTGATTCGGACAACCGTAGGTCTTCAGCAGATTGTGAGGGATCAAGTAGTCTTGAACGGGATAGAGCTGCAGCAATTACCCTTCTGGTCAGGACACAGAGGAATGCTCCAAGGAAGCCCACACACCAGCCTAAAGGTGTATATGAAGTAACCGAGATTGATTTAAAGTCCTGAGCTCGAACTAAACCAGATAAAGCACGCATGAGGTTCAGGAGTGTGTGTGGATTTGTTGGCAGGGAAAGTGTCGGTGTCAAAATCGGCGGATCTCGGGTAGGGGGTCCCGAACTATGCGTCTAGGCGGATGGTAACAGGAGACAAGGGACACGATGTTTTTACCCAGGTTGGGGCCCTCTCGATGGAGGTAAAACCCTACTCCTGCTTGATTAATATTGATGATATGGGTAGTACAAGAGTGGATCTACCACGAGATCGTAGAGGCTAAACCCTAGAAGCTAGCCTATGGTATGATTGTTGTTCGTCCTATGGACTAAAACCCTCCGGTTTATATAGACACCGGATAGGGTTAGGGTTACACATAGTCGGTTACAATGGTAGGAGATCTACATATCCGTATCGCCAAGCTTGCCTTCCACGCCAAGGAAAGTCCCATCCGGACACGGGACAAAGTCTTCAATCTTGTATCTTCATAGTCCAGGAGTCCGGCCAGCGGTGATAGTTCGGCTATCCGGACACCCCCTAATCCAGGACTCCCTCAGTAGCCCCTGAACCAGGCTTCAATGACGACAAGTCCGGCGCGCATATTGTCTTCGGCATTGCAAGGCGGGTTCCCCTTTCCGAACTCCAAGACAGTCTTCAGATGTAATGAGTGTATCCGGACTTGTATACACAATTGGAGAGGATATAATATTCCACGAGCCCAATCCCCTGACAACTTTTTGGTAATATGACATCACGCCTGCTCAGCATTTATTTTCGAACCTTAGCTAGCCCGTTGTCCCACGTCTCGAGACATGGTTTTATTAGCATGTCTTATCCAAGCAGAGATCGTGTCTCTCCTTTTTTAAGGGATTCTTATCAACCCGGACGTGGGCAACCCAACCGTCGCTTGGGTACAACTCCTTGGGAATAGGCAAGTTTTGAGGCCCAGGAGGAGAGTTCGATATTCGCGGCCTTTATATAGGGGTACAAACCCGTATTTTTCTTTTACGCTTGCTTCTTCCTCAACCCTTGCTACCCGAGTTCCAACACCCGGGTTTCAATCGCCACAAGCTCCAATCATGTCTGGATCCAGCCGTCAAGGCCGGTGGGTGGCTTCTTCTGTCACGGAGGGAGATATTGCAAAGCTTCGGGCGGCGAGGTATCTGACCGCAGAAATCCTTCATCGGCTTCCTGCCGAGGGGCAGGTTATTCCCACCCCCAGATCCGGCGAGAGGGTCGTGTTCGTGTCCCACTTCCTCCGCGGGTTAGGGTTTGCACTTAATCCCTTCGTCCGAGGGCTCATGTTCTATTATGGTCTAGATTTTCACGATCTGGCCCCAGACTCTATTCTTCTTATCTCGCCGTTTATCGTCACGTGTGAAGCCTTCCTCCGAACTCCTCCGCACTTTGGCTTGTGGCTCAAGACCTTCGATGTGAAGCTGCAAGTGATAGAGGGGGAGCAGGCAGAGTGCGGTGGTGCCATAGTGAGCAAGCTTGCTAGCGCTATTTGGCTGAAAGGATCCTTTGCCAAATCTTCCGATTTATGGCAGCAGGGGTGGTTCTATGTCACCGAGCCCCGCGGCTCCAAGTGGGCAGCTGCGCACGCATTTCGATCTAGCCCCCAAATTCAGCTTGCATCGTGGATTAATAAGGGGTTGGACTGGGGATCAACGGACGAGGTGCGGGCTCTGCAAAGTCACATCCGAAGCCTCATTGAGAGGGACATCAATATCGTCAACGTTGTTCAAGTAATGCTATTCCGCCGGACCCTGCCGTGCCAACGTCCGCCTCTCCGCATGTGGGAGTTCAATCCAGATGGGCCGCGGACTCTTCAGCACTTCTTCGGCACTACGCACGAAGAAATGTGGAGATTATTTTTCGGGAAACAAAAGCAATGGTCGGACACCATCGAATATATCAGCCTAGACTGTAACCATCCGGAGACCCCAGTAAGCACCCGTTCACCGAACACCTCATAATCAGACACCTAGTGGTAAGACACTGACCGAATCATCCTTTGTAGCGACCAGACCTCAAACAGTTTGATCTCTGTGCTCAGTGTCATCCCTGGATCAGTAATGCTGACACCACAGAGTACTCGGAGGATTTATAACAGAGTAGCAATCACACACTTATCACAATCGAATGTCTCAAGAGAGAACTAAATAAAATAAAAATGGCTTAAGGCCATCTAAATACGATAACAGCGGAAGGCTTGGAAGAATAAGCGAGTCCATCAACTCCAACGACATCACTGAGTATAGAACCACGACCTAAACACCTTACTGTCGTTCGAAAAGTCTGCAACATGAAAAGTTGCAGCCCGAAAACGGTCAAGACATGGAATATGGCAATGTAACACATAGAGAATAATGGAATGATAAGCCTATACTACATGCATATATGGCTGGTGGAAAAGCTCTATGGTTACAGTTTTGCATAAAGCCAATTTTTCCCTACTGCAAAGGAATAAATTTATTTAACTATCAGGGTGGTTGTTAAACATTGAGAATGGTTGACAGCATTCTCAATCCCAATTAAAAGTACTCAATAAAAACCCAACAATATTAATTAAAAGTAACATGATGAGATTCACATGATATCCAAGTACTAGATACTCAAGATGTCCATAACCGGGGACACGGCTAACCATGATTAGTTTATACACTCTGCAGAGGTTTGCGCACTTTTCCCCACAAGACTCGATCGCCTCCGTTTGGTTTCTCGTGACTACATGGTGTTTGAGAAATGGATGACCGAGACATAGTCTTTCAGAAGCGCTAGCACCTTACATGTGGGTAGACCGTACCAACCTACATCCCCTACATCTGCTAGCCTACCCGTAAGAGTTCGCACAACTTAATCAACTATGCCAGAGCCCATAATGGCTTGTGGCTGCACACGGAAGTTTCTAGTTTGAATAATCTCATGATCCCTTTGAGCCTAGGTGGCGGTCCGAAGAAAAACAGGCAAGTCCTGATAGAAACCAGGTGCCTCAATCCACCCAGATGTGTGTTTAAGTTGCTACCTTAAATAAACCATTAATTAAGAATCTCACATACATTACGGATACACTCACCCAATCCACGTCTACTAGCATAGCATGGCATAATAAGCAAACGTAGAAGTAACTCCCAAGGGTTTGATAATAAAACAGTAATAGGTACTACCTCATCTACTTCCCAAATCCCACAATTTAATTAGATCCTAATCATGCAATGTTTGAGGGTAGATCTAATGCATAAAAACTGGGTAGTAGAAAAGGTATGATCAAAGTGTTACTTGCCTTGCTGATGATCCGCGAAACCTAGAGACTCGAAGTAACAAGCTGCGCACTCCGGGTATTCTATCGCAGACAAAGAAACATACATACAATAAGTACTCACCTAATGCACAGGTAAAACTCAAATAGATCTAACCAGATAGTTCAACTTAAGAACTCCGGTTTGCAAAAAGAATCAAATCAAACGAAGCAACGAAAGTCAAAAGACGGAAGAAAACAGCTTCGTTTTACTAATCTGGATCTAAGTCAAATTTTACAAAAGCAAAAACTTGTTTAAGTAGATTATTCTGAAAGAGGGTTTCGAGACGAAACTCTAGGCGCTTGAATCGCCCGATTCCAATAAACGAGCGAAAAATTAGACTAAAACGAAAATCGGATCTGGAATCGCGATCAGAAAAATCGCGGATTAAATCCGAGAAAAAGAAAAACGACGAACGGGTTAACGAACGGACGTTCGTTAACTAAACTAATCTGACGAACGCGTTCGTTTAAACGAACTAACGGACGAACGTCCGCTAATTAGCCTAAACCGAAAAAAAACCGAAACTAACATAAAAAACAAAAAAAAACCCGAAAGAAAACCGGCCGGTTTTTTTTAGAAAAACCGGCGGCACGCGGATCGAGGCGGCGGCGAACCTCGGCCGGCGGGATCCGGCGACGGCGGCGGGTCCGGCGGTGTCGGGCGGCGGTGGTGGGTCGGGCGGCGCTGGGTCGGCGGATCGACGGGGTCGGCGGGCGGTCGGCCGGATCGGCAATGAGATCCGGCGGGTGGCGCGGCGGCGGCGGGATCCGGCGTCGGCGGCGGCGAGCGCGGGGTCGGGCAGGGCGACGACTAGGGTTTGGCCCCGGGGTGGGCCGGCTTATAAAGCCTCGCGGGCCGGGAGTCCTAGGCGGACACGGCCCGTAGGTCGGTGCGCGTTTTTTTAAATAATTACGGGCAGAAAAAAAATAAAAAGAAATACTAAACGGACTCCAAAAATCCCGAAATAAATTATCCCATGCTTCTAAAATCAAGCCGGATTTAATGAACATTTATTTGGGGCCTAAATGCAATTTTGAGAAATGCACATTTTTCCTAAATTCAAATAAAAAGGCGGAAAACTCCAAAATAAAATCTTATTTGATTTTATTATTAAATATTCATTATTTCTTTATTTTGGGAAAGTCATTTTATTCCCTCTCTCATATTTTGGTAATAGAAATAATTGAAGATAAAATAATTAAAAACAAATGATCCTATTTTCAAAATTTGAGAAAACTCAAATATGAAAATAACGAAAATCCCCAACTCTCTCTGTGGGTCCTTGAGTTGTGTAGAATTTCTAGGATCGAGGAAAAATGCAATGAAAAAATATGATATGCAATGATGCTCTATGTATAACATTCCAAATTGAAAATTTGGGATGTTACAAACCTACCCCCTTAAGATGAATCTAAGCCCTCGAGATTCGGGTTGGCTAGAAAATAGGTGAGGGTGGTCCTTAAGCAAATCTTCCTCTCGCTCCCAGGTGGCTTCATCCTCTGTGTGGAGGCTCCACTGAACTTTGCAAAACTTAATGACCTTGCTGCGGGTGACTCGACTGGCAAACTCGAGAATCTTAACCGGTTTCTCCTCGTAGTTCAAATCATCATTCAACTGAATCGCTTCTAGTGGCACGGTATCTCTCAGTGGTATATCAGCCATCTCTGCGTGACACTTCTTCAACTGAGAAACATGAAACACGTCATGAACTCCTGACAATCCTTCGGGTAGTTCCAACTTGTACACAACTTCTCCCATGCGTTCCAAAACACGATAAGGTCCTACAAATCGGGGTGCCAACTTTCCTTTAACACCAAAACGCTTAACTCCTCGAAGTGGCGATACACGAAGATAAACTCTATCTCCGACTTCGTATTCTGTCTCCTTGCGTTTTGAGTCTGCATAACTCTTCTGTCTTGACTGGGCTACCTTGAGCTTATCGCGAATCAACTTTACTTTCAGTTCAGACTCCTTAATCAAATCCGGTCCAAACAACTGGCGGTCTCCAACTTCATCCCACAACAACGGGGTCCTGCACCTCCTTCCATACAAGGCTTCGAAAGGTGCCATCTTTAGACTGGTTTGGTAACTGTTGTTATAAGAAAACTCCGCATACGGCAAGTTGTCATCCCAACTTGATCCATAATCCAACGCACAAGCTCTAAGCATATCTTCCAAAATCTGGTTGACTCTCTCGGTTTGTCCATCATGCATGGATGAAAAGTCGTGCTAAACTCCACCTGGTTCCCAAAGTTTCGTGCAACCGCTTCCGTAACTTTGAGGTGAATTGGGTTCCTCTATCCGACACGATACTCCTCGGAACTCCATGCAAGCATACAATCCTTGTCATGTATATCTTAGCCAATTTGGCACTCATCAGAGGTAGTCTTTAATGGAATGAAATGAGCTACCTTCGTCAAACGATCGACTACAACCCAAATCGAGTCATAGCCCGAACGTGTCCTGGGAAATCCCGTGATGAAATCCATACCTAGTTTATCCCACTTCCATTCGGGTATAGGCAATGGTTGTAACAATCCTGCTGGCTTCTGATGTTCTGCCTTCACCCTCGACATACATCACAAACTGCCACGTACTCGCAATGTCCTTCTTCATTCCGGTCCACCGAAAGTATTCTTCAAATCCAAATACATCTTGGTATTTCTGGGTGAATCGAATATGGTGAATCATGTGCCTCTTGTAGAATCAACTTCCCGATCTCCGTGTCATTGGGCACATAAACACGGTCTTCAAACCATAAGGTATCGTGCTCATCCTCCACGAAATCCCTTAGCCTTTCCTTCGCTCATTTTCTCCTTTATGGAGGCAATCTCTTTGTCAGTCTTCTGAGCTTCCCTGATCTTGTCCATCAAAGTTGACTGAATCTCCAATGCTGCTACATAGCCTCTTGGAACTATTTCGAAACATAGCTCTCGAAGATCTTTTGCTAACTCCTTTGGTATTTCTCCCGTCACTAGGGTGTTGACGTGACTCTTACGGCTCAACGCGTCTGCTACAACGTTAGCCTTTCCGGGGTGATAATGTAATCTCATATCGTAATCTTTGATGAGCTCCAACCATCTCCTCCGCACGAGATTTAACTCCTTCTGCGTGAAGATGTATTTTAAACTCTTGTGATCCGTATACACCTCACAATGGTTTCCAATGAGGAAATGTCTCCATGTTTTCAACGCATGCACTACGGCTGCTAACTCCAAATCATGCGTGGCATACTTTAATTCGTGAGGTTTCAGCTGTCGTGAAGCATACGAAACAACTCTTCCCTCCGGCATAAGTACTGCTCCAAGTCCTCGACGTGAAGCATCGCAATAAACTTCGTAATCCTTTCTTTGGTCTGGCAGGATTAATACTGGTGAGGTAACCAAACGTTTCTTCAACTCTTGGAAACTAGCTTCACACTCCTCAGTCCAAATAAACTTGGTCTCCTTCTTCAATAATTCTGTCATAGGCTTCGCAATCCTTGAGAAATTCTCAATAAATCTCCGGTAGTATCCTGCTAGTCCAAGGAAACTCCGGATCTCTCCAACTGTTGTTGGCGCTTCCCAGTTTGTTGCTGTGAAAACTTTTGTGGGGTCTACTGCTATACTTTCTCCGGATATAACATGTCCAAGAAATCCAACTTCTTTCAACCAAAACTCACATTTGCTGAACTTGGCATATAACTGGTGTTCTCTGAGCTTCTCGAGTACCAAACGCAAATGCTCCTTATGTTCCTCTTCATTCTTCGAGTAAACCAAAATATCATCAATGAACACCACGACGAACTATCCAAAAACTCCATAAACACTTTGTTCATCACGTTCATAAAATAGGCAGGTGCATTAGTCAGACCAAATGACATAATGGTATACTCATACAGCCCGTACCTGGTGGTAAAAGCCGTCTTAGGTATATCCTGCTCTCGAATCTTCAACTGACGGTACCCTGATTGCAAATCGATCTTGGAAAATACCTTAGCTCCTTGCAACTGGTCAAACAAATCATTGATCATCGGCAGTGGGTACTTGTTCTTAATGGTCGCTTCATTCAATCCTCGATAATCAACAACCATTCTTAATGATCCATCCTTCTTCTCCACTAGAAGTACTGGTGATCCCCAAGGCGAAGAACTTGGGCGAATAAAACCTTTATCCAGTAACTCCTTAATCTGCTTCATAATATCCTCCAAATATTGGGCTGGCATCCTATACAGTCTCTTAGATATCGGCCCAGTGCCTGGCAGTAGTTCAATCAGAAACTCAATGTCTCTATCCGGTGGCATGCCTGGCAACTCTTCCGGAAACACGTCCGGGTAATCCCTTACCACTGGTACTTCATCCTGCACAACTCCTGTTAAGGAATTTACATGTGCTCTCCTCGGCTCGTGTCGTGATACATACTTGATTCTCCTCCCTTCTGGGGTGGTAAGCAAAATCGACTTACTGGCGCAATCTATGTTCCCTCCATACTTCGATAACCAATCCATGCCTAATATCACATCCAAACCTTCCAATTCCAGAACTGTTAGGTCCGAGGGAAAAACATAGTGTCCAATCCTTAATGGTAGTCGGTCGCACCATATACTAGCCATGTATTCTGCTCCGGGTGAGGTTACTAGCATGGGTGACCTAAGGGCTTGGGTTGGTAGTTTATACTTATCCACAAATCCCCTTGATATGTATGAATGCGATGCACCAAGATCAAATAGAACAACCGCGATAAATGTCTTAACCAAAACTTACCTATTACTGCGTCTGGCTGAGCTTCAACCTCCTCCACGGTAACGTGGTTCACTTGTCCTTTGTTGAAAGGGTTCGGCTTCTTTCCTGAGCTTCCATTGCCATTTCCATTTTGGCCTTCCGGACAATCATTTGCATAATGCCCAGTCTTACGGCACTTAAAGCAAGTGATGTGGCTCAGGTCTACCTTGGATGGTGTTGACGGGTTGGTGCGGTTCTGTCCATTGCTTCCTCCATTCCCGTTTCCATTCTTGGTGCCATTATGGTTGTGCGAGCTACCTCCTCCATGGGTAGGCTGAAATTGTCCTCCTGTCTTCGGGGTAAATCAAAGTTTCTGCTGAGCTCCAGAGTCATTCTTCCCCTGTCCATACTTCCTCTTGCGATAGTCAATCTGTTGTTGCTTCCCTTCAATCATAAGAGCACGATCTACCAACTCCTGGTAGTTATTGAAGGTGGCTACCATCAACTGCATGCTCAGCTCATCATTCAGTCCTTCTAGAAACTTCTCCTGCTTAGCTGCATCGGTAGCAACGTCATCTGGGGCATAACGTGCTAACTTACTAAAATCATGCACATACTGGCCAACTGTCCGTCCTCCTTGGCGCAAGTTGCGAAACTCACGCTTCTTCATGGCCATAGCTCCCACTGAAACATGGGCAGTACGGAAAGCTTGCTGAAACTGATCCCATGTGACAGTGTCTATAGGGTAAGTGGCTGTAAAATTCTCCCACCATGCTGCTGCGGGTCCTTCAAGATGATGTGTGGCAAATTTAACCCTTTCTCCATCTGTACATCCTGCAGTGGTCAACTCCCTCCCTATCTTACGGAGCCAATCATCTGCAACAATCGGCTCGGTGCTACTGGAAAACACCGGCGGATTCAGCCTTAAGAAACGGGTCAAATGGTCAACTGGTGGTGGTGGCGGTGGATTGTTGTTGTTGTTGTTGTTGTTGCCTTGGTTCTGTACCAATGTTTGAATCAAGGCATTCTGCTGCTGAATCAACCGAGTGATCTCTGGCGGGAAAACAAATCCGGGGTCGCATCTCGGAGGGATCTGAGGGGTTAAGAAAAGACAAGAGTTAAGAGTAGAATGAGGTCTAGAGATAATACACTACCCATATGCACATGAGACAAAATCACACAATATAACTCCAATCAATTCAAACAAGGGCATACAATGGTCTATCTATCGTTACAAAGTGCTGGAACTAAAACTAATCTAAAATGGGGGAAATCTACTATTGTTATGGTGGTCAACTAGAAAAACTGCTCCGATGAAGACTCCATGATATCTGCTCCAGCTTCATCTTTGAAATCATCATCACTAGGATCGAAATCGGTGTCGTCGATGATGATGTAGTTCTCTGGACAGGTGCTATCTTCATCTTCTCCTCCGGGTGCTGAATTTCCCATGAGTTCTTCAATCTTCTCCTTGAGATCGCCGTTTCGTCCCACTAGAGCTACAACCTCCTCCATGTAGTCCTTGCGAGTGGCCTTCAGTTCTCCTTCTAGTTCGATAATCTTGGCTTTTGCTGTCTTCAACTCTATCATGTCTCACAAGACATCTAGTTCTCTGGCGTCCGAATGCGCTGGTTTAACTCTGGATGAAAGCTGCAATGGATCGATCCTTCTTAGTGCCAACTATCTCCCATTGTTCATCTCGGCGCCCGCAAATCTGGTAGATAGTATCCTTGAGGTCTTCTTTGTAAACTTCTCCAATGCGTCCCATGGTTATGTGAGCTGCCATACTCTTTCCCGGACTCTGTGTTGGTGCATTGAAAACACACTCTATGGGCTCCGTGATTGGCGCAAACGCTGCTCCGGAACTTGAGCTTGAATCTTCCAAAGGTTCTTCTTCGGGTAAAGTGGAATTGTAGGTCCCGGTGAAGCTTGGTAATCTGATGTTTAGGTACTTAGTGACTTCCTTCAGGTGTCGTCCAAAGGGTGTATCTTCATCCGGCTGGGTGAACTTGATCCACGCTTCCGTCATCCTAAAAGAGTAGAAAAGACGAGGAGTTAGAAATGAGAAGAGAGAGTAGTGATCTAGGGCTTTAGCTTAATGGTCGTGTCCTATAGTCAGCGTGTGCTCTGATACCATCCTTTGTAGCGACCAGACCTCAAACAGTTTGATCTCTGTGCTCAGTGTCATCCCTGGATCAGTAATGCTGACACCACAGAGTACTCGGAGGATTTATAACAGAGTAGCAATCACACACTTATCACAATCGAATGTCTCAAGAGAGAACTAAATAAAATAAAAATGTCTTAAGGCCATCTAAATACGATAACAGCGGAAGTCTTGGAAGAATAAGTGAGTCCATCAACTCCAACGGCATCACTAAGTATAGAACCATGACCTAAACACCTTACTCGTCGTCTGAAAAGTCTGCAACATGAAAAGTTGCAGCCCGAAAACGGGTCAGCACATGGAATATGCTGGCAATGTAACACATAGAGAATAATGGAATGATAAGCCTATACTACATGCATATATGGCTGGTGGAAAAGCTCTATGGTTACAGTTTTGCATAAAGCCAATTTTTCCCTACTGCAAAGGAATAAATTTATTTAACTATCGGGGTGGTTGTTAAACATTGAGAATGGTTGATGCATTCTCAATCCCAATTAAAAGTACTCAATAAAAACCCAACAATATTAATTAGAAGTAACATGATGAGATTCACATGATATCCAAGTACTAGATACTCAAGATGTCCATAACCGGGGACACGGCTAACCATGATTAGTTTATACACTCTGCAGAGGTTTGCGCACTTTTCCCCACAAGACTCGATCGCTTCCATTTTGTTTCTCGTGACTACATGGTGTTTGAGAAGCGGATGACCGAGACATAGTCTTTCAGAAGCGCTAGCACCTTACATGTGGGTAGACCGTACCAACCTACATCCCCTACATCTGCTAGCCTACCCGTAAGAGTTCGCACAACTTAATCAACTATGCCAGAGCCCATAATGGCTTGTGGCTGCACACGGAAGTTTCTAGTTTGAATAATCTCATGATCCCTTTGAGCATGGGTGGAGGTCCGAAGAAAAACAGGCAAGTCCTGATAGAAACCAGGTGCCTCAATCCACCCAGATGTGTGTTTAAGTTGCCACCTTAAATAAACCATTAATAACAATCTCACATCTGTTACGGATACACTCACCCAATCCACGTCTACTAGCATAGCATGGCATAATAAGCAAACGTAGAAGTAACTCCCAAGGGTTTGATAATAAAACAGGTAATAGGTACTACCTCATCTACTTCCCAAATCCCACAATTTAATTAGATCCTAATCATGCAATGTTTGAGGGTAGATCTAATGCATAAAAACTGGGTAGTAGAAAAGGTATGATCAAAGTGTTACTTGCCTTGCTGATGATCCGCGAAACCTAGAGACTCGAAGTAACAAGTCACAAGACTCCGGGTATTCTATCGCAGACAAAGAAACATACATACAATAAGTACTCACCTAATGCACAGGTAAAACTCAAATAGATCTAACCAGATAGTTCAACTTAAGAACTCCGGTTTGCAAAAAGAATCAAATCAAACGAAGCAACGAAAGTCAAAAGACGGAAGAAAACAGCTCCGTTTTACTAATCTGGATCTAAGTCAAATTTTACAGAAGCAAAAACTTGTTTAAGTAGATTATTCGAAAAGAGGGTTTCGAGACGAAACTCTAGGCGTTTGAATCGCCTGATTCCGATAAACGAGCGAAAAGTTATAGTAAAACGAAAATCGGATCTGGAATCGCGATCAGAAAAATCGCGGATTAAATCCGAGAAAAAAAAACGACGAACGGGTTAACGAACGGACGTTCGTTAACTAAACTAATCTGACGAACGCGTTCGTTTAAATGAACTAATGGACGAACGTCTGCTAATTAGCCTAAACCAAAAAACCAAAACTAATATAAAAAACAAAAATTAAAAAAACCAAAAGAAAACCGCCCGGTTTTTTATAGAAAAACCGGCGGCACGTGGATCGAGGCGGCGGCGAACCTTGGCCGGCGGGATTCGGCGACCTCGGTGGTCCGCGGGTCGGGCGGGCGGTTGCGGGTCGGCAGGGCGGCGCTGGGTCGGCGGGATCGGCGGCGGGTCGGCGGATCGGCGGCGGCGGCGAGATCCGGCGGCTTGGCACGGGCGGCGGCGGGATCCGCGTCGGGCGGTGGCGGCGCTGGGCGGCGGCGGCGGGCGGGCGCGGGGTCGGGCATGGCGGCGGCGAGGGTTTGGCCCAGGGGTGGGCCGGCTTATAAAGACTCACGGGCCGGGAGTCCTAGGCGGACACGGCCCGTAGGTCGGTGCGCGTTTTTTTTAATAATTACGCGTAGAAAAAAAAAGAAATACTAAACGGACTCCAAAAATTCCGAAATAAATTTTCCACGGCTTCTAAAATCAAGCCGGATTTAATGAACATTTATTTGGGGCCTAAATACAATTTTGAAAAACGCGCATTTTTCCTAAATTCAAAGAAAAAGGCGGAAAACTCCAAAATAAAATCTTATTTGATTTTATTATTAAATATTCATTATTTCTTTGTTTTGGGAAAGTCATTTTATTCCCTCTCTCATATTTTGTAGTAGAAATAATTGAAGATAAAATAATTAAAATGAAATGATACTATTTTCAAAATTTGAGAAAACTCAAATATGAAAATAACGAAAATCCCCAACTCTCTCCGTGGGTCCTTGAGTTGTGTAGAATTTCTTGGATCGAGGAAAATGCAATGAAAAAAAATATGATATGCAATGATGCTCTATGTATTACATTCCAAATTGAAAATTTGGGATGTTACATCCTTTTTCAGGGCTGGATAAAGAAATTGGAACGGATTAGGTGTCCGGCTCCCCTTCGCGAAGACTCAGCTAATCCTATGTTAACAAGGTGGTGGCATCGGCACCATACCAGGCGCCGGCAAGGGCGGGTAAAGAGGAGAGTAAGAAGACCCGAGACGACCTTTGTTCCGGAGGTAAGTCGGATACTGAGTCCGGAGAAATCGACCTTTCCTCGCCTGACGACAAAGGCGAAAGAGGACCCAGTATCCCTTCTCCGAGCAGGAGGAAAAGGGCCTTCTCCGAAGGTTGGGAGGGGCGGTCTCCCAAGAGGGGCAAGATGCCACCGTCGAGCGGCTTGGGTTTGGAAAGTGACGCCGTTGAACAGCTCCAACATGGGTACAAGCCCTCGACCAAACCGTAAGTGATTCCGGGGTACTTTGATAGCGTCCCGCTCATTTGCCGTTACCGAAGATATACGTAATGTGTCCGTTGATACGTCTCCAACGTATCTATAATTTATGAAGTATTCATGCTATTATATTATCCATCTTGGATGTTTTATGGGCTTTACTATGCACTTTTATGTTATTTTTGGGACTAACCTATTGACCCAGAGCCCAGTACCAGTTCCTGTTTTTCCCTTGTTTCAGTGTTTTGAAGAAAAGGAATATCAAACGGAGTCGAAACGGAATGAAACCTTCTGGAGAAGTTATTTTTGGAAGGAAAGCTACCCGATAGACTTGGAGTGCACATCAGGAAAGAAACAAGGGAGCCATGAGGTAGGGGGGCGCCCACCCCCCTAGGGCGCGCCCTCCACCCTCGTGTGCCCCTCGTGGCTCCCCTGACGTATTTCTTCCGCCAATATATATCCATATACCCTAAAACGATCAGGGAACAGAATAGATCGGGAGTTCCGCCGCCACAAGCCTCTGTAGCCACGAAAAACCAATCGGGACCCTGCTGGAGGGGGTAACCCTTATCGGTGGCCATCTTCATCATCCCGGTGCTCGCCATGACGAGGAGGGAGTAGTTCACCCTCGGGGCCGAGGGTATGTACCAGTAGCTATGTGTTTGATCTCTCTCTCTCTCTCGTGTTCTTGATTTGGCACGATCTTGATGTATCGCGAGCTTTGCTATTATAGTTGGATCTTATGTTGCTTCTCCCCCAATACTCTCTTGTAATGGATTGAGTTTTCCTTTGAAGTAATCTTATCGGATTGAGTCTTTAATGATTTGAGAACACTTGATGTATGTCTTGCCGTATGATCTGTGGTGACAATGGGATATCACGTGATTCACTTGATGTATGTTTTGGTGATCAACTTGCGGGTTCCGCCCATGAACCTATGCATAGGGGTCGGCACACGTTTTCGTCTTGATTCTCCGGTAGAAACTTTGGGGGCACTCTTTGAGGTTCTATGTGTTGGTTCAATAGATGAATCTGAGATTGTGTGATGCATCACTACAAAAAAAAAGACACGTCCATGACATTTTGGGCCGAACGAATTTTTTTTCTACATATGACACTTCTATGACGATAATTGTGACAAAACCCAGTATCATCATAGATGTGGTGGGCTCCTACTTCTATGACAAAAAATACTGACAGAAAATGGGCTTTTCGTCCTGGGTGGGCTGGAGACGCAACTGCATGACATTCTTTGGGGCGTCCATGACGGAAAAAACCGTAGTAGAAGCGAGGGCGAGGAAAATTTCGGCGAGTTCCGGTTCTGATGGGAGGTCGGGGCCGAGCGATGCGCTGCTTTCTCGCATATGTACGCTGCAGGTGCGTAGGCGTTGGCTCTAATCGAACCCGAGCGAGGCATTGGGCTCTAATCGAACCCGAGCGACAGACTGCAGTGCTACGTGTTATCGAACCCGAGCGATCGATCGATGGCTGTTAATCGAACCCGATCGAGTGATTCCTTCACTATCGCTGCTAATCAAGAGGATTGATGCTGCCTCTGGGATGAACAGTGAGCGTTGCGGGGGGGTTTGGATGAACAATGAGCGGTGGCGTTGCCTCTGGATGAACAGGACCCCGTGGTGTGGTGGAGGGCTGGATGAACAGTAGACGGTGGAGGGGTGCCCGTGGAGGGGTGGATGAACAGGACCCCGTGGTGTGGAGGGCTGGATGAACGATGAGACGGTGGAGGGGTGCCCGTGGAGGGGTGGTTGAACAAGAGCCGGTGGAGAAGCGCTGTTGAGGCTGGATGAACAGGAGCCCGTGGAGGCTGGAGGAGGTCAACGGTAGCCCGTGGAGGCCGGAGGAGGTCGACGGTGGAGATGAACAAGATCCCGTGGAGTCCTGCTTATGGCACGCCACACCCTCCCAATGAACAGGACCCTGCTTTGACCGTGAGGAGGTCTGCTTTCATCCGCTTTTGCGGCACGCCACACCCTCCCGATCAACAGACCCCCATTTCGACCGTAGGAGGTCCGCTTGCCTCCTTTTGCGGTACGCCACACCCCTCCCGATCAACAGGACCCCCATTTCGACCGTAGGAGGTCCGTTTCCTCGTTTTGCGGTACGCCACACCCCTCCTTATCAACAGGACCCCGTTCCGAATGTAGGAGGTCCGTTTCCTCCGATGTGCGATACGCCAGGCCTCGTTTCCATCGCCTATTCCGTCCAAGCCCTCCCGATGAACACGACCACGCATTCCGTTCCGACCCAGCCGGTTGGCTCCCACGCGTCCCGTTGCCTCCCGATGACCACGACGCATTCCGTTGCCTCCCCATGAACACAACGCATTCCGTTGCCTCCCCATGAACAAGATGACGACGCTGTTTCTCCGTTACGACCCAGCCATGTACATGAGCCCTGGCCGTACGTATGCACGGTAGTAGGCGTTGAGACCCCGCCGTATGTACACATACATGGTCAGATTTTCTTTCTTGCACTCGCCGATGTACATACGTGTACATGCTACGTCACGCGCGCTTACTACTTACACGACGCACGCCTCTACTACGACACGTCGCGGCGCCTCTACATCCACCAAAGATATATGTACGTACACGTTCGCGACCAGAATGATAATGCTACATACGCTTCGACCAGTTAGGTCCCGACTGTCAGGAACTTCCTTGGGTGCGAAGATGTAGCTGGTGGGTCCCAGCAATGTGAGGCGAATCATTTTTTGCCCGGACGCACTTCCTTGCGTATAAGATGTAGCTGGTGGATCCCAGCAGTCAGGGGGGAAACGTTTTTTCACGAAATACGGTGGCCCGTCCGGTGGGTCCCCGCTGTCAGGTGGAGGAATAATTATTTTGCACATAATAAGGAGGCACTTCCTTGCTGCGGCCGTGGACCCAGCTGTCAGCCTCTCCACGTACAGTCCACGTCCGATGGAAGTCGCTCTGACCACGTTGACCACGCCACGCCGAGAACACCGTGGCTGTGGACGACGGCGAGGCCTAGGAAGGGGACGACGCGGAGCTGTGGAAGACGCGACAAAGGATGCCCACGCCAGAGAGGAGTACGAGGGTTCACTGGTTCGCTGCGGTGTGAGGCTGCCGTCGCCGCAGAATAACAGGGGGTGTGGTTGAGTAGAGGGATGGCCTGGACAACGGTGGGAGTAGTAGGGGCGGTGAGGCCTCCGCCGCATCGCAGCCGGCTACGGGAGGCAGGAGCACGAGGCACGAGCGGCGCTGGTTTGGGCGGCTGGAGCAAGAAGACCAGAGGTTGAAGAAGCACTACAGCCGTTGGATGGACATCGTACGGTCACTGGAGGTAGAATCGTGCATATTGACTAAGTTGACAAAACCCTCCGTCCCCGTCAACTTAGTAGGCCCACAAGTCATCCTGCCACTATACTGGGTCCCAGCTAATGTGGGAGTATTCATTTTTTGTGCGTAATAAGGAGGCACTTCCTTGCGTGCGAAGATATAGCTAGTGGATCTGAGCTGTCAGTGGGAGGAACGTTTTTTTTTCATGAAATACAGAGGCCCTTCTGGTGGGTCCTCATGTCAGGTGGAGGAATCATTATTTTGTGTGTAATAAGGAGGCATTTCCTTGCGTGCGGCCGTGGACCCAGCTGTCGGCCTCTCCACATACAGTCCACTTCAGATGCATGTCGGTCGTTGACCATGTTGACCAGGCCGCGCCGAGAGCACCAGGGCGGTGGACGACGGCGAGGCCTAGGAAGGGAACGACACGGAGGCAGGGAAGACTTAGCAGTTGTTTCCCACGCGGAGGGGAGTACGACTGCATTTCACGAGGTTTATCGTCCGTCACGTCAGCCGGGAATAACAACAGTGTGGGTGAGTAGAGGGATGGCTAGGCCAGCGATGGGAGTACGATGGGGCGGAGGTGAGGCATACAAAGACAAAGAAAGTCATGAGGAGGGAGGAAGGCGGTCCAGCCGGCGCTTGTTTGAGCGGCTGGAGCAGGAAGAGCAGAGATTGAAGAAGCACGAAGGCCGTTGGATGGACATCCAACAGTCACTGCTTGTGCGTCAACCTTTTTTTAGGAAAGCCTCAAATCTGTGGAAAACAGCATACAGCCCATCTGCCATTATTTCTAATAATTTACAGCCCATTTGCTAATTCTTAAGGTTTTTTTTGGAGCCCATATTCTTTTGATTAGCATTACAGCCCATATTGTGGCCACGGTTAAAAAATTATATGAAATTTTGCATATTTCGGTGCGGTCCGAACTGTTTTTAATCCCGAAATTTCGACTCACATTGAAACTGATTTAAAAAATAAATGTATATCAATATAAAATCCAATAAATTCTCCATGCATAAAAATTAATGTAATTAAAATGTCGAAATGAGAAAAAAATATTTGAAACTAATTGCCAGTTCGATGTGTTTTCAAAATGTACAACCCATTTCTCGTTACTGATAGGCCATTTTCTCGGCCAGCCGAATGAAGCTCTCCTCGTCTTGAAAGATTTGTAGCCCAACAGGTCTGACAAAGTGACTTACTTAACAAATCACAAAAAAACTGGGTTGTGGCCGTGGACCCAGCTGTCAGCCTCTCCACGTACAGTACGCTTCCGATGGAAGTCGGTCGTTGACCACATTGACCACGCCGCGCCAAGAGCACCAAGGCGGTGGATGACGGCGAGGCCTAGGAAGGGGACGACGCGGAGCCGGGGAAGACGCGGCAGTGGATGCCCACGCGGAGAGGAGTACGAGGGTTCACTAGTTTGGTTGCGGCGTGAGGCTGCCAGCGCCGCAGAATAACAGGGGGTGTGGGTGAGTAAAGGGATACCATGGGCCAGCGGTAGGAGTAGTAGGGGGCGGTGAGGCCTCCGCGGCATCACAGCCGGCCAAGAGAGGCAGGAGCACGCGCACGACCGGCGCTGCTTTGGGCGGCTGGAGCAAGAAGACCAGAGGTTGAAGAAGCACTATGGCCGTTGGATGGACATCAGACGTCACCGGAGCTAGAATCGTTCATATTGACTAAGTTGACAAAGCCCTCCGCCCTCGCCAACTTAGTAGGCCCTAAGTCAGCCACCCACTATGGTGGGTCCCAGCTAGCAGGGGATCTACATTTTTTGGTGCGTAATAAGGAGGCACTTCCTTGCGTGCGAAGATATAGCTGGTGGGTCTGACCTGTTAGCGGGGGGAACATTTTTTTCACGAAATACAGAAGCCCTTCCCATGTAAAGTGCACGTACAGTGCGTAATAAGGAGGAACTTTCCTTGCGTGCGACCATGGACCTCGCGGGTCCCAGCCGTCAGGCTCTCCACGTACAGTCCTCTTCCGATGACTCTCGTATGTTGACCACGCCGAGCTGAGCGCACCGAGGCGGTGGACGACGGGGAGGCCCCAGACTGGAACGACCCGGAGATGGGGAAGACGCGGCAGTGGAGCCGCAGACGGAGAGGAGTGGGTAACTTGACTGGTTCGGGTGCGGGGTGGGCCTACACTCGGCAGAGAATAACAGGAGGTGCCGAGTGGAGGGATGGCCTGGCCGTCGGCGGGGTAGCGTTTTCTTGAGGAGCGCAAAACAACGCTGAACCGATGTCAAGGCCGAGCAAAGGTTCCGCAGCGCTGGGGAAGAAGACGAGATTGAAGAAGAATGCCGCCGTTGGATGTAAATCCAACGCCTTCTTAGGTTTCGACCCATCGCCCACATGTCAGCCAGTCCATTTGTTTTTAGTCCATTTGGTGGGCTGGGTCAAACAATGATGTAGCATCTATGCAGCCCGCTTAAATCCCATTTGCATTTTTCTCAAAATCATGGACTTGCTGGGCTGGGTGAAAATATCATGTTGGGCTAGACGGAGAAATGTTATAAAAACATAAACACATGATTGCACGTCAGTAAAATCTTTGCAAGCTTATGTACGCAATCACTAGGAGTTAACTTGCCAAGTTAAATATGAACATTTATTATTATTATTTTGTAAGAACCTTCAACTTATGAAATAAAATATCGTTTTAATTTGATGAGTTAATAGTACGTGGGGTATTGTTATTTTTTAGGCTAGACGTGGGACAGTTGAGTTGGTTCTAGGGGAAAGTACTGGGAGAGAACTCAGTTTACATCGAAAAAGAAAGTGGGAGAAAATTCAGAGACCTGCTGGGTCCATCTGAGGAGGGGAATATGTTGGGAGGAAGGAGATTCAAAGCACGGTAGCCGTATGAACTAGTTTTTTTACGGACAAGTGAACTAGTTTACATACATAAGAAAATAGCCACTAAAAAAGCAATCAGGTTAATGGGTTCTTAAAAGAAATATTTCGGACAAAACAGATAATTACGACACATAGGCTAATGCATGAAACACTCAGATGATAAAGGTGCTTATAAACAGATAAAGTACAACATCTAGACCTTTCTGGCACCCTTGATCATGACGCTGCGGCTGTCCGTGTACTCGTCGGTTATGGGAAGCAGACATGCCCTCATGTCCAAGACCTTCCTGTACATGTCGTAGCATGCGTATGCGTCCTTGGCTGTGTAGGTTATGTAGGCTAGATTCAGAGGTACCTCCCACGTGTTCAGGTCGTCTTATTTCATGTTGGCGTATCAGGGGTCGATGATGGTCTCAGCGAGGTCAACCACGAAGTCCTTCTCCCCGCCTGCTGTCGATGATCTTGTATTTCTACTGGATGTCGACAAGCTTGTTGCACCAGATGGCCGAATCGTCACGTTCTTCCTTCTCTCCACCGTAGCAAAGGTGCAGTCGGCGCTGCCGATGAAATGGGCGAATGCTCCAGAACCTGGTGTAGCCATAGGACTGAGGCGAGGCAGAGCTTCACCGAATCCAAATCGTTGGTGTACATCACATTCAACTTGGTGCAACCATAGGAATGAACGGCGAACTCAAAGGGGAACTCCTTGCTGAAGTCCATATCCAGCAGGCTCACCCTCGGATCGCCATTGGAGTCTCTTCCAAAGTGAACAAGTGTGTAGGCGGCGGCATAAAGATTCGCTTTTTCAGCTCTTGGGGAACTGGATTCAAGCCGAGTGTGTAAAGCGACAAGCATTACTACCCTCCCGTCTGCTGCCGACGCCCGACGGAAGATGCACCTCGGCCACACGCCGGTTCACGAGCGGTCTCAGACATGGTACTGTAATAACAGGAGTTAGTGGTCACTTTACTTAAATTTAATTAGCTTTAATAGAAATTTATACTTAAAACAAGCAATGCATTCGCCGTTCTATCGCTGCCACAGGATCAACATGCACAACAATTAGAAGTATTATTCTCAGGATGCACACGATCAACACATTTGTCGCACTTTCACAAAGATAATACTACCAAGTTTGAACTGTTTGTTATGGTTGTTGTCCTCTGCATCATCATGTCGTGTTTCGCAGCTTGAATGATTCAGAACCAACAAATAAGATCAAAATAATAAGTACAACAAAGATTCCTACACATCTCATTGATTCCCAGCTTGCAAGATTAAGAACCAACAAATAAGATCCAAATAATAAGTACAACAAAGATGCCTACACATCTCATTGATTCCCAGCTTGCAAGATTCAGAACCAACAAATAAGATTCAAATAATAAGTACAACAAAGATGCCTACACATCTCACCGATTCCCGACTTGCAAGATTCAGAACCAACCCATTAGAGCCTTTTGATAAAGTGAATATCGGGATTAAATCCATCTTGGCTAGCCATGTCATACAATCGAAGAACTTGGCGAATGCTCTTGACCTTCACAACATCTGTAGTTGAGTATTCCTGTTTGCACAGCACAAACAAGGAGATAGGAGAGCATGATTTCGCTTTAATAGCGGCCTCCTTGAACTCAACCTCCAGCTCTACTTGGATGAGGTGTTCCTGGAGTTCCATGATTCAATCCATGCACCTTTTTCAACAGGTCACCTGAAATGAAGCAAAGATTGCATCATTCAGCTAGCAAGAAGTACTTGCTCTTGTGAGCTGGCAGGTTCTTCTTTAGTAGTTGCACTAAAATTGAGGAACATTAAGGTTGGCTGTCCGGCTCATGTAAGGTGCAACTATAATTTTCTTATCCTTTTGTGCAGTTCCACTAAAATAAAGTGCCATTCTTCGGTGACAAAGGATTGGATCCATCTTGCAAAGGCTAATAAAATGTTGCACAAGATTACCAGCAGAACTTGACGGAGATTTTGGAAACTCCAATCACCATTTTGTGCAGTTCCACCAAAATTGAGAGATGTTGCCCACGTGACATTTTAGTTGAACTGCACAAGACACTCATTCCAAAAAAAAGTGTTTTGTGCAGTTCACCAAAAGGTCACAATAGCAACAAGGTGAAATCGATATCCCTATCTGCACAAAAAGATAGAAAGTAAATTGTTGTTGGTCAATAAGAATATACGAAACATATACAAAATGAAAAGAAGCATCCCAATTATGTTCATGGCAATCACGCAAGGACAGGAGAAATTTTAAAACGTCAGAAATGCTTCATGTTACCAGAAGCATTACGATCAACAATGAGATTTCTCAAATATGGGATTACTTTAATGGTGGCATTGCTTGTTTACCAGACACAGTAAATCAACAGCAGCTAAAGAGTTGGTTTAAGGGCATGGGACCGTGGGGACACCAGGACACTCAGCAGCGTAAAGGAGCAACTTACTTATCATACTGGGGAAAACAGCAGGTGTGCCATTTGTAACGCAGTTTAATTGCATCTTATCATTGGAGGCATTAGATTAACAATAACAATGGTTAGACATGTCCCTAAGGTAACAGTGTGATCGCTTCATTTTACATGCGCCCTTACATTAACAACAGCAAAAGGTTGGTATAAGGACATGCGACGATGGGACGCATCAGCAAAATGTACCTACAAGGAGGCATAAAGTGGTGATGCCGAGTTTGTTCATGCTATGTGAGGGCAGCAAACCTAATCCTCGAGACCTTGTACTATGTGAGGGCAGCAAATCTAATCTCAGAGACCTTTTTACTACGTGAGGGCAGCAAATCTACTCCTGGAGACCTTTTACTATGTGAGGGCAGCAAATCTAATCCTGGAGACCTTTTACTATGTGAGGGCAGCAAATCTAATCCTGAGGCCTTTGACTATGTGACGGGAGCAAATCTAATTCTGAGACCTTTTACTATGTGAGGGCAGCAAATCTAATCCTGGAGACCTTTTCCTATGTGATGGCAGCAAATCTAATCCTGGACATAATCTGTTGACTTGTCCACCAGCTGCCACTTTCTCTCCTTTTCTCAACCAATAATAGATATGTTCCTTATCCAGTTTGTACTGTGTTTTCCCATTATTTCCCTTTTCAACCAAGAGACTGGTTGGGTATCCAGTCTCTACTACTTTCACCATATTATTTCCTCTTTGAATCAAGTCCTAGATTCATGCTACAACTTTCCCCCCTTTCTTCGTTGTTCGAACAAAGCCCTAGATTCGAATGCATGAAGTAGCTTTACCTCTAATAATACTGAAAATTTAGGTGGCTTTGGAAGAGCTGATGGGAGTAGAAAAAGATGCACATGCAGACATGTGGGGAGCTGGGGCAGTAGAGCAAGGCCACTTTCAAAGAATTTATACCTGAGGGTCGCCGGGATGTCGGTGGCGGAGGTCGGATCTGCAGACAATATGACAGGGAGGAAGAAGGGTCGGAGGACCTCCCGAGCCGGCGCTGTGTCTTAGAGAACGGCACGGGCAGAGGATCGGGCCCCTCCGGCAGCTGTGGGTGTCGGGGAGGCTGATCTGACCCACGAACACCAATGGGACCGGCGGACCGAGCCCCTTTCGGTTCGGCGGGGGGCGGAGGTCGCACGAAGAGCAGATCGAGGCGAGGCACACGAGCAGTTTACCCAGCTTCGGAGCTCTCCGGAGAGATAACACTCCTACTGCTGCATGTCTGAGTGTATTGAGTTCTTGCTCAGGAGCGCTGAGTGCTACAGTACACACAAGCTGCTAACGAGACTGAGCATGGGGAACCGACCCTTTCTACGTTGCGCATGGGCCTCCTTTTATATGCTAAAGGGGTCTCCGACAGGTGGCAACGTAGACAAGGGTAAAAAATGGAAAAGTAGTGGTTGGTACAGCTACTTGTACAGTGTACAGTGTACAGTGTATCATACCTAACCTTGACGGCAGGGGACAAAGGCATTAAATGCCCGTCTACGTCGCCCTAACAGTGCAAACAGGACCGTCGGGGACACCACCGCCGCCACGATGGCAAACTTGTCAAGACCGCTTGCCACATCACAAGACCGCTGGCTGCACAGCCTCTCGCCACGCGCGCCTGGAAAGGTCTCAGGGCGACACGTTAGTGGATGTGCTGGAGCGCAGGTACAGAGTGGTGGTCTGCTGCGGCAAGCGCCTCGCCGCGGTTTTTGTCTTGTCGCATCCGGAAGCTTGTCGCTCACCGGGCCTTCCCAGCAAGCTCCTCTTGCCGGGGCCTTGTCTCCTAGGTGCCTTGGGTGGCCTTCCCGGCAAGCTCCTCTCGCCGGGGCCTTGTCTCCTTGGCTTGAATACTTTGTTCTTGAATGGCTCCAAAGGAACCACGGAGGACCTTGGCGGTCACCCAGTAAGCCTTGCCGCGGAGGGCTGCAACTGCCCGTGCACAAGTTCGGGATACTAGGGTACCCCTACTCTAGTACACCGACAGGAGCCCCCGGGCCTGGGCCACACACGGTGCCGAGCGCTGTTGGGCCAGGCCCAAAACAGGGCACGGGCACGCGCGGCCTGGGTCACACCATAACTCACCCCGGACCCACCACGCCCTCCACGAACGGCACGCGTCGAATGCGGCATCGTGTGAGAGAACGTGGGCGAGATCGTGGGTGGTTTCTTTATTCGGAAAAGCGGAACGTCCGCCCCCTCCCTCTTTATAAGCCGGGGAAACAGGGGCAGGTCGCCCACCTTGCCAGTTGCTGTCCAATCTCGAAAAACCACCGCTGCTCCCCCCTTCTTCCCAAGGCTGAAGAGAGCAGCGCTCACTTCATCGCCACTAGCATCACTAACGCCGTCGATCTCCTCCACCGCCTCCGCCATGGCTCAAAGCCGACAAGGGAAGGCCGTGAAGTCGCCGAGGCGCAGCTGACTGGCGCCGCGAAAGGAGCGGACAATCTCCCCCATTTCGCCGCGAGGGAGCCGAGGGAGAACTACTACCTCTTCCGTCGACGGAGACGCGGCGCATCCAGCGCCGACGAAGGTACTTCCAGCCGCTGCCGAACTAGCTCCGAACGGATATCCCTTCTTCGCTCTTCTTCATCAAGGGCTCGCCCGCTTTCTCTGAAGTTTTTCTGCGACATCATGAACACCTACGGGTTCCGCCTCCTTGATTTCACCCCAATGCTGTTCTGACCATGGCAGTTTTCGCACATCTCTGCGAAAACTTTGTCGGAGTCCATCCAAACGTAGCCCTTTTCCGCCACTTCTTTATGCCCCGAGTTGAGAGAGGGGAGCCTCTTGCCGAAGGAATCGCTTGGATCTCGAGGATCGGCAAGAAGGAAGCCTATCTGGAGGGAGAGCTCCGTAGCAAATGGGAGGAATGGAGGGCGGATTGGTGCTGGATTGTCGAGGAGAACCCGCAGCCGTTTACCGCCCAGCGCCAAACCCCAATAGTGCGCGGCAACGATTGGAGCAACGTGGCCCCGGAAGATGCTAGGATGAAGATTGCGCCACCTGAATCTCTTCGCCTTAGACTTGCCGGGCTCACCGTAGGCACCGTTAAGCGCAGACTTTCTTCGCCGCCGCGACGCCCCTTGCAGAGAGGAGGACACCCACCGGGGAGTTTCAGAACGCGGCAGATATCATGAGGCTGCGCCCAGGCCTCAACTTCAACTTCACCGTCTTGGAACTTGATGCGATGCTCTTGGAGATGTTCAAGCCCGATCCTGATCATCCAGAAATGTTCAGGTTGCCGAAGGGTGTCGTTCCGCTGTGCAACAATTCCTCGCTCGACCGCATCCGTGCAATGATGTCGTTGTGTGACTCGCATGGAATTGTTCCAACCTGGCAAGAGCCTGTAGATGACGTCGTGCGAGTGTTCTTTGACAGCCTGGTAGAAGTGCCGGTCCGCCCCGATGAACAGAGGGGCCTCACCCGCGACACCACCGATGATGAGATGCGCAGACGCCACCAGCCGGAAGAGGCGGCAGCAGCTGCCGCTGGCGCAGTTCGGATTCACCGTGGAGGAGGCAGAGGCAGCAGAGGCAGCAAGCCTTGTCGAGCGAAAGGAGTTTGCCAGCCGAGGAGGAGCTTGCCGAGCTCAAGCCGAGTCGAGCGAGCCCGCCGAGGGCGCATCCTCCCCACCTTCAAACAGTTTGCCGCGAGCGGAGCCCCCAGCTCCACCAAGAAGGCATCTTCGCAAGGCTGGAGACGTAGCGGGGCGGCAGACGGGCCAACAGCCGCAGCGCCGCGCGACGCGCTCCACTGTGGCAAGCACTGTTGCCGCGGGAGCACCTCACGCCGCTGCGGCAACTGGAGCGGGGCCCTTGCAGACCACCGCTTCCGCTTCCCTTAAGCGGCCAAGGGAACCTACTCCTCCGCCTTGTCGTACTGGAGGCGGGCCAGAATTTGATCTTTCCGCGCTCAGCTCCGACGAGGAAGAAGAAGAGTAAGATTCTTTGCAGCATTTGTAGTTCACCGGCTTGTTGCTTTGTCTTGTATCTGATTTGCTTTACTCTGAACCCATTCCTTTTCAGGACGCTGGCCCAGAGAGCGTCGAAGAGAGCCAAGATCCCGGTGATTGTCGTCGAGGACGATCCTACTGCGGTAGCAGGAGGCGCGTCCGAGACCACCTTGCCGGACGCGGCAACTCTTCCTCAAAGCAGCCCCCAGCGCAGCCCCCAGCATAAGTATATGGTTTACTTCTTGTTGTTAGGCATGCATGGGTGCCCTTTCTTTGCTGACATCTGACGGCTGATTTGTGTAGGAGCAGAGCAGCCTTACCAAGAGTGCCCTGAAGCCGCTCCTGACATGCCTTCTGCTTCGACTACACCGCCAAGGGAGGATTCCCCGACAAGGGAGCGTTCTCCGGCAAGGGAGACTTCTCCGGCAAGGGGCAGTTCTCCGGCAAGGGACAGCACCAGCGATCCTCTGGCGGCGGAGACCATGACTGCAGACCCTAGCGCAGGTAATCCTCTTGCATGAAAACTTTCTTTGTGTTCTTCTTCTTCTGATTTTGTTTTTGAAATTTTGCTTGACTTTTCTTCATCCATCTGCCACAGAGCCAATGGAGATCGACGTCGCCGGCGAGGAGGATGCGAGCGGCAATACTGACGACGCCGCTGCCACCGGAGAAGAAGGTGGCGCTGACGAGCCCGCCGGCCAAGAGGCCGCCAAAGCTGCCGCCAGAAGCCGGGCGAGGGTCCGGCGATCGTGACCGACGACCACGAGGTCAGCAGGAGCGCCAGCGCCACGCCGACCGCCGATCCCTCCGCCACAAGGGCAGCTGCCGGGCTCCAAAAAGCCCCAGCCCGGCGCCTATTTGAAGGCCGGCGATGGCGTCTTCATCAAGCTCCCATGGGAGTCGAGCTCAGGCGCCCGAAGGAGAAACTTTGATGAAGAGCTGCATTCGGGCTGGATCGACGCTGGTCGACGCACCAAACAGCAAAGAACGGGCGAAGTCCGAGGAGGAGCAATCGCTGCGAAGGTTGCCGCCGCTTACCGCTACCGACAAGCCAAGCTGGAATCTCGGGAAGCGCTTGTCGCGAAGGCGAGAGCAGACATCGAGCAGCGCGCGGAGGAGCTCCGGAGCCTCAACTAGGATGCTCTCCGGGCCTTGGCAGAGGAGCGGGAGCAACTCGCCGAGGAGCGCAAAGCCTTTCTCCTCGAGAAGGCTGAAGCTGAGGAGCAACAGCGGCTTGCCGCCGTGAAGCTATCTGCGCAGGAAGGCGAGTTGGCGCAGAGGAAGGTTAGTCTTGACAGCCATGAGGAGGATCTAGCCGCGCGCGAGCAAACATTTGGCGGGGCTCTCAAGGAAGCAAAGGATGCCGCCGCAGCTACCGAGGTCGCCAAGAAGGAGCTGGAGACGAAGGTGATGTAGCCGGAGGCCAATCTCAAGGAGAGCGGCGAGGAGCTTGCTGCACTCAAGCATGAGCGCGAGAAGGACGCCTACACTCTTGGCGAGCTGCAGGGCCGTCTCGCCGAGAGGAGCAAGGAGCTCAGCGCCGTCAAGGACTCCAACGCAGATCTTGAGTTGAAGCTGACCACCTTGACTCAGGCGCTGGACGGCGCCAAGGAGCAGGAGGCGGCCTTGAAGGAGAAGATCAAGGCCGACGAGGCGCTGCTGGCGAGTGCTGCTGCCGCCCAGAATACCTTTAAGGAGAATGTGGAGCACTGGACCGAGGGTCTCGTGGATGTTGCTGCAGCCATCGACGAGGAGCTGGAGCAGCTGGGGATGGTGGATCTTGGATATTCCTCCGCTGAGCACCTCCAACCCAGCGCCAAGCTCATCTTGTTCTTCAAGGGCGTGGTAACGGCCCTCCAGCGACTCCGGAAGAAGTCCCAAAGCAGCTGGCCGAGGAGTCGCGCCCAGATCTGCGGGAGCTCTTCAAAAGGTCTTGATGAAGGTGGCCTTCCGCAATCCAGGCCTCAACCTCACCAACGCCCTCAAGTCCTTGCCGCCGGATGCTGATGTGGAGGCGCTCAAGACCCTTGTCGCACCCATCATGGACAGGGTGAGCGGGATCAAGAGGGTTGAGGGCGATCGCGTAGATTAGGCCGCCCGCTTTCTCTTTTTCTTGCCGCTGCTGGTCATGTTATGAGAACCATCTATTAGAGCTGTGACAAGCTATCTTGTAATATAACTCTATTTCGGTAGCAATTGCTATGTTATTTCCTTTACTTGATTCCTTCCTTTGTATGTTTTTGCCCCACGCTTTTAGGGAACTTGTCGGGCCACAGGCACCGGGCCTCATGAAGCGCCGAGTGCGGACGTCAAGAGCCTGTCGGCGGTGCCGCTCCGACAAGTAACCTTGTCGCAACTAGTCGCAGCTCACTTAAGTTGTTGAGCGGACTCGAAACAAAGTAAGGCGCAACTAGCTACGAGTTGGTTCCTCTGCATGTGTTTTCCATACAAAGTACGGTCGTTCGAGGAAGATAACTTAAATTTTTAAAACTGATCGCTAGAACTTTAGCAACTTAGCTTTTCCGTCGCTTGCTTCCGGTAAGGCTAGACTTCCTTGAGCGACGCTTGGTCCACACCATTATCTTCTCCTTTCCCCCCGGCAAACTTGTGTGTGAGGGAACCTTCCTTTCTTTGAGAAAGAGAAAGAAGAGAAAATAAAGATATGGAGCCTTATGGCTCGTTATTGCTTACTGGGGGTAGGTGTTGCACAAAGTGTCAGATAACGCATGCAAAATAGAAGTAAAAAGCATGAAATTGACAAGATGTGCGAAGCACGCTAGCTTTACTTATGCACGGGTCTGCGCTCGGCTTTGTACAAAGGATTACATGCAACATCGGCAAGACTTGTACAAAAGGTGGTTGCCGGAACGGGTTCCGGCAACCGCCTCTCACGGGTAAAACTTACGAAGATGCTCAATGTTCCAGGAGTTGCTCACCGGAATGCCATCTTCGATCTCAAGGCGGACAACGCCCGGCCTAGTGACTCGTTTCACCCGGTAAGGGCCTTCCCACTTCGACGTCAACTTGTTGGAATTCTTGGCAGATTGAACGCGCCGAAGAACAAGGTCGCCTTCCTCGAGACTTCTGGCATTAACTTTGCGGCTATGGTAGCGGCGCAAAGCTTGCTGGTACCGAGCAGCTCGTGACAGCTGAAGGCGATCCCCCTCAAGGAGCAGCGTCATCTTGTCGCAACTGCTCTTGCTCAAGCTCATCATAAGCGAGCACTCGAGGTGATCCGTGATACGAGTTCCGTGGAGAGAACTGCCTGCTGCTCCATAGACTAGAGCGAAAGGTGTGCGGCGGTGGCTCGATTTGGCGTCGTCCTGATCGACCAAAGAACCACCGGCAGCTCCTCAATCCAGTTCTTTCCGCACTTGTGCAGCCTGTCGAAAGTTCTGGTCTTGAGCCCGCGTAGCACTTCAGCATTCGCCCTCTCCGCTTGACCGTTACTTCTCGGATGAGCAACAGAAGCGAAGCAGACCTTGGCGCCAAGATCTTGGACGTACTGCATGAAGGTGCGGCTCGTGAATTGCGTGCCGTTGTCGGTGATGATCCTGTTAGGGATTCAAACGGCAAACAATCGACCTAAAGAACTTGATCGCCGATCGTGCTTGTCACCTTCCTCACTGCTTCCACTTCCGCCACTTTGTGAACTTGTCGATTGCAACGTACAAGTACTCAAAGCCCCGACAGCTTCGGGGAGGGCCGAGGATGTCGAGCCCCTGACCGAAAATGGCCGGGATAAAGGGATCGTCTGGAGAGCTTGAGCTGGCTGGTGTATCTCGCTTGGAATGGAACCGCACGCTTCACACTTGGTTACTTGTGCAGTTGCATCACGGAGGGCTGTCGGCCAAAAGAAACCTTGCCGGAACGCTTTGCGGCAAGTGCTCTGGCGCCAATGTGGTGACCACATATGCCTCCATGTATCTTCGCCAACAGGTTTTGTCCGTCTTCCCGGTGAATACACTTCAATTTCACACCGTTGAGTCTTCTTACATGCAGGTGTGTTGTCGACAAACTGGTACATACTTGACTGTCGGGCTACTCTTTCCGCTTCTTCTTGCTCTTGGGAAGTTCTCTGTCTCAAGGAAGCGGACAATCTGCTTTGTGCCCATCTTTGGAGCTATGCGGCTCGACAACAAGGACTAAAGGCACATCTGCAGCTGCGGGAACATCTGCTTCCACAGCCGAGAACTCGCGGCTCACCGAGCTTGACGTTCCCGGCAAGTTTGCCAAGCAAAACTTGTCGGAGCGCTCGCCTATGGAACAAACCCTAGGGCTTGCCGGAGCAGACTGCTCCTTAGCACCCTTGGTGTTGATCTTGAGGACCTTCTTGGCGGCTTCGGAAGCTCGGGAAAATAGTCACCAGAGATCAACTTCCTCTTTTTGCTCTGTCCGGTTGATGGTGTTACAGATGGTTGAGTCAGCTTGAGCACAAAAATCCCTGGTTCCACAGGTAACTTAAGTGCAGCGCACTTCGACAGGCCATCGACAACGTCGTTCTGAGCCCTTGGAACATGTTCCATTTGTAGGCCGTCAAAGTGCTCTTCTAGCTTTCTCACTTCATCAACATAAGCTTCCATCAACGGACTCTGATAACTCTTGTTCACTTGGCGGATGACAAGCTGTGAGTCACCCCACGACAATGAGCTTCTTGATCCCAAGGTTCATCATGCGATCTCGAGACCGCAAGCAAACCTTCATACTCTGCGGTATTGTTTGTTGCTTGCTCCTTGGGAAAGTGCATATGGACTATGTACTTGAGGTGCTCTCCGGTGGGTGCAACAAGTAGCACGCCCAAGACCGGGCGCCTTTGCAGCGAGAAGGCACCATCAAAGTACATCAGCCACTCTTTGCTTGCTTCCTTGACGGGGATGCTCATTTATGGAATTTCTTCATCTTGCGTTGGCGTCCATTCTGCTATGAACTCCGCCAATGCTCTGCTTTGGATAGTTGAAGTGCTCTCAAACTTGAGGCCAAAGCTTGACAGTTCCAAAGTGCCCACTCGACAATCCCGCCTGTTGCCTCTAGATTTTGCACTATCCTCTTCATGGAAAACGAAAGTGACGATCGTGATCTCATGTGCACGGAAGTAATGGCGCAGGTTTCTCGAGGCCATGAGGAGGCCGAAAAGCAATTTCTGCACACCAGAGTACCTTGACCTAGCCCCCGCAGTAATCTAAACTGACAAAGTAAACTGGGCGCTGCACCATTCTTTTCTGCATCTTCTCATGCGTCTGCGTAGATCCGTCCTTGTCGGGACCAGAGCTTGCCGGTGAAGCCCCCTGCTTGTCGCTGGATGCATCTGCCATGGTTGCTAGCTCATCATCCGCCTCCCTCTCCGCTACTAACGCAGCACTAACCACTTGATTGGTTGCCGCTATATATAGAAGCAACTTCTCTTGTGGCTTAGGTGCGACAAGTGTTGGAGTGGAGGATGTATCTCTTCAAGTCTGCAGCCGCAGCCTCCGCTTCGAGTCCATCTCATCGGACCTGCCTTTTCAAGATTTTGAAAATGGCGAGCGCCTCAGCAGACCTAGAGATAAACCTGCTGAGAGCAGCTACACAAGCGGCAAGTCTTCGTACATCCTTGACACGCTTTGGTGCTTCAATCTGCTCAATGGCTTTGATCTTGTCGGCATTGGCTTCAATTCCTCGCTGAGACACGAAGAACCCGAGAAGCTTGCCGAAAGGGACTCCAAACACACACTTCTCAGGGTTGAGCTTGAGGTTGATCTTGCGCAGATTTGCAAAGGTTTCGTCTAAATCTTGAATCAGAGTCGCCTTGTCCTTGCCTTTGACCACTATGTCATCCATGTAGGCTTCCACATTTCTGTGCATTTGCGGCTCAAAAGCGTCATGGACTACTCTTGCAAATGTTGAACCAGCATTCTTTAATCCGAAAGGCATCCGTGCAACAGTATGTGCCACATGGGGTGATGAATGCGGTCTTCTCCTCATCCTCTTCTCGCCATGAAGATCTGATGATATCCTCGATTATGCATCCAGAAATGAAAGCAAATCACATCCGCCGTGGAGTCAACAATCTGGTCGATGCGCCGCAAGGGAAATGGGTCTTTGGGACAAGCTTTATTGACATCGGTAAAGTCGATACAAAGCCTCCATTTCCGTTTGCCTTCTTGCATACAACTATAGGATTGGCCAACCACGTGGGATGGAGCACTCCTCGACAAGGCCTGCCGCTTCCAATTTCTTGATTTCTTCTACGATGAATTCTTGGCGCCCACCGCTTGCTTCCCGACTTTACGCTGACGGGCGGCGCATGAGGACAAACGGCAAGATGGTGCTCAATTACTTTCACGGGAACACCGGGATGTCGACGGTTGCCACGCAAACACGCCGACGTTTCGCCTCAGGAAAGCAACGAGCGCCTTCCTATTTAGGGTCGAGAGTGGCAGCGATGGTGAAGGTACCACGTCTGCCGTCCTCCTTGGCGGACACCTTCTTGGTCTCTGGTGGAGCTGCCATCGTCTTCTTACACTTGCCGGTGGAGCTCGATGGTGCGTCCTCGACGGTAGCGCAGCACTCCAAGAGGTGCGCTTGCCGGAGGGCATCGAGCTCTTGCCGGACTTGGTCTTCTTCTTCGCCCGGAGCTTCCGCAAGTGGCTTGCAATCTGCTGCAGCCGCTGCTTCCGGTAGATCTTGTCGGCGCAGATAAGAGCATCCTTCTTGTCGCCAGGATAGAGATGACACTTATCGGGCCTGGCATCTTCAAAGATGTTGTATGCATAGTGAGAGGCTGCCATGAATTTGGCGAAGGCCGGATTTACTCAAGTATCCCATTGTAAGGCAATGGAAAGTCAGCAACGTCAAAAGTGACCCTCTCAGTCCTGAAGTTCAACTCGCTGCCAAATGTCACCGGCAACGTGATCTTTCCCTTCAGCTTGCTCCTTCCCGGATTGATTCCTTGGAATGTGCCGGTCTCTTCGAGCTCGCCATCAGGGATCTGGAGTTTCTGGAGCACCGCGGAGGAGATCAGATTCAAGCCGGCCCCGCCGTCAACTAGCATCTTAGTGACCTTGAGGTTGCGGATAGTTGGTGAAACCAACATCGGCAAGCACCCGACCGCGATTACGCCGATCGTGGTGGTCCTCAATATCAAAGATGATAGGCGTGCTTGGACCATTTCGTAGGTTTGCGTTACTCGACGGATGGTTCTCGCCGCATTGACTTCCGCATCCACCGCTTGAGCTGGCGGTGTGAAGTATGCGAGAAGCACCGCCGTCAATGCATGTGACCTCCGTGGCTTTACGGAACTCCTGCTCATCGGTCTCGTCATCATCCATGTCTTCATCGCCGCCGTCGTCTTCATCCTTGTCGCGCCGCTGGGAGGTCTGTCTCCTTGCCGCCGCTTGGCCTTGCCGCAAGGCCCTCCTCGGCCGGACGCTTTCTTGCTAGCTCCTCCAGCACCTTCCGGGCCTTCTCCTTGTCGCGTCGTCAGATTCAGCCTTACATTTGCTCGACAAGCTGCTCGACCTTCTTGCAGCTCTGGAGGTCATGGCCCTTGGTGCGGTGGATCTTGCAGTACTGTTAGTTGGAGCCGTCCTGCTTGTCGGCGACCGCCACAGCCTGGCAGTTGGTGCCAGCGGCAACCTCCTTGCCGGAGCTACCAGCTTTGGCTTTCTTGGCGCCACCTCCGTTGCCGGACTGCTCAACAACTAGCACGTCTTTGCCTTTCTTCTTCCTGTTGCTCCGCCGCCGGTTTTTCTTCGCCGGGGCGGTCCCCTCACTATCAGATCCTCCTGCTTCAGTATTCTCTCCGGGGAGTCTCCTCCCTTCCTTAGCACATGCACACTTGTCGGCCAGGGCATATAGTTCACTGACGTCTCTGATCTTGCACATCACCATCTCCTCCCGCATCCTGCGGTTTCGCACGTTCTGATGGAATGCGCTGATTACCGCGGCAGGGTGAACATCTGGGATGTTGTGTCTGTGGCTGAATCTCTGAATGTACTTGCGCAGGGCTCTCCTTCCTTCCGGCGAGCAGATGAAGGTCGCTTTCTTGGCCATGGGGCTTGTGGCTGCTCGTAAAGGCGCCGACAAACTGATGGCATAGATCTGCCCAAGAGGATATGGAGTTGTCCGGCAAGTGCATGAGCCAGGATCTCGACATTGGGCTTGAGCACGGCAGGAAGTAGTTGGCAAGGATCTTGTCGTCTCGCCCGGCAGCTTGCACCGCGATGGTGTAGATGCTCGAGGAACTCCGACGGATGCGTCTTGCCGTCGCATTTCTTCTCGTACGTCGGCTTGAAATTCTTCTTGCCGGGCCATCGGACTTGCCGCAGCTCACGAGTGAACGCAGGGCAACCTATCACAGACGGCAAGTCGCCTGGTTCCTGGGCGCATGCATGTCGACAAAGGGCCCAGGCGCTTGTCGGATTGACGCCGCTTCTCTTCGGCGCTCGATGCGAGTTCGAGCGTCTTCTTGTTGTCGTTCGTGAAGAACTTGGCGCTGATCGCGACGAGCTCGTGGATCCGACGATGCAGTGGAGTCGCTGTCGAGGTGGATCCGGCGAGTCGGCGATCTTGGCCTTCGGGGTGGAGAGTGCATGGTGGTCGCACCCCCAACGGTTTCGTCGCCACCGGCTCGTGTTTGGCAGTCCTGCCGCGGCAGCGATGCGCTCGGCTGCCGCGGAGCGTCGCCGTTGGCAAAGCCGATGAGACTCTGAATGGTGGCCCTCCATTCATCGACCTTGTCGGCCGTTGGAGGGTAATCCAGGAGCAGTTGAGCCCTCGCCAAAGCTTCTGCTGGAGTGGTGGGTGGCAGTGGCAAACGGCGCGAGGAGCGGGATATGCTCGGACTTCTAACTATGTTAGAAGGAGCAGTATCCCGTCCAGCGATCGATGCCTCGCTTCGCGCCAGACATGTTGGCGCGCGCATGCTGGTCTTGAGCCTCCCGAGATCCACCAGCTCGATCTTGGTCCAACGAGCGTATGGCATTGTGAATACCATGACGCTGTCGGTCCTGCGCCTCCTGAGACGGGCGCGGTGCATGTACGGACGCCGAGGTCTGCGCAGCCTTGTCCTTGGACTTGGCAGCACCGTGGGCTCCCCCGTCGACGTCCATTCTTCCGCCGGCATCTACCCCACCACCCGTTTGCTCCGGTGGTGGTGGGTTCGACGCGGACGGAGCATCTGCCGCCGAAGCGTTCTTCTTCGGTGGCATG